>OZ024814.1:42377119-43577119 GCA_964017055.1 Chloromyia formosa | reverse complement strand
GTGTATTCATCACAACATTATGTTGATTAACTCATTAGTGCATACATTCCCGTTGGCGTTTTTTTTTTTCAATTTACACAAACACTTTTGCATATAAATTTGAAATATGTGTAGCATGACTTTTGTTTACCTCTATCTAATCCCACACATACACTTAAAATTGTTTGTCGGATGTCTTTCATTCCGTCCAAAAAAATGCATAAGGGATTCAGCAAATAACGTATGGTGGATGAGCAAATGTGAAATAAAATTATAATTTTGATAAAATACCAGGGTAAGTGTTTTTGTGTTGCCAAATCTAGGGAAATTTTTAGGGTGATTTTTATTTTTTGAATGAATCATATATGTAGTGGCAACTCTGCATCGTTGTTTTTGTCCCCCGCCAAACAGCTGGGCGTCTGCAACCATGGAGACCTCTGTTGCCTCTTACGACAACGTCGAACTGCGTCCGGTGATCCGTTTTCTCTATGCCAAATACAAAAAAAAAACACTGAAATCCACCTGGAGGTTGTTTCTGTATAAGGCATAGTGCGATGAGTGTGCAAATGGTGCGTGGCTTTCGCCGAGGGCCGTAAAAAAAAACGTTGTTGATGAATCGCGCTCCGCGTCCTTCAACTGCGACCTAGGGGGAGCAGTAGAGTGTTGTTTCGAGATCGTTCAACGGGATGGGCACCTCACCCTTGGCAATACAATTGTGAATGCACTACCTTCTTACATCGAAATTAGTCGAATATCGGTCGCTAACAACCTTAGTGAAAAGTTGGGAATGACGAAAGTGAGCGCGCGTTGGGTTTCAGGTTGCTGACCCCCTGACGACAGATCAAACCGTATTGAATCGGCGCAAAATTTGTTGGAAATGCATCAGGAACGATACCCTAAAACCTTGTTTTTCAAGCTGAGGAATACTGCTGCGTGGTCCGACACAGACTGTCTCGAAAGCTCTGTTTTCCATGCTGCGGGATACCACTGCGTGTTGCGAGACAGTCTGTCTCGCCACATGCAACGGTATCCTACAGCCTGGAAAACACGGCTGAAAGTATTATGTTCCGCAGCACGGAGCTTGGAAATCAAGGTTTAAGCAATTACCATCTGTTCCTAAAGTTGAAAAATCACCGGGGCGGACAGCACTTCCGCAATGACGGCGAGCCCAAGGCGAAAGTAGACCGAGATTTTTGAAGAAGATGGCGGCGGCAGACTATGACGCCAGACTAAAAAAAATATTGCCACGGCTAGAAAAGGTGTGTAGAAAAAATAGTGATTATGTGGAAAAATAGTTTTTGAATTGAGGAACAAATAAATATAGTAAAAGATTTTTTTTAATATTACTTATATTTTGTTTAAATGAAATAGGGAAACTAACTTTTCGTATGATCCTCGTATGTTACTGTTTTAGGTATGTACTAATTAAAATATGTATAAATAATGATTTTTAGTAAACGTAAGTCGTAAAATAGTTTTGGAATTTATGCTATAGTAGATGAATTTGTGCTATAAATGAATTTGTGCTATAAATGAATTTGTGCTATAAATGAATTTGTGCAATGTCGCTTAAGGTGTGATTTCCTACGGCGCGATTTGCATTTGCAGCTGTGAAAAAAACTATCATAACGGAGCAATATTCGTGTGTATTTTACAGTTTAGGGGGCCGTCGAATTCAGGCTGTAGTTGTAGGACTGTATACTTCCACATGCACTTCCACATGCACTTCCACATGCACTTCCGAATGCAGGCTATAGTTGTACGACTGTACTCTCACATAAAATACTCACGAATAGCGCTCCGTTATGATAGTTTTTTCTTAGTCGCAAACGCAAGGCGCTCAGTCGCGGCCTAGGAACTCACTTTTATAAGGGACGTTGTGCTCGATGGACAGTTTTTAAGGCTTACTTGCACTATACATCATTGAAGAAGGTTATAAAATCGATAAAGAATTGAATTGAATTAAATCTGACTTTCGATGTAATAACGGTTTTTATTGGTGGGCGTATTGATTTCGGGATATGCAAAATACAAGAACAGACGTCTTTACTGGTCTGGAAGAAAAGCCACTCTAAAGTTGCCAATAGCATGTACCTTGCGATATTTGAAATTTTTTTGAATAATTTTCATTTAAGTGATAATTCAAAGCTACCGAGAATGAACGCCTTTTCAAGATTCGACCATTTATTGATCATATAAATCAAGCTTTTCTAAAGGTTTAGATGAAAATCTTTCTATTGATGAGAGTATGATTCCTTATTATGGAAAACATTACACCAAGCAATATATTCGCGGTAAACCAATAATAGATTTGGATTCAAGAATTAGACACTCTACTCATTTGAAGGATATACTCGTATGTATCAGTTAAGTTTGACATATACATATATGGGTAAAAATGTTGACGTCGTATCTGTTCACTTCGGCACCAAACCGGGGGATCTACAGGTTTATGGTTTTTCATCTGATGGAAAACTTCTCCTTGTAAGGTGGAAGGATAACAATGGGTGCGTTCCTGCGAGCGGATCAGGATTTGACATTTTTCGATTCCTCCTCCATATGCTTTCCCCTTCGGTAAAATGTGTACGGACAACTGTCAATTTTTGGATATGAAAATGTTCCCCTTCGGATCAGATGTTGTTTGTGTAATGCGTGTTTATTACCCTACACTACACTCGACAGATACACGGAAGAACGCGCCTAATGTAGTCCCAATGGGAACAAATTTCGACAAGAACAAAAGTGGAACATGTACTCGATATGCAAGAGGTCAAGGTGCGGTACATACGGGTAACTCAGCCTAAAGTGAATCAGCGCTATAATCACGACATGGGTGGCGTTGATAAGACGGATCAATTTTATTATGGACAATATTTTTATATTTATTGAATACATCGGTTGTAAACGGATCGCTACTAATGCGGAAACTTCATCGAAATTGTGATAGCTTGTTGAAATTTCGACAACCTCCTACCTAGAAACACATGGGGTGTCTTCTATAAGAGAACTCTACCGGACAAATGTTATCACTTATCAGTGATGTTCGACTTTAGGGCAGGAACATTTATGACACAGCTAAGTATTGGAAAACAGACAACCGGTGTACAAATTGTGCCAAGAAGGCCAATTTTGCTTGTTTCCGAAAGAATGTTTCATCATGTTCCATACCCAAACTACTCATATTGCACAAAGGCCCTTATAAGGGACACCTTGTAAAACGTATGACATTTTGTTTTTAAATAAAACTTCTAAAAAATACTTAATTGGCCTTATTTAATTCCATAATAATAAAAAAAAAGTGAAAAGAAAACCTCGCCGCCAACTGCATGCACTAATGGCTTAACACGATAAAGGTGTGAGTTCCAAGGCCGCAGCTGAGCGATTTGGTTTTGCGACTATGACAAAAAACTATCATAACAGAGCACTATTCGTGTGTATTTTAAAGTTTAGGGGATCGTCAAAAGCAGGCTGTAGTTGTACGACTGTACTTCCACTAAAATACACACTTAATAGTGAGTGCTCCGTTGTGATAGCTTTTTTTCACAGTTGCAAATGCAACTCGCTCAATCGCGGCCTTGCAAGAAGAAAATAGGTCAAGGTAGCTAAAACCCTATGCCCATTCATGCCTACACGTTCCTAAATGAACCCCACACTCAATTGCGTTTTATTTGTCATAAAATCAAATTCCAGTCACATTCAGATCATATACATAGCTTTTGAGTTTTAAATTAGCACACGTCTGTCGTTCATTTTGCTAAACAATATTCCTCGGACAGTGTGTCCCCCCTTACTAATGTGATAGCTTCTTGTGTGTTTATTTTGCCTGACTTCTGGGTTGTTTTTCGGGCAGCTCAATCAGCGCTCGCTGTCGCCGAACAGAAGCAAGTTTTCTCCTCCTCCTGTTCCTGTGTCGTATAGTAGTTTGACAAAGATGTTATTTCATCCGATTTTTTTTATTGTTTTACTCCCTGGTCATCATCAAATTAATAGTGTACGAGTATATACATACAATATGGGATAATGCTGACTCGCAACAGTTCATTATTATTCGTCAACTTGTTGTCGAACACTTGGTGCAGCAGCACAGTGATCTGCCCCGCCATACCCACATGTTTGTTGATCATCTTAAGATTTTTGCGCGATCACCACCGCATGAATGAGATCGCCCTGGCGATTGATTAAATTGATCTGGTCTATAAGTGTATGCAAATTGAATAAATTTCAACCAGAGCGTGAAGCGAGTCGCACTGTAAGGGGTGAAGGTGGAGCCCAAAATACACATACGAATATCTGTAGATCGCAATGTAATAACAGCCACCACACACTTTCAACGGAGTACAAACAACTCACATTCATTTTCGGATACTGTGGCTATTTTTTTTAAAGTTTCTTTTTTTTTTCTTAACGATAAATTTTGTATTTTAAGTTGCTTGATCTTCGTCTATTTTTATTGTGCATATCGTTTCTATTCTTCAATTTTGTATTTTATGGTTGTTTGGTGAGACGTGTGTGTTAATTCATAAAATTGTTGCAAATAAAAAGCTACAAAGACGATGGGGTCGTGTTATAAAATGTTATTGAAAGTTTTGCGGGTGTAGTCTGGTTTCATAAGTAAATATAATATGAATAAAAAGTACTGTATCGAGCGTGGAACGTTCATTACGGACGTATGGGCGTATAGTGTTATAGGAGCAACCGATCTGCTTTTTTTTCTCATAAAACTGCACGTAATTATATTCTCGTACCTACATACGTGTCGAGACAAATGTAGGCGAACCAGCTTGTTTAGTTGTAGGCGATGAGTTGACGACGATTCATGAAATTTATTCCAAACTCGTAAAAACAGTCAATTTTGAATTTTCATTCAAATTATTGAAGCTATGTAAATCATAATGTGAGCGTGTGTATGAATTAATGTCAGACTTTAAAATGTTTATTTAATATTTTTTCATAAGATTACTAGTTTTCAGTGTCCTGATATGAATAAGGACTTTGCAATGGCTGCGGTCCTACGAGCGGATCAGGAACAAACTTTCTCGATTTCTCCTCTATATTCTTTCCCCTCTGGTAAAATATGTACCCTCCAGTAAAATATGTACCCTCCGTTAAAATACGTATCCTCCTGTAAAATATGAACCGTCAACAATTGTCAGTTGACGGTATATATTTTACCGGAGGGGGAAAGCATATGGAGGAGAAATCGAGAAAAGTGAGATTAATGATATTTAATCAGAGTTCGCCAAAGCCCACCCAATATTTTCGATCACAAATTATTTTCGTTAATTTTTTATGTTAATGTTTTTTTCCTAATTTTTTTTTTGTTAATTTTTTTTTGCTATTTTTTGCCCTTAATTTTATTTTTTTATTTTTTCTTGTAAATTTTTTTTTTTGTTAATTTATTTCGTTATTTTTTTTCTTGGTAATATAAATCATAAGTGCAGCATTTATTGGTTTCCACTTAAATAATTGGGAAGTAAGCGAAATTCTGCCTAGATCAGGATATTCAATCGAATATGTGTAGAAACAGAAGCCGAAGTGAAATGATGTACATTGGCCTTCTGAAGAGACCTCATTAGTTTACGTTTCGCGGTGTTTTCGAGGGTTTAGTTTTTTTCCTGTAGTTAGGGCACTGTGGATCATTACTTAACACTTCAGTATGGTTCCGTGCACCCAAATTTACCGACGATATTACATACAGCAAAGTAAACTTTTGTAATCCATATTGCTCAGTGCTGTTGCTTAACGCGGTCGGTAGCTGTGAGGTATCGGTCGTCGCTCTACGATGCTTGCATCTAGAGATCAGGGCTTCATTTCCCCGACACGATGGGTACTATTAGAAATTCCACGCTTGTCAGTAAAAAGCGGCTATATGGATAGAAGGTGTATGCTAGGAACAGCGCCATTCGGAATTTATTTGCTACCGAAACTTCAACAAGGCATTGCTACATATGTTGGGGTGGTGACGCGCCTATGTCTCTGGAGGGGTTAAGGCAATTAACATAATGCGCAGTTCTGCTGCGAAGAATGGTCCAAAGGTTTCCAAGTGTCCAATAGACGAACAATTTAATCCGCGACATGTTATTTAGTACAGCTTTTTCGAGAGTTGAGTGCGGCGCTTTTACTGGTCGTTCCTCCCGTCATAACTTATTTTACATTCTAGAGAATCACGTGCCCAAAAGACCATTGAGTACTTCTCTACGAATGAATACTATTAGTGATGGTTATGCGATATTCACCCCTACACCCTCTTTGGTTTTAGAGCAGCCATCATCACTTGACATTGTTAGAAGGGAAAGTTGAGTACCTCATGTTCCATTTGTTTCTATTCTAATAGGTGGTGGAAGAGGAACTCCTTTGTTAGTTGATCTGATGGTTTACTTATTTCCTTGTCCTCGTGGAGCCAGTTCTTTTTTATTTAAAGGAGGTCTGCTATGGTTATCTGACTACTGCTATTTACTTTGCAGGTATCTCTGGCTTCATAATCATTACGGACACGCTAAACTTTTCGCGAAATATTTCGTAACGTACTTGCAGGATTCTGGAAAATATAAAACACGCTGCGAGGTAGGATGGATGTAAAAAAAACACACAAAGTTTTCCAAAAGCGTAGCAGCCCCATAAGCCGCGAAGCTTGCGTAGCGAGCGGAGCCCAACCAAGGGGAGTGTCAAAACATCTAAATTTACAACCCACTATTGGTCACAGACGCGAACAAATATGTTGTCGTCAACTAGGAGTGTGGAGTTTGTCAAATGAATAAATTGAAACGCGGCAAAAATGTTATAATTGATTGAATCGTTTTTAGTCGTTTTTGTGAATGTGAGTGGTGTAAAAACTAGGAAAAAGGATTGTTATGATGGATACGAGTATGTCGTAGCCATTTACCGAAACCCGTCATTTCACGAACTGACCGGCAAACAGTATGGTTTGATTACATTGTGTACCGCCGCCATTTCAGGAAATCCCGCCAAATTGTTAATAAAGTGCTGCAAACTGCCACCTACTGAATGCCTAATTTAAAAATGCTCGTTATTTAGTGCAATATTTGTTGCCGCCTGGTTTGTACTACCTAAGGAGGGAACTTCTGCTTTAGGCAGTACAAACCTACCTTACATACATTAGCATAACATTCCTTTAGGCGATATTCAGATTAGCTACATTTTCAGCTCCGACGCAGCCACGCACAATAGCCAAGCATAGTCGATCGTATCGCATGCTGAGCGATGAGTGTGAATCCGCCCATTTGATGCTGTGTATCTCGACTGAAATTTCAAGCAGTCGTGCAGCGCGGTGTCGTGTGTATGAATTTCGCCTTATTCTAGTTTTAAACAAATAATAACAACTCGATGAACACGTAGTTGCTTAAGATGCCGGATTATAGTGCAATGGCAATATTACCATATTTGCCAGTGCTGCATGGAATACCGCCGGCAAACGATGGTTTAAAGTTCTACAGTATTTGGCGGGTGATTTCACGAAATGATAAATTTCACTAAAAGCCTAACAACATACATATGTATATAAAGTATAGGCTCACTGATTAAAGCGGAGAACCACTTCAGAGTGAACCACTACTGACTTAAGGAAGGTACCCCGTTTTTCGTGCGAAACTACAAACGAAAACTGTCAAAAATCTGGTTCGCACGAAAATTTTCCCTTTTCTTGGTACTCAGTTCTTCGCGCGAAAATCCCATATACAGACAAAAGTCTACACACCATTGTGGGCAAAAGGTACCGTCGAGTACATTCCATTTTTCCAATTTTCTTCAAATTTGAAGAAAGGAGAAAAGAGGGAGAGGGGAAAATATGTGATCCGAGTTTGTACCCCCCCCCCCCCCCCCCCCCCCCTTGCATTTCGAGACCGTTATACTTAGAAATATGAAAATTTACAGAAATGCGGGATTTTACTAGCTAGAAAACTAAAAATAATAGAATTTTGAAAGGTTAATAATAGTTCATTTCTATAGTTGCAGTTAGCACACCCCTGCACCCCTTAAGCACACCCGAGGTCAAAAATAGTGATGCTATTTTATTCTTATTTGAAGCCTCACCTGTGGACTTCTGTTGAAACAGGGGTGACACTAGGCATAAAGCTCTACATGAACAAAGGAGCAAGGAGAAGAAGAATTTTGTGTTTGGTGATTTTGCGTTTATTTGGGGAATTCAGTGTCTGTTTTTTTGAGCTAGTTGTCTGGACAATACAATCCTTCCCTGGGTTAGCCATAGACTTTATAAATCAAGGAGAAAGAAGAAGAAGAGCCAGTTGTCTGGAAAGGGTAAGGACAGAATTGCATTTGTTTGTGGGCAAAGTCACCATTGGGGGCGACCGGTAGCGTAGTGTGTTGAGGCATCAGTCTCATGTTTGACTACCGGCATTTCGGGTTCGAATCCCGTCCACGACGACGTTCGTGGCCATGGATGTGCAGGAGGTGCATGCTGGCAACTGCATTCTCCGAAACCAGTGTATGCCAACGAAACGTTAACTGGGCCACATGGAACAGTTGATGCGCTATGCCCCACAACGGGTTAGGGTAATTGAGAGAGAGAGAGAGAGAGAGAGAAAGTCACCTAGTAATAATCGGTTATTTGTTCTGTGATCTGATTTAGGACAGGTTTCTGTACACATTGAAATAGTCTTAAGTCTGTTGAGATGAGACAACTAGTTTGGGAAATATTGAGGTGTTTTTGATGGAGATGATGTTCTTGTCGGTTACACGTTTCTCACCAACTAAAACGTCTCACAATTTCCCAAAGCATGCAGACGTTGGTCAAGTACCCGACGATTTCAATCACGGAATGCTTCCTGGCTGCGGCTCCCTTGAGTCGTCAGATTGAATATTCTGTCTATTTATTTGGTATCGTTGGAGTGCACTATTTCGTTGGTAACATAATTTTTCAACTTTCCTCCTGCTCTTTTTGCGAGATCGTCGTGCTGGTTGTAGCGTACAATCTTTGATCGCTTCTATCACGTCCCAATTGGATGCTTGACATGGAGTTGCGCGGGGCATTAGATAGGCCCAAAACCTTAAACCGTCTGTCTATCTATCTATCAGCTGCTGTAAAGAGATAAAAACCGGCTCATCAAATAGACAATGGCGATCTTTTTCAGATTCATGTCTTGCTCAAAAACATTCACTTTGCATTTGAAATGTAATGTGAAGAAGAGTTTGTTCAACTTTGGTTCATATAAACCAAATTCCATCAAATGTGCACTTCTCTACATCCAACAGACGTCATTTTCATCCCAATATCCGCTATGACTCGCATTATGAATTGACCGGAAGATGATAATTGCCTTCGATTCCGAGGAAAATGCAGAAGAGAGATGGATCATTAAAATAATGATTCTCTCTTTTTTTAAGGTATCGCCAAACCACCACACATACGAGTGGCCGCCGCGCTATCATTAATCATGGGATTTTCCTGGACAAATGAAAAATTCTTTAATGTTGACGACGACGGGGCACCTTCCAGGTCGTTCAGGTCAAAATCTCATTTTTCTGTTAGTTTCTTCTGTTTTTTGCCTTTTTGTTGTTCGTATCTTTCCTTTCGAGACCACGAAACTGAATGAGTTTGCTGCACTGTGGCAGCTCAGCTACCACTATCATGCGGCGCGCGCTGGATTCTTGGATCCCAGGTAAACGAGACCACTCGAATAAAACGAATGAGGAATAAAAAAAAATCCAGATGATGTTTCCTAGGTGGTACGAGCGTAGTGTAGTGTGTATTACACTTTCACAGTTTCTCTCGTGCGGGTACTTCGGCAAGGCAAGCAACCTCTGGTATATTTTGTGATGCCGCCGATAGCCACCATCCACCCCCACGCTCTCTGCGGCGGGGCGGCTCTGATTCGGGGGCACCGCGCGATCTTCCCATTAACCTCGAGTCATAGTGGTCGATGGAAAGCGCGATTACGCGTCAACGTTGTTTAAAAATAATTCTACTGATAGCTTTAATAGCAACAACTACATACCACGACTTGATTGTGTATATACATTTAATATTAAATCTGGTAGCATGGAGAGCCATACTAACCCGCTCCCCTTCCTGTGGATCACCCGCACCTCACCGGTCGGTTCTGTATCTGAACACATTTTCATACTTGCTATATATACATAGTAGCGGATCGCGGACGTGAACGCGATCAACTCTAATGTAATCTTGGAAAGGAAATGAGAATCACACACGGGATTACGTTGAGTTTTTTGGGCAAAAAATGAATGAACGTCCGCCGTTGCCGTCTGTGCGCTGCAAACAGTTATATGAAAGGGCAAAGACTTGTGTGGTTGTTGGTTTTTCTTGCTTTTGCGGCGTAGTCAATGTGCCGCGCGATCTTCAACGCCAAGTCAAGATTATGACGAGATGAGATTGTTTTCGATCCCAGCCAGCATCACACAGCATCCAGCGAATGGTAGGTTGGGAATAAAATGCGTTCGACTTGGACGGCAGCGGTTGGACCGGCGACAATAGCACGTTATACTAGAAAACCATGATCTTTGGATATGATGTGGCAAACACATTCTGCCATCTTTAGATCACCTACCGATCATCCATACTACCATTGCTATTGTAGTTGTTACGCCGCGCCGCTCTGAATTGCGTTGATGTTACCGAGTATGTTATGATTACGAGTATGAGGTGATTGCGCTTCGTGTTGCACGCGATCTTTTTCTTCATAGCTCAGATACTTGGGTATGGGTATGAATGATCAGTTCACAGGCATCTCTCGGATATTCGGCAGCTGCGATCTTCTCCGGTCCAGAAGCTAAAAATAATTTCAATGAATTTCTCAATATGCAATATAATATTTTCGCCTATTTTCAATGTGTTTTACTCTCTGTACAAACGACGGCGCGGTAATGATCGTGTACATTGGCGTTGAATGGCAGCAAGATTTCAAAAGTCCGCGGCATGATCTTATAAAGTCCACTCCGCGTCGCAGCTTTCAGCTGTTAAGATACAATATACTGTCCCAACTGGTAGACATGGTGTTATTATGGTGTGCATGCACCTTCGCCTCCTTTCTATGTGTTTGTGCAACTCATGTGGGCGATGATGGTTTATATTTCTCAATCAATTCAGAATGATTGCTTAGCCCAGCATAAAATTTTATGTAAACAGGTTGTGTGCACGATCAATTGATCTTTTTCATAAGAAATCGTGTAAGAGAGGGAGCCCCACCGTAGACTACTAATCGGTGTGGTGTTAACACACAATACAGCGCGGTCAAAACTTAGTAGAGTGTGTGTTATGGGGCTGCCAGATCGGCGAAGAAGTGAAGATGATGTGTCGTTGCGGAGTATTTCGCTATTTATTCTGCTTCAGGAAATTGATCAAGGATATAATCTTGTAGACAGGTTATTGTTCGTTCGTTGCGAGATTCTATGCTGTTCTGCGAGTCTTTTAAAATCTCGATTAACATAATCTCGATTTCGAAATACCGACAGGAAATCTCTCGACTGTATCATAACCTCAGGAGGTGAAAATTTCGATTTTTGAAATGTCGACAATGCGTCGAAAAATTAGATTTTCGAATTCGCCCGCCGACTTTGAAAATATAATTTTTTGATTCATTGTATGTATGTACATACAGTTACATTTTGATTTGGTGTTGTTCATACTTTTTTCGATTTGTGGCGCAGTGCGTCAGTCAGTCTCATCTCTCATGTCTGATTACCGGCGTTTCGGGTTCGAATCCCGTCCACGACGACGTTCGTGGCCATGGATGTGCAGGAGGTGCATGCTGGCAACTGCATTCTCCGAAACCAGTTTATGCCAACGAAAGCCAACTGGGCCACATGGAACAGAGACATATGAGACAATTGTGAATCAGCAGTCTCTTGTGTGGGCTACGCTCGCTCCTCGCTTAAGGGATCGCAACTCTCAATATCGCACAACACAAACATAAACGCTCGCTGTGGGTGCTACAGTCTTCTGTGTAAGCCACGCTTTTAATGTTAATCCTAACCCTCAGGAAATAGACCTAGAACGCTCGTTCTCCAGTAAAAATTTCGAATTAATCCATTTTACTAAAGCAGAAACTTACCTCAATGGGACCGCACTACTAAAGCGGGGAAAAAGCGACATAATGTCAATTGGAAATTAAGTCAATTGATATTGCCACTTCTGAAATGCATTATTACACCTCATGATTATAAATTAGTCAGGATTATCCAGATTTTTTTGTCGATATTTTCATCAGTCGAGATGTTTTGTAGTCGAGATTTTCTCGAGTCGAGATTTTTTGTAGACGAGATTTTCTCAAATCGAGTTTTTTTGTAGACGCGATTTTCTCAAGTCGAGATTTTTTGTAGACGAGATTTTCTCAAGTCGGTTTTGAAATATTTTTCCATAAAAAAAAACCTCGACTTTGGTAATCGAGATTTTAAAAGTTGACGTATCATAGCGCTCCCTGGATAATCTTTAAAGTTAATCCATTAATCCATTTGTAGTAAGAAACACCATGACGTTTTTCAATTGTATGGACGTTGCAAAAAGTTCGCCCAACACGAAAAATTTGAAGATGTTGTCAGCTACAGTGATCAAAATTTCAACTAATAACTTTGAAGTGGTCGAATCGAAATGATACAAAAAGAGCGATGATGTTCATCGGCACTGTAGGCCCGTCCCATGCAAATACATTTTCATTTTGATCCATTTGCTTTCAAGCTGTCTATGATTTGAAAAATGTGCATGTTGCCCCAATTTAGAAGATATTTACCAAGTAAATGCAAGAATGCTCATTTTTCCAAACCAAAAGATTCAAAATTCCATCAACAGTAGTTTAGTTATTTCCCCAGTCAAATGGTACCCATCTTGCCTAGATATCGCTTCATTGCCAATATTTTCCTTCATAATCACCAAAGGGCTCAAAATGGCATTAGTTCTGACCAAACGACTCAAAATGCCATCAACAGTACTCCAGTGAATCAGGAGATACCCACATCTACCAGATTTGGTTTCTGTTTCATTTCATGATCAAGAGTCCTTTTGTCCTGACGCACACCTGCAGCAGGATTATCACCACCTAGTACTTATAATATCCTAAGGATGCTACAGAATATACCGTTAGTCCAGTAGATAATCAATAATTCGGTCTCTAATTTGTGCTTAGGGTCACACAAGGATCATACATACCAAATTTGGTTATGATCAGAACATGGGAAGTGACCGAACAAACGAACGTACGAACAAACGTACAGCATGCATCGGACTATAAGCCCGTCCATTATATTTTTTTTACTCCAGTATTTTTTTTTATCAAATAATGTATTTATTCACAGCTGAGTCGCCTTGATGCCAGCGAGAAAAAAAAACTTTTTGAATATGTTGATGTCACGAATCGAGTCTCGACCTCTCGATTGATAATTCGATGCAATATTCATCGTGCTACTGCGGCTTCTATCATTTTATATGATATTGTTAATTGCCCTGGCCCCTTCAGGTGCATGGGCGCGTCAACATCTCGTGCTTTTCTATGCCTTGTCGACGTTTCGATAGCATATTTTCTTTTCGGACGTGCAGTTGCTGGCACGCGCCGTCTTCATACTGACAAGCTCGGAGTGCAGTGGGAGTTCTATTAGTACTCACAGGTAGTTTTTTTCGCGCCGTGGATCGAACCTCCATTCTCTAGATCGTAGAGCGGTGACCGAACGAACACGGCTCACCCTCCGTCACCTCATCTAACTGCGTTTGAACTTGTGCTTAAATTAAGACTAAATTAACTTTTCGTTCTTGTAATGGAAGACTGTCAACGCATCACTCCGGTATGCGTGTGGATACACTTTTGGAACTACATATAATATATTAAGCGCGTTTTTTAACAGCCATGCAGAGCAGGTTAAAACCACACAATTACACTAACAATTTGATCTGAGCAGCTCTGGATAGAAGGTTAGTACAAGAATGCCGCTCCGTTGGTATTTCCACGTTTTGAAATGCAGGCGGCGCAGGTGTCGAAGTTTTCGGGCAGTTTACAGTTTGGGAAGCACATAAAATTCATTTTGTACCAGTAAAATGTTTATTTTGTGTAATTACTATATATGGAATAGTAGACATACAAAATGATTCTGGTGCCTAGAAGAAATTTGTCCGATTGCATCTCTACTAAGGTTTTAAGTTTCTTCTTGAATTTTGAGTTGACGTTAGAATGCTAAACTAAACTAAAACACACTTTCAGCAAAGACATGCCCCGTTTTCGTCTTCGCTATTCTGATTTGCTCTATGGCGTTTTTTTAACCGTTAATCCTGCTCTAGTCTGCTCTGTACAAAAAAAACGCACTCATTGTTTCAGTGTCATAATGGGATTATGCAAATGTCGATGATGAGCCCGGTAACCTATATGTGTATCGGAAGAGGATCATCTCGAATATATTCATCTATGGGTCTTTCCGCTTTGTAGTTTGCCTTCGTTACTTATATGTACGTTAATCCACCCCAGCGCCACCGTGACTATTAGACGGCTTTGAATAAGCTGGCGGATTGACAACTCATTGAATCTTATTTAAGCTCAGCGGTAAACGCTACATCGAAATAACGTGCAGATTCTATTTTCCAGAAGGCGCACCAAGTTAATTTATCCTTTCCAGTTCAATCAAAAAAAGAAGGATGTGAGAGTGAGATCCGAGCTAATTAAATTAGATCTGCCACAATAAGGTGAACGGTCTCATGATGAAAGACGAGTATAGTGGGAAGGGCGACCAAGGCTTGTCTGAGAACACGAAGTGAAGTTTTCCGTTAGCAGTCCGAAAAATTTACTAGCACTAGTGTGACGAGATCAGTAGTGTGAATTGGAGGCAAAACCAAAGACGGAAAAAAAAATTGAAAATCGGCCCCACGTTGGGCGGCATTGAGATGATGAGTTGTTGCTAGAGGCACCCCACGTTTTTAAGTAGCTGTAAAACGTCAAATGTGCCGATGTTCGGAGGTGATCTAGCAAATGGTCAGAAATTGTGAAGTTAGTTAATCCGGGTCGTGAACCGCGAAACTTGATGTGTACCGGATATAGGTGGTTTTTCGGTATCTTGAAATCCAAACTAAGGAGAACAAAAACATGGGAATTCTCGGAAAACCTGCGGCTATCATCGATTTAACTATCTACTACTACTATTGACTTAAGATACCTGAGATTGCAAATAATCTGCTCCGATTGGACGATCTTCCTCAATATTTAAGGCCCCAGTGGTAGGCCGATGGATAGAGAGTCAATCTTTCGACCGAAATGTGCCTGGTCTACACCCTTTCCTCAGCAGATTCGAATGGGTATGTTGACTCGGGGAAAAAAATTAATGAAGTAAAAGTGTGACAGGCGTGATACTACTCACATTATTGTACAAGGTAAAGTGGTATTTCAATTCGGAAACACCAATTTAGTTGACGAGGGATTGCTTTAGTACATTTGTTTCTTTAGGTACGTTCAATTCGCCCGGAACATCCTGAGTGAATCGAACGGCATGGATTTTATATGCCAAATATAAAACATAGAAAGTGTTATGAATATCACAGTATAGATTTAGCAACGACGCAAACCCTCCTTAATCCGACGAGATCCCATATCATCCCATATCTCTTTTGGAAAGCTAAACGAATAAAAAAACGCATGCAAGGAAACATTTTTAGTTTTTTTTTTTTACGGCACATACGAGTATTTCGAGAGTAGCTCCTAGTATACCGGCGCTCCGTATAAGGGATGGCACTGTATGTATTCAAATTTCATTGTTGATGATATTTTTCAGGTACTTGATTGACTACCGACGTATTGATGGAAAGTTGTGTGTGGTACTTGATTGTTATTGCAAGTGTATTTTTAGCACAGCTCTAAAAGCTAAGGTTATTTTGTTCTTGGGATAGATTTATCCCTGTAACCTACTTATTATTACTGAAGTCCTTATTATTGGAATTACAGAAGCAGTAGTGTACGCTTCTCTAAAAAAAATATTACTTGCTGAATGGCCTTATCGACAATCTGGCAGCACCATTGGTTCAAGCTGTTTCAAATCAATGTCTTCTTTTTCATCTTTTCTGGATTTTCAATTTCTTTTCTTCGTCGTCTTGTGCTCATACTTCTTGGTTTTGTTTTCCTTTGATGTTTTCTATTTCTGTATGTTTACAAGTCAATGTATATTTACACACGTATCAAGAATGGGAAAAATTGATTTTGTTGGTGTAGGTAGGAAGTGCGCGCGCGGCTATATGGATGCTCGGATTGTCAGATTGTATGTTTTTATGCTAGAGATAGATGTTGTGTGTTGGAACTTCTATCTACACAACACACCAATTGCAAGCACAAGCATTAGCACATTTTAGAGGCTTTGGCGGACTCGACGCGGCAACGTATCTTGTATAGCTGATGCTGTCTTCATGGCGTATCTTATGTCTTATGAGCAAGTTTTAGGGCAAATTGTACTGAGACTTGTATGTATGTACATATATAGTTTGCTTGCGCGCGCGGATAGATAGATAGAAGATGGAAAACTTTTTCCTTAGTTCAATGAACAACAATAGTCGAAAGAGCCGCAGAGACGTAACGAAATAGCCATGCTCTGCTCTGCGCTATGTGCGATTAATCGACAACATTCGGACAAGCGAGCCTCACAAACGTCTAGTTTCGGCCCAGTTAACTTGATTTTCTAGCATGCGAGCAACAAACGACCGGACTTAACTATTGTGTGTATGTATATATAGAAATCTGGTTTCTACGCGCTCTGCCTGACACACAAGGTTGATGTCATTGAGATTTTACTAAACTGATTTTACGTTGATTTTTGAGAGATGACTTCTAAAATACCAGCAAATCACTATCGCACCGCAGCGGTCAGCGCAGCGACATATTTTTGGATAGTGAAATGAAAGTATCGAGCGGTAGGCATGATGTGGGATTGGGTCGTGATGGTATTGTTGTTTTGGCCACATTTTTAGCGTCCTCCCACGATTCGCGCACTCTGTATAGCAGAAATTGTGCAATATTGTCCGTGGTCAATGGATTTGCCACTTAGGAGACTTACTGCTGGTAGAGACTTACTGCTGGTAAAGAACAATTTTTTTTTTTCAATTTAAATTGCTGTGAACAAGTGGGGGCTTGAAGTGATATGTAGGGCACTCGATCTACCTCCTTGCAGCAACAATGTGGAACAATGGTGCGGAAACTTGTGCTAGAATCACTATGAAAAAATGAAACACGAAATGTATCTCAGATATTTCAACACGTTAACGTGAAAAACTGGTTGTTAACCTCAACAACTCTTATTGATTTCATTCACAATCAACTAATAAATGACTGTTTGATAACACTGTGTACATAAATATATCTTGTCATTTGGTTTTGTCAACATTATAGTTAATCAATTATTTAAATTCTGTGTATGTGAATAGTATGCTTATATGCGAGTGAATGTATATATTGTTTGTGTTTTCCAATGTCCAAGTTCAACTCTCTACTCAGCAATATAAACTCGTATACATCATGATTTCACGTGTAAAATGTTTTTCAATGAAAATCATACGATTTTCATGTGCATTAGTTGCCACGATTATATTGTACATGTTTCTATGTATATAATCTATGTTTTAATTTGTGTTAGCCGGAAGTATGGGTATTGGATTTCAGACAAGATAGTAATTTATTTTGGGGTTTTACGAGATTAAGTTTTATTTCAATACCTATCTTAACAATTTTGACGGCACATAGTAATGAAGCTGCATCGGTGAAAAAAGTTGAATGTATTAAATTGAATGTTTTCTCTAGTTCGATATTGATCACGCCATCCTATCCCTGATGGCTATGATTAGGCATCGAATTTGTAGGCAAAAGCCTATTTTTGCCTAAAGTGTATTAAACTATTATTAGTTACCACCTAAATTTGCCTATTTTTGGTATTTCTCCTCAAAACTGACCTAAAATGAAAAATTAAAATATATTAAAATAAATTTAAAAAAAGATTGTGAAAATCCCATACCATCTGGATCTACACTTAGAAAAACGAACGACCAAAACTTGGAAAACACTTGATCATGATAGGGAAGGGCATACGGAATCCCTGCACTTGGGCCTCCACTCCACACCTGTTATCCGGCAAAGATCTCAAAAAACCCCAGGCGGCGATTGTCAATATTTGGTGATCGAGGGGAAAAATTCAAGGAGTTTTGAAACTTGGCGCGCTTTGTTGGTTCGTAGGAGAGGAGTATATTATACTAAAAGTCCCCGCCTGTAGGGTGTGCTCTCACGCGGGGGAAAGGGTTAAATGTTTTTTTTATTTCTTGCTTTTATCTCCCTAACTATTAATCTTAGAAAAAACAATTCTAAGACAAAATTAAAGAATACAAAGAAATACATACATGAAAAATATTGTAACCACTTTTTCTGTATCTTAAATAGTTTTCAAGTGAGATTCACTTGAAAAACACTCTTTCCCAATTGTTCGTTTGTTCGCACGAAGTGGAAAAATTGTTTTTGTGATGTATTTCTTCAAATATCGGGTAAAATATTTTACTAGTCCCACGAGGAAAACGATAAGGATTGATTTTTCGTATAATTAAATAAGCATTAATTTGAGATAAGTCAGATGTTTAAATACTTACCTAGAAAAAGGGAAAAACCATCATTTTTGTGAGAAATGATGTTTTTTCCATTTTTCTAAGTAACTACCATATCATATATGATTTCCCTCATATTCTAATGAGATAGCATGTCCCCTTCAAATGAACTAATTTCGGCATAAAAATTACGATATGTATTTCGAATCATAAAATTCCGAATCGAATTAACGGTGTTCCTAATGAACATTTCCCGGCTAATATTAACGATTTCCGTATCAAAAATTCTAAAGGGGAAAAATTGAAAAATGCTATCTTACTAGAGTCATCTTTGGACTTTAATTTTCATCAATGCCTCAATACAGTTCAGGAAATTTTAGACGATAACCATAATTTATTTTTCATTTGATTGGGAGAATCGTTACTCAATACAACTCAATTGCCCTAACCCCTTGTGGGGCATAGCGCGTCAACTGTTCCATGTGGCCCCGTTGCCGTTTCGTTGGCATAAACTAGTTTCGGTGAATGCAGTTACCAGCATGCACCTCATTGAACAGGCTGTCAACTGAATTCAGAATGTAATACAGTTATTATCTCGAATAACTGATGATGACTGATCCCCGCTCTCCTGAATTCGCCAATTATACGAATCGACAAATATTTTTAAGGGACTATTCTATTATACGAATTGTAGCACTAGAGGCATTCGATTATCTGAATTTCTTCGTTCTGCGCCATTTTTTTCGTTTTAAAAATTCTCAGAATATTTTCTCTTGTGTGTAAGAAGTCATTTATTTCCAAGTTTTTGTTCGGTGCATCAGTGCCGGCTTTAGCTAGTTTAGCGCCCTGTTGAACAATAGAAAGTTGCTCGTGACATTTTCAAATAAATAAATAATAATAAGAATTAGGCGAAATGTACCGCTAATCCAAAAGGTGTGAGGTTGCACGGTGCCCCAAACGGAGACATCTGTGCCAGTTGTAGGGACGAGAATCGGTTCTTCAATGCCAAGTTTTTTTTTCGATTCTGTTAAGGAAATATCTCTTTCGTATAATGCAATCAAGTGGACCCGTAGATTATCTTTTTTTTTTCTGTAACACAAAGAAGCGACGCACTCTTTTATCCAGCCTTTCTTCACCGATAACCAAGCTAGCTACTGATCGTGCGTTAAGCCGATCAGAAGGTTTTGACACTGTCCAAGACGGTCCGCACGACCATTGCTTCAGCGTCAGACATCACTAAGACTTTTGTTTGCTACAAAAAGCACCAAAATAGGCGAATCCATCTAAATACAACCGATACTCTCGCATGACAGCCGGTTTACGCACCGTGACCGTAGCGACCCGTTCAAACATCTTCAACGCCAGCAGGCGTTGCAATAACAACAACAACAGTTAATAGTTATTTACGCCCACAGGTTACGCCTTAAGGTTTTTTTTCACATCAGTGGCACTTTATAACACAAATCGAAGAGAATGTCGAAAATATATGGCGGCCAATGTGGGATCAGTGTGTTTTTATCTAGGTAATAAAGTCGAAACGGGCGGTTAGTCAAAAGGCGTAAAAATCTAAGGGCCGTTTTTTCAATGTCTCATTCTTTATATAAACGCTAAACGGCACTCATTTTCCGGTTAAGAATTTATCGGACAATAATTCCAAACAGCTGATACGGACTGTTGAGATTTTGACAGCTAGAACTGTTTACATTTGCACATTCAAATGAGACAATTAAACTGGTCCCAATGAGCAGAGTTCTGCATATTCATTCGAAGGAAACGGATCTGAAACCAACTCAGCCGCAAAATAAGAGAGGTGGCATGTGAAATAGAACAGGTGGTGGAATTCCGCCAAGAAAATCAGCAGACTTTCTTCTGCATTAGCTGCGCTGTGGACTGCATTATCATATTTTAAGCGTTGCATGCGCTAAGGTTAATTTTAGTGTCCTGGATAGCTAACTGGCAGTTTAACCAGATATTGAGAAAACGGGCCTAAAGCGTATAAGCCCTCAAAGCTACCGTTGTTTTATTCAACGAAGTAGTGAAAATTTGCAATTGAAAATAGTCGAAATTTTTTCGCAAAAATCCGAAAATACGACGCCCAATGCAGGGTCAGTGTGATTCTATCAAGTCGGTAAATCCGAAATGGGCAATCGGACAGGTGCGCGGTGCCGTGATTCACAAAAAAAAAACAAAAACAAATTTAGACCTTACCTTAAGGCTACCTTTTGATTTTTAAAACGTTTATGACACCCTTCTCAAATGAACAGTCTGCACACATGGTAGAGCCGAGCCTGCGGTGCAGACAAAACAGTTATATCTCGGTAACGGCTAAAGATATGCCAATTTTATTGGTACCACTTTTCCTCAAACAAACTGAGGAATAACCCCTATCAGTATTACTAGCCTAACGCGGGACACCCTGTATATATGTCCCACAGGGAGTTGAGTCAAATAGTGAGTTTAGTTTGGTTTAGGCCGGTCGATTGGATCGTTCTGTTTGGTGTGAAAGTCAACGCATTGGGTGGCATTTATTTATCGGAAGGGATTTTCCTCTGTCTACACAGTCAAAAATGTTGGACTAATTTTTAAACCAAGTCTTTTATTACAGCACCTTTTTAACACAGTGCATACTAAATTTGATACTTTTCAAAAGAGTACTTTTTTTCTTTTCTTTTTTTTATTATGCTAAGTGGCCGAGTGGTCTAGGTCGCAACTCTATAAAACGGAGATCACAGGTTCGATTTCCGGGCAGGCTGAAAAAGTTGAGGACTGAAAACTAAACAAATAATGAAATAGGAAAAAATGCTGAAAGGTAAATCAAAAACACAGCCAAATTAGTAATTTTTCCGAAAAGAAAGAATGAAAAAGTAATCCTACATGAAATTAAATTTGAATACCGGCAGGAGTTAAAATCTTTTTTGATAACTTGGCAAGTATTGAATTTTAAACTAATTTTGGTGTCGTCATATATCCAAGACCAAAAAGACAAATTTTAGTCCAAAAATCCATGTTGTGAGTCGGAACTTCTAGAATGACTCTTTAGGCGACAGCTTGGCCAGTGTGCATCGATATCCGAATTCGCTTTGCGCTCAGATTAGTAGCACAGCACAAGTAGTGAACTAAATGCATAAAGTTGTAGAAGCACCGCACTACTTGAACGACTCTTTTTGAACTCTCGGAGAAAGGTTTCCACCTGTCACCTTTCGACCTACAACAGTTCTCCTCTGCTGAAGAAAATTGTACGAGATTCATAGCATTTATCAGTAAGTTTGCAGTATTGCATCGAAGCATTCATCGACAGTGAGTAGTACATAAGTAGTTAGGTTAGGGCACTGTTCTCATGAAAATTGTAAAAATATCATCGAAGCGTTCACCAATGAGGTTACCGATGCCATCTGAACGGCAATCGAATCCGAAACGTCAGTCAGTCAAATATGAGACCGATGTCTCTACGCACTGAGCTACCGGTCGCCCCAGTTAGTTTTTGAGGTTTTCCATAATGCTCGCGCCCAAAAATCCAGTGCAGGGAAGAGAAGAAAACGCGCAAGCCATTCCATCAGCACCCATATTAAGAGCCCTCGGCTTAATGGTTGGGTGGTTAGCATTATACAAAACGACCACTTACTATGATTCGGTGGATATCTTTCCAATCTTTATTTTCCCCAGAATCGACGCAGGATTCATGCGCTATATTATTGCGACCTTTCGTTGCTGCAAAGTGCTCATTTCGAACGAGAAAAGGCTCTGTCAAAAAAAAATTACCTTTTCTTTCCCAACAACATCTGATCTCATATTCAGCCAAATCTACGAAGCAAAAATTATAGGAATTAGGCTGGAGAACACGACGATCGATAGAGGAGTTTTTTTTTATCTGATGGGTTTGAGAAACGGCCGAAGAATCTGACAACTCGGTAAGAATGCTTCCAAATCGTTGAGAAACACTAGAACACCTAAAGATACATGTGAGATTCGAAATGAAACCATCAATAAAATATTAACACTGGTCGCGCTCGGTGGCCGTGGTTGTTCGGTCACCGCTCTACGATACTAATCTAGAGCTCGGAGTTCAAATTTCGGCGCGATACAGAAAAACTGCCTGTGGGTACTAATAGAACTCACACAGTGGTCCGAGCTTGTCAGTATAAAAACGGCGCGGTAGGAAGTGCATGCTAGCAACTGCACTTCCGAAAAGTAGATATGCTATCAAAACGTCAACAAGGCATAGAAATGCTAGAGATGTTGACGCGCCCATGTCCCTCGGTCAAGGCAATTAACACAACACATTATCTTGAATCATTCTACATTACATACTCAAAATATCCATACCAATTTAATAAAGAAAGTGAGAGTAAAAGAATATCGCCCTGCGAGCTCTACTACAAATACTCCAAACTCCGCCAATTACGTATTAATGTAGTATACGATCAATCAAGAATAATTGTCTATTGCATAACCTCGTTACCGCTTTATCATATGTACTATAAGTCTACTATAAGATCATGCCTCTAGCAAGATGGTTAGGAGTGGGCGGCTCTTTAGAATGTCTTCAAGTTTTAAACGAGTCTATGCACTATTATTATACATATCATGTCACTTGAAAACTTACTACAGCCGGATTTCATTTGCAGTAATAAGGTCGGACTACTACACGAATCTTGACATTAAATGAAGATAAGATTATGCTATTCACTTGCCTCTTGCCATATAGTTGGCATGCATAAATATGAATTATCCTCGCTCCCCTCCTGTCATTGCACTTACAAAAAAAAATACAAAAGCCAAAATCACTTGTCGTCATTCACTATGGATACTTTTACTCACGCTGTCCACATGATATAGAAAAAATTAATGTTTCCTTTATTGCGTTTTGCACAAACCACTAAGGAGTATGAACACTTGTTTATTGGCCGGTATGATCTGCTCACAGCAATCCGGCGACAATATTGGATGTAGCAGCCACGAGTTTCGCCTCGGAAAAATGTGTCCAAAAAGCCGCAACGGGCAATCATTAAATAAGACAGGAAACATGTAATTTATATTGTACTAGTAGCTCGTCATGGAGACTATCATCTCAGTCCAAGTACTATGTATGTCAAGCATTTTCTTATGTAAAAAAAAAGAGAATGTGCATAGAATGTATGTACATGCGTATGTTATCTATAATATGTTACTATAAAGGGAGGAGACCCAACTAGCGAGCATAACATTTAATTTATCTGAAGTGGACTGTGTATATGCTTTCCTGTCTATTAACTTGTAATGAGTTAGAACCATAAGTGGTGGATGTGTTTTTAACCTACTTATTAGCTTGTGGAGAAGTAAACTGAGGTCAACTTCAATGCAATCGAGTGAAGTGAACCTCGTTAAAAATTATGCCCTAACCTAGCATACCTGCTGAAAATTTATTCGTATCTTTGCGACAAGTCAGGAATGTTAATTGCCTTGACCCCACCAGGGGGGCGAGCCAACATCTCTAGCATTTCTATGCCATGTTGACGTTTCGATAGCATATCTACTTTTCGGAAATGCAGCTGCTAGCATGCACCTCCTATCCGCCCAGTTCTTATACTGACAAGCTCGGAGCACTGTGAGAGTTCTACTAGTACTCACAGGCAGTTTTTGATCGCGCCGAGATTTGAACTCCGAGCTCTAGATTAGTATCGTAGAGCGGTGACCGAACGACCACGGCCACCGAGCGCGATATAAAAGGGTGCAAACATCTATGGCCACGGAGGGATTCGAACCCGCAAAAATCGGTATGATGAGACATTAGACTGATGCCTTAACGCACTGAGCTACCGGCCTCCATGCTCCGCGTTAAAGAATTACTAACGGTAAAATTTTGATGCAATTCAAAATCAGTATTTACATATGTGACTTCATAGCGAATTATTTAGTTGGTTGGTTGGTTGGTTGGTTGGTTGGTTGGTTGGTTGGTTGGTTGGAAGCGATCTTCCCTATTGCGAATGGAATGTGGATAGAGTTCTGTTTTTGACGCAGCAATCTCTATATGTAGTAGAACACTTTCTTTCCGAAGCCGTTTTTACGGGAAGATGGTAACTGGAGTGGAGGATGGTATGGTCAGTATCACACACGTCTTCACTTCATTTTATTTTTATCAAATCAATGCACTTACATATTTACAGCTGATTCGAGTCGGTGAGTAAAGCAACTGCTTGAATATGCTCGTGGCAGAAATCGAACCTGCGACTTCTCGCTTAGTAAATCGACGCGCTACCCATCGAACTAACGCGGCCGTCATTCAAGAAGTATGAGTATGACGCATATGGGTTTCTGTATTTGCGCTAATTTTTGTCAACTCAGCAATGATTTTCCTACGCCAAAGACCATCAATAAAATCCATGAAATCGTCAATGACGCCAATATAGATGTAGATGAGTC
Organism: Chloromyia formosa; assembly: GCA_964017055.1. Lineage (NCBI taxonomy): Eukaryota > Metazoa > Arthropoda > Insecta > Diptera > Stratiomyidae > Chloromyia > Chloromyia formosa. The sequence continues at coordinate 43,552,212 of OZ024814.1, read as the reverse complement.
GGTTGGCTCCTGCGATAGTAATGAAACTATGTACGGGATGGTGCGTCAACTGTTCCACGTGGCCCAGTTGACGTTTCGTTGGCATAAACATAAACGTACCTAAAGTTTCGAAGAATGCAGTTGCCAGCATGCACCTCCAGTCTACTATTGATAAGAATGATGAGAATATTTAGGTATCGACAAATGTGTTCAAATTATGAAATAGACGTTGAACGACACATTTCATGCTGCTCATCTCTATTATAGAATGACCTGAAAGAAGAAAAAAAACTATCCGTTATTGAGGCGAAAATAGGAATTCAAGCGAAAATAATTATTGGAGCGAATTGTTTTCATCCAACTTGTCCTTCACAATCGTAAGAGACGAGTCGTGCAGCTGGCACCGCTGCCCTTTACATCAATGAATGCAGAAAATGTTTTGTTTTGTAAGCTTCTTACCTTCCAAAGATAGGTGGCGCTGTGTCTTCCCCTTTTTCCTTGGTATTTGGATTCTTCCTGGGTAGTATGCACGAAGAGAGAAAGCCATGCACCACGTTGTATAGCCTACCTAAGATACAACAAAAGCCCGATCAGGGGCTCTCAGGGAAGATAAACTCTGCACTATGTGTGTTGTGCCCGTAATCTCATTCACACTGCGATTGAGCAACGCGCTGCGTCCAATTGCTGGAAGATACAGTGATAGCTTCTATTGGGCCGATGGAGACTTGTGGGTTTTCGCCGCTGTGGCACCGAAATTTCCGTCAAATAATTTATCGTCGCGGCACCATGTATCGACTAATTTGATGCTCTTTTAGTGTATTGTGCGGCAATCTTTCGTACATGTCAACACAGTACCTCGTAGTCAACCGATCTATTTCCATCTATAAAGTTGGAACGAAATTTTGTCTATCTAGACTCAGCCTTTACTGGAAAATCTCATTTTGCATTTGCAACCTGTAACACGCTCTCGTCTATGTCTCTTTCTTCTGCAAATTTATATTCGTAGCAATAAAAGTACAAATAGTATTGCGGTCTATATAATTTTGTCTATCCCAAAAATATTTCATTAAGTATTGATGTCATCCGTCATCAGCCCACAAAAATCAACGTCTTTTAAATGGCGGCTTTATATTCATCACTCTTTATAGTTGTCACGTGTATTCTGATGATGATGAACATGATGATGCTGATGTTGATGAACGAAGAAAGTACGTACGTATCTTAACCTACGCCCAATTGTCGTTGGCAAATTCAAAAATAGCACTTTCATTTCGTTTTTCGTCATTCCGTTTGCGAATCGTTCATTTCTCTATAAAATTTATTTTCAGAGGATTTCAACGAAATGGCCCACAATAATGCCACATGAATTTTGAGTGGAAAAATAAAATAAAAAGAAATAAATTTAAATGAAAACAGAGGAATACGTCGATCATGTCGTTTCCCCCCAATAATGTGAAGGGTGTATTTATATAAATGGGGAGAGGTGTGTTGTAATTGCTATGTGGGAAGGTGTGTCAATTGTATATTTATTGTCATGTTGAGTATATTTGCATTCGATGAATGCACCCATTGACTTAAATATGGGATACAAATTCTTCCATTGAGACGATATGGTTTTTTGGCGTAGGTTAGATATAGTTTCGGTAACGCCATATTTGCCAGAAGCAGGTTTTGCATTTCCACAAAAGATAATAGGAATATTACATCATATAATTTTATATTAAGCGCACGCTATGGCGAAGCGGCCGAATGCATCAGATTGGTCGAGTTTCTGAAAACCCTGGAAATAATCAGGAACATGATTTGGATTTTGCGAGTGACAGTGCGCAACGGAGATGGTAACGCTTTGTGTATCTGTAAGTGAGAGACACTTTATCTGAACCCGATTCGTGCCGAATCTACATACGAATGCCGAGAGCAGAATAACTACCGACCAATTTTCATTATGCCGAACAGACGGTAGATGTATTTGTTTAGAAATCATGGTCTAGGGAAACGAATCCGGATTTTTCTCCGGTCAATTTTCCCTCACAGGATCCTGTCAAGTACAACAAGAAGAGAGAGTGTCTCTTCTTTTACACATGGATATACAATACTCTAAATCTCTGCTACTCACTGTCATTTACTCTGATCCTATGAAGTTCGCCAAAACGCAGCCATTGGCGGAATTATTCTTAGATCGAACATACTTTGACGGGCTGACGGCAGTTATTTTGAATTTCTTCAGGTTATCGATGAGGTGCACAAATGCTAATCGGTGTGAAGACATGTATCGCCCATAAGTTTTTCTTTTTCGAAATTCCACAAATCGTTGATATCCTATCAACGACCAGGCAGGGGGTGTAACATATAACCATAGTGTAGGGAAAATACTTTTTGAAAGGACTGTGCTTCGTAAGCGCTAGGTGCTTCATTTTTATCGATCGTAGGGGGTTGATTGAGAAAGGGATGTCTTTACGACTGATTGGCTTCAATAGAAACCCAATGACATCAAGCGATATACTATGTGTATTGTGTGCTGCATTGCTGCAGTCGCATCCGTCAAAGCGACCGTTTGCCCGATAATTTTATTAAAAGAATGTATGGCAAGATTAGGCATATTCAATAATTTCTTCAAATGACAGCTAGAATTAGCTTCAAGCTAGTCATAATTGTTTGGTTAATATACATATCTGTAGCGGTAAATATACAGCTATATATGTATTATGAATACAACCAAATCAAACAAAATTGAGTAATACAAGAACATTTCCATAAGACCATATCCAGCTATCTAACATATCTCAACAACTCACAAAAAGCGCTCTGCCCTCCTCTAATTTAAATATTTAATTCCGGATCCTGGCTAAACGAAGCAAATCAATTCATTAACCGTCAAAGCCGCAAAGAAAAATTAACCCAAAAAACAAGCTGAAACTAAAATCAAAAAATCGCCGGGAGACGACGACGTCTCAACCGGTAAGCAAGCAAACACCTTGGCGCCATACAACACATTTCTGCAAAGAAATGTTTATTTTATATATACATAAAAAAAATAAACCTGGCAAATTAAACAAACAAAACGATAATAGAAAACAACCACATTGAAATTTCCACTAAAACATTTGCAAAAAAAAACGCGCGTCTTCAGACAACACCAAAAACCAATTAAAACATTGAAATTCAGTAGACGAAAAAAAATGTCAAAATTTTTCTGTTCGCCGTCTGCAAATGTGTTATTATAAATATTTCGGTGGTAGCACGATAGACCTGCTGCTGCGAAAACTATAACCATCTTCACTAACTAACCTGTCCACCACTGTCTTCGCTAAAATATTACCAGTCCATTCTGTAAGGCAGCACCGTAGATGTATGTACGATATCAACCGGCAAACAAGTTGCGATAAATGTGATCTATCGATCATCCAGTGATTTTAAGAATATATTGTTAAATATTGTCTTTAGTCAGCTTTTGGTGTTTTTTTGGTTGTTTGTTTTGTTTTTGGGTAACATTTCTAATTGTTATATGTTTGAGGTGGGTTAGGTTAATAGCAGCGCGACTTTTGCATTATCTATGTCTATTGTCCTCTTTAATTTGGCAGACTATCTACGTCAGACAGATATATTCATTTTTGGATGGCGCTTAATTTGTGTCACGGTAGTGGTAATTAACATTTTTAGTTGAAATTATCGCGTTTCGAAATGATCACAGGTCTTTGAAAGTGATTGAGTAAACAGTAAATTGTTTTGAACTTGTTTTTAAATAGGAATCGTACAAAAAAATGTAAAAACCACTGGACTAGAGATCGGTGTGTAAACATATCACATCAGGATTTAGAGATTGTGCGAATATTTTTTGATGAGTATTAAAAAAAAGCCTGGCAACATTAGGGTTTTGAACTCGGTAGCTCCTGCTATTACGTCCGATACACTAACCACTAGGCTGACAAGCTTGCTCTAAAGGGCGCACATTTGACTCATTATGTAATGTGTACCGAAGTTTGCAGTGGCAGCAGCAGTAAGAAAGGGTCTATTGTTTTCCATCAACCACCTAAATTGTGGGGTTAGGTACAAAATCCACCTGTTCAAAATCCACGAATGAAAATGTAAACAGTAAATTATTTTGAACTTGTTTTTAAATAGGAATCGTACAAAAAAATGTAAAAACCACTGGACTAGAGATCGGTGTGTAAACATATCACATCAGGATTTAGAGATTGTGCGAATATTTTTTGATGAGTATTAAAAAAAAGCTTGGCAACATTAGGGTTTTGAACTCGGTAGCTCCTGCTATTACGTCCGATACACTAACCACTAGGCTCACAAGCTTGCTCTAAAGGGTGCACATTTGACTCATTATGTAATGTGTACCGAAGTTTGCAGTGGCAGCAGCAGTAAGAAACGGTCTATTGTTTTCCACCAACCACCTAAATTGTGGGGTTAGGTACAAAATCCACCTGTTCAAAATCCACGAATGAAAATCCACGGATTCAAAATCCATCAGTTCAAAATCTACCAATGCAAAATCAATAAATATTTATATGGAAAAGTTTCAGTACGAAATCAGTTTTATATCATGTTCCCACTATACGGCAGTTTCTGCTTTAGGTGAACTTAGAACCCATACATGGTGGATTTGTAGTTCCTAAAGCGGAAATGCTTTGAGTGCGAGTTCAGAATCCGTTTCCGCGTTAGATACTAAGAACCTAATTTGTTCTGTGTGAAGCTATTCTTGATGCATACGCGATGGATATTTAGTACCTTAACGGGAAATGAACTCTGGCTGGTACTAACCTTTCCGTGTGAAAATGTTGCACATATCTCTCCCACGAAAAGTAGCAGTGGAAACTTCCACACAGTACATATACGCGGCGCTCTACACGACACTTGAATTTCTCCTTCTCACTCAAAAGAGAACGATCACCACTGTAATGACCGGCTTCTACACCAAATGAAATGCGAAGTAATTGTTTTCGCGTGGAAATTGCCGACAACGGTGTGGAGACTTTTGTCTGTGTATGAGATTTTCGTGTGAAGAACTGAGTACCGAGAAAAGCAAAAATTTTCATGCGCACCGGATTTTTGAGAGTTTTTGTATGAGATTTCGCACGAAAAACGGAGGTACATAAGTACCTTCATTTAGGAACTACAAATCCACTGTGTGTGGGTTCTAGGTTATTATTGCCTAAAGCGGACATTGAACCCCCACTCGAGGAAATTCCGCTTTACTAGCTGTACATTAAAACAGTAACTACTTTTAGACCGCACGACTTGAAGCGGATTAATCCATGGACTTCTGGCACAATCAATACATGAAAAACAAAATTCAAGGCTTAATTCATGTTAAGTCGTACGGTCTGAATGTATTGTAGTTCATCGTACAAAGCGCCATGTCCATGTTAAATTTCCAAATTTTTCATGAAGTACAATTTAAGGTTATTTTTCACAATTTCGGGGGTTCACCCTTACCTTAATTTCCACTTTAGGTACTATGAGCCTACAGGGCATACATCATGTTCCCTTATATGCGTTATATCTGAAACCGTCAGATACAAACAAATGTGACGCTTAAATTAAGTATTTTGACGGTATAGAGCAATGATCCGATTGACTTGAAACTTGTACTGAGTACTATTGGATATATTTAATCTACAATGACGTAGGATATTTATGATTGGATGAAAATTGATGATTTGGCATTGATAAACGCCCATTTTATAGGCAAGAAAACAGACTTTTTTCATACCTACGCTATTTTGTTAGATTTTGACATTTTTCGAAAATCCTACGTCATTGTACAGAAAATACCTCCTAGTTCAACGACATTTTTTCCTTTTTCGGTTTTAGCTACTCAATCGGCCGGAGTCATGTCAGCAGTGAAGGAACTTCTTTTTTGGGACTTCCGAAGGCAGCGCATAAGTCGCTTGGAAAATTATGTAATATAGGTCAAATATAGCCAAATAATGTTCTTAATTTTCCGAAACATTTAATTGAGTACTTTTCTTCCAAAATATTCCCGAAAATCACCCAAATTTTCAGCCTTCACACTAGTATAGCCCCATAAAATCTGCATAGAACGGGAGGGCGACTACGTGGAAAATAAGCAACATACTCGTATATACCTTCAATATCTTGTACTTAAAAAAAAAAAAATTTTTTTTTTTTATTAAAAAATAGAAAAATTGAGTACTCTTACTTTCTGGACATGCCTCGTATAAGAGACATACCATATTAGGAGCTATTTGTGCTGGTCGCACGATAAGTTTCGTATCTGTAAAGTAAATATGGCGCCTAAATAATCTCCAGAGCACGGTATGAGGTCTAATCGATGTTGGGGGCCTTTTTTTGGGACCTTTTTTTTGTACCCGAATCTGTGATGTCAAATAACTTAAATAAAATTCATATAGGTGATTGTGTTGTCAATACTTCCTAGAAAAAATAATAAATGCCAACAGATGTTTCAGATTCAGATCAGGCTATGTGCCTGCGCGATTTATTGGTAGTAATTTGTCACCCGGCTAGCTAAAACTCGGTTCAAACGCAAACACCATCAAACTGCTCTGACTGCATTCAATTTGCACGTAGTACACAAGTCACTATCACCTTATCATGGACTTATAAACCCAGGAATTTATCATGAATGAATGATTAGATGGCCAAACAGGAAACTGATAAAACCAGCATAGCTTCGTTGACTTTAATCGTAACGTGTGTTGAATACCGTATCAAAGATTGATAAATTTAACAAGATTAGACACTTGGTTGTTTGTGCAATTAAACCACCCACACACTCATACATATACGAGTATACCTAATTAAGGAAGATTTGAATGACGGAAAATAAATGGAGTAATCCATTTGAATGACAAGGATGGCCACCAATTCAAATCACCTGTACCAAATGTCATCGACTTCTTCACATTGTTGCATTTGTATGCGCGGATACTCGTGCAATTTTCCAATACAAAACTGTGTGCGTGCGCTACTTCAGCCACATACATTTTGACAATTTGTTTGCAGCTGCCATATCCGTGTTGATTTCTACTCTATGATTGAACCGTCAATGACATTGACAAACGTTTCTCCATTCATAAAACCTAATGATTGGTCGCACGCAGCTTCGTCAAAGAACAATTCAAATTATCAAAACGGTAACGAGTACACTAGAAAAAAAATGCCAAAACAAAAACTGTGGTAGATTAACGCCGACATTTTCAATCGATAAGAATTCAAAGGTTGTTCTTTTGAATGGTCGGTCGTTATGTCTATTTCGAATACATGAAACGTTAAGATGTTGTATGGGTAATAGTAAGCCTGACCAATAAATAAAATTTGTATAAATATTTATGAGTTGAATTAACATTTCTTTTTCATTTTATTTGGTTTTCTTTTTGTGAAAACAAAAATTTGAAAACTTGAAAACTCTTTGCCATACGCACAAGGAATGTCTGCATAAATTCGTATAACTAATAAATAAACTACGTATCTGGAGAGTTAAAGTCTCTCATTCATACGACCATGACCGTCGTGTCAGTTTTGTTATCGCAAGGAGAGCACACCAAAACTTGAGAAAAATTATATTTTAACAATTACTATAGTCAAAAATGGTAATATGCAAGGAGTTTGGCCTATTCTCTTCCTTCTCAAGGAAAAGAATAAAAGAAAGAAAAATTATCACGATTACAAACCAGATTCACACTTGTTTGTGCATACTTATACGGTTAAATTGTTGCTAATCTTTAATCATATACTAATATGTTTTCTTGTTGATCGAATACACATACATATGTACAAACATAGACGTGGGTTTTGTAGTTATTTACAGACCAATGAAAAAGAAAGATCTTAACTTTTGAACGGAAGTCGGTTTATATAGAATTAATTGAGCTTTAAAATTTATATTAATGCGATTTTAGTAGCAATAATACGATAAGATTATTTGCCATTAGATCAGATAAATATTTTATTTGTTTTAAATGATAACCATTTAGGCATTTACGTCAGTACAGATCAGGTTTTTCCTGTGGGTATTGGTAGGTAGCATATGTTATAGATAGGACTCGAATTCGGTAGGTTAGGGAAAAGCCAAATGATTATCAATTATCCATATTTCTCGTAAGGTTTAAAACGGCAAAAGTGCCAGTGGGGGTCACTATGAATTGATAGGATAAATTCTACCTTTCAGGATAGTGTTCTTTCTCTTTGGAACTTGGCGGACAATAAGTAGACTGCTTGTAGATCTGAAAGTATTAAGTTGTAAAACTACTGATTATGCGGACGACACGTTGCTATTACCATCGCGGGTAAGGGTTCTCCTGTGTCCCCAGTGCTGTACCTGATGCAGAACTAGACTGGCAAGGTTTGAATGAAAATTATTAAGAACTACACCGATTGATATCTTTGATATGGAGATTCATCAGATTCATCCCCGTGAAACGGGCCAGTGGACCTCATGAACCACTAATTATATTATTAAGTTGGTGCAGATGAAATGTCGGATTCAGTAGTAAATTTTTGAACAGCTGTAACTTTTTATAAAGATAATTTTATTAATCAAGATAGATACCAGCGGATGCGAAACACTTTTCCCAACGAGATACAAGCATCTTTATTCCTGTTTCGTAGAAGTCCGAGTTTCTGGTTCGAAGAAACTCCTCGAAGGCATTTTTGACAGCTACTTCATGTTAAACTGTTTTCCTGTCAAAAAGTGATCCAAGTGTTTAAAGAAATGGTAATCTGTTGGCGAGAGGTCTGGTGAATATGGCAAGTGAGGAAGAGTCTCATAGCGCAACTCGTTCAATTTTTGGATCGTTGTTCTCGATACATGCGGTCGTGCGTTGTCATGAAACAGTATAACTCCATCTCTGTTGACTAGCCTAGGGCGTTGAACTATCAATTTCGATGCATTTCGTCCAGTTGAGCGCATATTTCTCAGCATTGATGGTTTCGCCAGGTTGCAGGAACCAATAGTGGATAAATCCAGCTACAGACCACCAAACAGTCACCATTATTTTTTTTGGATGAAGGCTTGCTTTCGGCATGTGTCTTGGAGCCTCATCGGCATCTAGCCATTGGGCCGATTGGCGACGATTATCATATAGTATCCACTTTTCATCACAGGTCATAATTCGGTTCAAGAACGGTTCGTTTCCGTTGCGGGAGAGAAGAGAACTAGAAATCTTCATTCGACACGCCATGTTTTGCTCGGTAACAGCATGCGGAACCCACTTGTCAAGTTTTTCACTTTTCACTGTAAACTGTTCGAAAACTTCGACATCTGCGCCGTCTGCATTTCAAAAATCAGACTACTTAACGGAGCATCATCCTTCCCCTGACGTTTTATACAGAGCAGCTCCGATCAAATTGTCAATGTAATTGTGTGGTCTTAACTTGCTCTGCTCTGTGTATGGCTGTTGAAAAAAATGTGTCTATTGTGTGTATCTACTATATCATTAAAACATCATCTGTACGCATACTAAAGGGGCGACCGGTAGCGCAGTGTGTTGAGGCATCAGTCTCATGTTTGACTACCGGCGTTTCGGGTTCGAATCCCGTCCACGACGATGTTCGTGGCCATGGATGTGTAGGAGGTGCATGCTGGCAACTGCATTCTTCGAAACAAGTTTATGCCAACGAAACGTCAACTGGGCCACATGGAACAGTTGACGCGCTATGCCCCACAAGGGGTTAGGGCAATTGAGTATACTAAAGATAAGTTGAAAAAATTTTTTAATCACCCCCATGTCGCATTCGGTAGCACGATGATGCACCCTAAAGCAAAATGACCCAAGATTAATTTCAGAGTCGGTTTGAGAAGTGAGACAACACAATTGAAAAAAGAAATAATTTGAGTTGTGAAATGCACATGCGAATGCACTATTTTCCATTATCGTTTTAATAAACTAAGTATTCGAATGCTTTTTTGATGAGCTTGCAGTAAACAGCATTACACTCGTACAGCTTCGAAAATTTGCATGGATGACTGTATCAATGTTCAAAGTCTTTCAAAGGCGTCAATGAAGCAGCCCCGTCATAGCGATGTGGATGACTTAATAACGACAGATGATCAGTGAAAAAGTTCTAGCACCAGAAGAAAAAAAAAAGTCATAAAAATAGGGTCAAGGACCAGGTCAAACTTGATAGAAACCGAATGCTAATTGAACCGTGTAGTGGCAACACACGTACACTCTCATTTTAATTCAAAGAAATTGTCTGGTTCAAACAGTTCCCTGTTTTGAATCTATTTTTGGCCGCATATTCAACAAACCTGTTTAGTGCCAATGAGACGTGATCTCTCGACTACAGCGACCCGAATAAACGACACATAAAATACTCATATGTATAATCTACATAACAAGGAGATAATAAACAATTTTTTTTACTGGAACTCATCGCTGGCTGGTCACATACAAACATATCGCTTACGACATTAGTGGCGCTAATCACATCACGCAACTTCCTTTCACGAGGCAGTTGATTCGCTGAAAAAGCTATAACACTTATTCTTGTAATTACAATAACAATATTCAATGCGGTTCGAACTAGAATAAAATATAATACACTCAAAACGTTTCCCACATTTTTAGCGTTTTTGACGGTCGCCGTGTTGTGTATTTGAGACCGCACCAGAGCATATAGAGATGAGATATGAAAATCTCTCGTTGTGCGCTATCTCCTCTTGTGTCGTCGCCCTTATCGGCGGGATCCGCGTAACCTTTCAGCTATAAAAAAAATAGGAAAAGATCATCGCAAAAATGTAAACACTAAACAGTAGTACATGTTTATACCCAACTAAAAAGAAACCACCACCAACCAAATCAAGAGAATCTTCTAAAAATGCTGCTGTCAAAATCGGTTGTCTTCTGCATATCTGCATGAGCATAAGACGACCATATGGTGGTGGTGAACATGCGCATGCAACGAATCAAAAGGGTTACTCGGTACTAGCACTAGCCCCTGTGTCATATCTGTGTACCCAGAGGATTCACATATGGCGACAAGATCTGAATAAACACACGTGTGGAACACTTTCTTTTTGCTTTTGGGGTGAAAAGTAAAACATTACTCTCCTAGGAGGGGGTGGGGCGGCCTAACCATCGCACACACAGAATTGATATTTGGTTGTTTTCACTGGTAATTTATTACGTTAATTATAATGCGGTCGAATACTTGACAGATTCAAACGACATCAGCACGTCTTATCTATATGTTGATGACTGTTGCAATAAATGCTGATTGAAAATTCAATTTTATTGGGGGCACATTTTGCAAAATGATTCGCTTTGTCGGTTGCAATTTTGTGAATGTATTATTTTGTTCTAAAGTGGGCACAATCTTGGACAGGTTAATTAGATTTGAATATTCTTCATAAATGTTGACTATTGATGGTAGAATGCTATACCGAAAGCTTGATAAGGTACTACTGGCTTTGTTTTTAAAGCCAGAAAATGGCCTGCTACAACAGGAAGGTAGACGTCAGTCAAGTGTCATTGTTGTTCATCATCATCGTGGCGCAACAGCCCGACGTCGACGCCAGGATCATCGTCCTCCAATTATCTCGGTCAAGTGATCGCGTCCTCCCAAGTTTTGACGCCTAGCAGTTGTTCAGCGTCCTCATCATCTACTGAGTCTTTCCAACGAGCTCTCGGTTTTCCTCGCAACCTTGCTCCGCCGACGCGTCGTCCATTGAATATTTTCTTAAGCATGCGGTCATCGTCCACTTGTTATAAGTCTGATATTTATATCTCCCAAACTTCTTCTTAACATACTTCTGATCTCCCGAATTCAACCAGAAATATAACGTGAAGTACAGGACGTTCTGGTTTAACGTGCATACCTAGTTCAAGCGTTCTTCTTCAAGTTCTTTTGAGAATGTGGGTTGAAGTGTGCGACAATTTTGCACTTAAATCTTTCCTACTACTTAGGTGAAAGCCACAACCAATATGGGTACTTCGAAAAGGGAAGTATTCAATGATCAAACCACAACGCGGAGAACTCTCTATTTATGAAAACGAACACGGAACTGTGGTGGTCCCCATCACTACTGAACTCCTTTTAAATCCTTAGTGCATGTTCTCTCAATCTCTACAAAGAGCAGGAGCATCCTTATCCCATCCATATGTACCCTTTCCCTGTGACGTGTCGCACTTAGAAGACATACATATATTACGGCCCGTTGCCGAAGTTTGATAGCCTTTGATGTTCATATTTGTGCTTCACAGGTTAGGCAAAATGCGCGTGGCTAATCCAAGCAAGGGCGGGAGTGCGCAGTGCCCCAAACACCATCAGGAGGCAACTGTGTCAGTTGTAAAGACGAGGATCGGTTCTTCAATGGCCGTTTTTTCCGATTCGGTTAGAGAAATATCTCGATCGTATACTGCAATCCGGTGGACGCATCTTTTTTTTTTTACAACAAAAGCAAGTAAGGCAGTGATGCCTTCTTTCACCCAGTCTTTCTTAACCGACAGCCTGCTTATCGCACGTCAGGCCTGTCAATTACTGTGGAGGTTTTGATTATTAAAGTGTCCGCGGGATGATCCGCACGCCCTTCAGCCTCAGACTTCACTGTCAGGCTTGCATTTGTTACCAACGGCACCAAATGTAGATGCATTTGCCTATCTACATATAATCGGTATAGCTGACTGGATGGATAGAGATCTTGACGCGCTACGTGCTTCCAGGGGGTTAAACCAAACTAGTATAAGCTCCCTATAAATTACCTTAATGCTTTTTTTTCACGTAAGTGACACTTTTTAGTAAAAAAAATAGTAGAAAAAAGATGGAAAAAGCCCCAAAAATTCAGCGCCCAATGTGGGGTCAGTGTGATTTTATCTAGTTAATAAAGCCGAGACGAGCAGTTGACTAGATGCTCGCTACCGTTAGTCAAATGGGCACATAAATCGAAAGGCCTCTTAAGCTACAACTTCTTAAGGTAGTGAAAATTTACCATTGAAAATAGTTAAAGAAGAAAAAGTCACAAAATCCCGCGAAAATATTCGGCGCTCAATGTATGGTCTGCGTGTAATAATAATAATCCTTTATTCAATTCATTGTCGCGCTCGGTGGCCGTGATTGTTCAGTCACCGCTCTACGATACTAATCTAGAGCTCGGAGATCAAATCTCGGCGCGATGAAAAACTGCCTGTGAGTACTAATAGAACTCTCACAGTGCTCCGGGTTTGTCAGTATAAAGACGGCGCGGATAGGAGGTGCATGCTAGAAACTGCACTTCCGAAAAGTAGATATGCTATTGAAACGTCAACAAGGCATAGAAATGCTAGAGATGTTGACGCGCCCATGCCCCAGGAGGGGTCAAAGCAATTAAAGAGAGATTCAATTCATTCATTAATTAATCATACAAATACGAAATGGACAATCGGACAGGTGCGCGATGCCATCAGTCACAAGAAAAAACAACAAACTTTTTTAGTCCTTACCTTAAGGCTACCTTTTGATTTTTAAAATGTAACGGTTAATTTATAAAACTGGAGATTTCGCGCCCCAACATAATGATACCCATTTCAAATGCACAGTCTGCACATCTATGATGGAGCCGGGCTTGACCACAGTCAACCATGTTTGGTTTTTTCTGGGCACTTTTCATGCAACGTGCTTGGACGTCTGTGAATGTTCCCTTAGGAAATATGCTAAAAACACCTTTTTTCACCGTGTGAACATGAACATATTTTTGTATCTATATATTTTTTTTTGGTACAGTGGTCGCAGAACAACGGTTACCAATAGAAAACCGTTTTCGAAAAATTGAAAACCTATTTCGCATACTACATAATAATAAAACTTAATCTGTTGCACGTTATGTGAAGTGCTCTTTCAGATTTTTAGCCACTACAACTACCGTTATGTCGCTTGCAAACCCTAAGATCATTGCTTTATTGTGAATAGGAGTTTCTTCTAGAACATTGTATATAATTAAACACAGAACGGTTTATGTTCAGTGCTCTGGAATGCTTCTTAGTATTTTCTGAGAACATTGTTAGGTTCATTTATCTGTAGGAAGTAGTAGTTAAGACCTGTTGATCGTTGGGTAAATGGGGCCAACACTTTCCTCCTCATTCGCATTCTCACAACTTTCCAGTAGTCGTTGTGAGAACTGGGACACTGTTGTATGGGAATCCCCACCACCTTACCAATGTGCATCCTATTCAATGACAGCAATATGGCATAGCGGCTGAGATCGAGTCTCTACCAATTCATCCTTGTCGGTTGGCATGTGCTTCCGTTGAGCCATCTAGTGTTAGCTCTGTCCACCGCAGCAGATTTAATTTTCAATTGAAATGATGCAATTGGCATTTCAGTGTTCCCATCGAAAAAAACAATTGTCCCTTCATGAGCAAGGTCATTCGCCCTACAGTTACCTGCAAAACCACTGTGGCTTGGTATCCAGCAGAGGGTAATATTGGAGAACCAATTCCTGTGAGAGCTGAGCGACACTTCTCAATAGTTGTATGCAAATGTAGTAAGGATAGGTATATTCAATTGAGTAAATTGCAGCTTGACTACCCGTGTCCGTCATAACTCACTAGCCAGGTCAGAGCTGCTGGGATCGCCGAAACCTCTGCCTGCAGGACACTTAAAAAGTTTGTAAGACGGAAAAATAAGATATACAGTGTTCACACAGCTAGCCGGTACCGCGAAGTCGCAGCACTTCATCCAATAAATTGCACTAGGACGCCACTCCAAGTGCCGTCCACCGCACACATATGCCGTACAATAAAATTGGCCGCTCAATCGGTGTATATTATCAGTACACCACTTTCAGCTCCAAACCCCAGTTTTTGCCAATGACCTTCTTGCATGAGTAGACTGCACGTTGAGGCCTTGGGCACCTGCTCATGGATGGTGAACCGCCACGTCAGCTTCCTATCAAAAACAAAACCCAGAAACTTAGCTTTTTGGGAAGATTTTGTTGAACGCAATCTCAAACATCGCGAAGATTGTATTGCATCCATCAATGAATGGTAGTCATTCATACACTTGGTCACATGGAGGAAGTTGGCAATATTTACTACTACTTTCCAATTCGCAGTGTACTCAACAGGCTGAAACATTATAGCAGGCATACTTCATAAAATAAAATACGTGGTGAAAAATTAATCATAATAAATCACCGCCCCTACACCAGGCTAGGATGACAATATCCACTGTGAAAGAATAACCAACCAAAAATTACGCAATGCTCATTCGTTAAGTTACCACTGAAAAGTGAGCTGAAATGGCTGATGGACAAGGTTGACGTAGTATAGCGATTGCGGAAGCGGGACTCAATCTTGTGGAGCTTCACCTATGACCTGCTGCTCATTGGTATAGTAGCATTTCAACATGTCCAACCAAGCCTCAATTTTGGATGCCAGGAATCGATTACTTCATGATCTTCGTTATTTTTTTCACTAAAGGACAAAGTTCAAGCTACTTCGTGGTGGTGTATTTAGTCTACATAAGTTTACACCGTAATTACGGAATTGGAAGGGAACCCTATTATTTCTGGGGTAAGCAACCCGATTTTTTTTTCTTTTTTTTTTGCTTAAGATTCGGAATCAGCGATCCAATGACGTTGACGTTGTTCGAGCCAGCCGGATAGGATGTGTATTTCTCCTGAAAAAGGGTTGCCGTTCTGTGGTGGGCAACCCCAATTTTTTTTTACGTCAGATTCGAAATCAGCGACCCGAAATTATCTTCTAGCTAGATCCGGCCAGACAGGATGAGTATTTCTCATGAAGAAAGGGTTCGCCATTCTGGGGTGAGCAGCCCCAATTTTTTTTTACTTCAGATTTGGAATGCACTGCTTAAGTGCCTTTTCATTTTTTTTTCACTTCATCATCTACAAAATCACAACACGACTGCACGCCACCCAATTAGTCACTTCACATTCAATGCTTTAGGTAGCGCTTGTAGTCTGGAAATGGCGCATTGACTAGCGCGTTCGCCTTCTGTTCACGGGGCCCCTGGTTCGATTCTTACTGAAGGCAGGAGTCTTTTCGAAAATGGTGATTTACGTGTCGGACTATCAGTTGACTGATCAGCTATTCAGTGAGTATTCATTTAGAAACAGCAACTCGGTTGAGCTCGTGCTCATCGTCATCACACACCTCTATGGACACCGTCACGATTTAGTGATGTGATGATGCTAACTCATCTCGAGGCCTTGGACCTAATTGGGCTGTTGTGCCAGTTATTTATTTTTTATTTGGGTAGCGCTTTAAAACCATATTCACCCGCAATTTTTATTAGAATTCCTCCTATAATTAATTTATAGTCTAGAATAAAATTCAACAGAAGCACCTCACCACGACAAAAATAAAATATACCAATAAAAGCACTTTAGCCTATATACTTCCATCCAGTCTTTCAAAATATTTCAATCAGATAGCGATATCTATATAAATTAAACTAATTATGTATTTCTAATAAAAACTTTTCAATGAGTTTTTTTTTCAAGTCGGAGGCCCAAAGAATTGATGATTCTGTAGAAGTTTCATTTCGATCAATCTTCATTATCATTATCGTTATCGCTATTATATATACATAAAGTTGTGATGGCCGGGTCTTCGCGGTCGTGTCATCGACTTGGGCATATCGCGTCGCCGTATATATGTGTATAGTATTAGTTAACGCATACGCACAGATATGTATGTCTTGTGCGAGAGAAAAACATAGATACATAGATATGTTGAGTTTTGAACTGAAAAACCTGTCTTCCAAGATCAATCATGATAGTACAAATGTACGTGTATCTTCTACCTATATCTTTTCCCTTAGCTAAGCTACACGTTACAATACATAATAAATGTACTGTACTGTAAGTATACATATTTCCCAGTCACACATATTGAATTGCGTGTGCTCTCTTCGCACATAACCGTCCTGAATGTTCTTCCTTACGAGAACAGATTTTCCATGGGTTTTTTCTTTCTTAAATTTTTTTTTCTTGTGAATGCTACACACCGTCGAAGAATAATCTGGCTGCAAGGTTGCTGCAACAGCTGCAATAACAATGGATGACGATTTTCCTGTGTTTGGATTTTGCTGAATAATAGCAGTAAAAAAAAATGCTCAAAATATTTGAAAGATGTGTTCCGCTCTTATTCTGGAAATAATCATTCATTGAGCCGATTCCGGGAACGTGTGATGTGAGAACAAAAACATTTATAGTCAATCCAGGATGTAGACTTACAGTTACACACCGGAGTTAAATTTTTTTTATATCTCAATTAAATTAAATCCGTTGAGTATTAAATCCATGAATGATTCTTGACGGTGTATTTTCCCAATACCTAGTCTACAAATTGATCCACTTTGGTAATACGTTTTTTTACAAATTGCAAATTTAGGGTCGTACTTGACAAAGACCGTTCTGATTCATATTTTCAACCGCTTTAAGGGACTGCACAAAGTTCAATCACTGGAATTTATAATCCATTTATTTGACCTATGGTTTGTTTGCTACTAATAAAAAAATAAATTGAATAAACTGTATACAGGGTGTCTCATAACGATTGGACACGGGCACTGCCACGCCATGTAATTTCCAGCAAAAAAACATTAAGGAAATTTTTTTTCGAATTCTTAACCCTTTAGCTGCCACAGGCAATGCCCTCTGAATAGCCCAAGACACACACACACACACACTTCACATAAACTTGAAGAAAACCGGTCCGCTTGTACCATGTTCAAGTTCGAATTCGAGTTGGAGTTCGACAGTGTATGGCTCCTTAGGCAATGATTGGTCGACCCATCGTGGTGTATAACCATAGCACCATCCGTGGCTGTAGTCCCCAGCTTTTACCGCAGGTCCTCTTGCTGGCGTAGAAGGCTATTTGGGCTTTCTTGGTGCGATGTTCGATGTTTAGCTTCCAACTAAGTTTAGAGTCAAGGATAACTCCAAGGCATTTAACGTTGGGAGTTAGCTTTAGAGTGTGGTCATTTTGTTGTGGGAGTCGGAACTCAGGTATTTTGGATTTTGTAGTAAATAGAACTAGCTCGGTTTTGCTCGGATTCAAGCCTAATCCGCATTCTGCAGTCCAGGCGTTAACCGTGTCCAGGTCTCCACTCATGATGTCCCTCATCACCGATAGGAACTTACCCGAAACCAGGATCACTACGTCGTCCGCGTATGCTATTACCTTCCCCTGACGCTTCCAGTCGCTAGCTTCCAAAGCAGAGGAAAAATTACCCCGCCTTGGGGTGTTCCCCTGCGTACACATTTGGTCATCTAGCTCTCTCCAAGCTTTGCTGTTATCACTCTGCTCCTTAGCATCGCTATTATCCAGCTGCTAAAATGGGGTTCCACCCCCACTTCTGTGAGAGCCGCTTGTATGACCTCAGTTCGAATGTTATTAAAAGCGCCTTCTATATCCAAGAAAGCTCCTAGGGTGAATTGGTTGTAATGTAAGTTATGCTCTCCGTAGACTTACCTTTAGTGTACGCTGTCGTATGTGTCTATTCGAGATTCGTTCCAGCGTTTTCATAACGAAGGAGGTGGGACTGATAGGCCTGAAGTCCTTCGCGGATCCATGCCCACCTCTTCCGACCTTCGGAATGAAAGTCACCCGCACATATCTCCAGGAGTTGGCTGGTTCAGCGCTATACAATTCCTGGCCACGGGGTGACCACAGTTGCTGAAGCATAACGGAGATAATGCCGTCAAGCCCCGGAGATTTGTATAGCAAGAAGCTGTCAATGGCCCGTGTCCAATGCCTTTTCAAATGTTTCGACTTTGTGCTCCAAGTCCTGCATTGTGTCCATGCTCAGGCTGTGTGTCCTCGATAGTTTAGACATAGAAAAAACCTCTCTGAATTTTTTCCAGTCTATTCTCTTAGGATTTCTGTATGGCTTCGCTTCGTTCACTCTGAGAGCTACCGTAAAGAAGATCCACTTGTGGTCCGAGAACGACATCGGATTGGAGACACTCCAATCTTCAATTCAGAGAGTCTCGTTGTTGTTTGTCGTCAGCGTGATATTCACCCACCCCTCAAAGTTATCTATACTCGAAAGGTGAAGGTCGGCGTACTTCGTCTGTTACACTCTGTGAGAACGTTAAGTACTTCGCCAATCTTCCATTATAGTACTTAAAACGCAATAACAGAAAAACCACACAAGTTAGAACGATCAGATAAACACTTGTAACGGACGGTTTGGTGGGCATCCGGAAGCCTAAGGTAGCATAATTTACCGTGTAGGTCGGGCTGTGCCATCTGGCAAAGAAAAAGGCTCCTCAACGAGCTAAGCAGCGGCCTATGCTTGCTGTAGCTCAGTTCGGGAGACGTGGGCGGGGTTTTCGCCGCTCGTTGCCCCTGTCCTTTACGTATTAACAAAAATTAATAGGCCTGGGGAAAACAACACAAACAGGGGAGGTAAAAGTGGGGAATGATGAAAAATAAGGCGATAAGGATAGAATGGTTGGCGGATGGCGCAGATTTCGTTGCGTTCACAGGGTCCAGGTGTAATGGGACCCTCGGCCTCTGGTTTCGTACCACCAACAGATCCTTACTCATCAGGTGCTGCCATAGATCTGCCGGTGGAAGCAACACTACCATATGGTCCATTGCAGGTGGTTCATTACACACTCAATATCAGTTAATTCTCAATTGCCCTAACCCCTTGTAGGGCATAGCGCGTCAACTGTTCCATTTGACGTTTCGACGGCATAAACTGGCTTCGGAGAATGCAGTTGCCAGCATGCACCTCCTGCACATCCATGACCACGAACGTCGTCGTGGACGGGACTCGAACCCGAAACGCCGGTAGTCAAACATGAGACTGATGCCTCAACACACTGCGCTACCGGTCGCCCCTGTGAGTACTAATAGAAGTCTCACAGTGCTCCGAGCTTGTCAGTATAAAGACGGCGCGGATAGGAGGTGCATGCTAGCAACTGCACTTCCGAAAAGTTGATTTGCTATTGAAACGTCAACACGGCATAGAAATGCTAGAGATGTTAACGCGCTCATGCCCCTGGAGGGGTCAAAGCAATTAGAGAGAATGAAGCAACGATAAGTGTAGTTGACGAAGAAGCTCGAAAAGCTAGTACTTAAAGAGCTTGACTGAAGGTAAATCACCAGTAGAAAGCATAAGCCAGGACTGCCAAATAAAAACAAATGCATCAAGAATGGCAAACGTCAAGCTACTCAACAAAGAATATTTGGCGTATTAACAGAGGAAACACTGAAGGATGGTGCAGTCTTGGACCAGATTATGTGTACCACTTGGTCTTCTGACCTCACGTTGGGCGCCTTTAACAGTAGGGGGGGGGGGGGGGGGGGGAAATAAAAATATATATTCATACACGAACAAATTAGATTAGTGAATAAACTATTTCCAGGTCCCGGGCGAAGTTTCTTTCCACACACAAACAAAAAAGAGTTCCCAAATCGGCCCAATGGTTAGGGATTTGGGAGCTCTTTTTTTACATGTGTTTATGAGAAAGGAATTTCGCCCAGGAGCTGACCCAAACCTTCTCAACAGGGTAACCCGCCGCTGTCATTATAACTGCTTCGTATCCTCTGGTCAGCAACGGCGTTTGTCTTACTCATTTACCCTGATCATAATTTAATATTAAACAATACTCGTGCTCAGGTAACATTCAACTAACGAGTTTAACTTTTTTCTCTATCTCTTTTCAGAAGGCGATTTGCTTAAGGATGACGGATTTTGGTGGTCCCCGGCTGATGCTCCGAGGACGTTAGGCTTAAGACATACATGGATCGCAAAAATGGCGATCCTTTGGCGCCTCCACGGCCCCCAAAATCTATACCAGGTATACATCGTCCCAGGGCCCCTGAGCCGCCGATAATGAGCGCTGCTCTCCTATCACCAGATCAACAACAACGTCAACAAATTCAATTACGTACAAATAATCATCCCCATACTACGCATACGCATCATCATCAACAGTCAACTATCAATAATAGTAGCAGAAGTACGACAGTTGCAAATTCGACTAGTCGAAATAGCAACAACATCAACAACAACAACAACAGTAATCATAGTGATGTGATATCGGTACTTCCTGTGCCGATAACAGCGCCACTCATACCATTACATCAGCAACAAGCACATAATATTAGTAATAGTAATTTAAGTAGTACAACAATTACTTCGACAAATAGTTTCACCAGACGAAGACCGTTGCCACCGCTTCTCAGCAACATTAGCAACAGCAGCAGCAACAATAACAACGCTCTGTTGTCCTCGATATCGTCAAATCTTGTTCAAGGCGCCGAGTCCCCCGTCTCGCCAGTCACGCTGGCGGCGCCGAGGCCCGAAAGCGAACGGCTCGCCAACGAGTATGTCGACACCCCGTTCCGGTCGCATCTTCACCTGCCACCACGCACGCAGCATCCCGCCGGACATTCGCCCGGTCAGGTCACGACACCGCACTCCTTGCTACTTCTGCAGCAAAACGAGCGGCGTCAACAGCAGCTGCAACATAGTCATCCAAGTCATAATCAACATAGTAGCAATGCAATTAGCTCCGCAAACATATCATTATCCAATATTGGAAGCAGAAGTGGAGGTGGTGTCGGTGGTGGAGCCTCGACCTTATCACATTCGAATATTAATAGTAGCCATAAGGGTAGTGGTGGCACGACCACGTCGCTTGGCTCGACCCAAACGACGACGTCGACGACGCTATTACTTCCTGGACAGACGCCCCGACAGCAGTCTTCGCCTGGTGTACGACCCAATGCGCTACCCATTACGGCCATTACGAAGCAGCCCGTCTCCTTCTCAAAGGACTCCATGCCCGCTTCAATCCTGCACGATGATTCCGACATGCATCATACCGGTGTTACGATCGGGGGCGATTCACCCAGCTCGATCACGTGCCCGCGCTGCAATAGGTGTCGTTGCGAACAGTGTCAGATCCCGCGAAAGCTTCCGTCACGGTGGGTGTGCAACAAGACGTGCCTATGTTCCGCCGAGGCGGTCATCGATTATGCTTCCTGTCTGTGTTGTGTCAAGGCGCTCTTCTATCATTGCGCCAAGGACAAGGAAATGGAAGGTGATGTCGGCGACATCATATCGTGCGCAGACGATCCATGCTCGTGTCTGCCGCACAAGCGGGCGGCTCGTTGGGGATGGCTCGGTGCCCTCTCCATTGTTCTACCCTGCCTTTGGTGCTACTGGCCTATGCGCGGGTGTGTGGCTCTGTGCGCCAAGTGCTATGCACGACACTACAGGACCGGCTGCCGATGTCAATCCTCGATCCGATCGACAAGTATACTGGCGCCCATTTCGACGGCGAACACGATTAGTGCAACGAAAACCACGGAAGGGGGACGAACGATGGGCGGCAATGGCACTGGACATCACCTCAATAGCAGTACTGGTATTACAGGTAGTGGTAATGGCCGGACTGTTATGCGCTCGAGTGACCTTACCCCCGAAAAAAGGCTGCTCGACTCGAGTCCTGAATATTAAATGCTATATTCAAATTATGTATATGTAAAGAAGAACCAAGAAAAAGAAAATAAAGTAAACACTAAATAAGTAGTATATACATGTGTATGTAACATTCAAGAGAAAATACGGAAATATTGATAAAGTGCCCAGCCAAATGCTATTATTGAAAATAATAGAATGGAACGAAAATCATTAAAAATTCGTCATTCGATGTTAAAACTATACCTATATTTAATATGAAAGGAATATTCATATAGTAATAATAATTATAAATATTAAATGAAAATTTAAAATTACGAATGTAACCAAAGACTGCAACAGATAATTATTAAATATTAGAACGTTTTTATTTTAATTTTATTTTATTATTATTTTAAAATGCATTAAGACCCACACCCCTGGAATGCACACGATGTTTTAACAGTTGGAGTCGGCGCTAGCGCAATCCACGTAAATATATATATAAATATATCTGTATCTGTCACTTTGTCCATCTACAGTTTAAATTGTTCACACACGAAAACAGGAAATTAATAATGTACATACAGAAGATTCCAAAATAATTAAAAAACAGCCAATGAAAAAGATTCGTCATGCAAAACTCCAAACCCTAAAAAAATTATTCACATAAGTGTTAATCTAAATAACATTTAAAAAAAAACATTCTTTCATCTTTTCTTTTTCCAAACAAAACAAAAGATAAAGTGGAAAATACAATGCAATGGAAATAATGTATTTAAAGAACGTACCCTAGAAGAAAGGAGAAAAAACAAAACCTTATTACGCGTAAACTACACATAAATAAAAAAAATTAACAAAAACAAACAATCTTTAATTTAAGCTAAAGAAAATAAAATGAAAAAAAAAACAACAATTGAAAAATTGAAGAAAGAATAAAAAATAAAATATTAAAAAAAAATATTTATTTTATTTTTATGTATAAATGTATTCTTGTTCCGTTTTTAAATGTTCTTATGTTGAACGTTTGTGACGAGCATTGTTAATATGCTTTTTGTGTCCCGATACTGGTCGTCTTTGCAAAACAGCACGACACCACAAAAAAGAAAACATACCCAAACACACACACACACACCAGTTTAATGAACAGAAAACTGTTAGAGATGAAGGTGGATGACAAATGTATTTTTGTAAATTACAAATGAACAAAAAATAAAACAAACAAATTGCAGGAAAATGAAGAAATTCGATGTATACATAATTATGTGGTAAACAAAATAAACAAAAAAAAACTAATATAAAACCCGAATAGTAACCTTATTTATATTTTTTATATATTTATTTGTATCTCTTCATCTCTCTTTTTTGTTTTTTTTTTTTACATTGTTTCTAATCGTGGAAAGGAATAGAAAAAGCAAAACAAACAAACTTTAACAACAAATAATGAAGATCCTTAAATATATAAAAAAATAAAAATAATCGAATAATTTTGAAAAAAAATCATGGTCTTTGTATTTGATTCTGGATATTTTTGAGTTTCAGGAGATTTTTTAGATTACATGATCCAGCGAATATTTCAAAATTAACAAAAATTATAGTATTAATTGAAAAAAAAAGGTTTCCCTTATACTGTAGATTATTTATTTTGTAAAACGCAAACACGTGTTTCGGGAACAACTTGTGCCCTTCTTCAATCTAATCTACAGTAGAAGGGAAACCTTTTTTTTTTCAATTAATATTGACTGACTGTAGAAAACAAAGGAACTAATACGAAAATAACAAAAATTCTTCCATTTCGTGTTTACATAATGCGAAATTGATAGAGTTGTCGACAACTGTAGCTTGACCCGTTCCAGGAATAAGTAAGTTTACTGGCCACGCAACTTTGCCGATTTCATATACTAAGTTCAACCGTTCTTTTGTACGATACTTGCAAAACTGACACTTGTAATGGCTGAGGATTCGAGTTATCAAGTGAACATTTAAAATATTTTGTTAACTGTAATCATAATATCAAACACTGCGCGTCCCCAGAAAAAAAAACTGTAACTGTTACGAAAGCGCAAAATGAACCCAGTTGTTGTTGTTTTAGCAATGGTCAGAAGTTCGCTGTGTGAGTGTGTTACATGCTGTTATTGTTCGTCGTCTTCCTCGGTGTTAAGGGACAGAAAGATAGCTGCCTCTACGGGGTTCTCCCACAGCGACCTTGGGGGTCAGGTGTGTGGGTGCAGCCGGCCAATTGAAAATGTGGTCCACATCGGGAGGTGTACCATTGTGGGCGGGGCAAGTGTTTGTGACATCCCTGTCAATGCGAGATAGGTAAGAGTTTAGACGCGAACACCAGCCCAACCGAAGTTGGGCAAGTGTCGTTCTCGCTGCTCTCGGAAGTATTCTTTCATCAGGAGAAATGGTTGGTGGTTGTGTCGAGAGAACTTTATCTGGACCTAGTCATGCAATTTTTGTTTGTACCTCCTCATGATGTATTGCTGCGACGACTGATCTGGTATACGTTGTTGTCAAAGGGAACCCTTTTGTATCTCTGCCTCTGGACGTCTCTTTCGAGGTCCCTCAAATCACGCGTGACATGTCTTGGTGGCGGTGTGTTGTCCATGAGGTCGGTGTTGGGGTGTTCCCTCCGGTAACAACCCACCAGGTATTTTTACGCAAGAAGCTTGTTGTGGTCGCTTAGAGGCATCATTCTTGTTTCCTGATGCAGATAGTCCTGGGATGACATCAGGAGACAGCCAGTCACAGTACGAAGAGCGGCGTTTTGGCAAGCATGAATATTATTCCATTGTGTGTCACAGAGATTCTGTGACACACAATTCCATTGCAATTTAGTTGGACGAGTGAGAGCGTATCGAAAATGGCGGTCGGTGGTGATCGTAAGGTTGTTTTGTTGGGAAATCCTACTGGGTCTATTCGCAGGGGTCGTTGGCGTTGACTGAAAGCTCATGTGGGTGCTCACTGGTGTAGGAAGGTGAGGCATGTTAGACAAGCTCGCTGCTTGTGGACCTCGATTTCTGCACTGACTGGCAGTAAATGAAGGTTTCCAGTACCTGTGATGGTTTAGTCCAGAGCAGTTCCTCAGGTGACACCACTCGTCGCAGCAGTTGCATCTCACTGACGTTGCATTAGGATGCAGCTCTCTATTGCATACGCAACAGATCCATGGACCTGGGTTGCTTTCAATGCCTGCGAGGAGAATTAATATTGAGAGCAGTTGCGCCGAAATATGTTGCTCCCAATAAACACAAAAAACGAATACAAGCATGTAACACATGGACACACATCCTTCTTGCATTGAAGGGGTTTACAACAACGGCCAAGAGCTCGTTGTAAAAACGGGTCGCTTCGGTGCGTAGAACCGGCTGTCGCAGGAACGAAAATGAACCCAGTCGAAATGAACGGTGGCGACGATTTACATTTAGATAGGATGACCTTTTTACCAGAAATACGAATGTTCAATTTTGAATAAATCACTTTTGTGAATTGTGAAATTTTGTGAATTTTGAAAATTTGAAAAGGAACCAATCCTTTTCAAATTTTCCGTATACAATCTTTTTTTTTCACACCAGAGCCGTGTGAAGGAAATTTGGCGCCTAGGGGGAAAATTAAATGTGGCGCCTCTATGTACAGTGTTGGAAGCAAAATGTTTCTCGAACCATGTTAATCCCCCTTTTCGCAAACATTCTTGGTTCTTGGAAGTACAGTCAAACTTCCATAACTCGAACGTCTATAACTCGAATTTTCTATAACTCAAACTAAATCGTGTGTCAACAGCGTTTACCAAGCAAATTGCACACAATTTTCCTTCCATAATTCGAATTTTCACAACTCGAATTTCTCCATAACTCGAACAAAAAAATTGGCACGCCTACTCAATAAGTGCCGAGGAGTTTCCTTTTTTAATCTCTCATTTGCTTAAATCAAACAATAGCCAATTTCTGTACGCCAAGTTAGAGTTTTCAAATTGAAGCGATTATTTGTTGGCTGCGTTTATAGGATGCAAAAGGTCATACGATATCCTAAGTCCTAGTTCAAATTCAAACGAAGGAAGGCTTTGATAAGGCAAATATTGCGCTTCTGATTGAAAAAGAGCATCTTTCGAAGATTCGGCAAATTCAGCCAAAGAATCACAGACGTCATCAAGTTGGATCTTTCCATATCGCTGTTGAGAGGGTTTTCAGAATGAGCTTTTTACAGAGGTTCATTGGAATGTTTCTTATTTCGGTAGACGTTAAGAGCGGGTTAAATAATCGCTCAATTTATCAAATAATATAATGGCTTGTTTATTAATATAATTAGTCATATTTCCGAGAACTAAGACCAAACCTATGCACAGCACATTACTCGTTTGAAATCCAAAGTAGGCATCGCGACTTTTTGCTGGGGTATCCGTCTCAAGTAAAACCGCACTTGTTCGGTGGCTTGATGACTTTTGTCAGGATTTTTTTTTGTTAAACTTGGATGCAGTTTGAGGCTTTAATAAGCACGGGGCATATGAATATCGTCCAGTTCGCCCTCCTAAGCGATGGCCCTGCCTGTGGACGTTGCAAACATCATAAAAACTGGATCAAGTCAAGTAATTTGCGCTATGATGTTCGTTATTCGCATGGTAGTAGGCTCACTAATAATGGAAAAATTGAAGGCAGACAATTTGGGCGCTGCTAAAGCGGTGGCAGATGTCATTAAAAGCACGAAAAAATAAACAAAAAATAAAAATAAAAAAGTAGAAATGCATTGAGGAAGACCAAAATTCCGTTGCTAACACCACGGCAAACAACACTCAAATTTTGAAAATTGATAATTTGGATGTTACGAAAACGGTGGCAGACGTTATTAAAATCGTGAATAAATCGACCTTATTCAAGTGCACAATCTTGATTGATCGTATGGTATTCAATTTAGGTCACTCTCATAAGTGTCAGATCAAAAGGGCATAAGTCCGTTGCCAACACTGTAGTGTATGTTTTGAAATGTTGAAAACAGGGATTCCGGACCCTCGAATCATGATAGTGAACTAGAGTAGGGTCTATCATTTATTTCCTCTTTTGACAACGATGTCTCCATATAGCATCGAAGTTTCGCTGGGTTCCTTTAACAAAATTTGCTCTGCCCTTTTACACTGAAACTTACGGGATGGTCTTGAATCGAATGCCGTTCGAATCTAGTGTCTTGACTACGATAATTATTATTCGTGTATCGTGTAGTTAATTACGTCTGCTATTTAAACATTTTGCGCGAGTCTACGGTGGTGGGACGGAATTCTAAAGATATTTATTTTGAAAGCGGCCTACTGCCCTAAAAAGGTTGCCGACCCCTGGGGGCGAAGAGGATGATATGCCTTTAATTTTCTAAAATAATATTCATGGAAGGCAATGGGAAGTGATGACGAGTATTTGGAGGAAAAACCTAATATAGCCTTGTAAGAATGATGTGGCGAATTCATTGAGAAATTCGAATTTATATTTACCAACGAATGAAAATCCAACCACAATAAGCTTTTAAATAAATTGTCTTTTTATTGAAAAATTCAGCCCCCTCCTTGCAATACCTTGTGTATTGTGGTGCAGTGGCGGCTATCAGATTACATGGTCAAAGGATTCGTGATACCGTTTTCGGTGTGAGACAAAAAGAACAACCAGCCTGGAAGATTCGTCTTGAGCGGGAGAGAGATTCCTTACGACAGGATATTGGCCAATTGACTCAATCTGTCGCCAGTAATACCTATAGCTGTTTGAACAAAAATGTGGAAAAGATCCTCCATAAATATTCCACTCCTTCCAGAACTCCTTTGGAAGTACTGGACGCACTAAAACAGAGGCTCGCAGTCATCACAAATCGTTTTCGACGATACAAGCTGAGCCTCTCCAGACGCGTTCAGAACGCCGGTTTCACCAAAAGCCAGCGGAACTTCTACAAGTCCATCAACGAAGAACAACCGGCTAGCCCCACTATTAACTTCTCGGTTACTGACGCGGAACAATACTGTGGTGGACTTTGTTAAATTTCCACTCAACACACCCCAAATACTGAGTGGATCACTGCCGAAATCACCCGAAATGCAAGCTTGCCTTGTATGATTTTCGGTGAGGTCACTGGTCAGCTTGCACAACAGATAAATATGTTGATAAATAGGCCTGAGGATATTCCACCTTTCCTCACAACAACAATATCCTTGCCGAGGAGCAAAAGGCCGCCGATTCGGATCTAGGGGTTGCAAGAAACAACTGGTACTATCGAGTCGATTGCGGTAGGACAAGCTAGGCGCAAGCACAGGAATTTTTATTGCTGCTGTACCGATTACGCTAAAGCGTTTAACAGTATCCGAAATACAATAGCTGGCTAATCGAGTTTCTCCACATGTAGCGCGTAGATACTGCCCTAATAAATTTCTTGGTAAAAGTGATGGATGGACAACAGTATCAGTACCATCAGCCGAAAGCAATATGCTCTCTCAACCGGTACACATCCGAAGAGATATATTCCAAGGGGACTCTTTGAGTCCTCTCTGGTTCAACATAGCGCTTTTTAATTCGGCTAGGCAGTGCAGCTATGCGATCAAGCATGGTATTCTTGGAATGTTTTCTAAATTCGAGCTAACTCACTTGATGTACTTAGACGAAATCAAATTATACTCGGGGTAGCGATGCACATCTTAAAAATCGGCTGCGGATCTCCGAAAATTTAAGCAGTATCATTCAGATGGACTTCGGGTTGGACAAATGTCGAATCCGTGCCATTCGCAAAGGCGTTCACGCACGGCAGCCTGGCTTCGCTTTGGATGATATCCACATATGTAGGTGCGATATTGGAGGCAGACTTTTATAAGTCGCTAGAAATTCTACAAAGGCGATCATACCAGTATTGATGACTTGAGAGTTCTGGCGCAGGTTGAAACTGGTGCTAAAGTCCAATTTATGAGGAAGGAACAAAGTAAGTGCGATCAACCTATATGTCATTCCTTCACTGACATATTCATTCGGAATAGTCCCGTAGTCTGTTGTATCTTTGGCGGATATTGGATGGGGGTATTCTACACCCGAAATCGTCAGTGGAGCGAATGTGTCTACCTCGTGACATCGGAGGTAGAGGTTGATTGGACCAATGGTTAGGTTACCATTCAGGACGGCGTGGCTCCCACCCGAGCATATCTTAAACACATATGCAAGCAACGAGTGGATAACGACCGATGCAGAATGTGTGGTTCAGTGTTGGAAACACTTAACCATCTCATTTCTGGCTGTTCTTTATTGGCACTGGTAGAGTACGCCGACAGACACATTAGCTGCGAGCAGAGTAGAGCAGGATATGCGGCAAAAAAAAAAACGATCGAGAGCAGCGAACACGAAAATTGGGCATGTCTTTGTCTTGGTTTAGTTCAAACGTCAACTCAAATTTTAAGAGGAAACTTGAATCCTTAGTTCATAATACAATAAGAAAAAAATCTTTTAGGCAGCAGAATAATTTTGAATTACAATATATTTTTACTATTCCGTATAATTACACAAAACGAACGTTTTATTGACGTTCCTGTGGCGGCCGGTTCTACGTACCGGAGCGACCCGTTCATCAGAACGGGCAAGAGCCGCCAAACCCCCCTCGATGCAAGAAGGAAGCGTGTATTTGTACTACATGTTCAACTCGGTTTTTTACGAATTTTGGGAGAAATACATCTAACTGCAAGGTGGCTGAGCTGGCTTGGGAGGGTGCAACTGGGGTGGTTGACGAAAGACGCACAAGGACATTAAAATGCAATATGCCAAGTTGAAATTGTCGATTAAGACCACTGCTGTGGACAGGGCTAAAATAAGATGCGCCAACACATTTCAAACAATGAGGACGTTTTGGCCGATAAATTGATCCCAGTCGCTCTGCAATAGTGTTGTCGCTGAATAGGAAGCACACTGGCAGGATTGTAGGGGTTGTCTCAGGGCACTGCTCAATCGGGGAGTTCGCCTGTATATGTGGATGGGGACGCGTTCTCTACCCTCTGTGTCCGCCAAAAAACGAAATTTTTGTTTCCTACGATCTGGATGATCTTAGGAATATGACTGCCACACGACTCAATCGTTACTAGAGATGGGCGTTTCCGTTATCCGTTCCGTTATCTAAAAAACGGTTTTTTTTATGAGGAACCGTTTTTAGGGTTTTGTAGTAAAAACAAAACCCTTATGAAATCGGTCATACGTCCGTCTGTCTGTCTGTCTGTCCATGAAATATCTCATGAACCGCTGAAGCTACATATATGAAATTTTGTGGGAATATGTAGAATTATTATAATTCGCCGGAGAAAGCGATTCGTTGTAATAGGCTGACTTTAAGGGGAGGTCCCCATAGAAGGGAAATGAAGGTCAATTTTTTTTTCATCTGGTATAGGCAAGTGGGGTATCATGAAAAAGGTAACAGTGCATTCCATTTATGGTATTTTCATCAAATTTGAAAAAGGGGGAAGGAGGTAGAGGGGAAAATATGTGATCCGAGTTTGTCCCCCCCCCCTTGCATTTCGACACCGTTATACTTAGAAATATGAAAATTTGCAGGAAAGCGGCATTTTACTAGCATAGAAAACTAAAAATCGTAGAATTTTGATATCTCATCAAAAAAGGTTAATAATAGTACATTTCTATAGTTGCAGGTAGCACACCCCTGCATCTCTTAAACGCATCACAGGTCAAAAATATTAATGGCCAATGATAACCAACACTATAGGCAATAATGTCTCGAAGTTTCATTGCGATCACGTAATATTTAATAATAGTACATTCATTTAAAGTTAGGCATTTTGACACTATCCACACAAAAAAGGTGTAGGGTTGGGGGGGGGGGGGGCGGTGTCCACATAGAGGCGAACTTAAGGTCAATTTTTTATCGACTGGTATAGGCAAGTGAGGTGTCGTGAAAAAGGTAATGTTGAGTACATTTTATTTTCTGTATTTTCTTGAAATTCGTAGAAAGGGGAACATTGGGGGAGGAGAAAATATTAGTTCGTAATTTGTCCCCTTTCCCTTGAAGTTCGAGACCGTTATACTTAGAATTATGAAAACTTACAGGAAGGTGGGTTCCGGAAAAAAATGGAAAATAATGGAGTCTGTATATCTTCTCAGAATAGGTCAATTACTATATAGTTTATTTCTATAGTTACAGTTAGCCTTAAACACGTTCGAAGTCAAAAGTACTGATAGCCAACGATAACCAACACCTTAGGCAATAATATGTTCTAAGTTTCGTAACAATCACGTAATATGAATTGGCATGTAAAATGTAAGCGAGTAAAACATTTTAATTATGTTTTTTTTTTATCCATTTGAGTGGAGAGCAAGGAGCCGATATTTATATACCAAAATAAGCGGTTTCTACAAAACCCTCGGATTGCGGGCGTAGCCCTCTATATTCCGGTTTCATTTTAAACTGTTCTTTAAAAAACGGCTTATTTTTAATATTTAATGAATATTATTGAAAACAAGTAATGCTGTGTGTTAGGTTACTTATATACACACAATAATAACCCATGCTGATGCTGACTACATCTGCAAGCAAATCAAAAATCATTTACTTACGTCGCGTCGTACCGCACATCCACGTTTACCCAAAACAAGCCCAACATTCTGCAACTCCCGTTGTGAAAAAACTGTTTTCTCCTGCTTAGAGAAAAACAATTTGCCGTGAAAGAACGGCTGCGACTCTCATTGTGAAAAATCGGTTTTTGGTTGCTTAGAGAAAAACGCTTTGCCGTGAAAGAACGGCTGCGACTCTCATTGTGAAATTTCAAATTCCTGCAGTCACCCAGCGTGAAAACGAGACATCAAGGATTAATGATTGATTAAATAAACTGTTTTGTGGCCATAACTTCTAAAATATAAGGAATTTCGCATTTTTGACACCATTTTGACCCCCCTTATGAACCAATTGGATGCTCTTCAGCCCGCATGGAGGTTCATAAGGGGGGTCAAAATGGTGTCAAAAATGCGAAATTCCTTGTATTTTAGAAGTTATGGCCACAAAACTGTTTTGTTCACAAGGGGGGTCAAAAATGCGAAATTCCTTATATGTTAGAAGTTATGGCCAAAAAACTGTTTTGTGGCCATAACTTCTAAAATATAAGGAATTTCGCATTTCTGACACCATTTTGACCCCCCTTAAGAACTCCCATGCGGGCTGAGGGGCATTCAACCCCACTATTTGGATGCTCCTCAGCCCGCAATGGAGTTCCACTAAAAACTGAACTCAAAACTCCACAACTTTCAATAAGAAGCTCTTCCATGTTCGGATTCATGGGATAAACTGAATCGTGGTCGTGTTAACGGTCCACGACCCATGGCAGTTGAGTTTCCAGTTCACGCTCGATACAAGCGTTACAACCGTGAGATCGAAAGCGTGCCACACTGTTGTGTATTTGCCCCGTCAGAACGCTGCTTAAAGCTGTTGAGATAGTGCTGCATAGTATCTTGCACAGTAAAATTTGCAGGATAATTTAAGTGAGATTGAATATGTGGAAAAAAGGTTTTTTTTTTCGTTTTTCGGAAACCGTTGTTTTCAGTTTTCATTTGAAAACTGTTTTTTGCAACTGTTGCGTTATTTTTTGCCCATCTCTAATCGTTACATCGCCAGCACAGGCTGGTTTAATATGTAGGTAGGTTCCAATGGAGGTGATTTCTTGTGGTATCACAACGGACGCAATGGTGATCTATGTGCTGTGATGTATCGTGGCAGCCCTCGCACCTAACGTAACCTAACAGCAAGTGTTTAGTGAACATTTTCGATAGAAAATTATAAAGAATAATTGGAAGTCCCTAAAACTACGTTTCTTATTCTAATACGAGTATTACACATTGCCATCAATATTAATGGGCAGTCTGTGGAGAAGGTGGACAACTTCGTCTACCTGTGTAGCATTTTTGCCGAAAATGGTGTTACGAAGCAGGACATCGCTCGTCTTATCAACCAGGCTAAATGCGCATACGGCATGCTGTCCAAAATCTGGCAAAGCAGTTATCTCAGCATCAAGACCAAGCTGGGCCTGTTTCGCTCCCTGGTTCTGTCTGTAATTTTTTATGGGAGCAGTACATGGAAAGTTTCCGTAAGATTTACCAGAAAGCTGTAAGTTTTCGTCAACTCATGTCTTCGTCGAATTATAAGAATTTTCTGGCCCGAAACAATATCAAATGAAGAGCTTAGGCGACGTACGGGGCGGATATCAATCGAAGAATTGATACGCAGGCGAAAATGGCAGTGGATAGGTCACACATTGCGGAAGAATGATAAATGCATTGCTTTGCATGCCATGAAATGGAGTCCCATTTCCAACCAAGCCCGACCAAGAGGGGGTCCTAAAATCACATGGCGTTGATCTGTGACAAAGGAGTGTAGGGCGCTGGGTAAGTGTTTTGGGGAGTTGCGCCCCATTGTCCAGAACAGAGTACGATAGCGCGCAGGAGTAGCTGACGCGCTATGCCCCACTAGGGGTTAAGGCAAAGCAGTAATATTACATATCGTTAATATAAGTGAACGCCGATGTTTATATAATAGGACTACAATGCATTGAGTGTTAATATAAGCGAGCGTTAACATAAGTGAGTATTAACATAAAAGAGCTTGTACTGTTTTTGAAAACTGTTAATCATAGTCTGTCCTTTCCGAGAGATATCCTGGAAATTGGAGATGATACTTCCTTTTTTTCCAGGTTCGTTAATCTTTCTGAAGTGGAGTTCACCCCTGCCGAATCATCACTGTTGGAGAAGGGACATAAATTTTCTCCTATAGCGGATACGGAAAATTAGAAACATTCTTGCCGTTCATTCGGAGTTAGGTATACATATAACGAAACGAGGAGGATATCTCCAACCCTAATCTCCTTCGCGAACAGCTTTCGAAAATCATTTCCAATTTCAAGGATATTTCCAGAACTTACTTAGTTTACAACAACTTTTTTCCTATCTGAAATAGTTTTCGAGATAACTTCATTTAAAATATGGAATATTTGGCAGAAATTTCAGAGCATAGCGGAGTAGGGATACATTTTATGGCCGTTGACTGTAAAAATCTTTGACTGGAATTTCTGGCAAATATACCACTAAATTAAATGATGTTATCTCGAAAACTATTTCAGATACGAAAAAAATTGTTAAGATTTTTTTTATGGGTTTTATTCTGATCTTTCATCTAGCCTATGGATCTTTTTCGCTATGATTTATTGCTTTCGAAATATTTTTAAAAACCAAAAATGTTTTCTTGTTTCGTGTTTTCTAGTGATTTTCTTGAAAACTATTTAAGACATAAAAAAGGTTATTATTCGACTTTTAGAAGTTTCCTGGTGATCTTTGATTCTATCTTAGAATGTTATACGCTGCGGCTAATGATTTTTAAACTATTTGAAAAAAACTAAAAGGTCCTTTTGTTTGTAGTTTTTCCGAGATCCTACCGAAAGTTCAATTCCTATTTACTTTCGGCAGAATCTTTTTTGAACCCCACAACTAATATAGAAAATAAAAAATATCCTGGATAATTAGTATCTTTCACAATACAAAGCGGCAAACTTGATAAAATAACGTAATTTGAACGCTTTTTTTGCTATAGAGGGCCGCCAAACCCACCCTCGGAGGCTTGCTATTTTCGTATTAAAATGAAACGATCGTGAAAGTTATAGCCTTGGTACTTATAACGTAACCCAACGGCCACCAGCTCCCCAACTATATGGTTACAAAGCCTATTTCAATCCGGTCCATATTCCGACTTCCTCTCATTGAAAACGGAAATACACATTTTCATTCATCTGTACATACATGCGAACGCGAGTACGAGCCAAAATTGAGTTTCCGCTGTGCAATTAAATCTGCTAAACTTTGCAATAACGAGTCGTTGTCTTCTGCTATATCTGTGTACTATAAATTGATGAATCGTGCGAATCAAAGAAAATTATATCAAAGAGTCAATGATACTTAACCATCAAATTATGGATACAATTAGGACAGATTGGCGAAAGATGAATTATTGTAGTCTTACGGTATACCCTAGCGTCTGGTGGATTAACTTTAAAATTATGCCAAAACGATATTTATCCAAATTTTGAAGGCTTCTTTTCCACCTGGCGGCAGTCATCCTCTCTTCAGTTCAGCAGCGAAAGCGATAAGTACAGTAGGCCTGTTCCTAATACCGGGATCCCGGTTTGGTACCGGTTTTTTTTCAGTACCGGTACCAAAAACTAAGAGTACCGGTATCCCGGTTTTTTTAGTACCGGTATTGAGTACCGGGATCCCGGGATTTCAGTACCGAGTCTTTTCAACCATGAGCCGGTTTTATTCGGGATCCCGGGATCCCGGTACTGAAAAGACTCGATACTGAAAAGAACAGGTACTCAGTACCGGTACTGAAAAAAACCGGCTCATGGTTGAAAAGACTCGGTACTGAAAAAAACCGGTACTAGTACCGGTACTGAACGAATACCTGTGAGTACCGGGATACCGCTTGTGGTACCGGTACTTGAAAATATCAAGTACCGGTACTGAAATCTCAGTACCGAACAGGCCTAAGTACAGCCATGACATCATCCGATACAACAACTCCTAAAATAGATTAAAGTGTCTAATTATAGTGGCCGAAAAGCCGAGCACGGAGCATTTAATAAGAATTTAAACTCTAACATCTCGCACAGGAAACATTAGCTCCAAATATGATAGACATTCGTAGTCGAGGCAAAGCACGTCCAATTTTAAATTGACCAAGAGAATTAACCGCGCACACTGAAATTGCTCTGAAATGTGTCAGTGTCTTCGTGCACGCGGACACGGGAGCCAAGTTTTCGATTGAAAAACAGGAAACGACCAATCGAAATTGTCAGGAAGTCTGTTTACAAATTTGCCGGTGAAGAACGACGTCACAAAGCCAAACCAGCAGCGGCTGCTAGCGCAATAGCAGACTAGCCGCAGTATCGTGAAGGGAAGGCAAAAGTCAATGTGGGGACGCGAACAGGCAGAGATATTCGCACAGAATTACAAGCGTTCGAAAATAGCTGTTATCCGCCCTAAGGCCGCGCAGATTTTCATGCTTAACAATATGCGCCGACGCAATGACTTCATATTCGTAACATCTTAACGTCAACATATTAGCGTCACCATATGGCAATGAATTTGGATTTACGAAAAGCCTCCTTACTGGGGCTGGACATTTTGTTTCTTGAATTTTAGAGAAAGTAATTATGTATTTGCAAGATCACAAGAGTTCATGGATGATTAGATTGCAATGGGAGACGCTAGGCCCACCACGGAACTCGGACATCTCCGAAGTGGTTTCTGTGACCAAAGCGCATTAAGGAGTTCGAGTGCAGCACCCCAGCGCCATGGATCTTCTTAGCTATTACCTAATCTGGATAGCCAGTGTAGATCTGTTAATCCATTCGACTCTTTGCAATGAAGCATTTCAGTGGCCAGGTTTCAACGAGGCTATGTCCTCGGCTATAGGGAGTCCGGATGGCGCAACGGTTAGCAAGTTCGCCTTCTACGCACTGGGCCCCGGTTCGATTCCTACTGAATGCGGCAGTTTTCGATAAAAAAGGGGATTTACGTGTCGGACTATGAGCCCACTCAGCTGTTAAATGAGTACCCATTTATGGGGTAAATAACTCGGTTGAGCGTGTTGCTGATCACACACCTCTGTACAAGACATACCGTCACGATCTAGTAAATGAGATGATGCGAACTCATCTCGAGGCCACGGTTCAAATTGGACTGTTGCGCCAGTTATTTAGTTATTAATTATTTATAGGGAAAGCCATGCTGAAACATTTGTTTTGACGGCTGGCGGAATTCTCACTCACAGAGAATGTTATCCAGATTCTCATCGTCATCACAGAACCGGAAGCTTTCATGCGATACAATTTGTTTGATCATCAGTTGACCCCGAAGACGAAGTTGATCGGCTAGTAGTCCACAGATAATTCTCGCCCTATTTATACCCTAAACTTTCTAAGTATATATTGTTTTTGTCACGACGAAAATATGTAACACTTTAAATCAGCCTCCGGAGGTATAACAATGTATATATAAATAATCATGATCACCTCCTGATTCGATTTAGCCATGTCTGTCTGTCTGTCCGTTCACACGATAACTTTCGATAGAATGAAGCTAGAGCCTTGAACTTTTGGCTAAATGTTGGCAGTATAATCTATTTGGCTGCTATTGAAAATGGACATGATCCGGCCAAGAGAACGCCTACCTCCCCTACATAGGTATGTAGAATAATTAAACGTATCTCTAACTCGCGATTAAATAAACGTGAAAAGCTCTAGTTTTGGTAAATGGCTCGAGAAGGTCAGCTTATACTCTCATGGAAAAATAAAATCGATCATTTGGAAACTAACGGTACTTTTCTTACAAAGAGCCCTGTGCTATCTTAATTTTCACGTTTTTTGTCTATAACTCTTGGACCAATTGACGTAGACATCTGATTTTTGACATATAACCTTCAGATTAGAAGCGGTTTTGGTAAGATGGGTATAATCGGACCAAAAAAAACACCTATGTATGTACCTCCCCTACAAATTTGAAAAAATTAAATATTCCTTGAACTACGATAAC
Organism: Chloromyia formosa; assembly: GCA_964017055.1. Taxonomy (NCBI): domain Eukaryota; kingdom Metazoa; phylum Arthropoda; class Insecta; order Diptera; family Stratiomyidae; genus Chloromyia; species Chloromyia formosa. The sequence goes on along the minus strand of OZ024814.1, from coordinate 43,514,296 downwards.
TTTCGATAGAATGATACTAGTGAGTTGAAAATTTGGTTGGATGTCGGTAGTAAGATCTAGTTAGTTGGTATTGAAAATAAGCAAGATCACCGCCACGGTCTTGTTCAGAGGTGTGTGATCAGCAACACATTCAACCGAGTTATTTACCCTATAAATGGGTACTCATTTAACAGCTGAGTGGGCTCATAGTCCGACACGTAAATCCCCTTTTTTATCGAAAACTACCGCATTCAGTAGGAATCGAACCAGGGCCCAGTGCGTAGAAGGCGAACGTGCTAGCCGTTGCGCCATCCGGACTCCCGTATGATGATATCTCAAATATATGGTAACTTCGCATAGAATGGACCTAGCGACTTTAAATTTTGGTCAAACATTTGTGGTGTGGGTTAGTTAGTTGATTTTGGGAATGCGGGAGATCTTATCTTTTCCATAAAAGGTGTGCTAAAAAGGACTCACTCGGCTCAAATGTTCTTTCATCGTAGCTTCATCGGCTAGCTTCTGTCCAAACCGATCATATAGGAAATACAATTTCAATGTAATATGGCTATTGCAGATTTAAAGTTTTGGTCTCACCACTAGGTCTGCACAGGTCTAGGGTATATACGCTTCGGACTGGTTTTACTTCGAGCTGAGCAGTTTGATGATATATTAACTCGAATATGCCGTGATGGACTGTATGAACTTTTCTACTGGTGAGTTTTTTTGCGAATCTATCCAGTGTAGGATAGGCTAATAACACGCGTTACAACAACACACACTTATACGGGTTACTGTCGCTGCCCAAGTGATTAATCTCGTGTAAATTTGCCCGGGATGGAACCTAAGCTCAACTTTAAATCCACACGATGAACGAATTTCCCTTTATAAGATTGTGGATTTCATGGAGTTGTGAAATTGGAAATGGCGATTTTGATTTGATTTTGTCTGATAACATAATCTTTTTCGGTTTTAGTTTATTTATGCTGTCGCAGTAAGCAGCGACAAACTCAATGTTTACTTATGGTATGTTATAATTAAGTTTAGCCTCTGTTCCAGTGTCCTCAATGATTTTCTTACGGATGTTATTATTTAAATTATGTTTCGCGTCAATCTGGAATTGGACCATCACCTATAATCAAAAGTTTATTACAGTCACAACCCATTTTCCGGGAAGTTCAGAAGATACCGTTATGCGGAGTATTTTGGGCTCCTACGAATGAACCCCTCCTCCCCCACTCTTTTGTTCAAATTTTAAACCAGAAATGAAATGCACTCAATGTCTCCTTTCATATGATATCCCACATGGACATGGCTGAGTTCTATGAAAAAAAAGTTTGACCCTCATTTCACCTCTGTCGCAAAGTGGACTAACTACAACTACCGTTCCAGAAATAATAATCTCTGGAAAAACGGACAGACAGACATCAAAGCGGTTTTTTAAGGGTTTTGCTTTTACTACAAACCGCTAAAAATAGCAAAGAATATCCTCACGAATAAGCGGGCACCTCTGATTAGCGGACAAAATTGTTGGTCCCGTGGATGTCCGCTATTGAAAAATTTCACTATACATATAAATTCCACAGATTTGTGCGTTGTTGATTGCAATGCAATCGGTGATTCCCCGTTATACTAAACCGCACCATTCATGTGTGTGTCGTTCATTTATATTAAGGCTTCATTTACATTGGCCCTACGAACCGGACGAACAGCATACTTTCGCGCCACAACCATCTACTTTGTTGTTTGTCGCCAATGCTCATGCGACTCATCCAGTTCATACGGCAAAGTAATTTAAGCCTAACTCGTGCGTTTTTTATGGAGCCGAGCTAAAATACATTCGCGCTTGCAGGTGGCGAGAATATGTCCCCCACATCAGAATGCGGCGACGCACGATGCGTCGCACATGCAATACGCGATACGAAACTCAAACAAACGAAGCGATAATTATCGCTTATATATCGAGTTGTTGTTGCGTGTGTTGCATCGCGTAGCGCATCACTCTTGTGTGGGGGCTGCCTAACAAACAATACCAAACATTTTTCAATCCTTCCCGCAGCCGGACAAAAACACTGGGGCCATGGATTCTCGTCGATGGGAGTTTTCACTGTAAATGCTTTAGAATTTACATATAAGGGGGATTCACGCTCCCTGTCGTAAATATCGTATACTTCGTATTCGTCGTAAACTTCTGTCATCTTCACAGCAAAATGACAGAAATTTACAACATTACGACAAATACGAGGTTTACGACGTGAGCATGAATCCCCCTATAATGTAATATAGCATTTAAGTACTTACATTCTCGTTATCTGGGCGCGGTTTTTTGCACAAAAACCTTCGAATATCCATTATCGTTTAAAAAAATTCAAATTCCCAAACTGATGCTGCTAGCCACGGCACTGTTAATGGAGTATGTAAAAATGCATTCGTACCGTAACTGTTAGGTCACAGTGGCACTCGAAAGAAATTGAAAAGGGGCAGAATCCAAATTAAAAGTACATTTGGATCGTTTGGTATTGGAATAGTTTGGTATTGGCAAAATACGAGAGATATTTATACCCCTAAACTTTTAGTATAGGGTATATTGCTTTTGTCACGATGAAAATATGTAACACCTTATGACAAATTGACAAATTCATAGAAATTTTTTTGTTTTCCCCATGTTCAAATGATCAAAATTTCGTTAAGAATTGTTCATTGCCAATGAAAAATTTTAGCGAGAAGTATCAACTTCCAGTGGATGAAAATTATATTCTTTGTAAAAATCCTTTGGTAGAGAATCCCAATGGTGCGCACGGGCCTGGCAACTATATTTAATGGTAAAAGGGTGTGGTGTGAAGTTAAATTACTGATTTTTTGGTTTCAAAAATCAGTTAAAAGTGTCATTAAAAACCGAGAACTATCGAGGCACTACTTCGAGAACTAAGGAATAAACGCTATTAAAGGTTAACCTCTACTAGCCTCTTCGTGCGAAAATGTTGCACTTTCTCTCCCACGAAAAAGTGACAGTGTAGACTTGCACACAGCATATATCCGCGTCACTCTATATTTCACTTGAATTTCCCCTTCTCACTCAAAAAAGAGTGATCATCAGTGTAATGACCGGTTTCCACACGATATAAAATGCAAAGTAATTGTTTTCCCGTGGGAATTGCCAACAACAGTGTCGAGACTTTTGTCTGTGTATGGGATTTTCGTGCAAAGAACTGAGTACCGAGAAAAGCGAAAATTTTCGTGCGAACCGGATTTTTGACAGTTTTTGTATGAGATTTCGCGCGAAAACAGAGGTTAGTATGTACCTTCCTTAAGCAGGGAACTTACGAAAAAAATTTCCTTTTTTTAGTTTTGAGGGGCAACTTCCTACTATTACGAAATTGCCTTAACCCCTTGTGGGGCATAGCGCGTCTACTACACCTACGCGCTATCGCGTTCGGTTTCCGGCCATATTACGTATCTCACCCCAAGATTTCCCCATTGACTTACACTCATCGTCCACTGATCTGCGCCACGAGATTCTAGGACGACCCCTTCGTCGGCCTTTTTGGGAAAAGGGGTTCCGTCGCATAGCGCGTCCAGCAATGCAATTATCGCCCTTACGCAACGTGTGACCAATCCACTGTCACTTTCGCCTGCAAATCAATTCGTCGACCCGTTCGCCGACTAAGTTCTCCCTTTGAATTTTTTTCGGGCCAGAAAATTCTTAAGATTCGACGAAGACAGGAATTGACGAAAGCCTACAGTTTTCTGGTAATTGTTGCGGTTACTTCCCATGTACTACTCCCATACAGCAGCACAGATAGAACCAGGGAGCGGAATAAGCCTAGTTTGGTCTTAACACAGAGATAACTGTTTTGCCAAATTTTGGACAACATATACCGAAAGCGCATTTAGCCTGGTTGATGCAACGAGCGATATCCTGCTCAGTGGCACCATCAACGGTAACAATGCTGCCTAGGTAGACAAATTCGTCCACCTGTTCCACAGGCTGTCCCTTAAGGGGATCGAAGATTCCCCCCTGAACAAGGCGGGAGCGGAAATTTGTCGGTACCTGTTGCTCAAAAACGAGTACAGATATTAACGTGATTTTTTTTGTTTTGTTCATAATGATGTCACGAATATTTAAAAATCATTTGACAGAATTCGGTCGATGCAATTAGCTTCAGGCTTTTATTCCAGAAAGAGCATTTTTTCGACACGTTATCATTATTCGATTTTCATAAAATGAGCTTTGTAGTGTCCCATAACAACGGGGAACACGCTTGTATAAAGTAATTTGATTAATATTAAATAGTAAAGGAGCAACGTGTACCGAAAGGGCAAAAACACTACTTTTCAGGACGAGCGTTTTTCTTTCAACACCGATTTTTGCTTTTGGCGCACATCGAAACTTCATTTTATCTCTAAAATATCGATTTCTAATAACGGATCGATACTAGCCAACCAGTGCCGTGCAGTGACTTTTTAATATGGCCAAGCGCTAGAAAATTTTTGAAAGTGCTGTTTTTTTTACATTTTGAAATCTTTTGCGAATTTTTCAAAGTAAAACGATTATTTGTCCCAAAAAATCTCCTAATTTAGTTTTCGGCCCAAACTCAGTGCATCCCCTTTCTTGGATGAATGAATATATTTCATTAAACAACTACCATGTAAAATCCATTTCAAACCAATTTTTAAACAGAACACTGCAATTTTATTATTTGCATAAGCAATATTAACTCTTTGCAAAATGTTTGTTACTTTTATACATTCTACAAACATCAAAAAACAGTATCTGGATGTTTTACCATACAATGCAAAACCCTCTTTAACAATGTTATCAATAAAGATAGTAAAAGTCTACATGATAAATATAGGAATTTGCAATCGACGTCAGAAATAGCTCTCGTTAAAAGTTCAATATTAATCATTTTTAGTCCTTTTTTCTCAGAAAAAAAAAATAAAGTTTAAATTTTAAATAATGCTCCAGGTTTTTCCTTTACAAGTTTTTTATTCGTGTTTGTAGAATTGAACGATTCGGAAGCAACGTACTCCCTTCTTCAGTTCTTAGATCAGGATCTAAAACCCTGGACTATTACTTAAAACTTATTTAATAATAGGAGAAACAATCAGAAAAAAAGTAAACGAAAACTGTAAAGTTTAGCCAACTGTAAATTCTTCACCATTACCACCAATGAGCTTCCTTTTGATAAAAAATTATTTCCTAACATTGATATACGCCGAAATATAAATTAATTATTGGTATATTTTTTTATCAGCCAAGAAAAGATATAAACAATTATTATTTTTGTACTAAAATCTTTGATCAAAAGAAAGTTCAATTAAATCTTTATAATTTGCCAAAAGAATAAAGTTCGTAGTATCCGAAAAAAAAGGTAACGAAAAATTTGCCTTTTCCATATAAATGAGAAGACTTCGCAATATATTGTACATAGATACATTTTTTTCACATGCCAATATCCACCATCATCTTTCTTCATGTACTCGTAGAATCAGGCTACATGTTTCAGACAGTTGTTGCTGATTCAACGTACAAGCTGAAAATGTAGCGCTTGCATATTACCTATTAAATCGGAAATACATTTTAAGGAAACATAAGAAAATTCTATTGACCGATTCCAGCAGTCCAGGCCGATTATGAGAAGTTGTTTCGCAACAAACAGCTCTGTTCCCCAAGCAATGGACTGGCTTTAATGCGTTGTACCGAGCAAATTCAAATATGTAGCTCACATCCAAATACTCGTGAAGGGGTGCGAAATTGGAGTGAAGAAGACCAAACGGGTCTGTTCCCCAACACATCTTAACAGCCCGGTTGGCTTTGATACGTTGTAGCGAGCGAACACAAACCGCTCGCATATAGATAAGACGATTTCGTTGAAGAAGAGTAATGCGTTATGTATGATATTTGCATTGTATTTTACTGAATGTTTATGTTATGTCTTGTAAAAAAATAGAGTACTGTGTAAATGTATAAACGAATGTATTACTTACTCAATTGCCCTAACCCCTTGTGGGGCATAGCGCGTCAACTGTTCCATGTGGCCCAGTTGACGTTTTTTGGCATAAACTGGTTTCGGAGTGTGCAGTTGCCAGCATGCACCTTCTGCACATCCATGGCCACGAACATCGTCGTGGACGGGATTCGAACCCGAAACGCCGGTAGCCAAACATGAGACTGATGCCTCAACCCACTGCGATACCGGTCGCCCCGAACGAATGTATGTATAGTTAGAATGAAATGTTGAGATACATTTTTACAATTGTTAAGTCAAGCGGCGCTTGACTCGCTTGTATGAAGTGCACGTCACTGGAGCCAACAGTCGCAGTACCTTCCGACGGACAAAATCGTATTTTTGGATCCATATTTGCGCCTCGTTTTCAATTTTTTTCACTAGTCCACTATCAAAAAACGTGTAATATCTTGAGCAATGCCCCGGCACTGAAAGGAATTAATTAATTTTTTAAAGGCTTTTATGAAGTCATAACCCTCATAATCATCATCATCATCGTGGCGCGACAGCCCGACGTCGGGCCTTGGCCGCCTGGAATAATAGTCATACTAAAATGTTCAGAAAAGAAAGAAGAATTTTTCGGGCTAATAAAAAAAAATTTTTTTTTCTTCATTTTTCCCATCCAGCCAGGCGAAGAACTTTGGTATTGTTAGTGTTGATCTTTAACCCAACCTTTCTTGCCTCCCTCTCCAGATCCAAAGCAATTTCGCTCAAATCCATGATTTTGAGAGACAGTAGGCATTTATCGTCATATCGTTGTCGCGCTCGGTGGCCTTTCGTGATCGTTCGGTCACCGCTAACCGATAGTACATCTAGAGCTCGGAGATCAAATCTCGGCGCGATCAAAAACTGCCTGTGAGTACTAATAGAACTCTCACAGTGCTCCGATCTTGTTAGTATAAAGACGGCGCGGATAGGAGGTGCATGCTAGCAACTGCACTTCCGAAAAGTAGATATGCTATTGAAACGTCAACAAGGCATGGAAATACTAGAGATGTTGGCGCGCCCATGCCCCTGGAGGGATCAAGGCAATTAGAGAGACTGAACTCTACGGAATCCCACGGGTAGAGCTGCATGCAACACATCATCAATCACTAAGAGGAATAGGATCGGTGAGAGGATGCAACCCTGCCGAACTCCGCTTTGAACTTCAAAGTCCCCCGACACCTTCCCCTTATGTAACTTTCCATCACTATCTTTCACCGGATGTTGATAGGAGCTACGACCACCTTTACATTCCTTGATGACACTGTATACGGTGTTTAGGTTATTATTTCTTGCCGCTTCCTCTGCCGTGACAAGGAGGGAATTTGCATACTCTCTTTTGTCACGACGCACTCTACTCCGGACTTCTCGAGCCTTCATGAATTACAGAGCCTCAGTGTTGTTACGCGTTGTTGCAAGACGAGCCCTTAGTTCCGTTCGTTCGAAAATCCGCTGCCATGTAGCGTTGGACATCCAAGGCTTGGTCCGACAAGCCGGGTTTCGGGCCAAGGATGGTATTTGCGCTATTTATGTACGCATTTTTTATGGCGTCCCAATGCTTATTTAGGTCACTAGCTGGGTGACTGGTTATCTCAGTTGCCTTCAGTGCAAGATGGTCGTTAAACTGTTGTGCTACAGCTGGACACTTTAGTCTGGTGGTGTCGAATTTACGGCGTCTAGATCCGCCGTCACTACAAAGGTGCAGGGTCAACTTCCTGGGGGTTAAATATACGTGTGGGGATAAAATGAAAAACAACGAAATAATGAGTACATACATACTTATATATAGTACTATAACACATCGCGCCCAACTCAACCCTTCCACCATCACATTTTGATCAAGTACAATACATAAACTACACAAACAATGTGTCGGTCGACTGTTGCCGATAACGTACGAATATGTATGTACGTACATACATAATGAATGTTCCTTTAGAAATATCTAAACCCATTTCCGATTATTGTAACTGGCTAGGAAAAGATAGAGACACCAAGAAGTCAGAAATCAGAAATTCTAAATTTTTAAAAGTCAACATATCAACAACGCCGCTGAAATATATTAACGGTTGGCGTAGAATAGTAGCCGTAGCCGCGGACAGACGACCTTTCGCGCGTAGTTGTTATCAGTTTATTTTTATGCCGTATGCCCTGCTTCCAAGCAAATAGGTTATCGTTGTTGTACTTTCCAAGCGCGATGGCTTGGACTTGGCTTATTATTAGCGCAAACGTCTTATTACTCCACTCGTGTTTACTTAGCCGCTAAAAAAAACTCGAACGGCCGTCGAAAGTGTGGTTCTCGTTCCTTATCGGACGAATCTTCACATTTTTTGGTCGATTACATTTGGATTGAGTAAACCTTTCAGCAATTTTTCGACCAAGGGAAATTGAAGAATTAGCCACACGAGTTTATCACAAGATCACTTTGCAATACAATGAGCTGGAGCGAGAGGTTAGTTAGAATGTACTTTTTTAGAAATTATAATAGGCCTGTTCTTTTGTACTCCCGTCTGGGTCAATTCCGGTTAGCAACACACATACATATACAAAACCATCATGCGACCTGTGCTGGCTGCGAAATCTGGACCCTAATCAAAGCGTCGGAAACATGCTAAACATATTTTAACGAAAGGTCTTTAAGTATCACCACACACTGTCGAACTCGACATGGTACAAGTGGACCGGTTTTTCTTCACCTTTATGTGAAGTCTGTGTGTTTGTCATCAGCTATTCAGAGGACATTTGTACCAGGTTCGAGATTGGGTTCGAGTTCGACAGTGTATGGTGACACTAAGCGAATTTTCGGAGCAGTTTGCGATCGAAATGGATGGCACATACGGTACAACCATAAAGTAACAACTACTAGAGATGGAACTTCATACGATTTAAGCAAAAGCGCAAATAATCAAATGAAAGTTCCTTTTGGAGGGATAGGGACAAAAACACTTTAGAAAGCTCTTTAAATGCCAACTGTCTAGTACGTTTTATCGTATGAGTAACATGCTTGCTATTCCGCATTACCCCTTCGTATACTGATGGAATCCAATAGTCATGGTATGACCTGCTCCTCTTGCGGATCAGGTCGACCTACTCCGAGGCCGACAACGGAGTAGGTTCAAGAAACTAGGTTCGCAGACCTACTCCGTATATATGAAACGAATCTGTCATCCGTCATGGAGTTGGAGTGAAAGAACAAAAGACTAGGTGAACTAGGTTCGTCGAAGTTTGAGTCGTAATTGTAAAAATGATAAGAGAATGGAGAACAGAACTATTGATTAGATTAGAAGACATATCTACATATCCCTATATTGTAGTGTTGAATAAAATCACTGCCATCTTTACTAACAGGCCGCAGTGTCAGCTGATTGTCAAAGCACCAACGACATGACAAGCAGTCAACGATATGTAAACACGTGCGGTTGCCCGGTGAAATTTCGTGATTTTCGTGCGTAAAGTGAGTTTAGTGTCGCGATTTCAAGTGCAAATAAAAGTAGTGGTTATCAGTGCCGTGTGGAAGTGAAAAAAAGACGTGAAGTGCCGTGAAATACCGACCAAAATGGACTTGAAAAGTGCGAGGTTATGAAAGCGCGACACGGCAAATTTCGCATTTTTCGTGTTTGCCGGCAACTTGGCTAATGTAAATGGTGCGGCACTACCCTGGGACGAATCCTAGGGCCGGTGAATTCAACGGAAATTCCCGGAAATACCCCAAAAAGAGACTGTAAGGTGGTTGTTAAATGACAACATCTTAGATTATTTGCGGACTTCTCATAGGAATTCATAGGGTAAGCGTGATATTACACTTTGCGTTTTTCTGCAGGAAGAGCAATCCCGCAAAAAAACGCATTGTCTTTCAAGAAGACGAACGTGTACATTTAAATGGAACGCATTACACTTATGCGTAACGACAATGCTGCAGTTTGCAGGAATCGTTTTGCAGCAGCAAGTCCAACCACAGCGGGAAGACTTCTCCCGAAAAAAAAAACGCAATGAGAAGATGAACACACGGTGGTATATGGAATGCATTTCACCTTTCGTTTTTTGGTTCAACGACAAACTAGAAACTCATCCTGCAGAAAAACGCAAAGTGTAATGTCACGCTAAGTGTAGTTTTTTTTTTGTGCTAATATTTTAATGGATTGATGCGCCCGAAAATATGGGTCTTGAATACGGTGTTGACGAGGCAGACGAAAGTTTCACTGCAGCTGACAGGACTAGATGCCTGGTGGTGAAACTTTCGTCCGGTTCGTCAACATCGGGTTCAAGATCCGCATTTCCAGGCGCTTCACTCTACTAAAATATTAGCACAACAAAAAAGCGTATATGCCCGAGGCAAATTGCCTGGGCGAGGTGCGCGTTCACATTATCACCCGAGTACGAGTCACGAGTACTGTTCTGTTGGGCAATGACAAACAACTAATAGTGCGGTAACATACGCGCTCCAATAGGGAAATAATGTGCGCACTTGTAAAGAGCTTTACTTTAATTTTTACCAACCACATGCTTCATGTAATTTTCCTCGAAAACCATTTGCGAGCGTTCAAGTTAAGCGAAACCACTCACGTAACCCTCTACCAGTTTTTTGCAGACTGATTGGCCGTTTCTTCGAAAAAAGGATTGCCTTTCAGAATTTCTTTATTTTTTTTGCTACTTTGACTTCAGATTCACAATCAGCGACCCAGTCAACCCCCTACCAGTTTTCTTGCAGTAAGATCGGGTGTGTTTGTAAAAAAAGTGTTGCCATTCTGGATCCCCCATTTGTTTTTTGCCATTTGGACAATCAGCGACCCAAAAAAACGCCACCAGCTTTTTCCAGCAAGATTGGCCGCGTTTTTGAGGAAAAAAGAGTGGCCGCTCAGAAACTCCTTTATTTTTCGATTTTTTACAATTCTGACAACAGATTCGCAATCAGCGACCCAATCGACCTGCCAGTTTGTCCAGCAAGATTGGCCTTAATTTTGAGAAAAAAAGAGTTGCCGCTCAGAAACTACTTTATTTTTTTATTTTTGCAATTCTGACTTCAGGTTCGCAATCAACCACCATCAACCAATCGACTACCTATCAGCCTTTTCCAGCAAGATTGGCCGTGTTTATAAAAAAAAAGTGTTGCCATTCTGGATCCCCCATTTGGGTCTTGACCATTTGGACTTCAGATTCGCAATCACCGGCCCAAAAAACACCCCAATCGATCATCGGCCACGACCACCCACAACACAATGAAAGACGAAAAGCATCACTCCACCCAACATCAATAAAATCCAATTGAAAATTTACTACATACTAATTTACTACAAAACCTATTCACTTTTCAACTGCTCCGACTTGAACTTACTGATCATTTTTCGTTTGCAGAGTAGGTCGACCTAGTCCGGTGTACGGAGTAGGTTAAAAAGAGTTCGTTTTCATGTTCCGATACTGATCATTTTTCGACCTGATTATTTTTCGATTGCAGAGTAGGTCGACCTAGTATACATATGTACATACATATATGTATATTACGCCATACGGAGGTTTCAAAAATTCAAAGGTAAATCGCCTTGAGAGAGATAGAGACGGCAACACTTCGGTAATGACAACTGCCTATAACGTTTCATCGTGTGAGTAACATGCTTGTTAGTTGGCATTGCCCTTTGTATACGCATATGGGAACCAACACATATGCAACTACTAGTCACTCGCGTTAATTTGTATGAAGTTGGGTATCTTTATAATGTCTAATCTTTGTGCTGACGTCAAGCTGGGCTTTCGACATTGGAAGACGCGATCACTTGACCGAGATAATTGGTGGAAAATAATCCAGACGGCCAAGACCCGATGTCGGGCAGTAGCGCCACAATGAATGAATCAACATGTAGTTACAACAATCCGTTGGCCTCGATAAAGTTGGAAAATTCAACACGGTAGTGAACCTGACTATCCGGGGCATATCAAAAGATGTCGCCTGCATCGATTAAATCTCGGAATTACCATGGAGACGTAGAAATTTCGTAATTGAATTGACTTTGGATGAGGAACATTTTGTATATTTTATATTTTTTTAAGCGTATTTGGTCATAGTTTCTGATCTATTCTATGATAAATAATAAAATGACACCAGAGATCCAATTTCCCTTTTGACATTTAACCGGCCAGTTACGCCGAAAGGGTTTTTTAGTCAGCGATTTAGCCTGCTATGTATAGACTAGAGTACAAAAAACGTGTCTAACATGTTTTTGAAAAATTTAATGTTCTTTTTGAATGTCTGAAAGAAATTATACTCGTAGCTAATGAAGTTGTAAATGTACAGAGAAGATCTCCGGGAGCTAAGGTGAATACAACGTAAATAGATTTGCAGATAAAGATTAAGGCCTAAAGGGTTAAAAAAATGCGGCATACACTACTACTCGTATTACATTTTGCAACCCAAATTAAACAACAATTTTACGAATTTCTTATGAATCAGTAAATGTTCCGCAAATAGCCAGAGTGGATAGCAGTTCGCCATCTATGCTGGACTGAACATCAATATCAGTTTGAAAAGTGAAATCATAGTCAAACAAGAGGATTTCCTTTCAAACTTTCAGTTAGTTGATAAACCTGCTGATAATGCATAGAAAAATACGCTCCAAGCTTCAGGTAATGCTGACGTTGATATTGTGAAGACAGCTATCATCAGATCGCGAAATTGCTCGGTAGCTGTTATTGGAGAGGACGTCGACTTGGCCGTTCTCTTGGTAGGCAAAACCCCATCAGATCGTGACATTCTGCTGGTAAAACCTGGAGAAGGAAAGGTCAAGACTACTGTATATTCCTCACAACAGCTGCAGCAGGAGTTGAAAATGAAAGACAATGCCCATTTGTTATTACATGCATTCACAGGCAGTGACTCAACATCCGCGGCATATCGCAAGAGTAAAGTGGGTTTTGTCAAATCGTATCAGAAGTCCAAAATGATTCAACGTGCAGCTGAGGTATTTGCCAGTAGTTCTTCTTCCCCTGACTCCATTGAGATAGCGGGGATCATGAGTACTATCTCATGGTATGGCGCTCTAGCTACAGAAAAATCCCTCAACGAGTTCCGACACAAATCATTCATCAAAGCAGCTGCAAACATGAAGCCCGATCTCTTAACTCTCCCTCCATCTGAAGGAGCTGTTAAACAGCATGCATTCCGGACCTACCACCAACTATACCTGTGGTTAGGGGAGGAACCTAATGGTGAGGCGTCGAATTGGAGTTGGGAGAGGAGGAATGACCAATTGGTTCCGAAACTCTCAGAGTTGGATGCTGCTCCTGATAAAATATTGAGGATGATTTTTTGCCGATGCACGAAAGGATGTGACAGTGGCAGATGTGGTTGTAGAAACGCATCGTTTAACTGCTCTGTCGCATGCCCGAATTGCAAGGGCAGTTGCAACAACGGAGTCGGAATTGCGGAATTGTAATTCAAGAAGAAGGCGACGACAATGCCATCGATACACTACCAATCTCTTTGGAAAACGTCTTCACTGGTGACGAAGATGAATGAGCCTCAATTCTTCCGTCTAGAAAGACCAAGATGTCACCCGGAATGCTTATTTTTTAGGGTTTTGTAGAAAATCAAAACTCATATAAAATCGTTCAAATGTCTGTCCTTTCGTCCGTTCGTCTGTCCGACTGTCCGTTTCTCCGTCTGTCCGTCTGCCTGTTTGTCCATGAAATATCTCGTGAACTGTTGAAGCTACTGAAATACTAATATGGGGTCTACCATTAAGAACGTGCGAACTTTGAAACTGAATAAAACAAAAAGCATTAGGCCAAATTTCAATCGGAAATCTTTATTCGATGGATAACTTTATGCCATTTAAGATTTAAACAAAATATCGTTCAAATGCCCGCCTCGACTAATCTTGCACTGTGCCACCCTCTCCTTCCAACTTTCGATCACCCTGTAACACATATCGGCTGGTATACCCGCGATGACATCGCGGATGTTGGCTTCCAGGTCATGCAAAGGCGACTCATGAACGACACGTGGATTTTCAGCACTCCAATACCGGCAATTTTGCTTATTCACAAAGCCATTAAGCCAAAAATGAGCCTCATCTGAGAAGATTATTTTTCGATGAAAATCAGGATCGACTTCCATCTCTTCCAAGACCCAATCCGCAAACTCCCGACGCAAGCGATGGCCATTGGGGTTGAGTTCTTGTGCCAATACCATCTTATATGGGCGAAAACACAAATCATTACGTAAAATACGCCAGGTTGTCATGGGAGACAGTCCGAGTTCGGAAGAACGGCGAGAAACGGATAAATTGTCGTTCACTTCAACACTTGCCTTAACGGCTGCGATATTTTCTTCATTGCGCGCATTTCGTACACGGGTTCGAGGCCTTTGGTCGTGAAGAGTAAATTCCGATTCAAACTTATCCACTAAACGGTGTATAGCTCGGTCGTTAGGTGCGGAATGGCGACCATACTTGATGTGATAAGCTCTTTGAGTTTTGACAATCGAACACGAATTTTGATAATAAGTTTGAACAATTTCCAGACGTTGTGGGAGCGTGAACCCATTCATGGTTAAATGGCAGACCTTACTGAAAACAAATTACGTGAAATGTCAAATATTGGCCACAGGGTGATATCAAAGTTCGGACATCCCTATTGGTAGACCCTATACATGTTAGTCATCATGGTAGCGTCAACATATTCATTTCTAGAGAAATATCGAAATTGAACGTATATTTTACATATTCTATAACTTTTGATTGGTTTAAGATAAAGTAACAAAAGTGTATTTCAAATTAAAGGAAATATAATTTTCTACAACTTCGTTTCAGACTAGTTTTCTAAGAAAAGATCGTGGTAGGCACTAGAAGCAAATTATTTCTTCGAAAAATGATTTCTTTGAAAATTATCGATTTTCAATAAGGTAGGTTAGAAATTCGGCAAATACGAATAGAAACAATTTTATAGGAAATTTAATAAGCTTTCATTTTTGCACAATATTTTCCTGGAGTCCAATGTTTCCGAGATATAATCGAAAAACCCAAATATGCGATCTTCCCCCACCCCTCCCAGGGGCGGGGACTTTTAGTATGATTACCTACTAACTACTCCTAACGAAGTCCTGAATCCAAAAATTATCGCATATCCCATGCACTCTACAAAGTGTTCTTTGACCGGTCTATAGGGACACAACGCCTATGCCATGCACCGAATAATATTTTACAAACACCCTGGAACAGCACTATGTCCGTCTAATGTAAATAAAACTACTACACAATACTAATAACTACGTACTCTCTCTAATTGCCTTGACCCCTCCAGGGGCATGGGCGCGTCAACATCTTTAGCATTTCCATGCCTTGTTGACAATTCAATAGTATATGTATCTACTTTTCAGAAGTGCAGTTGCTAGCATGCGCCTCCTATCCGCGCCGTCTTTATACTGACAAGCTCGGAGCACTGTGAGAGTTCTATTAGTACTCACAGGCAGTTTTTAATCGAGCCGAGATTTGATCTCCGAGCTCTTGATTAGTATCGTAGAGCGGTGACCGAACGATCACGGCTACCGAGCGCGACTACTAACTACGTACTACACTCACCAAAAATCCAAGCACTTGGCTCACTACACTACACTCCACTGTGATCAAAGACTGCCTGACCACAGGCTACAATTAAAAATGGTAAGAAATGGTAATTCTTCTTGGCTGCTTTTGGCACTGGGTTGCCAGCTTCTCTTTTTACTCTGACACTATGGTTCCGTTTTTTATATACAACGGGTTAGGGTGGGATAACTTATGGAGCGAAAAAGGTTAAATTTTTAAATGCCATGTAGTCTATCCTGATTGGCTTGAAAATTGACAGTTGCTTTCAGAATTCGTTCGTTTCTGTTCATGTCACAAGCAATTATGAATACGGCCGCCTAAATTACGAATGAACTGTATACGAATCGATTAATGCATCATTGCCGGAACTTGACACCAGTTGCCAAATTAACGACAAACATATCAATTGGCGCGTTTCCTTAGTTCAATTGTGCAATCTATCGAGTGTAGATTAGCACCCCACTGACCCGTACAGGTTTAAGTTATTGTTGTAATGCATGGAGATACCAAAACTTGCACCGGATAGATAATCAAAAAAACACACCTTATGTACGCCTAGCGAATTGTTTCTACAGTTTGGCCTGTATATTTAGATGGCAGTGGTTGTAGTCTACATCAGTGAATTTGGAATTCACTTGTCATGGCGAGATTGCATTCATTCATTCAATAATCTTCGATAAAAACTGTCATGCTCAATTCTCGCCCAAAAGAGCGATGTGATACCGTTCCCTCCTGCCTAACGAGCCACTTAAAATATGACGAAACGTGTCCATTGAATTGTCCAACTTCCAACTACAATATATTGAGTGTGTGTATGCGGTGGTTCGTGGAGACCGGCAGTTAATAAAAACAATGACCGGAAGTTTGCCAATGTATTCATTTACTGAATGCTTACCTTCCTTTTATGAGGCAGCGGAGGCTGGCGGAATAACAATGATAAGATCCGGTGGTAGTGAGCGAATTTCAAACATTGTGCGTGGATGGTTACGAGGCTTGTTGGGGCTTCCCAGATTTGGATCAGAGTAGCGATAGATTCAGCAGATTATCTTTTTTTTGAATTGTGAATTAGTTCTTATCTTATACGTATATAAGTGAAAAGCCGCGTACTGATGTATTGTAGTATGGACGTAGGCATAAATGTACGAGTAGTTGCAAGTGTACATTTAAATGATCTTGAGGAATTGGTTTGGTGGTGTATTCCAGTATGGAAATAGTGACAAATGGCAACGGATTCATATGAATGAAATACATAATTTACTCCATTCGTCTTAAATATTCTGGAGGTTTTTTACCAAAAAGTAGCAAAGCTGATGTAAAAAAATATCCTCTGAGATCAAATAAAATTAAATTGGCGAGTTGAGGCAAACAAATTCTAAACATTAGACCATTAGAGTATGTATTAAACTTTCGAATAT
Organism: Chloromyia formosa; assembly: GCA_964017055.1. Taxonomy (NCBI): domain Eukaryota; kingdom Metazoa; phylum Arthropoda; class Insecta; order Diptera; family Stratiomyidae; genus Chloromyia; species Chloromyia formosa. The sequence continues at coordinate 43,497,337 of OZ024814.1, read as the reverse complement.
TTTTCACTGAAACATAATTCGCACCTGCACTTTGCAGAATACTTGAATATATATAGTAAATTGCCTGTAGTCTGAGCCTGAGCCTGAGGTCCGATTCCTACTGACTCAAATATACACAATCACGGTCTAACTGGTTCTAATTGAACTGTTGCCCCAGTGATCCTTCAACCGCCAGCCACGCTAACAGCCAACTATACAGACGCATACTAAGTTGGTATGCAGAATGCTAACAAGTCAACCAAACTTCCAGTTTCACTGAAATATAATTCGCACCTACACTTTGCATGAAATTCAACTCCTCCAGACAACTACACCAAACATGAGTTTAGGACGTAAAACAGCTAAAGCCCATGTACGAGTAGTACTTTCGGCTGCAGGCCCCAACATGAGCGCCGGGATGGGGTGCATCTCAGGCACTTGCCCCCTCTTAGATTTAAATAACATATTATCTTTAACAAAAAGTGTATAGCACAAAAAAAAAGTTAGCCTGCGGCTAGCTTGTCGAAGGTATGATACCCAACACGCTTCGCGTGAAGGGTATCATACCTTCTAGTGACTTATGGTGCATTTGCCACTTTGAAATTAGTAGTAAAACTTGTTCCAATTTCACTGTTCCTATGAGAGGTATATGAAATAGTAGGCCGTAGTCAACCAAATTTAGGAACGTGGTTTGGCAGTCAATGTGATTGAATAATATGAAATTTAGTAAAGATATCTTCAGAAATAAAAAAGTTTTTCTAACAAAAACTTGCTTTTGGAACGGTCGAGTAGTCGAATTTCAACCAGATTCGGGAGTATGATTTGACTAAAGCTGTTATTGGTTAGTGTGAAATTTGAAAAAGATATATTTAGAAATAAAGAAGTTTTTCTCACAAAGACAAATTTTTGAACCGGTTGTTCCTATGGCAGCTATATGACGTAGTGGTTCGATTCCGTTGGCTCCGACATATATATAGCGTGCAATAGAAAGAAGGCTTTGTACAAAATTTCAGCTCGATAGCTTTAAAACTGAGGGACTAGTTTTATTGTGAATGCATATTCGATGTGTCATTGCAACTACGTAATTGTCAACTCTAACTTTACTACTCTCTTCTCAATAAAAACGTCAAACGTGAAACACTTGCGAAATCTGCGTTCTTTATTACTGAGGTCACAACAGGTTATGGGCCCAGTAATTTATCCGCGAATATTTAAATAATCGATTTGATTTCTATTCGGGAAGTGAAGTGTTTCGAATCCAGTCGATTTTCTTCAAATTTTAAGAGATATATTTTCACTAATCGTCGACGTTAAAGTGAGGTTAGTTCTTGCTACGTGATTCATGAGAAAAGTTTCAACACCCACGTCGCCAAGTGAAAAGCCGAAAATCAGTAACCAAATTGCTTTCACAAATATTGAAACCGATCTCATTCCAATGGCATCATCACTTTTAACATCGATCGAAAAGTTGAAAGGCAGAGAGAATTATTCTTCGTGGAAATTCTCTATGCAAAATTATCTGGAATATGAGGAATTGTCGCAGTGCATTACCGGCACTGAAACCGATGCTAGAAAAAATGCGAAAGCAAAGGCAGCGTTGAACTTAAGCATCGATAAATCTGTGCAAACCCATGTGAAATCCGCGAACACGGCAAAAGACATTTGGAATAACCTCAAAGCAACATTCGAAGATAGTGGAGCAGGCCGCAAAGTTACTTTGTTCCGCCACATGATCAACACCAAACTTAGCGAATGTGAAACGATGGAGTCGTATGTCGGTCGAATTGTTTCAACGGCGCAGACGCTTGGTGATGTGGATTTCCATATACCAGACGAAATATTGGCAGTAACACTCCTAAGTGGTTTAACCAGTGACTATCAGCCAATGGTCATAGCCATGGAAAGCACTGGCAAAACACTGACAGCAGATGGTGTGAAAACGAAATTGCTACAGGAACCTGTAACCATCGCTGCAGCGGACGGGGAGAAAGCGTTCTTTGCTAAGAAAGACAAATCTGGTAAGAAACGTGGTCTTATATGCTACACATGCAGGAAAAAGGGGCATAAGTCATTCAATTGTCCACAAAAATCGAGTAAAAACGATTCGAAAGGGACCAACGCAGACACCAAAAAGCCTGTGGCGTTTAGTGCGGTCTTTTTAAGTGGGAAACACGATCGAAACGACTGGTATATCGACTCTGGAGCGACGAGACATATGACGATGAGAGAAGACTGGATGATTGAGACAACTAGATGCGGTAAGTCAACGATTCGGGCAGCGAACGATGAAGAGATGAAAGTAAGCAGCAGTGGAACAGTGATTTTTGATGCAGACGTTAATGGAAAGCATCAGACAGTAGAGTTTCAAAATGTACTGTGTGTACCGAAACTGACAGCCAACTTGCTCTCGGTAAGTCAAATGACTAATAAAGGAAAAGCCGTTCATTTTACTTCATCAGGTTGTGTGATAAGAGATGCTAATGGCGTGCTGCTAGGAACCGGATCATTGGTCGATGGACTGTATCGTATGGATGGCAGCAGCAATACCGTACTGGCTGCAATTGCATCAAATAAGTCCATGGAATTATGGCATCGGCGTTTGGGACACGTTAATCCATTTTATTTGAAGAAGATGATGGAAGGAGGTGTCAATGGTATATCGTTCGATGGAAATGAATTGAGCATTTCGTGCATCACATGTTGCAAGGGCAAACAATCGCGTAAGCCCTTTCCCAAGCAAGGAACTAGAGCCACTCAGCTGTTAGAAACCATCCATGCAGACTTAGCTGGTAAAATGGAATGCCCATCCATTGGTGGTAACTATTACTGTTTTGTATTGGTTGATGATTTTAGCCGAAGAACATTTGTTTACATGCTAAAGCATAAAAATGAAGCATTCGAAAAATTTTGCTCATTTAAACAATTAGTTGAAAACCAAACCGGTTTAAAAATAAAGAAGTTTCGGAGCGACAATGGAACGGAGTTCTTTTCGAAGCAATTTGAAAGTTTTCTCGGTCAGCATGGAATACAACATCAAAGCTCTATTCCACATACACCACAGCAAAACGGATTAGCAGAGCGCACGATTCGGACATTGACAGAAAAGGCTAGATGCATGTTACAGGATGCGAATTTACCGAAGCGTTATTGGGCAGAAGCAATGAGTACAGCTGCATACATCAAAAATCACACAACTTCATCTATCTTGGGATACAAATCACCGATGGAAATTTGGAGTGGAAAGAAGCCGGATATAAGCCACTTCAGAGTGTTTGGATCAGTAGCGATGGCGATGATTCCAAAAGGAAAACGGCGGAAGTTCGATGCGAAGTCCAGAGAATTGATATTTGTTGGATACTGCGAGGATCAAAAGGGTTATCGACTTATGGATCGGCGAACCAATAAAATAATTGCGTGTCGGGATGTCACGGTTATAGAACAAGACTATATTGGGCCAAGTCAGTCTATGGTGAAAAATGGAGACATTGGCATTGGGAGTGACAGCAGCACGTTGATAATTGAAGGATCATCGAACGAGAATGGCGTGCAACATGGCCAAAACAATGTTGCAAAAATTGATGTCGTACACACTCAAAGTGCTATTGGCGTGCAACATGGCCCAAACAATGTTGCAACAACTGACTCAGTACATATTCAGGGCACAAACGGCGTGCAGCATGGCCAAAACAATGCTGCTCAAAATGACTCGATAGATGACTCATCGATTGATGACTTTGTGGACGCTAACGATGATAATACATACATCCCTGAATTCGATACAACTGATGAGAGCGACGAAGAGGATACATCAATCAGCGACAGCAAGTTCGGTAGTGTACGATGTTCGAAACGTGAAACCAGACCTGTTCAACGATACGAAGCATCACATTTTGCGAACGAAGTACGGAGTGGTGAACCAGTTACTGTTGACGAAGCACTTAATTGTCACGACGGACAGCATTGGAAAAGTGCCATGGATGATGAGCATCGCTCATTAATTGAAAATAAAACTTGGGAATTAGTGGAACTACCGAAGGGTTCCAAATCTATAAATTGCAAATGGGTTTTTAAACAGAAAACTGATTCTAATGGCAATATCGCACGATACAAAGCCCGACTCGTTGCTAAGGGTTGCAGCCAAAGGCCAGGTATTGACTTTGAGGAAACTTATTCTCCCGTGGTTCGCTATTCGTCGATTCGATTATTGATGGCGTTGGCCGTAAAATTGAATCTTAATATTGAACAAATGGACGTAGTGACTGCATTCCTACATGGTGATATCAACGAAGCGGTCTACATGAAACAACCTGAAGGATATGACGACGGAAGCGGTCGAGTATGTAAACTGAAGAAGTCGCTTTATGGATTAAAACAAGCCAGCCGTCAATGGAACCAAAAAATTAACGAAGTCCTTATCAAAGCGGGGTTTGTACGTTGCAAAACTGATTCATGCATATACGTACGTCGAAAAGGTGAATCTATTATTGTTGTTGCAGTTTATGTGGACGATTTGTTGATTCTTTACAACAATTCAGTATGGAAAGATCAACTTAAATCGATATTGACCAGTAATTTTAAAATGAAGGACTTGGGCAAGGCGTCGAATGTTCTTGGATTACGTATTGATTACGATCAGCGCAAAGGAGTTATTAAATTGGACCAACAAAAATACGCTGAACAGGTTCTACGCAAGTTCAACATGTTCGATTGTGATCCAGTGAAATTGCCTAGTGACCCAAACCAAAAACTTACAAGAGAAATGTCACCAAGCACCGAAATTGAAATTGAGCAGATGAAATCAGTTCCGTACCAAGAAGCTGTGGGCAGCATTCTGTATTTGGCACAGTGCACGCGACCAGACATTTCGTTTGCAGTAACGAATGTTAGTCAATTCAACAAAAACCCAGGTCTAGCACATTGGAGAGCAGTAAAACGTATTCTACGCTACATTAAAGGTACGTTAAACTACCAGCTAACTTTTACCAGGGACAGCAAATTCGAGAATTTGTGTGCATATGCCGATGCTGATTGGGCGTCTAGTTGTTGCGATAGAAAATCGTGCAGTGGGTACATTTTTCTATGGCAAGGTGGAGCTGTATCATGGTTGTGTAAAAAACAGCCGACGGTGGCATTGAGCACTGCCGAAGCGGAGTACATGGCACTGTCAGCAGCGTGTCAGGAAGCATACTGGCTAAATCAATTGAAGCACGAGATAATTGGAGGTCAAAAGCCAACACTTCAAATATTCAGCGACAACAAAGGTGCTATTGACTTGGCACTAAACGGAGCGTATAGTCCAAAAACAAAACACATTGATATACGTCATCATTTCATCAGAGATTTCATACGGAAGGGAATTGTAAAAATAACAAAAATAAGTACTGATAAAATGATAGCAGACAATCTTACTAAAGCTGTACCAATTGATAAACATAAATTTTGCACATTTGAAATGGGATTAAGTATTTGATTTATTCTCGATAATACGTAAAGTAAATTATTAGCAGAACTATTGTTTGTAATTTGAAACTCATGACCCATCGAACAAGTGGGAATATTGTGAATGCATATTCGATGTGTCATTGCAACTACGTAATTGTCAACTCTAACTTTACTACTCTCTTCTCAATAAAAACGTCAAACGTGAAACACTTGCGAAATCTGCGTTCTTTATTACTGAGGTCACAACAAGTTTGCATAGAAACAGACAGACAGACGGACAAAGCTTAATCGACTCGTCTCATCATACTGACCAAGAATACGTATATATATAGTTTATATGGTCGGAGATGCTTCCTTCTGTACGTTGCAAACTTCATGACAAAGTTAATATACCCTATCACATCCGTGAAGGGTATAATAATCAAAAAAGTTTATGTTACCAAATTAGCTTAATAAGTCAAGTCAACTATTCTATTAACTGATAATAAAAAATAAACATAATAGAAAAATTCAAATGTCGCTTAGCAGAAATTTCGTTAGCATAAACTGGATTCGAACGATGGATGTTGCTAGTACTCGTATGCTCCTCGAAGATAAGATGCATACATACATACGGGGAGGTAGGGGTTCCTTGGATCGGATTTGGCCCATCTTTAATACCAAATAACTCAATCTCACTTCAAACAGTTGGCCAAAAATTTCAGGTCACTGGCTTCATTCTATCAAAATTTATTGCTTATTTGAAATTTTATTTGTAGGGGACGTAGGGGCCCCTTGGGTGGGATCTTGTCCATTTTCAATACCAACTAACTAGATTTCACTACCAACATTCTGCCAAATTTTTAACTCGTTAGTGTCATCCTATCGAAAGTTATAGTAATTAAAGAAATATTTAATTTTTGGGAATTTGTAGGGGAGGTAGGCGTTCCTTTGATCTGATTATGCCCAACTTACTAAGACTCAAGCAGCTTCTCACTTCAGGGTTACATGTCAAAAATCAGCAGTCTACGTCAATTGGTTCAAGAGTTATAGACAAAAAACTTGAAAAGTAGGGTAGTGCGGGGTTCTTTGTAAGAAAATTACCGTTAGTTTTCAACTGATCGATTTTATTTTTCCAGGAGAGTATAAGATTACGCTCACATCTACCAAAGCTAGAGCTTTTCATGTTTATTTAATCGGGAGTTTTAGAAACATTTAATTATTTTACATATATAGGGGAGGTAGGCGTTGTCTTGGCCTGATCATGCCCATTTTCAATACCAGCCAAGTAGATTATACTTCCAACATTTGACCAAAATTTCAAGTCTCTAGCTTCATTCTATCGAAAGTTATCGTGCGAATGGGCAGCCCGACCGACGGACGGACAGACATGTTTTTCAATAAAAAGACTGTTGTTCCTTTGTACTGCAAATGTTATTTTTATGGTCACAGACACGTGTTTCGGGCGTAACTTGCGCCCTTCGTCAGTCTTTGTTTCACAATGACTTCATTCATCATAATAGTTTATTCCTATTGTTACAGTTAACACACCCCTGCATCCTTTAAAACACGTCCGAGGTCAAAAGCACTGATGGCCAACGATAACCAACGCAATAGGTAACCAGAGTCCGAAGCGTATATACCCTAGACTTGTACAGACCTAGTGGTGATACCAAAAGTACCAATTGGTAACGACCATGTGCATTAAAAGTGAGTTTCCTATATGGCCAGTTTATAGGGGAGGTTGGCAATCATTCAGGAGGACCTTGACCATTATCAAAATCAATTAACTAACCCATTCTACAAATATTTGTCGAATTTTTCAAGTCGCTAGCTTCATTCTATCGAAAGTTATTTCTTATTTAAAGTTTAACTTGTACGGGAGGTAGGGGTTTCTTGGGTCGGATCTTGCTCATTATTGCCACCAACAAATAAGATCATGCTTCAAATATTTAAACAAAATTTCAAGTCTCTAGCTTCACTCTATCGAAAGTTATCGCTTATTTGAAGTTTCACTTGTAGGGGAGGTAGGGGTTCCTTGGGTCGGATTTTGCTCATCATTGCCACCAACAAATAAGATCATGCTACAAACATTTAAACAAAATTTCAAGTCTCTAGCTTCATTCCATCGAAAGTTATCGCTTATTTGAAGTTTCATTTGTAGGGGAAGTAGGGGTTTCGTTGGTCAGATTTTACGTATTTTCAATATTAGCCAACTGGATCCTATTACAAACATTTGGCCAAAAATTTTAAGTCGCTAGCATTATTTTGTCGTAAGTTATCGCTTATTTTAAGTTTAATTTCTAGGGGAGGTAGGGGTTCCTTAGGTCGGATCTAAGCCATCTTGAATACCAACTAACCTGATCTCATTTCAAACATTTGACCAAAACTTCAAGTTGCTGGCTTGATTCTGTGAAAAGTTATCGCTTATTTGAAGTTGCATTTGTAGGGGAGGTGGGGGTTGCTTGGGTCGGATCTTACCCATTTTCAATACCAACTAAGTAGATCCTACTAACAACATTTTGTCAAATTTTCAACCCGCTAGTGTCATTTTATCGAAAGTTATCGTAATTAAAAGAATATTTAATTTTTTGAAATTTGTTGGCGTTCCTTTGATCCGATTATGCCCAACTTACTAGAGCTTAAGCATCTTCTTACCCCAGGGTTACATGCCGAAAATCAGGTGTCTACGTCAATTAGTTCAAGAGTTATAGACAAAAAACCCGAAAAGTAGGGTAGTACGGGGCTCTTTGTAAGAAAATTACCGTTCGTTTTCATCTGATCGATTTTCTTTTTCCAGAGGAGTAGAAAATTTTCCTCACGAGCAATCTACCAAAGCTAGAGCTTTTCATGTTTATTTAATCGGGAGTTATAGATACATTTAATTATTTTTCATATATAGGGGAGGTAGGCGTTGTCTTGGCCTAATCATGCCCATTTTCAATACCAACCAAGTAGATTATACTTTCAACATTTGACCAAAATTTCAAGTCTCTAGCTTCATTCTATCGAAAGTTATCGTGCGAACGGACAGACAGACAGACATGGCTTAATCGAATCAGGAGGTGATCCTGATCATTTATATATACACATTGTTATACCTCAGGAGCCTCCTTTAAGGTGGTAGCTGACTCTATTATTTTTATATTTTTTTGCAAGTTTGCAATTTGCAATGTCGTCTTAGCATGAGTGGTTAAGCATCTCGAAGAGTAGGACAGTTTATCTCGTGTATATGTATACATATCCATCTACAGTACAGCTTCTCGTATTAAAACTACAATATTACTTTAAGAGGTGACAGATGGAGTCTTTTTTTTATGAATTTGCTTGTAAAGCTTCGTAGACATATGAGCATTCGTGCGCGCACGAATGCTCATATGTGTACAGTACGGTAGGAGCATGCGTGCGCGCACAATTTTATCCGCACATATACGATCCATCGCTAGTGGATCTCCGTGCGCGCACAACTTTGTGCGTGCAATTTGGTCTGGACGAGATTCCGTATGCACACAGCTTTCCAGCGCGCAAATATCACGTACACATAGAAGCATTCGTGCGTGCACAAATGCTCATATGTATACCAAGCTTAAGACATGGGCAAAACATTTTGCATTTTAATTATGGTGTTTTTATCCATCTGAGTGTTACCAAGAAGAGCAGGGAGCTAATATTCAAAAACACAGTTAAAAATTTCTGATTTTTTTAAGCCTGGTTTTGGACTACCAACATTTGTAATAATTTTAATTCCGCAATCTAAACTCTTTCAAAGTTTAAGTTTTTCAAAGCAAATTTGTAATAAATTCTAATATTTTACAATTCAAACCTTTTTCTGTTCTTTTTGTTCTCGCATTAGTTTCTAATCCAAGTGTAATTAAAATGTAAACCCCACGAAGTATATTTTTTGTCTCGACATAAATACTCGCAGTCAGCTCAAAATATTATGCTGCGTGGCCGAGTGGTCTAGGTCACAACTCTTCAACACGGAGTTCACAGGCTCGATGCTGCGCCACGGCGAAAAAAGTTACAGATTAGCTGGCTAACCTGCGATGGGCTTAACAAAGGATTTGGAAGTTTAGAAAAGTAAAAAAAACAATGAAGAAAAAACTAAGAGGGGTTAAAAAACCCAGTAAAATCGATATTTTTCCGTAGATGATACTATCTGTAGACTAAATTTTAAACCAACAATTTGTTTAAAAAATATACCCTATACTAAAAGTCTAGGGTATAAATATTGACAGCAAAGTTTAATGTTTAAACCAGTGAAGTTTACAGAAGTAATACTTTCATTATATTAAAATCTAATACATTTTTGGTGTCGTCATATATGAAAGCCGAATTAGCATTGAAAATAGACCAAGATTTTTAGCTGTGTTACAAAATAAGCACTTGCTACAAAACCTTCGGATTGCGGGCGTAGCCCTCTATATTCAGGTTTAATTTTTCTTCTAAATTAGCCTAAAGTTGATGATTTTTTTTTACAACTTTCCTTAGAAATATTCCTACATATCCGTATGTACATGTTCGTAGATCCTAAAATGGTGAATCAATGGAAGTATACAGATTAGAAAATTATCCCCGCAATACGCAAATGTTTCTAAAATAGATTTAGATTTCGATTCGAAAAAAAATGCGGATGCGTTTTGATTAATTGGCATCTATGGAACAACTTTTCAAATGAGTTGATTTCAATTTTGTTCAGTTCTTTCGTTTCGTTTTTTTTCTCTCTCTTTTGCATTCTCTAGGTGATTTGAAGAAAATCATGTTTATCTTTCAGTCCACAATTTATCACTACTTATACAAAAACCCGATTAAAGATTTTTTTTGATCGTCTTCGTCCGCATACTATTATTGGCTTCGAACTCGAAAATTTATGATTGCATAATTTTCACTTGGAAAGCAACCAGTTAGTAGCTTGAAATGTTCAAATATCCATGGGCTTTTGTATTAGAGAAGTGATAAATTTCAACATTGAGAGTTTTGAAATTTGACCAGAACGCGATGAGACCAACCACTGTCTCTTCTTTTTTTTGTACTATCAATGAAGGATTTATGATTAAAATGTGCTACATTGAAAGGAATATCGACGTTATTGAATTTGAAATGGGGAATTTCTTAACGACCTTTTGATTTATTGGAAAATTATTCTTTAAATTGAGAATAATGAAAATGCATTAGATAACAGAAATTTTGAAGATCGTAACAAACGTTCTCATAAATGTTAATTAAATTCAAATTTTTCGTTAGTAGTACCTGCGGGTAAATAATTTGTGAAATGGAAAAAGCATGAGTTCCAAATTTTCGTTATCTTTACATTGTTCGCTATCAAGTTCGTACAATTGAATTGCTAGTGTAAAAATTATTTAACAGCGTAATAAAAACGGTTGATGATCGTGAAGCCCTGGTTGTAAAGAGAAGGCATAAACTAACTTTTGTTGAAAATGGTCGGAGGTGAATTTGATGTCTTTGATCACCGTTTTGATTAACATAACAACATTAGAAAACTTGTGATATTTTTGTAAGTTGTCCCTCATATAAAAGTAAATAGACAGACGAAAATCAGAACCTGTTTGAGTTTGGAATTGCCAGCGGTTTTCTAGATTCCAACTTTTAAGGGGTATGAATTACTGTCAGCCGAAAGTGGGATATAGAGACCAATACAAAACATTTTGAACATTGTGCTACCTTTATCCGCCCGTATTTTAGGAGAATTATCTGTCATACGGGCTATTTCCCTCGCTGGAAGGAGATCAAGCTTGATCGCGCTAACGAATCTGCTCATAAGATTCGGCGAAACAGAAGCCATATCATCAGCCTCCGGATAGGCCATTCTAAAACAGTCTTTACGGCGCCGGGCCAAGGCGTTGCAGTCGTATAAGATGTAGATCGACGTCTCTTTTTGACATGGATATGTCTTATAGCTGGGGGTCATCCTAAAAATCTGTCCGTCACACGAAATGTCTGTTTTTCTACTCGGGGGTCAGCAGAGGAAACAAGCCTTTTCTGGTTGTGCATGTCGTTTGAGTGAAGTGGTCATTGTGCATGGCTGTTGCTTGTAGATCCGCGCGGGCGGTGCGCTTGCGGGGATCCTGTGTGTACATGTTGGGATGTTGATTTGATAGCGATAAAGGTTGACGTTGTGGACGGCAAGAAATAACATAGTGTACGGGTGAACGGGCGGACTTTCAATGACCTTCAATTTCCGCCAATTCCCATTCATCATTTAATAGAATAGCCCGTGTTGTACTATCTGAATCACTAGGGTCCCAGAAAAGGTAGCAAGTAGTCAGTTCGACTAACATTTGGACATGCGCAGACGCAATTTGAGAGAGTGTACATAGTTCCCGCCCCCCGAAGATGATCGGATGAAGTTCATTCGAGCCAAATCGGGTGATCCAGCGACTGTGTTTGTGCATTTGCAATGGCGGCGATTTGGGGTCTGACTGGTCCACAATGCGGGCCCCCACCCCACGTGCAATAAATATATAGAACTGTCTACTTAATTCGTAGACACTGCGTTGAATTAACGATAAATAATAATAAAGTACGAACGATATTCGGATAGTATTCAGATATATTTATAGATCGACTATTCGCGACGACGGCTCCAACCAGACAGCCAGGTTCCCGCCAATTTTCTCTTCAATTACTCATTAATTTACAGAATTCAGGTTTTTAGAACAATTTACAGAATACTAATACAATCATAAAATGTGTAGACTTTAATTCAGCTGATAGTTCAGTGGCTTTGGGACAGCGTCAAAGTCAAAGCCTGTTGACACTTGATCGAAGACGAAAACAAACATCGGATTCGCATGGACGTCAACAATTCGCTCTTCGTGGGAGGACAATATTAGATAAGTAGATCCGCTTAATGTCATCTGTGGAATTTGGTTCTTTGTGTTTCTTTTTCTTTCAGCCGGAGATCCAGCCAAACAGGAGGATGGCAAGATGACGACGTGGATCAAGAGACGGTCAACGAAGAACCTTCGAATGCTCTGTGGAATACAACTAAGTAAGCGTTTTGATTAATATGTTTATTAACTCATTATTTATTATGCTTTCCCATTTCAGGTCGATGATCCGCAAACAAGAACAAAATGGCGGATTTATACTAGGCGAGTTAGAATCTCTCAAGTCCCGAAATAAAGAAATATTCGTCGCAAGATGTTATATGTTATGATGTACATTCAGAGGTCTGCAGAAGATCAAATGCCCCCCTTCCGCAAAAATTCCAAAATATTCAAAATGGCTGGAATCCAAGCAAATAAAATAGCGCACGTTGTACTACATATCTGAATCAATAGGGTCCCAGAAAAAGTAGCAAGCAGTCAGTTCGACTAACATTTGGACATGCGCAGACGCAATTTGAGAGTGTGTACATTACATAGTTCCCGCCACACAAACACAAACACAATACACGTCCGATTGGGAAAAGATGGTGGGAAGCATGATTGCGCTTAGCAGAAACGTACTCAGAGAAATGTCGATAGGCTGCAGTCTGCAAACTGTACCGAACGGGTAGATGGAACAGGGTGCACGAGAGGAGGTGAATATTGCACACACGCGATGCAAACGAAAACGAAACGATCCCGCGAGAGAAAGGAGCCCAAGCGGACAGGACAAAGCAAAGCAGAATTTATGACGAGTATCTACACTGCCACCAGATACATGGGTACATGGATATGTCTTATGCCTACCGAAAGCGTGGGACGTGTTTTTTCGAATGATTTCATCCAGTATAACTATACTGGGATCTTTACAAAACTTACGTCTATATCTTCAACACAACAGGTTCCACGCAGTCGGTAGTCATAGACATATCCATGTTCCGATGTATGTATCTGCATGCAGTGTAGATACTTTGTATCTTTACCCTCGTTAATACGAATCCAACTTCCTTTGCAGCGGTATCGAGCGTATGCAGAAGTTCTTCTGCGTCAGCCAATCTTCGGGACATGATGTTTCTCTCCACAGAAACACAAGCTCAAATCCGATTCAATTTCCATGACTCTTCGGTGGTGCCTCAGGCATGAGTGCCTAGCCAAAAGACCACATATGATTCTCTCCTTGTCCCGGTTCAACTTTAGCAGGTTAGTCGATCTGCTGTGCGAGAAGTCTCAGATAAAATGTTTAGCCCGTCTTAACCCCGAGTGACTATCCCAATAGGCAGTGGCTTCACTGCGCTCTAATTTCTAATAAGATTCTTGATTGTGCAGTTCAGGAAAAAGGGCTGTGGTCCCCAAAAGGGTGTAGCCGAAGATGTCCTGTCCACTTCATTTGACTATTCATTACCATTGTTGCCAGAATGGCCAGCGACCCAGAGTAGTGTACCTAACTCTATTAAGAAGACCTAGTTTATGCAACACTTTTTGGCGGTTACAAACTATCTTAAAAGTTATTGTTCTCTTTTACAGCGTTTCGATGGCCGCCTGGCTGTCAGTGAATATTGTCTGAATCCTTGTTGCCGTAGCCGCTGCTCAGGCATAATTCAGCACATGCCTCGATGGTATGTACTTCTGCCTGAAAGACAGTGGCCAATCTGCCCATAGGTATGTAAACCCGATGACTGGGGCTCACAAAGCCTGCCCCAGTACCTTCATTAGTTTTCGAACCATCCGTTAATCAAGTGATTAAGTGAGTAGGGAAAGATTGGCATCATTATTTTGCCAGTGTTTTCTGTTCCAAATTACAGCGGTGAACCGTTTGCATGAAAGTTTCTTATAATGCGGATAATGCTGTCATTGAGGCTGAAGCTAACCCGAACTGGGTTCAACTTTACATTCGCGTTGCATGCTAAGTTTGGCGATCGAAACTACCGCTTTAAAGTGTATGTGTATCGGCCGCAGGACGAGCAATACCTCAAGAGCGCTAGATTGGTAAGAGCGAATAGCAATTAGGCACGCAAGTCTCTCAACTTTGCCCAAGACGGTCTTGCCAGCAGCAATAAATGCTCTCCTCCACCAGACTGCTGCACCATATTCTTATGTAGCGATACGATAACGAAATCCAGAGCGTTTGATTCTCCATGTCTTGCCTGCATATCTACAAGGCCTTAGTGTTCGGTCACCACCCTGACATGTTCTTGTCCGATCAGTTTAACGTCGAGAGTGGCACCCAGGTATTTGACATGATATCCCCATGGATAGGGGAGAGTTGTGCATTTTGGGAAGCCTATTTTTGCTTTGGATTGTAAGAACCTTTCTAATTCCGAAAGCAGAAGTTCTATTTGTACGGATTCGCCGGGAAATCTCACGGAATGACATATTTCGCCAAAAGTTTGCTCTTCACGAATGTAATAGGGTACATTAACTTTGTCATGAAGTTTGCAACGCACAGAAGAAAGCATCTCCAACCATATAAACTATATATTCTTGGTCAGTATGACGAGATGAGACGATTAAGCTTAATTTTGCACAGAACCTTTTGTTCTATTGCAAACTGTATATAGCTCGGAACTAACGGAATCGGACCACTGCATCATATAACGTAGCTGCCATAGAAACGGCCGGTCCAAAAGTCGGCTTTTGTGACTTGTATTTTATGTTTATTAAGATATCTTTACTAAATTTTACATTATTCAATCGCATCTATTGGCAAATGACATTCCCGAATTTCATTAAAATTGGATTATCTACAAAAGTAATTTTTTGTTAGAAAAACTTTTTTATTTCTATTATTTGTCGTCAAACAACATTTTTAAATTTAGTTAAAATCGGCCCACTATTTCAAATACTTCTCATAGGAACAGTGCAATCGGATCAAGTTTTACTGCTAATTTCGAAGTGGCAAATGCAGAATGGTTCAAAATTAGTATCGCAAAACGAATTACAAAGGGTATCAAACCTTCGGCTAGCTTGTTTTTTTGCTAGAATGAGGAGTCGAGGAGATTTTCATATTAGTGTACAATGTAAAACTAAATGAAAATCCATAAATAAAAATCATTATGTACTTCTTCGACGCGCTCGGTGGTCGTGTTCGTTCGGCCGTCGCTTTACAATTTAGAGAATGGGGTTCGATCCTCGGCGTGAACGAAAAGTGCGTTTGGGTACTAATAGGACTCCCACTGCGCTTCGAGATTTTTATTACAAATACGGCGCGGATAGGAGGTGCATGGTAGTATCTGCACTTACGATGAGCAGATATGCTATCGAAAGGTCAACAAGGCATAGAAATGGTAGGCAATTAACAACAGCATCTATTTCTTCAGAAAAAGAAACAAAGTTCGAAAAAGCAATGGAATCAGTCTCGCTGAATCCATTGAATTAGAGAATTTGTGTGGATCAAAGTATGATAAGTACAGTTTTTAAGAAGATGGGGACTATTTTTTGAGTTTGAAAAGGGAAGCTGACGTGAATCGGCTTGGGCAGTGTCTTTTCCATTCTCCAGAAAGACCGGTTTATAATTTTCTTTTCTCTATACTAACAGTATCTAATTAGTATCCTTATCTAATTTTCTAACATCATTCAAGCTGTGAATATATTTTTGTTGTTTATAAGCTGGGTATTTTTATAATACTACTGACTGTTTATTTTTGCAATGATCGATTCCTCATGTATGATCTAATTAAACTGCCACATGTCCAAATAATAATATGTCGTACCCGTATATTTATACAGGGTGTCCCGCTTCAGATGGTAAATACATAAATAGTAGATAGTAGCCTCAATTTGTGGAAAATTGACATCAAAATGGCCACTCGGTCTTTAGCCGTTACAGAGTTTTAGCTTTTCTTTTGTAAATTAATTCTATTGACGACTTTTCTACTTTGTGGAAATTCATTATATTTATATTTGAAACACAATTGATTTTGTCTTTATCACGATTTTTATATATTCTTAAAATTAGGTAGCGGACTAGAGAGTAGGAGGTTGCGTAGTAGGTAGTTTTATATTTAATTAAAACTGACAAACTGGATTGAAACAATGTCGCGATCCGAGGGACGCAGCGACTAGCAACAACAACACGGCTCCACCGGATCGCGATATCGAACATCCACAAATAGTAGCCACAAAAAACCATCTTGCCATCCTGTCGGCATCGGATGCTGGGCAAGTTTTGTTGCGATTCGAATGGACGCTGCCACTTCTGTAATACGAAGCACACAATGTTCTACCGAGAATTTTTGATTATGGTCGCGCATGGTAAACATAAATAATGTCTAGATGTCATGCTTGAAATTGACGGAAGACTGTATGATCGGCACTGGTAACTGAGAATTTCCCCTACTGAAAAAAATAACTGCCGTGGAATGAGCCGTTATTTTCAAATTTATAAATTGATGTGAGATTTAACGGTGAGTCATTTTTTGTGTGGTTGATTGAAAGAGAAGGTAACTCACCGTAATTGACAAAAATTCGGATTTGATAATTAATTCTCTTTTGTGTGATTGATTGAACGAGAAGTTAAACGAGCGCGAAGAAGAAGAACGGGAAGAAGGATCCCACCACGACGAGTACGATATTGAAAGAATAGACGAAGACGCAAACCAGCCGATTCCTCTCTGAGCATCTTCGAAGATATACGCTCAGTGGAAGAAATTGCAAAGACCGAGACACAAACCGACTGCGACAAAATCAAGATAAGTAGTGTAGGAAGCCGCAACCATAGTGAGGTAGTTATATTTTAATTAATTCAATCATTATCATTTTGGTAGGATTAGTTTGTAAGATGTTAATATTTTGAGACCAGGCAAGTTCCGTGAATAAATCATACTTATATTAGCGAAATTCAATTGCAAAGTTTTTCGGTGTGAGATGCCATCTGGGGTGGTAAAAACGAAATTCAAGAATTGCAACGGTGGCAAAAGTGCGAAAAGAATTGGTTCGTATTTAACGTCCTTCCCGACGACCGAAACGGTCGATTTATTACAAGTGCGTGGCGCCCACAGCCTAAATCCGCTGAGAAGTGGGCCAATCGTCTCAACCCGCCGCCGTTTGATTTTGAATGTAATAAGGACTCTCCACACCAATTGTGAAAATCCAAAAACCACACGATATCTTTTTCCCCATTTTCCATTTGTAACTTGGACGGCATATTATACCAGTGTGAATGCTGAAAATTCTGGAATTTTTGGGAAGAAAAGTACTCAATTAAATATTTCGGAAAATTAGGAACATATTAGGCTATATTTCACCTACTCGTATATTATAATACATAATTTTTTCATAGAAATGACATGACTCCGGTCGATTTAGTAGTAAAAAAAGTCTGTTTTCATGCCTATAAAATGGTCGTTTTTTCAATGCCAAATCGTCAATTTTCAGCCAATCAAACATATCCTACGTCATTGTAGAGTAAATATATTCAATAGTACTCAGTACAAGTTTCAAGTCAATCGAATAATTGCTCTTAGAGTTACAATGTCAGCAAATTTGAAAAATCTAATTTCGACAAAAACGCGTTAAAGATTTAACTAAAGCATGCGTTGAACGACTCCAGAATACCTTTTAAATGGCAACGCTCTTTTCAAATGGCCCTATACATATATTTCTAGCTTAAATAGCACCCCCTTTTAATTATTACATGTACCGTTTATGATGCCGAAAGATTCAGGTAACAACACGTCAGAGCTCCGCCTCCAGGCAGATGGAGCATTTTATACCTGCGAGCGGTCTTTAGAAGGCTGCCATTCGGGGAGTATTAGAGGTACGGCCTTGAAATTTTTACTGGATATTATTGAAAGTATAAACTGTTGATAAAGACAAAAAAAAAAACAAAAAAATCGATTTTTTGAAAGTGTTCCACTGGTATAAACCCTTAAGTCAAAATTGAAGTAAATCTGTGTCATCTCCAGACCGTGTTTTTCTCCTTTAATCGAAAATTTTCTAATCCAAATGTTAAAAAAAAAATACAGTAGGAACACTAACATTGGGCAACTTTCTTTCAAATCGCAGATTTGTCAGATCAAAGTACCGTTATTAAATACTCATTTGAAATTTCAAAGAAAAATCGATTTTGAAATTTCTTTAACTTTTTTTAACAGTTGTATCTTTCAACTAACGGTAAATTTCGCAACCGGGAATGAAATTTCATGTTGTTTCAGAAAGTGGGATAAAATCTCGGATTAAGGGGGGAAACCACATTAAGAGGTTTCAAAAATCCACTTTTTATTGCATAAATTGTTAGTTTACCAATCCAAGAATACGCTGCCAAAGCGAAATTCGCATTCGTTTAGATTTTATGAGCATAGAACCGAGCGCTCATCGGGTATAGTCTACAGGCTCCAGCGCAATCTAGGGGGTAGGGCTGAGCACTACCTCAGGTAGTCGCTTTATGTACTAACGTTGCCTTGTAGCGGAACCCCACTTCTGCATCTTTGTTTTCAAATAATGGTATAGAAGGTACTGGAAGCATCAACAAAAGGGATTATTTCGGTTATATTCAGTTTTTCAAACGCGTTTTTCTCAAAATGACTTTTTTCACATTTGCGGTACTAACTCAAAAAGTAATGAACCGATCATTATGAAAATTGAAGGCAGGATTCTTTATAAAATTGCGAATAATATGAACCAGCATTTTGGATGATATCCTATTTTTAAGGGTGTTTTTTTGCATAGTTTTTGAAAAAATGGTGAAAATTTAAATTTTTTTTCCAACATTTGCCAAATTTTTAATTTCCATTATTTTCACCTGTATTGAAATTCATATTCTTAGAAAATAAGTTAGTAATGTAAAACTAAAAGCTCTAAAACTCTAATTAAGGCCTTCACTGAAATTTCACTGAAATCAGTGCGTAAATTATTAAAAAAATACACATAAGTTATTCGAAATATGTATGAGTAAAATGATGCCAGAATTTGATTCAATTCTAATTAATTCTCCCCCCCCCCCCAGCAAAAAAAAACCTAAATAATCAGTGAAAATCAGCCTCCTAATGTGGTTTCCCCCCATAAATGATTGTGGGAGTAGCAAATTTTGATTTTCTTCGGCAAGTCTAGTTTTTTGACACAATTTAAAAAAAAAATGCTATAACTCTGAAACGGTTGAAGACAGAGTGTCCACTTTGATGTTAATTTTCCACAAATTAACGGTACTGTATACCATTAAAGTACAATATTTACCATCTGAATCGGGACACCCTGTCTAATACATTATAATTTCAAAATATTTTTTGTTCTTTTTTGGGCACAAGAATGTTTTTTTTGTACGAGTATTCGCCCATTGAAAAGTTTCGCTTGCATAATAAGTACGTATGCCGCATATGGTACGAAGCAACGATTTTAAGCGACGACAGTCCATTTTTGCCGGTAGCCAAATATGAAAGCAATCTGATTCTGAAGGCGCGTTACGTAACATGGTTCGGAATTCATAAAAAGGCAACCAGTCAATTGATACGTTCATGGTTTGCAAGTTGGCCGCCAATGTAGATACTATCGTCGTTCATAAATGGGAGAACATCTTCATGTCACACATTTTAATTCATAAAAAGCAGCACTCGATAGTGTCGTGATCAACGAAGACGTAATGTTTTCATTTGCAGTCTATACGCCCGCACTCCACTACGATGTCGTCTGTGTGTGTGGGTATTTAGAGGGAACGTGCGACATTGTAAATTGTAAATGGAAATTCATTCAGATTCGTAGCTAAATCAGATGAGATCACACCCAGGCCCAATTTTAAGCAGTCACCGACTGCCCGCGATATAAATTTACCCATTGATAATTTTAACACCAGCAAGGTGGAAATTAATGACATGACGATATTAATATACAAGTGAAGAACTCATGTACATACCCTTCTATGCATCACAACTCACGAGCAGTCAATTACATTAATAGTTTGCATCATAATTTGCATAATGGCACACCTTCCACTCTATACGAACGAAGTAATAGTAGAACTATTGTAACATCAGTAGACAATCGAACTATCATTACTGAAGGTACCCACACACACAGACTTTTTGTTGTGCCATTGCTGCAGCCAATAGCCAACAACTGCCCAAATATCCTTGATACTCAAGAATAATTTCTAAATTTTAAAACCAGGGTACATGCCGTACACAATGTTCGTGGTAAAACCTCACAATATTGCCATAATTGTCAAAAGGCATTAAAGGCCGAATTGCATAATGTAGATGGCTAGACGAACGGACGGCTACATTCTTTTGATCAACTTTTTGATCGATTTATTCTCATTCGCAGAGGGCACTCATTCCAACACTTTTTATACCATCTTACTACTTTGCCTTAACCCCTAGTGGGGCATAGCGCGTCAACTACTCCTGCGCGCCATCGTACTCTGTTCTGGGCAATGGGGCGCAACTCTCCAAAAGACTTACCCAGTGCCTGACACTCCTTTGCTACAGATCGACGCCATCTGCTTCGATGACCCCCCCTTGGTCGGCATTGGTTGAAAATGGGGTTCCATTTCATGGCATGCAAAGCAATGCAGTTATCACTCTTCCGCAAGGTGTGACCTATCCACTGCCATTTTCGCCTGCGTATCAATTCGTCGATTGGCACCTGACCCGTACGCCGACTTAGCTCTTTATTTGATGTTTCGGGCCAGAATATTGTTAAAATTCGACGAAGACATGACGAAAATTTGCAGCTTTCTGGTAACTCCTACGGAAACTTTCCATGTACTGCTCCCATACAAAAGCACAGACAGTACCAGGGAGCGAAACAGGCCCAGCATGGTCTTGATGCTGAGATATGTAACTGCTCTGTCAGATTTTGGACAGCATGCCGTATGCGCATTTAGTCTGGTTGATACGACGAGCGATGTCCTGCTCCGTATCACCATTTTCGGCAACAATGCTACCCAGATAGACGAAGTTGGCCACCTTCTCCACAGGCTGCCCATTAATATTGATGGCAATAGGTGTCGGATTTCTTTTTCGCAATAGCGGGCTAAGAACCTTGGTCTTGTTGGTATTCATCTTTAGCCCAACCTTGCTTGTTTGTCATTGCGGACAGATCCATGATTTTGTGGGAGAGTAGGCATATGTCGTCATCGTAGTCAAGATGTTGTAGATAAGATGTCAAAAATCATTGAATTCCTCTGTCGAGTCCGGATAGGGCTGCATGCAACACATCGCCGATCACAATGAGGAATAGGATCGGTGAGAGGATGCACCCCTGCCGAACTCCACTGCGAATCTTAAAGTCCCCTGACACCTTACCTTAATGCAGAACGCGATGTTTCGCACCGTCATAGGTTGCCTTAATTATAGCCACAAGCTTCTCAGGGATGCCTCTCCTGCGCAAGGCCGCCCATATAGAATCCCGGTTCACACTATCGAAAGCCTTTCGAAATCGATGAAAAGCATGTGAAGCGGAGAATCGTATTCAGCGCATTGCTCGATGATGATTTGCAAGGTGTTAATGTGATCGACACAGGAGAATCCGGATCAAAAAGCAGCCTGCTCTCAATTGTGCTTTCTAAGTGGGCCTTTAGTCTTTCCAGGACTATTATCAGCTATTATCTTGGCAACGGCAGGAACCACACAAATGCCTCTCCAATTATTATAGTCTGCGAGGCTAACCTTCTTTGGAAGTTTGATAATCAAACCTTCCTTCCACTCAGTGGGAAAGGTCTCTGTATTCCACGATTTATGAACAAGTGGGTGCAGTAAATCGGCAATTACGCTTGGCGCTGCTTGATAAAGTTCGGCAGGGATACTGTCGAGTCCGGCGGCTTTTCCTCGTTTTATGGCAATAATTGCAGTGACTATTTCCTCTTTAGTCGGGGCAGTGGACCGTATACGCACATTTTGATGGTTAGCTATATTACCTATATGAGGGGGAACTTCACCAGAGGTTACACGGTTCAAAACCGAGGCGAAGTGTTCTTTCCACCGCCTCATTTGATCTTCTTTCAAGATAAGTAGCTTTCCATCACCATCCTTCACCGGATGTTGGTAGGAGTTACGACCACCTGTTAACTCCTTGATGACACTGTATACGGCGTTTAAGTTGTTACTTCTTGCAGCTTCTTCTGCTGAGGCTAAAAGAGAATTGGCATTAGCTCTTTTATCGCGCCGCACACTACGCTGAACTTCTCGAGCTTTCTGACGGTAAAGGAGTTCGATGCTGCTTCGATTGCCGTATGATGCTGCAGCCAAACGAGCCTTCAGCTCCTTTCTTTCAACAATCCGCTGGCATGAAGCGTCGGACATCCAGGGCTTATTCCGGCAATCCGTGTTTGTTCCATGGATGGCATCTGCGCTATCAATGTACACATTTTTTATGGCATCCCAGTTTTCATTTATGTCACCATGACTAGTTATCTCAGCTGCTTTTTGCGCAAGAAGGTCATTATATTGTTGTAAGACAGCTGGATTTTTTATTCGGTGAGGTGTTGAATTTGCGGCCCCTGAATCTTTCGTCGCTAGGGCGGCGCACGGCTGCAATACGCAATCGAACATTAGCGACCATAAGATAATGGTCTCTTCCCATCCTAATATCGGCACCCTTCTTGTTTCGCACGTCCAGGAGGCAATTCTTGAATCTTTTACTGATGGCAAAATGGTCGATCTGATTTTGTGTTCTGCGCCGATCAACAGAGGACTAACTGATTTTATGGTGGTCCTTTGGCTCAAACATAGTACTACCGATGAAGAGACTGTAAAAGTTGCAGAACTCTACAAATGTTTCACCGTTGTCATTACGATCACCAAGACCGTGTGTCCCCATCACATGTCTGAGCCCATAGTTATCAGCGCCAACTTTCGCATTCAAATAACCCATAACCATTATAATGTCACCTTTAGGTGTTCTGCTCTAAACGGCGTTTAGTTCTTCGTACAAGGAGTCTTTTGCCAAGTCATTGTCGGGTTCAGTAGTGGCATAGTATTGTATTATTGAGATGTTTCTCATTTTGGGCCGGAGCTTGGCGGTCAAGATTCTGTCAGAGACCGGCTCGCAGGATATGAGACAGTTTCGTGCGGCTCTGGTTAGAAGAAGCCCCACACCTGACTCGCGACGACTACCGGTAGCTTTACCGGAGTACAACATTACAGTGCTGCCTGTTGGAGAGGTAAATTCTCCGCTGTCCCACCATCGTATCTCACTAACTCCTAAGAGGTTTAATTTGTACCTCAGAAATTCACTCTCTAATTGAAGAAATCGTGCGTTCTGGGGACCTTCTGATCCATTGTCCAGGAGAGTACGCACATTACAGAATCCAATTTTTGTCATTGCACGATAGCCAAAAGTCGTAACCGTTGAGTCAGTCCTTATCCGAGGCATAGTTGACGTTTCGTTAGCATATAAAGATTTCGGATAGTACAAGTTGCTGGCATACACATCCTGTCCTTTGATTGTCGTTTTTAACGACAGGCCCTCAAAGGGAAAGGCCGTGGTATTATTTTTACACCCCACACCACAGGGGGAAGGTTTACCTCAACCAAATCATCGCACCGCCATCACTGGCGGCTTGACATTGGTTGGCAATGGTCAGTGACCACTGCCGTTCCAGGGGGCGCCCACGCGGAGTACTATGGAAGAGGAATTTTTGCCTCAATATATTTTATACCATCTTACGACAAAATGTAGTCTGATTTTTGTTATCCATAGACTAAGGGACGCTGGAACGAAGTTTTTTTTTTGCAAAACAATTATGTTCGGTTCGATGACCAATGTACCCCATACTCAATTGCCCAAACCCCTTGTGGGGCATAGCGCGTCAACTGCTCCATGTAGCCCAGTTGACGTTTCGTTGGCATACATTGGTTGCAGGGAATGCAGTTGCCAGCATGCATCTCCTGCACATCCATGGCCACGAACGTCGTCGTGGACGGGATTCGAACCCGAAACGCCGGTAGCCAAACATGAGACTGATGCCTCAGCACACTGCGCTACCCCATGAATATTCTGAAACGAGGAATTGTTTGTATTCTAATTTATTCCCTTATTGAGTCCACTATAGGGATAAAAAAATTTCTTAATAAAAGAAAAAAAAATAACAAAAATAGCTGCCGCAACAGTCTAATTTGGACCAAGCACTCGAGATGAGTTAGCATCATCTCTTTTACTAGATTGCGACGGTGGGTTTTGTGCGGAGGTGTGTGGTCAGCAACACGCTCAACCGTGTTATTTACTCCAGATGGGGTAAGCTGAGTGGACTCATAGTCCGACACGTAAATCCATTTTCTTATCGGTTCGATTCCTACTGAACGCAGTAGTATTCAGTAGGAATCGAACCAGGACCCACTTTAAAATGGCATCTTTTTTCGATTGGATGAACTGATATGGAATTATGAATGATTTAGTAGGTATTATGACGCCATTTTACGATTTGTTTTTAATTAAATTACATAATTTGCTGGTAACGTAATGAGTGACACTTTTTATATATTGGTCGGGGGAGATTTCCCGATGCGATGATATGACTTTCACCGACAGGAAAATTATTTCCACCTCAAAGTTTAATTTGACTAGTCTAAGTCATCAAGTAGTTTTTCTAAAGCAAATTGTGGTGTAGTTTTGATTTTTTTCGTTCATGTTTTTTAGGGTTCTGACTACGAATGATGATTGATTGATTGAGTTATAGCCAAAGCAACAACAAAAACACAGTTTTTGGGTTTTTTGAAAATATTTTAAAAACTTTTGACCATAGCAAAAACTTTCTGAACAAAATAAAAGAACAGTTTAAGAAAAAAGATAAGTGCTGCATTTTTGTATCTTCAATAGTTTTCGAGATATTCTCACTTGGAAAAGACTATTTTTCATGGTTCTATTCTTTATCTTTTAGTCCAGTATTTACGGGTTAATTAGAGCCGGATTCAGCAAAAAAAAAAAATAAAGTAGTTTTTCTCTCAATTTTAGTTTACGCTTTCTGGGGTGCCGAATTCGTATTTTAACTTTGCCACCTCGAAAAGTTGATGCATTCCGGGAAAACTGCGCGAAAATCGCTCTTTTGCTTATAACTTTGGAACTATCGACTTTTCGACAAAAAGTCATACTACAAAAATAAACTATAGTAAATTTCTGGTGCTTCCTTCTGTGCGTTGCAAACTTCACGACAGAGTTAATATACCCTATCACATCCGTGAAGGGTATAAAAATCAGAACTACACCAGAATTTCCTTTAGGTCAGCGCCTATAAGCATGTGATGATTTGGCTATATACATACATACATGTATAGAATGCTTATGACATGAGCTTATGAGTGTATGTCATGATTATCCCAACATGGTCTCTGTCTAATGACTTCTATGCCCTAAAAGACTTAACTATTGTTAGTTATTATACCCTTCACGGATGTGATAGGGTATATTAACTTTGTCATGAATTTTGCAACGCACAGAAGGAAGCATCTCCGACCATATAAACTATATATATACGTATTCTTGGTCAGTATGATGAGACGAGTCGATTAAGCTTTGTCCGTCTGTCCGTCTGTTTCTATGCAAACTAGTCCCTCAATTTTAGAGCTATCGCGCTGAAATTTTGTACAAAGCCTTCTTTCTATTGCACGCTGTATATATGTCGGAACCAACGGAATCGTCATATAGTTGACATAGGAACGACCGGTCCAAAAATTTGTCTTTGTGAGAAAAACTTTTTTATTTCTAAAGATATAATTTCCAAATTTCATATTAATCAATAATATCTTTAGCCAAATCACATTTTCGAATTTGGGTGACATTGGACTACTCTATCATATAGCTGTCATAGGAACGACCGTTCCAAAAGCAAGCTTTTGTTAGAAAAACTTGTTTATTTCTGAACATATCTTCACCAAACTTCATATTATTCAATCATACTGACTGCCAAACCACGTTCCTAAATTTGGTTGAAATCCGCCCACTATTTCATATACCTCTTATAGGAACACTGAAATCGGGACAAGTTTTACTACTAATTTCCAAGTGGCAAATGCACCATAAGTCACAACGAAAAAACGAAGAACGAACCTTATTTTTATATTAACTTGTAAATATTACTGTTCTTTAGTAAATAAAGTAAGATACTATAAATATTTGTTGGGAATAGTACGTTTTTTCCTCATCTACTTATATTGGTTGGTGTGGAATTGCACCCCACGGCTAATTTAATGGCTTTGATCGACAAAAACAAACTGTAAAAAATCAAAAAACATTCTAGAGTCTGCTCAGACATCAAAAACAATATCCAACAATATTATTTAATAATATTAAATAATTAAATATGATTTTTTTATATAATTTTTATCTTATAAATCCTTTTTTTGAAGTGTATGATACCAACATGCACCGTCTGAAACCAGTTTCTGCTTACGAAACGTTAACTAAGCCCATAGACATTCTATAACTGAGAGTATGGAACATGTATTGAAGAGAGGCCATCATCACATACCCTAGTCGGACAAGAATCGACACTTGATCGATCCTGGATCGAAGACTGTCTACTAAGGAATCGATGACTTTATCGAGGAGACGTCGGAGACATTTGTATGGGCATGGCCGCTTTTGCGATACCGAAAATGAGGACAGGAATCGGTCCAAAATCGATGACTGGAGTCAACGTAGAATCGATACTGGGGTCGAATTGTGATCGATGACTGTAGTCAATGCGGAATTGAATCCGAATCGATGACTGGAATCGATTCAGGACCGATGACTGTAGCCAACGAGGCATCGACACTGAGATCGAATTCGGATCGATGACTGTATAAATGGGTTGAATCTATTTAAGCTTGATATACAATTCGTCCAGAAACTAAAAGTGTCGTGAAATCTCTTTTTGTATTGATTTCACGTCACTTTTAATTTAACGGCGGATTGTATTCAAGGCTTACAGAAAAAAAAGCAACATATTCAGTATTTCATATATGACAACATGCGTCGCCAAATGCCATCATCATCATCGTGGCGCGACAGCCCGACGTCGGGCCTTGTCCGCCTGGATCATTGTCCTCCAATTATCTCGGTCACGTGACCGCGTCCTCCAATTTTGGGAGCCCAGCAGCTGCGTGGCGTCCACACCTACTGAGCTCTCCCAACGACATCTCGGTCGTCCTCGCAGTCTCGCTCCGTCGACTCGTTCTGCATTCATTACTCTCTTAGGCATGCGATCATCGTCCATTCTTTGTACATGCCCTGCCCATTGAAGTCGTTGTAGTTTGACGATTTCCGAGACTTGCAGCTCATCGTACATTTCATACAACTCATGGTTGTACCGGATGCGCCATCCATCCCGATCACAAACAGCCCCGAAAATTCGCCGTAGAACCTTACGTTCAAAAGTGTCTAGCATGTTTTCGGAGGCTTGAGTTAGGTTCCATGCTTCGCAGCCATAGCATAGCACTGGTCGTATAATGGTTTTGTACACGCGGAGCTTCGTGTTTCTGTGCACATGCTTCGATTTCATTTCGAGAAAAAAGTCTTATTAGCTAACTGTATCCGTCGCTTGATTTCGTCAGTTGCCGTCCCTTGACAAGTTGCAACCCAGGTAAATGAAGTTGTTCACGAACTCGATGTTGAGGTCCCCTACATTGATGCTCGGTTGTGCAGGTGTCCTTGTCACCGATTGCATCATTATTTTAGTTTTACCCTCGTTAATACGTAATCCAACTTCCTTTGCAGCGGTATCGAGCGTATGCAGAAGTTCTTCTGCGTCAGCCAATCTTCGGGACATGATGTTGATGTCGTCGGCGTACGCTGCTAATTGTGTCGACTTGATGAGTAGCGTCTTGCTGTTGTCCGTATTCATAGCCCGAATAACGTATTCCAGTGCTAGGTTGAAGAGCGTCGGTGCCAGTCCATCGCCCTGTTTCAAACCAGTGCGTGTTTCAAATAGATCAGTAAGTCTATTATGTATCCTGACTTGCGAGACGGAGTTGGTCATCGTCATCTTTGTCAGTCGCACTAATTTGGCCGGTATACCAAATTGCAGCATGATGTTGTACAGTACTCCACGATCGATACTGTCGTACGCCTGCTTGAAGTCGACAAAGATTTGGTATACGTTTACGTTGTATTCCCATGGGAATACTGGTGCTGCAGCACCTCTGGAGTATCAGTTTGACTGAGAAGAGCTGATCGGTTGTGGAGTGACCAGGTCTGAAATCGCTTTGATATTCGCCAATGACTCATTCTGCGTACGGTTTTATTCTATTTTCCAGAATTTTCGTCAAAATTGTATAGGACGTACAAACTAGTGAGATGCCCCTGTAATTCTCACACCGCAGTTTATCTCCCTTTTTATGAATTGGACAGATGATGCTTCTGCGCCAATCGTCTGGGATCTCCTCGTCCTCCCATACTCGCAGGAGTAATTGAAGTATGGCATCAACTCGACTTGTTCCACCGAATTTTAGTTCAGTTCAGCTGGAATCTGGTCAGCGCCCGGCGCTTTATTTCGTTTTAGCGACCGCAACGCGAGATCAACTTCCTCTACTGTCGGGGGTTGAGTGGGTGGGCCTAGATCAACAATATCGTCGAGAGCTTCCTGTGTGGGGATGTTAGATGGTCGGTTTAGAAGCTCTTCAAAATAAGAGGCCCATCGTTTGTTAATGCCATCGGTGTCGCTGATGATGTTTCCATCCTTGCCCTTACAAAGGGTAGTCCTGGGTTGGTAGCCGTTCTTAATTGTATTGTACTTACTAGTTTGTACGCTTGTCTGGTGTTCCTATTAGCTAAGTTTTCGTTTATGTTCAGCAACTGCTCGTCAAAGTATTTACGTTTCTTACGTCTAATTATTCTATTCGATATTCGCCGTAGCTCGTCATATTTTTCTCTTCTGGCTCTGGTTCCTCGTTGAATCCATTGTCTGTAGGCCTCGTTTTTCGCGTCAAGTGAATTTTTGCATTCTTCGTCGAACCAGTCATTTCGCGCTCGCCGGGCTTTATATCCCACGACTTTCTCTGCGACATCCTTGATGGTACCCTTGAGTTCTTCCCAGAACCCATGGACGCCTGTGTTGCTGATGTTGCGTAGCATAGGTGATAGTCTTTCCTGTTGGTATACGCCACCGCTGAAGCATCACTCAGAAGATTATCAACCGCAAAGATTTTGGGAGGGCTGATTCTCGATTGGTGCACTGAGGAAATTCTACATCTGTATGACGTCTTCACCAAGTGATGATCTGAGTCGCAGTGTGCTCCTCGATAGGAGCGGACATCCATCACACCAGACGCCCATCTCCTGCAAATGAGGACGTGGTCAATTTGGTTAACGGTGTGTGCGTCTGGAGACTTCCAGGTCTGCTTGTGAATGCGTCGATGCGGAAAACACGTAGAGCTTACGACTAGATTCCTGCTGCAGGCGAAGTCGATAAGTCGCTGGCCGTTGTCGTTACATTCTTCATGGAGACTGTGGCCTCCAGTGGTGCCCCGGTGCCAACTTTCATTTCCGACTTTCGCGTTAAAGTCTACCAGCAACAATTTGACATCGTTTGTTGGAAGTGAGTCGAAGAGAGTTTCAAGGCGGGCGTAGAACTCGTCTTTTACTGCGTCTTCTTTAACTTCAGTAGGGGCGTGCACATTGATGAGCCAGAGATTGAAGAATCGAGTCTTGATGCGAATCGCACACAGCCGTTCATTTATGGGTTTGAAGTCAGTAATATGCGGTTTGAGGTGATTGCTCACTATAAATGCTACTCCAAACTCCTTGGTGGTTTGCCACTTGTAAAAATTGTGTGCGATTTCTTGTCATTAATCTCGCTGCCAAGCCAATTTGTTTCCTGAACTGCAGTAATGCTCAGTTTGTACTTATCGACCTGTTGAAGGAGGGCCTTCTCGGCCCCCGGTTTGTTCAGGGAGCGTACATTCCAGGATCCGAAAGAATAATCCTTTAGTCGCCAAATGCCAGATACTTTCAAATGAATTCAAATTTCAGGCTAATTGATTACCAGAATCGAAAACATTTGAATTCTTCCAGCTTCGGAGACAAACCGATGAATGGAACCGCTATAGGATCGAAGACTTTTTGATTCCACTGCGATCGGAGACAAACCGATGAATGGAACCGGTAAGGAATCGAAGACTTTTCGATTCCAATGGAATCGGAGACAAATGTCTTGCTGGGACATTCCATACGTGTTTCGTACACATTTTTTTTTCATAGCCTACCTTCTTCTTTCCCTCGTTTGTCAAATTAACTGACTGAAAGTTGTAATTTGTGTGGGCTTTTTACAATATTTTTTTTTCATTGCCTACTTTCTCCTGTCAGTTGGTGCACCCTCGGGTGTCGGTTGACAGCCGGGGGAACGGTTTTGTGGTCTGTGTAATATGTCTCAGTGTGTAAACAGGTACCAAAAATCTAGGCTTATTTCCGTTCTTTATATAATCTTCATATTCTCAGTTCTACAAGATCTATGACTAAGCCACTTAGGCCCGTTTTCTTAATGTCTGGTTAAACTGCCAATTAGTAATCCTGGACACTTAATTAAACCTTAGCGTATGCAACGCTCAACATATGATAATTCAGTAGGAAATCAGCTGATTTTCTTGGCGTAGTTCTGACAGGCGTTTTATTCTCTTCTACGTCTGTACCGTCTCTCATCATTAATTTGCGGCTAAGTTGGTTACAATCCTCTTCCATAGAATGAATTTTCAGAACTCTGTTTTTGGTGACCAGTTTAATTAAATAATTAATAATTAATAATAATTAATTAAATAATTTTAATCATTTGAATGTGCAAACACAAACAGTCCTAGCTGTCAAAATCTCAGCAGCCCGTATCAGATGTTTGGAGTTATCATCCGATAAATAGTTGACGGTACATATTTTCCCGGAGGGAAAAGCAAATTTAGGAGGAGAAATCGAAGAAATCTGTTCCTGATTTGCTCATAGGATAGCGCCCATTGAGAAAGTATCTGATATCCCGCAAAGGAAAATGCGTGTTACCATCAACCAATTTTGTATTGAATGAGGGGAAATCATTATGCATTGTACGAACTCATAGTAACAACACGGATGGTGCCATCCACCGCTCTCGGTGGCCGTGGTTGTTCGGTCATCGCTCTACAATACTACATCTAGAGATCGGAGGTTCAAATCTCGGCGCGAACAGAAACTGCCTGTGGTTACGTATAGGACTCCTACAGTGCTCCGAGCCTGTCAGTATAAAAGACGGCACGGATAGGAAGTGCATGCTAGCAACTGCATTTCGGAAATCTAGATAATCTACCGAAACGTCAACCAGGCATAGAAATGCTAGAGATGTTGACGCGCCCATGCCCCTGGAGGAGTTAAGGCAATTAACATTTAAATTTACGACAGAAACACGACTACCGCAAACAGGTTTTTTCATGGCATGCGATTACGGGACTCTTTCCTCCGACTTTTGATTCTCCGTCTCCACAGGCCCACGGAAATTGAAAACAAGCGAGTTCAGTTGAAATCATGTACATCTGCCCCTGACCCCGTGATAAAACCCAAAAGAAAATACTGTTATATGAACGAAGTACGCCTCTCTTACGACACACTGTACTAAGCTCCATCATACTCTCGAGCCATCCATGACAAGTACCAACAGATTCTCGACCCATCTAGAGTCTAGAACCTTCTCGAAACAGTTCCAGCTATAAAAGGCAGATGTCACCGGGAGCGACAAGTAGTTCTCATCGAGAGTTCATCCGTGACGGTATCCGCTCGGAAGCGGAAAGGAGGATAGTCGTTATCCACCGTTAACAAATAGTTCGAGCTAGTTTAACGTTGGTTGTTAGTTACGCGTGTGTAGTTCGTTTAGTAAATAAAGAGTGTGTGTTTTTCAATCGAAGTGTTTTCATTATTCAGCACAAGAATATCTAACGAATCCGGCTTCGGTCAGAGGAAACATTACAATACGTCCATTCGTTCGTCACGTCGAGCCGTCTGCACGTAATTCGGCCTTAATGCTCGCCACAGACGATCAAACCAGGCAGTTGTGCGACCACCACGCAACAACGTCAACATATCATTGAACGTCCGGAAAAAATTAATTCACCTCTTTTACACCGTTGCATTGAAATGTATGTGGTTCGGCGGTGGTCGCGAACCATTTAGTTCGTCGTGACTTTAGACCACCTCTGAGCAGAACTTTAGTGCTGGCGAAAGTTGAGACACACCGGAGCGCATGGTGTAGTTTCTCTAAAATAAAGAAACGAATGCATCAGTGAAAGTTGGAACGCACCTCAGTGCAGCGCAAATTCTATGGTACGCTGTGAACAAACCAAATAAAAATAATTATACATTAAAATAAATAACTGGCGCAACAGTCCAATTTGAACCACGGCCTCGAGATGATGCTAATCTCATTTTCTAGATCGTGACGGTTTTTGTGCAGAGGTATGTGATCAGCAATACGCTCAACCGAGTTATTTACCCCATAATGGGTACTCATTTAACAGCTGAGTGGGCTCATAGTCCGACACGTAAATCCCCGGAATCGAACCGGGGCCCAGTGCGTTGAAGGCCAACGTGCTAACCGTTGCGCCATCCGGACTACAAATTAAACTACAATTATACATTAACGAAAATAATTAAACATGCAGTCATTGCGTTCATATCCGAGACAACATAGCTGACCACGCCGCAGAACTGGGCCTCAACTTTTCAGAGGTTGGACATTTTTTTAAATCAATAATAATTATTTAATTATGATTTGAACATCGAACTTCAAAATAGTAAATACAATAGTTATTATAAAAACATTTCCCATTCGAAAAGTAATTAAAATTCGAATTATTTCCTCAAATTTGTAATTAATTATTATGTTTTCCTACGCAATATGAATGATGATTTCAACAGGTAGATTGGGAGGAGCTAAGAAGCGTAAGATGCCAGTCGAACTCGCATATGAATATGATAGAACGCGACGGGAACTTTCGGGCATATTTTCAGAGGACTCTGCATCAATTGTACTATACTATACCAAATTAAAAAAAAAAAAAAAAACCGAATTTGTTTGTTTGTCTTTTTTTTATCTTTAGTACGCATTATTCGAAAATTTGCAAGTCGAATTGTATCAAAATTAAAGAAATATACCATATAACTGTTGTCAAATTTGCAGATTTGTCAGCTCAAAATACCGATGTAAAATTATCAGTTGAATTTTCAACGAATAAATGATTTTTAAATTTCTTTAAAATTTGTTTTTTGTTCATCTGTGTATCAGTTCTGGATACGTGCACACCTATTGTTTTTGCCACCGGCTTATGCTCCTTAAGGTGTGAGTTCCAAGGCAGCGACTGAGCGACTTGCGTTTGCGACTGTAAAAAAAACTATCATAACGGAGCACTATTCGTGTCTGTTTTATGTAGAAGTACAGTTGTACAACTACAACCTGCATTCGACGATCCCCTAAACTTTAAAATACACAAGAATAGTGCTCCGTTATAATAGTTTTTTCCACAGTCGCAAACGCAAATCGCTCAGTCGCTGCCTTGGAACTCACACCTTTATACGAGCTGGCGATCGGGTGATGTTTTTTCTCTTAAGTCTTTTAAGAAGTTTGAGGTCACGTTGATGTAGCCTTTACAAGTTTTGTGGCAATTCATACATTCTGCACTAACCAAGTTCTCTTTTTTCGATTGAACGAACAAATTTTGAAAAAATATCCGTCTAGTAACTTTCATTCTCCACCTGTCGCAGCTCAAAACGAGCGGAGCGCGAAGTTCACCCAAGCGAAGTGAGAAGTTCACTCAAATTAAAACCCACTATTGGTCAAAGATGCGAACCACTATGCTTCGCCCGGTCAAGTAGGAATGTTCCGGGCATTGAATAGAAACAATGATTTGGAGAAAGATTTAAGGAAAGATGTCAATAAATCAGTCTGAAACAAAAATATGTCCATGTTAAAAACTTGACTAAAGTCACCCAAATTTCCTAGAAACTAGATACGGTACATTTTTTACCATCGCAAAGGATGACTGATAAGTTTACCATATTTCAAGTATCACTACTTATCGCATCGATACGGTATATATCGATGAGATAAGTACTACTAATACTTGTTTCTGGATACTTATGGATTATTATCGTACCGATATGTACCGTAATGGTACCACATCGGTATCGTATCGATTGGTATCATAATGGTTTCGCAAGGGTATCGCATCGGAATCGTATCGTCATCGTATCGATATCGCCACCGTACTGATACTTATCGCATCGTATCGATACTTATCGTATCGATGCTAATCTCTCAATTGCCCTAACCCCTTGTGGGGCATAGCGCGTCAACTGTTCCAGTTGACGTTTCGTCGGCATAAACTGGTTTCGGAGAATGCGGTTGCCAACATGCACCTCCTGTACATCTATGGCCACGAAAGTCGTCGTGGACGGGATTCGAACACGAAACGCCGGTAGTCCAACATGAGACTGATGCCTCACACACTGCGCTACCGGTCGCCCCTCAATACTTAGCGTATCGATACTTACGTTACTTATTGGAATCGTATCGGTATCGTGGCGGTATTGTATCAGTATCGTATCGGTATCGGTATCGTATCGGTATCGTATCGGTATCGTATCGGTATCGTATCGGTATCGTATCGGTATCGTATCGGTATCGTATCGGTATCGTATCGGTATCGTATCGGTATCGTATCGGTATCGTATCGGTATCGTATTGGTATCGTATCGGTATCGTATCGTATCGGTGTCGTATTGGTATCGTATCGGTATCGTATCGGTATCATATTGGTGTCGTATCGGTATCGTGTCGGTACCGTATTAATATCGTATCGATATCGTATCGTTATCGTGTCGGTATCTTATCGGTATCGTGTCGGTATCGTATTGGTATCGTACTGGTATCCTATCGGTATCGTACCGGCATCGTATTGGTATCGTATCGGTATCGCATCAGTATCGCATTAGTATTGTATCAGTATCGTATCGGTATCACATCGGAATAGTATCAACAATGTATCGGTATTGTATCGGTATCGTTTCGATATCGTGTCGGTATTTTATCGGTATAGTATCAGTATTGTAAAGGTATCGTGACGGTATCGTATCGGTTTCGTACATTTTGCCCGACTCTTTTTGAACGACTCTTTTTGAACGACTCCTTTTAAGCGACTCTTTTTGAACGACTCTTTTGAATGACTCCGTTTGAACGAGTCAAGTCTCGCTACGTATTGATCATCACCGTATCGATACTTATCGGTACTTACCTTATCGAAACTTGTTATGATGGTAACCAAGTCAGGAAATAAGAGCCAAGACAAGTGTTACAGCTATGTTGTTAATTGCCTTAACCCCTCCGAGGGCATGAGCGCGTCAACATCTCTAGCATTTGTATGCCTTGTTGACGCTTCGATAGCATATCTACTTTTTGGAAGTACAGTTGCTAGCATGCACCTCCCATCCTCGCCGTCTTTATACTGACAAGCTCGGAGCACTGTGAGAGTTCTATTAGTACCCACAAGCAGTGTTTGATCGTGCCCAGATTTGAACTCCGAACTCTAGATTAATATCATGGAGCGGTGATCGAACGACCACGGCCACCGAGCGCGATAATGTTACAGCTATGGAAAATGGTAAAAGTTAAACTTCGGATGTGATCTAATTTTGATTCTGCAATAAAATACACCGGTCTTTTTTAATAGGACGGATTTTGTGTAGCCCAGCTTTTATAGTATATCTGCTGATCGGTTCATGTCAATCGGTTATACCTTGACTTCATTGTTCAGCAAGATGTCCATGAGTATATTATTTATTTACGGTTGTTTTAGTATTAAAATTCAACCACTTCCTTCTCTCTTGCTCAATGATGTACTTGTAGACCACATTCCACCTTGAACTGACATTTGCAAAATGGCTCAACTCGAATCGACTTTGAGTTTGCGCCCACAATTCATAATTGTGTGGTCGGGCGAAATATAAAATAACACTTTAGTATAAAATTAAAGAAATTGATATTCACTCGATTCGCGATCATATCATGAAGTTTCGAATTTCAACGAGCAAAGGATTTAGTTTCGGTAGAGTGCAGGTGAATACGAAATGCTTTTCATACTCTGTTAATTATTCATTAGAATAATATCTACTTTTATCCGCATTCGTGAATAGATCATGTTTTATTTTTCTTTCAATTTTCGAGTAAGTTAATTTCAGATTCAAATGAAAAGCTCGTTTGCATGAGAACCAGATCCAATGAAACGATATTAATTGAATTGGTCCACTTAGCTGGTAATTGTATAACTTGGATATAAAATATTAATCAGTATATACTTTAATGGACGATCTGGACTATGAATTAGTGGTTTGCTGTAAGAGTGTATCGTGTGAATTACTGATATCAGTAATATTAGATGTTAACAATAATTTTTAATTCGGCTAGATGGCGTGGGAAACCGTCATACATTAAATTTATTTGAATTCAGTTTTCATATTCTCATTCATATTCAATTGAGTGACCTAACTTTTTGATACCATAATATGAATAGTTTCTGATACATATGTCGTATATCGCTTCAATTTTTTTTACTAGTGGAAGCCGGTACCTTGTCTAATATTAGGATTAAATGACTCAAGTATTAAGAGGATCATACTTAAATCCTTTCAATGCTTAAAAAAATATTGAGATGTCTGTGATCGTCTCGCTCTTGTACTTAATATATGCATTAAGCCTATTTCGCGAGTCTTTCAATTCAGCCTTACGCTATCTTAATGACTCTGAGGTCTCGGTGTAATGGCATTGCGAATTAGTACTGCAGATATGGCAGCTCTCTCGCTTGATTTCTTTTTTGCCCACATATTTCACTTTTTCATATTTCGTATAGATAAAAAGCCCTCAACTTAGCAAAATTTTGTAAAAAATTTCCAAGAACTCTTTTTTGTGCAAAATTTTGCTAGTGTACAGTTTTTTGTTCATAGAAAGGGAATCTCCGCATAAAAAATCTAAGAGGCTAGTAAATAAAGAGAGCGTATATGATATAAACTTGCATCATCCCAAATTTCTTTAGACGCGAAACAAAATCAGGAACACGACTGCCTCTCTTGGATTCGTCCGTATAGATGCTGATAGAGTCAGTAAGTACTCAATTGCCCTAACCCCTTGTTGGGCATAGCGCGTCAACTGTTCCATATGGCCCAGTTGACGTTTCGTTGGCATAAATTGGTTTCGGAGAATGCAGTTGCCAGCATGCACCTCCTGCACATCCATGGCCACGAACGTCGTCGTGAACGGGACTCGAACCCGAAACGCCGGTAGTCAAACATGAGACTGATGCCTCAATACACTGCGCTTCCGGTCGCCCCACCTTCCTCCCACTGATCGCGATTTGCGATGACGGATGTGAAGTTCTTTTCGAATAGATGTTTGGGAGTGGAATATGTAGTCAGTTACTGCAGGAATATCTTAACTATTTAATATCGATGAGTGGCCATAGGCAGACGAGTTCCACGGTCCAGTTTCAAGACGCGCCCTGTCTTTATACTGTCAACATCGGAGCGCAGTGTGGAGAACTCTAGCTACGGCCTTTAGCGAACATCAGTGCGTAACTTTGTTATTTTTGGCTTAAATTGTTCGAAGTATGAGTAAAATGATGTTTGATTGAATTCTAATTAATTCTTCCCAGTCAACAAAAAATCAACCCCCATGTGGTTTCCCCCCCTTAAGGCAAATGAGTGTGAGTATTTTCATAGAAAACAAGAAAATGCAAACTGTGCTTAACCCTCCGTATACAAGGTACCGAAACACCCCAGGCCGTACTCCGATCGGGTTGGGCATAAAAAAATACATATTTAGGATAATATCAATATAC
The DNA here is from genome assembly GCA_964017055.1 of Chloromyia formosa. Taxonomy (NCBI): domain Eukaryota; kingdom Metazoa; phylum Arthropoda; class Insecta; order Diptera; family Stratiomyidae; genus Chloromyia; species Chloromyia formosa. The sequence continues at coordinate 43,459,308 of OZ024814.1, read as the reverse complement.
GAAAGCACAACTGTTTTTATCTTGCCATCATGTCGTCACAAATACATAATTTTTCGCACAAAGTGTAAGGGTATTTTCATGCCTATTGCAGTTCAAATGCTTGTGCACTTGGTATCCGGAATCGAACACTGCTGATCGGAACAGAAAAGCCTATTCATTTAAAGAATTATTGCTATGGAAAAGATTGTTTGTTGTAGTCATGTCGATTCTTTAAGATTGGAGTTCAGTGAAGTGGGAAACTATGTAATCCAAACCATTGCCACTTCCTATTATCAGTACGACAACGCCGCACCTAACTTTAGCCATCTGATTTCGTCCGCCGGTGGAATATCACCTTTCAGGTGCTTTGGTTTTCTAGAAACACTACTCGGTCCCCTGTACGGAATGATGTATGATATTCACCGGACATTCAAGGATCTCCAAGTGCTCTGAATTAGAGTCTTTTTTTGGCAGGTCTCAATGGTATGGATCTAGACTTAACATATGTTAAGCCAGATATAGCAATCGAGATTCTAGTGTTCAGTCCAACGACCCCAGCGATGGTCGGTTTTTACCATATAATTTACCTAGAATCTGGACACATTTTACCATTCCGTGCCGTCTGAGTATCTATTAAGTTTCTAAAATAGTAAATAAATTGATCTGAATTGCATTCAAACAAATTATATTGTCAGATTTTTTTTATATTTGGGTAAATTTGATTTTTTTTACATGTCAGGAAAAATACTACATCGCAGACCGAATGGAAAATAGAGCCGGGCCGAATTTGTCAGTCGGACTGGAGTTTTCCGACCCATGTTCTAAGGCAGGGGTCGGCAAACTTTTTCTGGAAAGGGCCAGATTATTGAAATTTCAGATTCAGCGGGCCGGATAGCAAGCTCGAGATGTTTACTAGAGTAGCTACCCCATTGCCAATTGGAATCTGACGCAAACTGTTTAGTTATTTAGTCGACAGAATTTTAAAAATTAGAGATTTCCTAGCGACATATATGAAAATGGAGTTTTCGCTAATAATTGCATTTTCTTCGCATCATGAAAATTTATGAAACATATTAAGTGTTATTTTTATTTCAAGTGAAAATTAGATTTTCTCGTTATGTTAAGTTCTTTAAGATATTCATTTCACAGAAGCCAGTAGCTTCGATCTCTAGCCGAAATTGATGAAACCGAATATGATTAAATCGAAGAGAACCGGTTCGAAATTACCCAACAAATTGAGGCATTTTCCATAAAGAGCTTGTTAATGAATAACACAGTAAACGGCCATAAGTTTCACACGTTAAGCTTAGTGTTCAGGTTTATCCAACTAATACTTTCCCCTTTAAACACATATTCTTACGAAAATCAATTGTGATACATTTTAATTGACTCCATTTCAAATTGAATAGAAGTACAATAACATTTTTTCGGCTTCTTTGAAGACACCTTAGGCTAAAGTGATTCCATGCAGAAGTTAATTTTTAAGGGTGTGCTTCTGTTGGAGCTGCGATTAAGCGTCGCTGGGAGCAGTTCTTATTTTTGGTGGAAACAAAAGAAAAAGCAAACTCACTGCTTCAACATAAACAGCTCCACGTGAAAGTATGTATCATTTTCCCACGCTTCGCTAGTAGCGGAGATCTTATCGTTTATCACAACTCCTACATAACCGCACCCTAAATTATAAAAAAAAAGTATCAGTAATGTTTACCGATTTATCAAGAGCCACCAAAAAGGCTTGTTAATCTTTCGCTGGAACCATATTGATCACAACAGTGTTCACGCATACACGCAGGGAAAGAAGTGATTTCCAAGGTCCACGGTACCTATAAGTATCTCACTAACTGCATCAAATCGATTTAGCCTATGCAGGTGGTGTCAATTCTTAGATCTTTCGATTACCGCAGTCCTGGAGGAGAGTTAGAATTTTTTTTACCAAAACCGTGATCAATTCGTTTGATGAAGTAGACGTTTTTATTATTTTATTAAAGAAGAAAACTCTGATGAAAACGAGCTAACAATCATTTAGTCACTAGAAACATGTATCACTACCTGGAACCCAATACTGAGTGGTTGATATTGAAAGACCTCTAAGCCTCCATGCTCTCCCCATGAAATTGCTCGCATGATTCGTGCGACTGCTGATCAGGTACCTGACACTTTTTTTTAAATTCAATTCAGAAAAATTATGTTGTTAACAATATCGGCCTACCCCAGCCTACGGGCCAAATCCTTCCCGCCTGTGGCTTTTATCCGGCACGCGAGTAAATATTATTTCTGACCAGAAACAATAAAGACAGATTCAAATCTAGAAATATTTAAAAAAAAATTTGGTATATTTTTTAAATATTTATAAATTTGGATCTTTCTTAATTGGTTCTCGTCAAAAATAATATTTACTCGCGGGCCGGATTTGGCCCGCGGGCCGGAGTTTGCCGACCCCTGTTCTAAGGGATGAGTGGTTTTGAAGTGATATTTTAAATAAATTTGTACTCGTATGTGCTATTATTGCATTATAATCCAACATTTACTCAGAGGTTGGACAAAATTATTCAAATCAATAATTATTATATTACTCTTATTCGTTTTTCAAATTTCAAAATAATATAATATTGTCCGACATAATCATTTGCCAGAGAAAAAATAATTATTACATAGGCCTACAACTTAATAATTAGACTTTTTTTTAGAGATGGCAACACCGATAAACCAATGGTAGTCCATCTTTGACATACATACCATTTGAAGTTTGTATTCATAAGTTGTCAATGTCAGTATAAACATTTCGTGTTGATTGTTGACAACGTATTTTACCGGACCATGGAAAGTTTCGAAAATTCACGAAAAAAACAACATTTGCGGGAAGTTTTACTTGGACATTATTTTGCTAAGAAGACTGCAGCTCAGAGTCATAAATTGCTCGTGGAAGTTTACGGTGACGATGCTTTTTCGCTTGCACAGTGTTTTCGGTGGTTTCATCGGTTCAAAAATGATAATTTCGACATTACCGACGAAGAGCGACCTGGCCAGCCAAAAAAGTTTGAAGACGAAGAATTGACGAAATTACTCGAAGAAGATTCGTGCCAAACTCAAAAAGAGTTGGCAATTTCGTTGGAAGTGACTCAACAAGCCATATCGAAGCGGTTAAAATCACTGGGAATGATCCAAAAGCAAGGCCACTGGGTTCCGTACGAGTTGAAGCCAAGAGATGTTGAGAGGCGCTTTTGCATGTGCGAACAACTGCTTCAAAGGCAAAGACGGAAGGGTTTTTTGCATCGTATTGTGACCGGCGATGAAAAGTGGATTCATTATGATAACCCAAAGCGAAAGAAATCATGGGGACCGCCCGGGCACCAATCAACATCGACCGCGAAGCCAAATATTCATGGTTCCAAGCTTATGCTCTGCATTTGGTGGGACCAGATCGGTGTTCTTTATTATGAGCTGCTAAAACCGAATGAAACCATTGACGGGCAGCGCTATCGACTGCAATTGATGCGTTTGAGTCGAGCATTGCGTGAAAAACGGCAACAATTTGCTGAAAGGCACGACAAAATAATTCTTCAGCATGACAATGCTCGCCCTCATGTTGCGCAAGTCGTGAAAACGTACCTGGAAACAACCAAATGGGAAGTGCTACCCCACCCGCCGTATAGCCCTGACATTGCTCCATCCGATTACTATTTGTTCGCTTCGATGACTCATGCGTTGGCTGATCAGCACTTCACTTCATATGAGGATACTAAGAACTGGCTCGATTCATGGATAGCCTCGAAACCCCAAGATTTTTTTCGCGACGGAATTCGTAGACTTCCCGAAAGATGGGAGAAAGTTATCGCTGCTGATGGTACAATTCCAATTATTTGTTCAAATTTGTAATAAATATTTTTTTTTTTATTACTTTTTTTTCACGAAGTCAAGACTGTTCATCCTGCGACTATACGATTATTATATATACGATTTTAATAAAAAAGTGCAATCTCTGCACTGATTTTTATCATTAGTGGTGCATTATAAAGGATCTTGCAAACAACGAGTCGAGGAAATGTTTTGACACCGGAAGAAAAAGGCTAAATAGTTTATATATTAATGTTCTTGCAAATGTACAAGTGCGAATCATTTTCAATTTAAATTGGAATTGTTTGTGACACTTGGTTTCATTCTGCACACCAACTTAGTATGCGTCTGTAGCTTAGCTCGGTAACGCACCGGGCATTTTTTGCTACTCGAAACACGGTCTCTGCGGTTCGCGCCCCGCAACGGGACCAACTATTTTTTATTCTCAAATTCCCTCTGAATTAATTTCTCCGAGCTTAGTGGTTTCGTATGGATAGTAGCACTCATCAGGTCTTGCATCTTTGCAGCTATCCATGTGCAAGACGACCACGAAAGTGTGAGAATTCTGTTTGTATAAGCCGTGAAGGCGTGATTTTACTTGAAAACTCGACCGTGGAGGTCTAGATGGTGTGAAGCACTTATATTAACTCACTAGAGGGGTGGAGAGAGGGTGAGAAGTGGAGATATTTGTTCCCTGGCAATTTTACTTTATATATTAATGTTCTTGCAAATGTACAAGTGCGAATCATTTTCAATTTAAATTGGAATTGTTTGTGACACTTGGTTTCATTCTGCACACCAACTTAGTATGCGTCTGTAGCTTAGCTCGGTAACGCACCGGGCATTTTTTGCTACTCGAAACACGGTCTCTGCGGTTCGCGCCCCGCAACGGGACCAACTATTTTTTATTCTCGAATTCCCTCTGAATTAATTTCTCCGAGCTTAGTGGTTTCGTATGGATAGTAGCACTCATCAGGTCTTGCATCTTTGCAGCTATCCATGTGCAAGACGACCACGAAAGTGTGAGAATTCTGTTTGTATAAGCCGTGAAGGCGTGATTTTACTTGAAAACTCGACCGTGGAGGTCTAGATGGTGTGAAGCACTTATATTAACTCACTAGAGGGGTGGAGAGAGGGTGAGAAGTGGAGATATTTGTTCCCTGGCAATTTTACTTTATATATTAATGTTCTTGCAAATGTACAAGTGCGAATCATTTTCAATTTAAATTGGAATTGTTTGTGACACTTGGTTTCATTCTGCACACCAACTTAGTATGCGTCTGTAGCTTAGCTCGGTAACGCACCGGGCATTTTTTGCTACTCGAAACACGGTCTCTGCGGTTCGCGCCCCGCAACGGGACCAACTATTTTTTATTCTCAAATTCCCTCTGAATTAATTTCTCCGAGCTTAGTGGTTTCGTATGGATAGTAGCACTCATCAGGTCTTGCATCTTTGCAGCTATCCATGTGCAAGACGACCACGAAAGTGTGAGAATTCTGTTTGTATAAGCCGTGAAGGCGTGATTTTACTTGAAAACTCGACCGTGGAGGTCTAGATGGTGTGAAGCACTTATATTAACTCACTAGAGGGGTGGAGAGAGGGTGAGAAGTGGAGATATTTGTTCCCTGGCAATTTTACTTTATATATTAATGTTCTTGCAAATGTACAAGTGCGAATCATTTTCAATTTAAATTGGAATTGTTTGTGACACTTGGTTTCATTCTGCACACCAACTTAGTATGCGTCTGTAGCTTAGCTCGGTAACGCACCGGGCATTTTTTGCTACTCGAAACACGGTCTCTGCGGTTCGCGCCCCGCAACGGGACCAACTATTTTTTATTCTCAAATTCCCTCTGAATTAATTTCTCCGAGCTTAGTGGTTTCGTATGGATAGTAGCACTCATCAGGTCAGGTCATCCACATGGATAGCTGCAAAGATGCAAGACCTGATGAGTGCTACTATCCATACGAAACCACTAAGCTCGGAGAAATTAATTCAGAGGGAATTTGAGAATAAAAAATAGTTGGTCCCGTTGCGGGGCGCGAACCGCAGAGACCGTGTTTCGAGTAGCAAAAAATGCCCGGTGCGTTACCGAGCTAAGCTACAGACGCATACTAAGTTGGTGTGCAGAATGAAACCAAGTGTCACAAACAATTCCAATTTAAATTGAAAATGATTCGCACTTGTACATTTGCAAGAACATTAATATATAAAGTAAAATTGCCAGGGAACAAATATCTCCACTTCTCACCCTCTCTCCACCCCTCTAGTGAGTTAATATAAGTGCTTCACACCATCTAGACCTCCACGGTCGAGTTTTCAAGTAAAATCACGCCTTCACGGCTTATACAAACAGAATTCTCACACTTTCGTGGTCGTCTTGCACATGGATAGCTGCAAAGATGCAAGACCTGATGAGTGCTACTATCCACACGAAACCACTAAGCTCGGAGAAATTAATTCAGAGGGAATTTGAGAATAAAAAATAGTTGGTCCCGTTGCGGGGCGCGAACCGCAGAGACCGTGTTTCGAGTAGCAAAAAATGCCCGGTGCGTTACCGAGCTAAGCTACAGACGCATACTAAGTTGGTGTGCAGAATGAAACCAAGTGTCACAAACAATTCCAATTTAAATTGAAAATGATTCGCACTTGTACATTTGCAAGAACATTAATATATAAAGTAAAATTGCCAGGGAACAAATATCTCCACTTCTCACCCTCTCTCCACCCCTCTAGTGAGTTAATATAAGTGCTTCACACCATCTAGACCTCCACGGTCGAGTTTTCAAGTAAAATCACGCCTTCACGGCTTATACAAACAGAATTCTCACACTTTCGTGGTCGTCTTGCACATGGATAGCTGCAAAGATGCAAGACCTGATGAGTGCTACTATCCATACGAAACCACTAAGCTCGGAGAAATTAATTCAGAGGGAATTTGAGAATAAAAAATAGTTGGTCCCGTTGCGGGGCGCGAACCGCAGAGACCGTGTTTCGAGTAGCAAAAAATGCCCGGTGCGTTACCGAGCTAAGCTACAGACGCATACTAAGTTGGTGTGCAGAATGAAACCAAGTGTCACAAACAATTCCAATTTAAATTGAAAATGATTCGCACTTGTACATTTGCAAGAACATTAATATATAAAGTAAAATTGCCAGGGAACAAATATCTCCACTTCTCACCCTCTCTCCACCCTCTCTAGTGAGTTAATATAAGTGCTTCACACCATCTAGACCTCCACGGTCGAGTTTTCAAGTAAAATCACGCCTTCACGGCTTATACAAACAGAATTCTCACACTTTCGTGGTCGTCTTGCACATGGATAGCTGCAAAGATGCAAGACCTGATGAGTGCTACTATCCATACGAAACCACTAAGCTCGGAGAAATTAATTCAGAGGGAATTTGAGAATAAAAAATAGTTGGTCCCGTTGCGGGGCGCGAACCGCAGAGACCGTGTTTCGAGTAGCAAAAAATGCCCGGTGCGTTACCGAGCTAAGCTACAGACGCATACTAAGTTGGTGTGCAGAATGAAACCAAGTGTCACAAACAATTCCAATAGGCTAAATAGTTGCCTGTAAAGAGTTTGGACTAACTTATTGGGATACTGCCCAAAAAATTGGAAAAAGTAAGGCGGTAGTGAATTTTTTTTCAATCAGTTTAGCTACGGAAAAAACATGAAGGGGGTGTACAAGAAGAGCGACTACACACAGTGAAGAAAGAAGAATTATTAAAGAAGCCTGAAATTCCCCACTGCTTTGCACAATATCACGGACCGGCTAATGAACAAAATCCACTTTTAGGAGTATGCGGCGATATGTATTTGAGTAAGAAAGCGAGTACAGTGGCTAACCAAAACACATGCCCACGCGTAGTGTCGATGAAATGAAATTCCTTTCGTTCGTTCCACTGAGCGTAATCTGGGCAACACACGTTACGTCTGTGTCTAGGAAGAAATAATTCTTATTTCAGAAGAAATAATAATTATTGAAGAATCCGCTATCTGCATTATTCATTTGTAATTATTATTACTATTATTATTTGATGTTTGATAAGATGATAATAATTATAAATATTCAACGAAATTTTGGTAATAAATATTTATTATTTAGTTGAAAAATTATTATTTCCATTCTCTGCATTTACTCAATTTAATTCAGTAAGGAATTATCGATTTAAAAAATACGTTTTATGATGAAGCCCCGTCTAAATGACACCTCGGCACTAAAACCCCGATCGATACCACCGTACGGTGCTTGCAGTCACTCAAAGAAGCATCGTAACAAATTTGTCTTTTATGTTCTCACTCTAGGAGGATATAATCCATTAGGTTTTTTTGTCCACTGTATATTTCAAGCCCTGGTTTTATGTCCCATCAATCATCACCTCTGGCTCATCAATGTGCATGCCCCCACTGAAGTTAAAGAAGACGCAGTAAAAGACGAGTTCTACGCCCGCCTTGAAACTCTCTTCGACTCACTTCCAACAAACGACGTCAAATTGCTGCTGGGAGACTTTAACGCGAAAGTCGGAAATGAAAGTTGGCACCGGGGGACCACTGGAGGCCACAGCCTCCATGAAGAATGTAACGATAACGGCCAGCGACTTATCGACTTTGCCTGCAGCAGGAATCTAATCGTAAGCTCTACATGCTTCCCGCATCGACGAATTCACAAGCAGACCTGGAAGTCTCCAGACGCACATACCGTCAACCAAATTGACCACGTCCTCATTTGCAGGAGATGGGCGTCTAGTGTCATGGATGTCCGCTCCTATCGAGGAGCAAACTGCGAATCAGATCATCACTTGGTGAAGACGACCTACAGATGTAGAATTTCCTCAGTGCACCAATCAAGAATCAGCCCTCCCAAAATCTTTGCGGTTGATAAGCTTTTGAGTGATGCCACAGCGGTGGCGTATACTACCACCCTTGAGGAAAAACTATCACCTATGCTACACAACATCAGCAACACAGGCGTCCATGGGTTCTGGGAAGAACTCAAGGGTACCATCAAGGATGTCGCAGAGAAGGTCGTGGGATATAAAGCCCGGCGAGCGCGAAATGACTGGTTCGACGAAGAATGCAAAGATTCACTTGACGCGAAAAACGAGGCCTACAGACAATGGATTCAACGAGGAACCAGAGCCAGAAGAGAAAAATATGACGAGCTACGGCGAATATCGAATAGAATAATTAGACGTAAGAAACGTAAATACTTTGACGAGCAGTTGCTGAACATAAACGAAAACTTAGCTAATAGGAACACCAGACAAGCGTACAAACTAGTAAATACAATTAAGAACGGGTACCAACCCAGGACTAGCCTTTGTAAGGACAAGGATGGAAACATCATCAGCGACACCGATGGTATTAACAAGCGATGGGCCTCTTATTTTGAAGAGCTTCTAAACCGACCATCTAACATCCCCACACAAGAAGCTCTCGACGATATTGTTGATCTAGGCCCACCCATTCAACCCCCGACAGTAGAGGAAGTTGATCTCGCGTTGCGGTCACTAAAACGAAATAAAGCGCCGGGCGCTGACGAGATTCCAGCTGAACTGCTAAAATTCGGTGGAACGAGTCTAGTTGATGCCATACATCAATTACTCCTGCGAGTATGGGAGAACGAGGAGATTCCTGACGATTGGCGCAGAAGCATCATCTGTCCAATTCATAAAAAGGGAGATAAACTGCGGTGTGAGAACTACAGGGGCATCTCACTAGTTTGTACGTCCTATAAAATTTTGACGAAAATTCTGGAAAATAGAATAAAACCGTACGCAGAACGAGTCATTGGCGAATATCAAAGCGGTTTCAGACCTGGTCGCTCCACAACCGATCAGCTCTTCTCAGTCAAACTGATACTCCAGAAGTGCTGGGAATACAACGTAAACGTATACCAAATCTTTGTCGACTTCAAGCAGGCATACGACAGTATCGATCGTGGAGTACTGTACAACATCATGCTGCAATTTGGTATACCGGCAAAATTAGTGCGACTGACAAAGATGACGATGACCAACTCCGTCTCACAAGTCAGGATCCAGAATAGACTTACTGATCTATTTGAAACACGCACGGGTTTGAAACAGGGCGATGGACTGGCACCGACGCTCTTCAATCTAGCACTGGAATACGTTATTCGGGCCATGAATATGGACAACAGCAAGACGCTACTCATCAAGTCGACACAATTAGCAGCGTACGCCGACGACATCAACATCATGTCCCGAAGATTGGCTGACGCAGAAGAACTTCTGCATACGCTCGATACCGCTGCAAAGGAAGTTGGATTACGTATTAACGAGGGTAAAACTAAAATAATGATGCAATCGGTGACAAGGACACCTGCACAACCGAGCATCAATGTGGGGGACCTCAACATCGAGTTCGTGAACAACTTCATTTACCTGGGTTGCAACTTGTCAAGGGACGCCAACGAAACTGACGAAATCAAGCGACGGATACAGTTAGCTAATAAGACTTTTTTCTCGGTTCTCCCCATAATGAAATCGAAGCATGTGCACAGAAACACGAAGCTCCGCGTGTACAAAACCATTATACGACCAGTGCTATGCTATGGCTGCGAAGCATGGACCCTAACTCAAGCCTCCGAAAACATGCTAGACACTTTTGAACGTAAGGTTCTACGGCGAATTTTCGGGGCTGTTTGCGATCGAGATGGATGGCGCATCCGGTACAACCATGAGTTGTATGAAATGTACGATGAGCTGCAAGTCTCGAAAATCGTCAAACTACAACGACTTCAATGGGCAGGGCATGTACAAAGAATGGACGATGATCGCATGCCTAAGAGAGTAATGAATGCAGAACGAGTCGACGGAGCGAGACTGCGAGGACGACCGAGATCTCGTTGGGAGAGCTCAGTAGGTGTGGACGCCGCGCAGCTGCTGGGCTCCCAAAATTGGAGGACGCGGTCACGTGACCGAGATAATTGGAGGACAATGATCCAGGCGGCCAAGGCCCGACGTCGGGCTGTCGCGCCACGATGATGATGAATCATCACCTTGATTACGATAGTGCCTATATTTTGAAAGTTTCAACTCCGTTTCAGCTCAAATCCGAGAAGGTCCTGTTGGTCCTGCAGCACCAAAGCAATCTGATTGTACAAACTAGTCAACGGTTTTGTGCTTAAGATCACCCAAGGAAGTTAAATTTATGTACATACCAAATTTGGTTGATAGCGAACGACGAGGAGTGCCCGGACCTACAAACACACAAACGAACAATCGAACGAACATATACAGCATGCAACGGACTATATGCCCGTCTCTGTGAATACTTGTACCTCAGTTGGTTGGTCGTAAAAACCGGCTTCAGAGTGCATGCCAGGCACTCTCTGAGATTATTTTAGAAATCGATAGAGGCTTGATCAGAAAGCTTAAATTCAAATTCACACTACCTGCAAAATTTTCTAACAGTTCTTATGGGGTGTTTTGTCTTGTTTTAGTTTTTGGCTTCTATCTGAACCCACGTGAGTGTGAGTCGCATGATCAAAAGTGAATATATATTTATTTGTTATCAAATTATCTTCAACTTTTACGTACAAATTGTTTAGTTTAAATTAATACGTAGAATGATACAACGCGTCAAAATTGTAAAAAATTATTATGGAAGAAGTTTTTCGCAAATGATTCGATAATGATGCATTTTAGCCAATTATGATACAAGAGAGATTTATTCGATTCACTACATTCCAAAAAGAAAGAATTAACTCGATACGATTATCCAACCCCGATATACTATCTCCGAGGAGGTGACTATGAATTCTCTCTTTCCCCAGGATGTAGAGTGTGTAGGGGCTATTTCCTACTGATTTTTAGGGTTTTGTAGAAAAACAAAACCCTTATGAAATCGGTCATGCGTCCGTCCGTCTGTCTGTCTGTCTGTCTGTCTGTCTGTCTGTCTGTCTGTATGTCTGTCTGTCTGTCCATGAAATATCTCACGAACCGCTGAAGCTACATGCATGAAATTTGGTGGAAATATGTAGAAGTACTATAATTCTCTGGAGCAAGCGATGCGTCGTAATAGGTCAACTTTAGGTCTCAGAGGGGAAATGAAGATCGAAATTTTTTTTTCGTTTGGTATAGACAAGTAGGGTATCGTAAAAAGGTACCGCCGAGTACATTCCATTTCTGGAAATTTCTTAAAATTTGAAGAAAGGAGAAAAGAGGGAGAGGGGAAAATATTTGGTCCGAGTTTGTCCCACTCCCCTTGCATTTCGAGACCGTTATACTTAGAAATACTAAAATTTACAGAAAAGCGGCATTTCACTAACATAGAAAAAAATAAAAATAAAAATAATGGAATTTTGAAATCTCATCAAAAAAGGTTAATAATAGAACATTTCTATATTTGCAGTTAACACACCCCTGCACCCCTCAAGCACACCCCAGGTCAAAAATATTGATGGCCAATAATAACCAACATCATTGGCAATAAATCTCTAGGTTTCATTACAATCACATAATATTTAATAGTACATTCATTTAAAATTAGGCAATTTTACACTATCCATACAAAAAATACATCTACCGGCCTCATGCATAGGTGCGAGTACTACTTGCATATTGTTTTTCCTAGAACGAATTGTAGTTGAACCATTTCTCTAAGGGTAAAGATTGGTTGGGAGTGGAAGGAGGGGAGGGGGGTTATGCAAGTTTGCAATTTGCAATGTCGTCTTAACATGAATGGTTAAGCATCTCGTAGAGTAGGACAGTTTATCTCGTATACATTCATATCTATCTACAGTACAGCTTCTCGTATTAAAACTATTACTTTGAATGGTGATAGATGGAGTCTTTTTATGGATTGACTTGTAAGATACTATTTTATATCACGTGCAATACATTTTAGTTATGGTGTTTTTATCCATCTGAGTGATACCAAGAAGACCAGGGAGCCAATATTTATTGTACATGCCAAAATAAGCGCTTGCTACAGAACCCTCTGATTGCGGGCGTAGCCTTTTATATTCCGGTTTCATTTTGCATTTGTAGTTATTATACATCCCAGAAAAAAGCATAATCAAATCTTTCTTAATTGAGATTAAAACTATTCAAGAACTAAGATTTTACGGCTTTTGTTACGGTCTCAACTTCGTGATTTTTATTCTTGGAATACTGGATTGGCTTCCTTGACCAGTTTACCTAGTGATAGTTGATAGTGATTTGTGATAGTGTTCGACGGATATCTCGACAATCAGAACAAGGAAACATTGTTTACGATTGAAAGAAAATAAAATAAATTCGTTAATATACTGCAAAAGTATTTAACGAATCATGATTTTTCGGTCTCCAGGCTGTGGAGGATGTGGACACGCAAATTGCACAAATGGCTCTTTCCATGTCGTCCATGTTTGACTCAATTTTCATCGTTCGGGAAGATGTCGATCTTTTAGTTATATTGTCTGGTCTTGGATATAATGTCAAGAACGCCTATTTGAAAAAAAGAAAAAGGAACGAGGATCCGAAAATACGATTTTGTTTTTTTTTGTTTGTTGTTGTTGTTTTAAACACAAAATTCTGTCAGACCATGTCCTCTTTCTTCATGCCTTCACGGGATGTGATACAACTTCGGGAATTTTTAGATCCGAAAAGAGGAAACTCACTTCTACTTTGAAAAATAACGATATTCCCTTAAAATCGCTAGAAGTTTTTAAGACAGAAAACACAGATCTCAATACTACATCTTCTACTGGAAAGAATATTTTCATTACCCTATACGGAAAAATCATGTTATGTGGTACAAAAAACTGCGAAGCAGCATGCTGTTGTACGAAGGCCGGGCTCATATGTTTCAGTGTCTGCAAATCGTGCTGTGTTAAAACATTCTCAAACATAACAGGCATTTCTGAAGACTGCAACGATGAGGAGACAACAACGACATTGATGATCTACTGACTTTGGCCCCTCTATCCCAACCGAGCAGATCAATAAATAACGTACAGGACTCGCAAGAAAACCCATCTCGTGGTAAAGGCAATAACGACATACCCTCACCATGTAAACAATCCAAAATGAAGACAAAGTAAAACAATATTAACTAATATTGGTTCGTGTCTGGAAAATACTGGGTTCATGCTAAGGAAAATTCTTTTACAGTTTAATTCACCACAAATGCCAAATTGACAATTATGTGGATTGCCACCTTTGCACTCAGAGCGAGCGAATCGAGCGTTCATTTCTTTTTGCAATACTGAGGGTTGTGATCTCTTAAGCGTGGAGCGAGTAGAAACTATCCAAGAGACTGTTTATTCGCAAGTCTCTTATGAGTGCTTGGAAAATTTACTATCCGGAATAGTTTCTTTTGTGAATAGTTAAAGTGCGGAATAGTCTCTCTTGTGTGCTCCGTTTACTGTGCCCGTTCCAGGCGAAAAAGATTTCAACCCGCACTATCGCAAATGGGCTCTCGCTCTGAGTGCATCTGCGGTCACCCGATTTGGCATCTGAAATTACCCTTGTTATAGCAAGGGCTTGTATACAACCCCGGTATTATCTAGACGAGAAACTATATTTAAACAAGGAATGTACCGGATATTGATGTGGATTAAGCCGAGTTTATTGAAATTGCGGCAGCCGCCGCGGGAGGCGTCGCGGTTCGAAAATTGACATTGCATTAAAATGCAATCTCACTGCTTAACAAACCGCGGGGGCTCCCACCCCGGTTTGTTCCATTTAAATTCAATGTAAATTTGTAAACCGCAGCTTTAAACACGGCCTTAGGCTTACAGGGGAAACCATAATAAAAACAAGCTAGCCTTCGACTAGCTTGCCGAGGATATAATACCCTTCACGCGAAGTATCATACGGTTGCGTGTACGGAGTGGGTATCTCTTACGACACGCACTGTACTAAGCTGCTTCATCATAATCTCGAATGATCGAGCTGATGGGCACTAGCGGGTTCTCGAACCTTCGTTAAGTATTGGAAACCCGAGAAAAATCTGGAGTCTTCGCTTATTGACGAATGCATGGGTCTAGCAGCTATATAAAGGCAGATGTCACCAAAGGAAGAGAGAAGTAGTAAAATTTGACACTTAGTGGCAGTCGGATCCCTATAAAGCGGAAAGGAAATAATTGAAATCTCGTTTTCGTTAACGAATAGTTCGAGGTAGTTTGACGTTAATTGTTAGTTACGCGTGTGTAGTTCGTTTTGCAAATAAAGTGTGTGTGCTTTTCAATCGAAGTGTTTTCATTATTCAGCACAAGAATATCTAACGAACCTGGTTTCGTTCTGGTTTCGCTCATCAGAGGAAACATAACAATACCTTCGTCATGACTTACGGTGCAATTAGTATTAAAAATTAGTATTAAAACTTATTCCGGTTTTCCTATTCCTATGAGAGGTATGTATATGAAATAGTGAGTCGATTTCAACCAAATTTAGGAACATGGTTTGACAATATGATTGAATAATATGAAATTTGGTAAAGATATCTTCAGAAATAAAAAAGTTTTTCTAACAAAAACTTGCTTTTGGAACGGTCGTATGATAGAGTAGTCCAATTTCAACCAAATTCGGGAATGTGATTTGACTAAAGATACTGCTGAATAGTGTGAAATTTGAAAAAAATATATCTTTAGAAATAAAAAAATTTTCTCACTAAGGCGAATTTTAGGGCCGGTCGTTCCTATGGCAGCTATATGACGTAGTGGTCTGATTCCGTTGGTTCCGACATATACAGCGTGTAATAGAAAGGAGGCTTTGTACAAAATTTACAAATACGCACTCTACCTCTTAGGTGGTGCGGAAAAGAGAGTTTATGGTCACCTCGGAATGTCGACTTTCTCTCGGAGATATATCGGGCCTGAATGATACTATCGAGTTATTGTTTTATTTTTGTTTCGTGGGGAATCGAATAATTTATAAATATACTAGCTGCGAGAGCTCGCTTCTCTCGCTCTATCATCTAGTGCTCGCTTCGCTCGCATTGTTATTTGTGAGATTCGGAAATTAATTTGGAAGCCCAGGTGGGCTTAGGGAATTCAAAATTTCAACCGGATAATGGGTAGCATCTTCTTGATCCATTACTCGGTTGATTGAGCTATATTCAACACATTTCCCAGGAACGCATTTTAATACTTCTGCGTTTATCGCAGATGGCTGGTCGTTTTTGAAATACACAACATCAATTATTTTGGAGAATAATCTTCCCTTCTTCTTCCGGATACGTACCGTCACCAATTTTCAGTAACAAATCTGAAAACTTTTGGGCATTTTGATTACCCCCAATTCGCGCCCGCATATTGGTTGACAAATGCATGGGTATGACAATGCGCCATAGATGTGAGCTTTTTACACAAGCCCTAATTTCATCAGCGCTCATTTCTCGGGGTTTTACTGCTAAAGTTTACCTAAAGTCGCCACAGAAAAGTACTGTAATACCGCCCATAGTCCGGTCGTTTTGTTTGATGTCACGTAAAGTTCTATCTACTGATTCAATCGCTTTCCGATTCGCCATAGTGCACTCGTCCCATATTATTAAGAAAGGAAACAATCGCGCAGAACCCTGGCTTCGTTACAGTTCCTGGAAACGCTGTACACTGGGATATCCGTATGGTCCAAGTAAATCGGGATCTCGAATATAGTATGTGCAGTTTTGCCTACTGGTAACAATGTAGCGGCTATTCCTGATGAGGCGACAGCAATTGCTATTTAGTTTTGAGTACGTATTTGGGCTAAGATAACTTTAGTGAGAAATGTTTTCCCCGTCCCACCGAGTGCATCTAAAAATAGGATTTCCCCCAAATCACCGTCTACCTACGCTATGACATACATGATCGAATATCAAACGTTGTTCTGCTCCATAAACCAATACGCAATATTTCAGCCAACTGCGCTGAACTATAGTTGATTTCTGCTGCATACTCACTATTAATGCGTTCCCCGCCTGAAGTTGGTGTGGGCATACTGTATTAAGAGAGAGAATTACCCGTTGTTACTGTTTCTTGCATAGCCAGCAAGCATCGATTGAGATTACTCTCGCCTAATATGTCAGTCCCCCGTGATTGTTGCGGCATGCATCCCCGAAAAAGTCTTCAGTAAATTTACTTTGACACTTACTTATGCCACAACTCCGCTGCATCCGAACAACCACAAAATACCACTAATATGGTAAACAAACGACGTAAGCGATGTGAACTATCGCTGACACATGCTTCAGCCAATGCGTCATCCCAATGCTGATTACCATCTAGCAAGTGACGTGCCCGGCAAGCAGCCTGATAAGTATCGTATTAAAAATCGTCAACCTTTCGCAAATCAGCAGAAGTAGTAGGACCCTGTACTGCATGAAGTAGTAACCGTAAGTAATAGCTTCGAAGTTGTTTGGATGTACTGTGTAAAGTTTGTTATACGTATAGTATGACGGAACTTCTTCGTATAACAGTGTTTTTGCGAAATCGTCAACTTGATAAATTGGAAAGAACAAAGTAGTTTGTGGCGGGCTTTCAATTTGCCTTGTCACATTTTCAGAGTTAAAGTACATCCGCTCCCCAACATCAAGATGCATAACTGGTGGAAATCTTTCATGAATAGGAAAGCTCCAAACGCTTCAAACCGCCTCAGAAGAACTTATATAGCGGCCAGATTTGAACCTACTGACTTCGTCGTATTCATTATTTCTTAACTCAAATGTTGCTTGATCACTACCTTTGTTGACGTATTTTTTTGTGAGATGGAAGTCCAGGTGCGCTTAGGGAATTTAAAAATTCAACCAGATAAATGTTGAGCATCTTCTCGATCCATTACTCGGTTGATTGAGCGATATTCAGCACATTCCGCAGAAACGCCTTTTAATATTTCAGCGTTTGTCGCAGATGCCTGGTCGTTTCGGGGAGTCGAAAAAGCTCTCCTGCAAAGCCTAGAGTTTTCATGATCAGTTAATTTTGCAGGGTCGCTTTCTTCTTCCAGACACGCACCGTCACCAGTTCGCGGGTTAAATGTATGCGCAACAATTTGTATTCGCTAAATTAAAATAATGAATACTGAAATGTCAAATCTATATACTGAACGAAATCAGACCTTAAATACATATTTTCATGAATATCTCGACTCCAGCAGCACCTACCAAGTCCAAATTTTGTCCACAGATTTATTATTATTTAGTTAATATATGTTGTGAATTTGAGCCAAATTGGACCATAAATAAGAATTTTGTAAAAAACTCCACTCCAGTGCCACCTACCGAGTTCAAAAAAAGTTATGCAAATCGGAGGACCAAACGAACATATGGTGTGAATATGAGTTGGATAGCTTCAGTGGTTCAAGAGTTATGGCAGCAGCAACCTATGCATGAACGTTTTTATATATATTAAGATTTTGTGCGATAGTTCGGTGAAATGCACCATTATCGACTTATTTGCGAAAAATTGCTTCGAGAAACGTTTTTTCAAACTTTGGCGTTTTGTAACATCTTACATATTAGTTTAATCAAAACAGTTTGTATGCAAAAGTTGAAGATAATTTGATTACAAATAATTAGATATTTTACTTACTTTTACTTATGTGACTTAAGCGGGCTGAGATAAAAGCCCAAAACTAAAACAAGACAAAACACCCCATAAGTACCGTTATAAACTTTTTCAGGCAGTGAAAATTTGAATTTAAGCTTTCCGACTAAACTTCTATCGTTTTCTAAAATAATCTCAGAGAGTGCCTGGCATTCACTCTGATAACCATCCGCCTGGAGTATTGGCCCAAAAATCAACATGGAATGAAGTACATACTACCGCCTACATTCGGTTGCGCTCGAAGTAAAAAATTGGGACCGAATGTTCACGAGCAGTTCGTTTAACTATTTTTGGATTTTAGTTGTATTCTCAAATCCATGAGCCGGGGGGGGGGGGGGGGGGGGGGGGAATTTATCCCCTTATTCCTCCCGATCTACACCACTGGATGACAGCACTGTCATTTGACCTTGTACTTAGCATTGTTACTGAAAAAAACTGACATTACATAAATATTTTCGTATTAGTTCCTTTGTTTTCTACAGTCAGTCAATATTAATGAAAAAAAAAAGTTTCCCTTATACTAGATTATTTATTTTGTAAAACGCAAACACGTGTTACAAAATAAATAATCTACAGTATAAGGGAAACTTTTTTTTCACATTACATACTTCCAGCAGAACAGTACTTGGTACCAAGCCAACAAATTAATTTACTTTCCAGAATTTGACGGGCTTGAAAAATAGTAAAATGTGAAAATCGTAAAAAATATGAAGTCCTTCTAACGGATCACTTTTTTCTTAACTGTCCTAATCATATATGTATGTATGTAAAATAAAATATATTAAAAAGCTAAAAATGGTCCCAGCTCTCACTCTGTTAAATCGATCTTTATTATTTATTTTATTATTTTATTTAGAAAATACTCGTAGCAGCATTTCAGGTACGCATTTTCAAAGAAGATTTCGATATAAAATCAGATTAACGTCCGGTTAGACGAAAATCATTTTCAAACTACTCGAAATATTATCTTTTTACAAACATAAATACTGCTTGTATTGAAAAAGAAGCTTTGGTATCTGCTCCAGACGTGTTTTATCTTATTCCATAATGCTCTGCTCCTATATTCATGTGTGCCTGGATCTTAATGCCTTGACTGCAAGGTGTCCGCGGGGGCCATGTTTTTTCAGGTTCTTCTGGTACACCTCCCCCTCGACGTCTTGGACGTTATCTTGAAGTTGACTTCGTATACATATTATATTCTTTTGGATCTCAGAAATACAGACTTTAGTAACTAAAGACGCGTGCGGACGCTTAACTCGCGTATCACAGTAGCGTAGCGTTACGTCCGCACATACTACTCGTACACACAGATTTACAAACATACTTGCAGATGAACCGTGGCTACAACTTAGCACAGTAAGCCAGCGTCAAGACTCGTGCCCAGTTCAAGTTTTGTTCTATTCTTTTTTTCCTGTGAATAAGAAGAAACGTGTCTACTTATGAAACTTATTTTCGTTTTTATTGACGGTAAAGCAGCTTACGATCATTTGGGCAGCTTTGGGGCTAGTTTTGGCGCAGAACATTGGTGGAAGCGATTGTGGTCAGCATCACCATTATTGCTTATATCTTAACCACCAATACAAGAATTTGAGAAGTATGCATAAATAAAAGGTAAAAAAAAGCTTGACTTAGTTCACATATTTTTACTGTTTAATTACTTGCGGGTAGAACATTGGCTAAATTCATAAATCAAAGCGGAATCGCAACATACTGTACTAGCAGTATCGAACAGCATTGCAGCGGCTTGATGAGCAACAGTCGTATTTAGTCATCCAATCCAATCATCCATCAATCATCATTGTCAAATTTCATACGAAATTGACTACCGACAAAAAATCGTATGAGTGACATTTCTAAACTGTCAGCATATGCTGGCCCCAGCCTGTGGCGATTCTTTTTTTTTTTGTGATGGAGAAAATGGCATTTGGCACAGCATGCTGTGTCCATCAGAAACTCAGTGCAGAGAATTCATAAAACAAATTGGCAACAGTAGGCCAACCGTTCTGTGTTATGAGCTTAGCCACTGGCTACGTTAATCGTGATCGAGACAGGAGAATCCGGATCGAAAGCCAGCCTGCTCTTCATCAATTGTGCTTTCTTAGTCCCAGAACGACCTTAGATATTATCTTGACAACGGCAGGAAGCACACAAATGTCTTCCCAATTTTTACAGTCTGAAAGTCTACCCTTCTTCGGGCGTTTGAGGATTAATCCTTCCTTACACTCAAAATCAGTGGGAAAGGTCTCTGTGATCCACGCTTTTTCAACAGGTGGGTGCAGCGACTCGGCAGTTACGCTTGGCGCTGCTTGCTAAAGTTCGGCAGAGATACCGTCGAGTCCGGCGGCCTTTCCTCGTTTTAGTGCAATTTTTAACCGGGGAGGCATGGACCGTATATGCACATTTTGATGGTTGGCTAAATTATCTATATAAGGGGGAATTTCACCAGGGGTTACACGGTTCAAGACCGCGCCGCGGTGAAGTGTTCTTTCCACTGCTTCGTTTTTTCTTCCTTCATGATAAGTAGCTTTCCATCACTGTACTTCACTGGATGTTTGCAGGAGTTACTATCACCTGTAAACGGTTCCTATGGCAGCCGGTTCTACGCACCGGAGTGACCCGTTTTTCAACGACCAAAAGCTGCCAAAACCCCTTCAATGCAGAAGGGAGTATATGTGTGTGTTATATTTTAAACGTGTCCGTTTTTTTACGGAATTTGGGAGCTTCAATCTTAATTCTGGTCCATGGATTTGCTGCGTTTGCAACAGAACGCTGCACGAAAATGCAACTTCAGTTAGATGTAACTATTGTGACGAGTGGTGCCACCTCAAGGAATGCTCCGGGCTAAGTCACCATAGACAGTGGAAAGCAACATTTATAGCTGGTCTTTGCAGAAACAGAGGACAACAAACATCTACTTGTATGTTAAAATAATCACTACCCAGCTTGTTTTATATGTTGTTTTATTATAATAAATGCTATAATAATAGCGAAACGTCGCCAATTATAATGATACATCTATAATAATAAAACAACATATAAAACAACCTGGGTAGCGATTATTTTAACATACAAGATATAAAGTGAACCAGTGAATAATTAACTTCAAAAAAAAAACAAACATCTACATACCTCAAATAACTCATCTCCAGTTACGGCGAGTGCACAATCAAGCTCCCACCTGTATTCGGTTACACCAGCGAACAACAATTCCGCACGACTTATTTCGAGTCAACACAATCTGGCTTCTGCTCCACCCGTCGCTAACTTCAACAGCCTATCGATGGTCCAGCATAATATTAATGGGTTACAGCGTAAAATAGCAGAACTACAGTTATCGCATCCTAATTGACGCTATCCAGGAGACAAAACTAAATCACAACTCGTCCCTCAACTCCTATGACAACTTTAACATCATAAGTAAGGACGGGCTAACCAATGCTGGAGGGGAGCTTGCCATCTTCGTTCATCGATCCATGCCATATCGTAATATGATCGTCCTAGCAGTTGACAACACATTGGAAGTACAGGTCATCGCAATAAAATCAGGAAAGGTGGACATAGAAATATTTAACTTATAAATACCACCAGTATCAAGCTGTCCCTCAGGATTCAGCGTAAACCTAAGTCCCTTCCTGTCTGGCCAATATCGCCTCCTGTGGGGTGATTTTAACGCTCACCACGAATTTTGGCATTCCGACCTCGAAAACGACGCCAGTCGAGTTGTCATAGCGGAACAAGTGGATGCATCAGATTTCTGTTCCTTGAACGACGACATTCCAACTAGCTTGACAGGAACCTGTTCTAGTTCCCCCGATATATCGACTGCAAATACGTGTGTCATCAATATTGGAGTTGGCAAGCTATGGACCACTGTAAGAGCCCTTACAAACACAAACCCAACAAAGCAGAGAGAGCTGGTTGCGATTCAATTTGGTGGTACTACAACTAATAGCTCTGTACAATGAGCTAGCCTATTTAACAGATAATTTATTGAACATCTGCCACCCGACAGGCTATAGCGTAAAATATGCAGAACCTTTCGTAACCAAACCAACGACCATATACTTCAAATCTCGTCGAACGAAGTTGCTTCAGACATGAGAAACGCCAAGAACTCCAAAGCCCTAGGACCAGATGGAATATCGATGGTAATGCTGAAGCACTTTCACCTGCCTGCAGTTGACTACATTAGGGCAGCCATCAACCTTGTAATGGACGGTTTGGTGGGCATCCGAAGATGCTCGTGGGGACGAAGCCTAAGATAACATAGTCACCGTGAAGGTCGGGCCGTGCCATCTGGCGAAGAAAAAGGCCCCTCAAGAAGCTAAGAAGCGGCCTATGCTTGCTGTAGCTCAGTTCGGAAGACGTGGGCGGGGTTTTACGTATTAGTAAAAATTTATAGGCTTTGGGAAGACAACACAATCAGGGGAGTTGCAAATGGGGAATGATAAAAAAATGAGGCGATAAGAATAGAATGGTTGGCGGACGGCGCAGATTCCCTCGCGTTCACATCAGGGTCCAGGCGTAATGGGATCCTCGGCCTCTGGTTTCGTACCACCGACAGATCCTTACTCCTCAGGTGCTGCCATAGATCTGCCGGTGGAAGCAGCACTACCAGACCAGCATATGGTTCATTACAACCTCTCGGTTTTATTGTCCATCGTTCCCGAAATATGGAAGCAAGGTAGGGTGATTCCAATTTTAAACCCCGTCCCATCACCCTATTGTCTCCAGTTGCGAAAACTCTTGAATCTGTCTTACTTCCTACATTTGCGAATCATACTCAGCTGGCTGACCACCAACATGGTTTCCGGAAAATGCGCAGCACGACAACAGCCTTGGATGACATAACATCATCTGGGCGTTACTCTGGACTGCATGACAGAATCATCAGCCCATTCGTCAACAGTAACTAACAAGATGAAGAGCAGGAACAAGGTCCTTAACGCTCTGGCTATTAGTTCCCCAAGTAAAGATAAAGAAGCCCTATTAACCACCTACCAAGCGATCGGTAGATCTGTAGCTAACTATGCGGCACCAGTGAAACACATTCAGACCTGTCAAAATGCAACCTTACGAACCATCATAGGCTTGTCTGTTGATGTCTCATCAAGACCACCTCCATCAAGAGAACATAAGAAACCACAACATGCTGCTGTCAAACCAGTATATAGTCGGATGCTTTCGAAGTGATCACCCGAGCTTTGATCGAATGGACAGAACCCCACCGCCACGACACATCAGGCGAAATCTAAGAGACCGCAAAAGGGAAGTCCAACGATTTATGAGGGTCCCCCTGAGTTATTAATCTGCCATTGCTATGCTGCACAGGGAGGAACTACATACCTCGATTGTGGACCTTAACAACAACATAAGGCGCGTTCTTTTGCAGCTATCCAGGTCACGGGTGGGTAGTTAACCCGAGCTTTTATGTAAAAAAAATAAACGATCTATCTATATATCTATCCCATCATACATGGTAAAAGCATGTATTTGACATGAAATGAATTTTGTCTCGGATAAAGTATGGATGTAAAGTTGTGGGATAATTCCACTATTTGAAAAATATTAAAAACAAACTTCATTCTATCACATCAAGAGCAAGCAGCGGCGACCGGTAGCGCAGTGTGTTGAGGCATCAGTCTCATGTTTGACTACCGGCGTTTCGGGTTCGAGTCCCGTCCACGACGACGTTCGTGGCCATGGATGTGCAGGAGGTGCATGCTGGCAACTGCATTCTCCGAAACCAGTTTATGCCGTCGAAACGTCCACTGGGCCACATGGAACAGTTGATACGCTATGCCCCACAAGGGGATAGGACAATTGAGAGAGAAGAGCAAGCATTGAAATTATCAAATTCCAGGCGGCCAAGGCCCGACGTCGGGCTGTCGCGCCACGATGATGATGATGATGAACCTATCAAATTAAACTGTGATAGAAGAAACTAATTGATTCCGAGTAGTTTCCTAATTATTTCGACAAAAATCACTTTTCCAATTGGAAAAAATATTAAATCCCATTGAATTTAATGGAGGTGAATTAGGTGAAAACACAGTGAAACATCGTCGAGTGAACGAACTTCTTCTAACAACCGCCCTAAATAAAAGCTTTACTTGTGAGCTATCCAGGATCGGCCCTCGATAAGTTACTGGGTTAAGCGCTAACCTATATAAGGTAGCATTGTTTTTGTATTGCGTTTTATTTCACTAACCTATAAAGGTTAAGAAAAGCAAAAGAACGCGCCTATTGCACTAGGCGTTCAACCAACAGACATTTTATCAGAAGAACGAAACCTGCCTAGAGCGACCAGGATCCCGCTCGCACAGCTCCGTTCAGGCTGGTGCTTGCGCCTTAACTCATACTTATCCCGAGTCGACCACAGCAACTAAAAGCGCCGACGTACCTAACACGTTTAGCGCTTTGGGAGAACCCCATTGAAGTGGCTGCGTTCCTGCAACTTCCTGCGGAGGAAACTCATTCGGACGCGCTAATTTTATGACACACACACTCAATAAATATATTATTTTTTTATCGCATCGCACACTACGCTGAATTTTTCGAAATTTCCGACGTTAAAGGAGTTCTATGCTGCTTCGATTGTCGTCTAGTGTTGCGGCCAAACGAACCTTCAGCTCTTTTCTTTCCTTTCAATCCGATGCCATGAGGCGCCGGACATCCAGGGCTTATTCCGACAATCCCGGCTTGTGCCAAAGATGGTATCAGCCAACGCCATCTAGATAGACAGGCCTGCGCTCAGCTGATCGTTACGTCATTATTTCCTTCGCCAAGGCCATGACAAGGCAGTGACTGCACACGACGATGTTCCCGGCACGACATGTGTTTACAATTGGAATTGCGCCAGACGGCATTTTAGTCCTCTAAAAACACACTTTCTAGACACTTGCACCAATTTGGTCGAAGCCGCAGCCCCGGGGATCAGTCGCAGAGCATCGTGGAACAGTTCACACTTGACAAAATATTGTACATCTTTTGACCGCACGACACACTTTCATCGCGCACGTGTTTGTTTTCCCGGATCACTAGATGAAATTTTACTTACAAATAAACATTGAACGCGGAAAACGAAAACTAATCACGGAACGCACAAATACCGGGAACTCGCCGCCATCAGTCACCGACCACTGGATTGTGGATACTGATGGCGTCATCAAAGGAAATGATTGCGTCAAAACCAGCTGAGCGCAGGCCTGTCTATATAGATGGCGTTGTATCAGCGTTGCCAATGAGTGCGTTTTCAAAGCAAAACAGTGTCGTCACTGTTGCATGTGTGACAGAGATGTAAAATGTTGTGCACCTGTGAGTGAGTGAGAGAGTCGCGCAACAGTGTTGATCGATTTATCGATGATCGTTATATTGTTGTAGGACAGCTGCATTTTTTAGTCGAGCGGCAAAGTGGCCGATCTGATTTTGTGTTCTGCGCTGATCAACAGAGAACTAACTGATTTTGTAGTGGTCTTTATGCTCAAACATAGTACCACCGATGAAGGGACTGTGGTAGTTGCAAAACTCTATAAATCTGTCACCGTTGCCGTTACGATCCCCAAGGCCGTGTTTCTCCATCACATGTCTAAGCCGATTGTTATATAGTACTCGTAAGCACCCACTTTTGAATTCTAATACCCCATAACCATTACAATGTCACTTTTAGGTGTTCCGCTCTGGACTGCGTTTAGTAGTTTGTAGAAGGAGTCTTTCTCCAAGACATTATCGGGTTGAGTTCGAGCATAACATCTTATTTATTATTGTAATGTTCCTCATTTTGACCGCCTAGGTCATGATTCTGTCGGAGACCGCATCCCACGATAAGAGACAGTTTAGTGCGGCTTTGGTTAAGAGGAGCCCCACACCCGACCCACGCCCATTACCGGTAGCGCGGTAGCTCTACCGAAGTACAACATTAAAGTGCTACCCGTTGGAGAGATAAATCTCCACTGTTCCACTATCTTATCTCACTAACTCCTAAGATGTTTAATTTATACCGCAGGAATTCATTCTCTAATTGAATAAATAGTCCGTCAGTCCTTATCACATGATCGCGCAGAACCACGACCAAACTTCCATCGAACCATTAAATATCATAGAACGGTGGAAATAGGGGGAACTTCTCTTCCGCATGTTCTATGAAATTGATGGTTCGATGGTTGTGCGCGTTCATGTGTGGCGACCTTTACTGACGAAGCTAGTTCTGTGTCCTATGGTACATTTGCCACTTTGAAATTAGTAGTAAAACTTGTTCCGATTTCACTGTGTTCCTATGAGAGGTATATGAAATAGTGGGCCGATTTCAACCAAATTTAAAAAAGTGGCTTAGCAGTCAATATGATTGAATAATATGAAATTTCGTAAAGCTTCAGTTTTTCTGACAAAAACTTGTTTTTGGAACGATCGTTGATATGACAGATATATGACGTAGTAGTCTGTTTTCAACCAAATTCGGGAATGTGATTTGACTAAAGATACTATTGATTAGTGTGAAATTTGAAAACGATATCTTTGGAAATAAAAAAGTTTTTCTCACAAAGACGAATTTTTGGACCGGTTGTTCCTATGGCAGCTATATGACCTAGTGGTCCGATTCCGTTGGTTCCGACATATTTACAGCGTGGAATAGAAGGAAGGCTTTGTTCAAAATTTCAGCTCGATAGCTTTAAAACTGAGGGACTGGTTTGCATAGAAACAGACAGACAGACGGACAAAGCTTAATCGACTCGTCTCATCATACTGACCAAGAATATATATATAGTTTATATGGTCGGAGATGCTTCCTTCTGTGCGTTGCAAACTTCATGACAAGGTTAATATACCCTGTCACATCCGTGAAGGGTATAAACAAAATCAGGAGCCCAGATGCAAAACTCTCTTATTACATTTTTTTAGTTAGCTGTACATAATTGCTCTCCAAAACGTAGTTTATGACCAGGTGTATTAATATTGCACTTTCCCCCCCCCCCCCCCCCTTTTGTAGAATCTTCAGTCAAAAACATCAACTTATTTCTAAACTCCGTAATATGTTCGTATGTTCTGTTTTCATAACTGCTCAATATGGTTGTCAAAACTTCGTAATTCTTTTGTGTTTTATTTGCAGTAGTCCGGATAGCGCAACAGTTAGCACGTTCGCCTTCTACGCACTGGGCCCCGGTTCGATTCCTACTGAATGCGGTAGTTTTCGATGAAAAAGGGGATTTATGCGTCGGACTATGAGGCCACTCAGCTGTTAAATGAGTACCCATTTATGGGGTAAATAACTCGGTTGAGCGTGTTGCTGATCACATACCTCTGCACAAGACATATACGTACCGTCACGATCAAGAAAATGAGATGATGCTAACTCATCTCGAGGCCATGGTTCAAATTGGACTGTTGCCCCAGTTATTTATTTTTATTTTATTTGCTCGCTATTTTTATACCCTAGAACTTATAAAGATATAGGGTATATTATTTTTGGTCCGACAGAAATATGTAACACCCTAAAGAAGGCTCCGAAGGTATGGCAATATATAAATAAACGATGTCTGCCTATGTATATGTCTGTCTTTTCGTCTGTCAGTCTTTCTGCCCGTTCGGACAATAATTTTCGATAGAATGAAGCTAGCGACTTGAAATTTTGGGCAAATGTTTGTATTGTACATAGTTGCTTGGCACTGGAAATGGATAAGGCCTCACCAAAGGAACCCCTACCTCCCCAACAAACGATACTTCAAAAAGGCGATAATTTTAGATAGAATGATGCTAGCCCAACTAACAATTTTGTTCTTATAGAGATCTTCAAGGATTTTATAAGAACTACATTTAGTTTCAGCTAAGACTTATTGACTTGCAAATTGTTCTGATAGAAATCTTAAAGAACGTTTCTAGCCAAAAAGTGGCGTATGAAATTATGAGTATAAAGTATTTTAAGAATTCTTCAAGTCTTCTTAACAGCTCTAATTAGAGAACTTATCAGAAAGATATCAGTAAAAGTAAAATACGTGTAAGTGATTTACAGTAATCTGCTATACATACATAGATCACCTTTTAGAATCTTAACTAAGAGACAAAGATTTCTATTGGTTTTCAGTAAGTAAATTTTGTGCTTATTGTAGCATTAATTTTGGAAGTTCTCAATAAAAATACGAATGGAGTTGAAATTCATACTTGTATTATTGGTCTGATGCACTTTTTCGCAGTGGATTTTGTCGATTTGATAGTCAAATTTTCTCTGCGAAAGAAATTTTTCTGATCAAATGCTGTACAAAACTCCCAAAAAAAACGAATCCCTCTCGAAATTTAGCATACATGTACATTTAATGTTCATCATGAATTAAATGTACTTTTTGCATAGTAGCTAATAGTGGCCTAAAATGTATTAAACACGTTCTTATTTTCTTGTCAGACCCTAAGAAATACATTTAAAATGAAAATATCCAAAGTCACCAAAGTAATGAAGAAATTAATTTCTGGCGCAATAATTGTTATAACCAAACAGTCGAAAAAGATGGCGGTTCTCTCAAGCTCTATTTTAAAGAAGTTATAAGTGTCTAGTTAAGTTTGTTGCTCCCGTAAGTAAATTATAATAACTTCTTCCTATTAAACTTTTCTTCAATATTGCAATTAAACTATATCTTTTCCTACAACCTTCGCCTGACTTCTTTAAGTATCAGAGTGTCTAGCTTTCTCATTTAAAGCCGTTCTACTCATCTCTATATAAGCTAAAATATTATAACCCTGAAACAGGAATATATTCTTGATCAAGCTTATTATACAAGCAGTACGAGAGTTGACAAACGGCAATTATTTCCTATAATGGTTTAGTTAGACCTACACTGCATTAACACTTAGAATGGTCTAAAGCAAAAACTTTAAGAGGATCTTTTCTAATAACACACTTGCAAAAATTACTTTTAAGGCTATAATCTGAACAAAATGCCTTTAAAGTTTTCATCGAGCTTCCAATCTGCACTAAAGACTTTTTACACGTCTTTTCTTTTAAAAGTTACAACAGATTCAGGTATTAGTTTTACTTTTTAGCAGAATGCCTAATAAATATCTTTAACGTAATATTTCGTTCCGAAAGGTTTAATACCGATATTATAAGAGTTTTGGTTCTCTCCTCAAGAGCAAATTGTTAGTTGGGAGGGGCTTGAAATTTTGGTCAAATGTTTGTAGTAATATCTAGTTCGTTGGTATTTAAAGTGGGGCAAATGAAACGCCTGCCTCCCCTACATATGTAAAATAATTAAATGTATCTATAACTCCCGATAGAATAAACTATAAAAGTTTAACTTTGGTAGATAATTGTAAAGGGCCATATTGGAAATGTAAATGAAAGTAGAAATGCTGCAAAACTACGTCTTTTTGATAGCTATTTCATCAAAATTTTGTTAGTTTAAGTACATATATGTACAATAGTTGGAAAACTTTCTTATTTAAAATTTTGGTTCGCTCTGTAGCAATATTAAAGTATTTGTCATGAATGAAATTTTTTGTTCAAACTCTTACTCTAATGATCTAATCCAACAAGGAAACAAAAATTAAAACAAAAATGTAAAACTCGTACCTATATATGTATTTATTTTTTCTTCTATTCCTGCAAAATTACTAAGGCCCGTTTTCTCAATGTCCGGTTAAAATGCCAGTTAGCTATCCGGGACACTAAATGTAACCTTAGCGCATGCAACGCTCAAAATATGATAATGCAGTCCATAGCGCAGCTAATGCAGCAGAAAGTCAGCTGATTTTCTTGGCGGAATTCTGGCACCTGTTCTATTCTATTCTACGCCTGTGCCACCTCTCAGCATTATTTAGTAGCTGAGTTGGTTTCAGATCCGTTTCCTTCGAATGAATATCCAGAACTCTGTTCCTTGTGACCAGTTTAATTGTCTCATTTGAATGTGCAAAGTAAACAGTTCTAGCTGTCAAAATCTCAGCAGCCTGTATCAGCTGTTTGGAATTATTGTCCGATATATTCTTAACCGGAAGATGAGTGCCGTTTAGCGTTTATCTACTGAATAAGATTTAACTAGACATAGAGAAAACGGCCCTATAACTATAATGAGAAAGTTTTGCAACTGCGCTCCTCAAATGTATTGTCTTTTTTCAGGTTTAACTTTCCGAACTTTTCTGATCCCTCATATATCCGCGAAAATGAAATCCAACAAATTTTATTTGGACAGCAGAAACATTTTGTTTGTTACTTGTTCTATTTAATTATACGCCAAATCAGCATTTGATTCACAGGAAATAAGCTGTACGATCGGCCTCAACTGCATTGGCTGCACCACATATGTATGTATGTATTTCCACCTGTTAAGTCACTAACAGAACAACTTTTTCGCACCAGCTATCCATCAAGAATAATCGGGGATAATGTTGTTAGTGTATTGTTCTATTCTGGTACAAAGAAATGCGGCTAATATCAAGTTATCGGTCGTTCGATTATTCATTACATATCCATAACTTCTATTAATGCATTTCGCGTGAACATTTCACTGCATGTCAGGTACAGAACTTCCCGGAAATTAAATTTCCAGTCGTTGCTCGATAGAATCAAAATACACCTCGTCGTCGCACCGTTAGAGGCTCCGAAGGGCCCACTTGACCATATTGCATTGCCTGCAAACCGCATTTGAAATTCAACTATCGTACATCATCGACACCATGTACTCATAAAGTGCATACAAAAAACTTTAAACATGGAAAGTGCAGCTGAGACGAAGAGAGTCTTTCCCACGGTCGGAACATCCGCAACCGGTGTACGTCTTCGTATAGTGTTTTCATCCCCTATGCGCACGCTCATTCCACTCACATCAGACTTCATCCGTTGAGGGTGTACAGGCACTTCCCGTCGCTTTATAAACTAAGTTGCTTGTGCGCTAAAGAATCGAATACGCTACCCACACCCGCATCCGTGTCTTTATCCTGGCCCGAAAAAAAGGTACGTGCGGTTAAGGATGAGGTTGAGGCCTGAAATCGCATCCTAGCAATGAGTGGTTAGTTACCTTTTTTTGTTTCACGGATATATGTAGTTGTACTCACGGTCTTAGCTTCCGCCCATTTCGTTTTTGCGATTGACTTCGGCTTGTTTGTACGGATACTTGTATATTCGAATGTTGAGTTTGCTTTGCGGACACTTTCATGGAACATGAGCCTACGCATCTAATCTTTAATCATTTCAAATATAAGTGATAATGCTATATGGAACTAATAAGTTGGGGCCAAAATAATAAAATGATGTATGGACATGTGAACTATTGCCCGATATTCTGTCGGTTAATAATGTTTGATTTTCTTAGTATCTCATACGAGGGAAATCGCTAACCTATCCGTCGGTTATGAGTTTATCGAAACGGTAAACCTAAATAGTCAAAATCGGCTGCTCTTGCTATTTCGACAGCCACAATTGTTTATTTTTGCACATTCAAATGAGATAAATATTGAACTAGCGATAATACAGAATTTTTTAAATTGATCATTTGAATTGAAATTCGATGCAAGAGGACTTTGAACCTACTCAGCCGCAA
Source organism: Chloromyia formosa (assembly GCA_964017055.1). Taxonomy (NCBI): domain Eukaryota; kingdom Metazoa; phylum Arthropoda; class Insecta; order Diptera; family Stratiomyidae; genus Chloromyia; species Chloromyia formosa. The sequence goes on along the minus strand of OZ024814.1, from coordinate 43,427,436 downwards.
GTGAATGCTGTGAACGGGCGCAGAAATTCAGATGCACACACCGACGTTGATAATTTTGATAATGCGTTGCCGAACCTTGATCTGTGTTGCCTCTTATCCAAGCCCGGATCAAATGCGTGAGAGCCTTTATAAATGGCACGGATCGAAATTCGGCAACCTGAAATTATAATAGAATCAAAATCAAATGTCACGACCGAATTTTTGGGTGATCCGTGACACTGATTGTGTTGTTTGCCATCCATGCATCACTCTTGCCATGAAATTGATAAGAGCAGGACATGCGGCATATGACGACCTCGACCACATCAAGGTGTGAGTTGATGGGATCTATAGTATAATAAAATCTATAATTTTTTTTAATATGTACAACGATTTTTGCTGCTACTTCTCACACTCATTTGTACTCGTGTTACATCATATTTTAACAATATTACTCAAGCATTTTGAATTGCCCTTTCCGCATCAAATCTGAAATAAGTGGAATACTTGATACATCATTTCATTGAAAAGTTTGCTTCACTTCCATTTAAGTACCATAAGTAGGCTTTCCGGCTTTCTCGAAAAGACCACAGTCAACATCCGTTTTCGTTGTGTTTCGAACAGAAAAGATTTTGGCATGGAAATGCTTCCCGCGCCTCTTTGAACTTATCGTATATCCGGCTGATGGTTCCATCCAAGCAAGAGTATACGAGTATGTAGTACATACGTATTTACGAACGAGTATTTTTATTCCCTGAACTTTCTAAATATTGGGTATATTGATTTTGTTTATTTATATAAATGATGGGGGTCATCTCCTGATCCGATTTAGCCATGTCTGTCTGTCCGTTCGCACGATAACTTTCGATAGAATGAAGCTTGAAATTTTGCTCAAATGTTGGCAATATGATCTAGTTGGTTGGTATGAAAATGGGCATGATCAGGTCAAGAGATCGCCTACCTCCCCTACAAATGTTAAATAAATAAATGTATCTACATATAATTCCCGATTAAATCAACGTGAGAAGCTCTAGATTAGGTAGATGGCTCGAGACGGTAATTTTACACTCTCCCGGAAAAATAAAATCGATCAGTTGCAGACTAACGGTACTTTTCGTACAAAAACCCCCCGTACTACCCTACTTTTCACGTTTTTTTGTCTATAACTCTTGAACCAATTGACGTAGACACCTGATTTTTGGCATGTAACCTTCAGATGAGAAGCTGCTTCAGTTTTAGTAAGATATGCATAATCAGACCAAAAGAACGCCTAACTCCCCTACAAATTTCAAAAATTGAAATATTCCTTTAACTCTGATAACTTTCGATAGAATGACACTAGCAAGTTGACAATTTGGCATAAGGTTGGTAGTAGGATCTAGTTAGTTGATACTAGGCAAAATAGGCAAGATCCGACAACAGCAGCCCCTACCTTCCTTACAAATGATACTTCGAATAGGCGATAACATTCTATAGTTGATGCCATACATCAATTACTCCTGCGAGTATGGGAGAACGAGGAGATTCCAAACGATTGGCGCAGAAGCATCATCTGTCCAATTCTGCGAGAACTACAGGGGCATCTCACTAGTTTGTACGTCCTATAAAATTTTGACGAAAATTCTGGAAAATAGAATAAAACCGTACGCAGAACGAGTCATTGGCGAATATCAAAGCGGTTTCAGACCTGGTCGCTCCACAACCGATCAGCTCTTCTCAGTCAAACTGATACTCCAGAGGTGCTGGGAATACAACGTAAACGTATACCAAATCTTTGTCGACTTCAAGCAGGCGTATGACAGTATCGATCGTGGAGTACTGTACAACATCATGCTGCAATTTGGTATACCGGCCAAATTAGTGCGACTGACTAAGATGACGATGACCAACTCCATCAGTCAGGATCCATAATAGACTTACTGATCTATTTGAAATACGCACTGATTTGAAAGAGGGCGATGGACTGGCACCGACGCTCTTCAACCTAGCACTGGAATACGTTATTCGGGCCATGAATATGTCTCTTCATCGGTGGTACTATGTTTGAGCATAAGGACCACCACAAAATCAGTTGGTCCTCTGTTGATCGGCGCAGAACACAAAATCAGATCGACCATTTTGCCATTAGTAAAAGATTCAAGAGTTGCCTCCTGGACGTGCGAAACAAGAAGGGTGCCGATATTGGGATGGGAAGAGACCATTATCTTATGATCGCTAATGTTCGATTGCGTATTGCAGCCGTGCGCCGCCCCAGCGACGAAAGATCCAGGCCCCGCAAATTCAACACCGCTCGACTAAAAAATCCAGCTGTCTTACAACAATATAATGACCATCTTGCGCAAAAAGCGGCTGAGATAACTAGTCACCCAGATAGTGACATAAACGAAAACTGGGATGCCATAAAAAATGCGTGCATTGATAGCGCAAATACCATCCTTGGCCCAAACCCGGATTGCCGGAATAAGCCCTGGATGTCCGACGCTTCATGGCAGCGGATTGTTGAGAGAAAGGAGCTGAAAGTTCGTTTGGCTGCAGCAGCAGACGACAATCGAAGCAGTATCGAACTCCTTTACCGTCAGAAAGCTCGAGAAGTTCAGCGTAGTGTGCGACGCGATAAAAGAGTTTATGCCAATTCTCTTTTAGCGTCAGCAGAAGAAGCTGCTAGAAGTAACAACTTAAACGCCGTATACGGTGTCATCAAGGAGTTTACAGGTGGTCGTAACTCCTGCCAACATCCGGTGAAAGATAGTGATGGAAAGCTACTTATCTTGGAAGAAGATCAAATGAGGCGATGGAAAGAACACTTCGCCGCGGTCTTGAACCGTGTAACCTCTGGTGAAGTTCCCCCTCATATAGATAATTTTGCTAACCATCAAAATGTGCGTATACGGTCCACTGCCCCGACTAAAGAGGAAATAGTCACTGCAATTATTGCACTAAAACGAGGAAAGGCCGCCGGACTTGACGGCATCCCTGCCGAACTTTATCAAGCAGCGCCAAGCGTAACTGCCGATTTGCTGCACCCACTTGTTGATAAAGCGTGGAATACAGAGATCTTTCCCACTGAGTGGAAGGAAGGTTTGATCATCAAACTTCCAAAGAAGGGTAGCCTCACAGACTGTAATAATTGGAGAGGCATTTGTGTGCTTCCTGCCGTTGCCAAGATAATAGCTAAAATCGTCCTGGAAAGACTAAAGGCCCACTTAGAAAGCACAATTGATGAAGAGCAGGCTGGCTTTCGATCCGGATTCTCCTGTGTCGATCACATTAACACCTTGCGAATCATCATCGAGCAATGCGCTGAATACGATTCTCCGCTTCACTTGCTTTTCATCGATTTCGAAAAGGCTTTCGATAGTGTGAACCGGGATTCTATATGGGCGGCCTTGCGCAGGAGAGGCATCCCTGAGAAGCTTGTGGCTATTATTAAGGCAACCTATGACGGCGCGAAATGTCGCGTTCTGCATAAAGGTAAGGTGTCGGGGGACTTTGAGATTCGCAGTGGAGTTCGGCAGGGGTGCATCCTCTCACCGATCCTATTCCTCATTGTGATCGGCCATGTGTTGCATGCAGCCCTATCCGGACTCGACAGAGGAATTCAATGGACTTTGACATCTTATCTACAACATCTTGACTACGCTGACGACATATGCCTACTCTCCCACAAAATCATGGATCTGTCCGCAATGGCGTTAGATCTCGAGAGGGAGGCAAGCAAGGTTGGGGTAAAGATTAATACCAACAAGACCAAGGTTCTTAGCCCGCCGTTGCGAAAAAGAAATCCGACACCTATTGCCATCAATATTAATGGGCAGCCTGTGGAGAAGGTGGACAACTTCGTCTACCTGGGTAGCATTGTTGCCGAAAATGGTGGTACGGAGCAGGACATCGCTCGTCGTATCAACCAGGCTAAACGCGCATACGGCATGCTGTCCAAAATCTGGCAGGGCAGTTATCTCAGCATTAAAACCAAGCTGGGCCTGTTTCGCTCCCTGGTACTATCAGTGCTTTTGTATGGGAGCAGTACATGGAAAGTTTCCGTAGGAGTTACCAGAAAGCTGCAAGTTTTCGTCAACTCATGTCTTCGTCGAATTTTAAGAATTTTCTGGCCCGAAACAATATCAAATGAAGAGCTAAGTCGGCGTACGGGTCAGATGCCAATCGACGAATTGATACGCAGGCGAAAATGGCAGTGGATAGGTCACACATTGCGGAAGAGTGATAACTGCATTGCTATGCATGCCATGAAATGGAACCCCATTTCCAACCAAGGCCGACCAAGAGGGGGTCCTCGAATCACATGGCGTCGATCTGTGGCAAAGGAGTGTCAGGTACTGGGTAAGTCTTTTGGGGAGTTGCGCCCCATTGCCCAGAACAGAGTACGATGGCGCGCAGGAGTAGTTGACGCGCTATGCCCCGCTAGGGGTTAAGGCAAAGTAGTATTTGAAACACGCACTGATTTGAAAGAGGGCGGTGGACTGGCACCGACGCTCTTCAACCTAGCACTGGAATACGTTATTCGGGCCATGAATATGGACAACAGCAAGACGCTACTCATCAAGTCGACACAATTAGCAGCGTACGCCGACGACATCAACATCATGTCCCGAAGATTGGCTGACGCAGAAGAACTTCTGCATATGCTCGATACCGCTGCAAAGGAAGTTGGATTACGTATTAACGAGGGTAAAACTAAAATAATGATGCAATCGGTGACAAGGACACCTGCACAACCAAGCATCAATGTGGGGGACCTCAACATCGAGTTCATGAACAACTTCATTTACCTGGGTTGCAACTTGTCAAGGGACGCCAACGAAACTGACGAAATCAAGCGACGGATACAGTTAGCTAATAAGACTTTTTTCTCGGTTCTCCCCATAATGAAATCGAAGCATGTGCACAGAAACACGAAGCTCCGCGTGTACAAAACCATTGTACGACCAGTGCTATGCTATGGCTGTGAAGCATGGACCCTAACTCAAGCCTCCGAAAACATGCTAGACACTTTTGAACGTAAGGTTCTACGGCGAATTTTCGGGGCTGTTTGCGATCGAGATGGATGGCCCATCCGGTACAACCATGAGTTGTATGAAATGTACGATGAGCTGCAAGTCTCGAAAATCGTCAAACTACAACGACTTCAATGGGCAGGGCATGTACAAAGAATGGACGATGATCGCATGCCTAAGAGAGTAATGAATGCAGAACGAGTCGACGGAGCGAGACTGCGAGGACGACCGAGATCTCGTTGGGAGAGCTCAGTAGGCGTGGACCCCGCGCAGCTGCTGGGCTCCCAAAATTGGAGGACGCGGTCACGTGACCGAGATAATTGGAGGACAATGATCCAGGCGGCCAAGGCCCGACGTCGGGCTGTCGCGCCACGATGATGATGATTCTATAGAATAAATCTAGTAAGTTGGAATTTTGGCCAAATGTTTGTAAAAGAATCCAGTTGACAGGCTTTGAAAATGGTCATGATCGGACCAAAAGGGCGCCTACCTCTCCTTCAAATGATATCTCAAATTTATGGTAAGTTTCCATAGTATGGAGATAGCGGCTTGAAATTTTGCTCAAATATTTGTGGTGTGGGTTAGTAAGTTGATTTTGGGAATGGGCAATATCCTATCTCCCCCAAAAGTTGTGGTAAAAAGAACTCACTCGACTCAGATGGTGTGCGTGATGAAAGCTTCTGTGATGCATATTTCATGAAATACATGAAAAAATCGATGATTTTTCCACTTCGTGGGAACAAAGGAGCAATTGACAAAAAGTGTTTTTCATATTAGATCAGCTCAGTTGCTATTGGTTGTAGAAAAAAACTTATGAAATATAGGAAATTTTGTACTCTACAAAAATTGGCTGCACATATTTTGCCTTAAAATGGACTGGAACGAAGTTATAGGCGAAAAACTGATAAAAGTGCCAGTTTTTCCAAAATGGCGGGGGAGCACAAGGTGGTGGGGTGACACAAACTTCGATTTTTTACTACCCCACCGATCTATTCAATACAACATATCAAGAATTCGCACTTTTTGCAGAGTAATGTCTAGACTCTGGTGTAAAGAGACTAACTTCCTCCACAATAATCATGATGATACTCAGATTAGTATATTCTGAGTCGAGATTTGCATTAATTCTTCACAAATTGTTTTGGATAGGTAGAAGGATCTCCTATTACCACATTATCATAGGCTGAAAATGGATCAAACGCACTTATCAGCTCAAGTGGTCCTAGAAAATTTTCATTTTGAAGGAATCCAAATTTTTGAAAAAATTCTAGACATTAGAATTTTGGAATGATAAATTTTGATGCCCTTCTTTGGTGATGCTGATGGCCTAAGCGCGTGCTTATATTGCTTGACGGTTAATCCAGGGCTACCCACGTCTGACTACCGTTGAACAAAGGAAAGAAACAAATTGACCTTTATGTCCTTTATAAAGCTTTCCACAAACGAGCGCGATACGGTACAGCGGTACAAATTTACATGGCGGTATATGCGAGCTCTCACTGCATACGCGGTATACCGCGGCGAAGCTGGGGTATTGCAGCGACAGCGATACACTTTTGTGTACCGCGGCAAAGTTGCGGTACTGAACTTTTGTATCGCAGCCGGCACTATTGATCGCGATGTACCGCAGCCGGTACTATCGATTGTACCGTGCTCGTAACGCGGTGGTTTGAATGGGCACGCAGTATGTTGCTACCGCTGAGTACCGCCGTACCATACCGCTACCGCGTACCGCGCTGGTTTGTGGAAAGCTTAATGAAGAATTAAATTTCAAATTAAAAAAAATGTTTATGCCATTCCGATTGAAATCAACATTACTGCTACAAATATGATACATACATATAATGTGCTTTGAATAATTTCCTAACGTCTTCTGTTATCGTACTGTATCTGTATAGAAGACAATCTATTGAGGCACTCATTGATTAATTGTGAACCATTTCCAGAATGTCCTCACTAGTTGAGAGGTTTCAGGTCTTGTAACTTTCATTTCAAAGTACACAATGTACTTTTAACATATATCTTCAATTTTGTTTTAAATAGGAATGTGTAGTTACTTCCCGTGGAAGCAAAAGTAAATACAAAGATTTACCACTAAAATATTTCAGTCAATATTCCACAATTGATTAGTTTTGAAAAAAAAAAAGAAACGAAACTTTCCGAAACACGCTCCATGCAATGGAGGCGAACCCGTTTGTGGTTTTCAATTGAAAAGACATCGTTAAAGACGATTTATAGGCAAATGAGGGAATTAGATGTAGGTGTAGGATATTATTATTCAGATTTAAAATTCTCTAGAAAAAAAATATTGTAAAGGCGACGATCACGAAATCTAAGTGGAGATTTTTTAACGGTCATTAGGTGGGCGTTGGAGATCGCACCTTTTTCATAGTCGGGCAATGTCCACATACTGAGCCAGAATCACCGGTGCTGGATGGATAAAGATAACTTACGTGAAGTAAGCGTGTCAGGCCATTTGTAAATCGTGCTTGAATGCTTATGGAGGGCACATTTTTCAGTTTTCATAAAATCTTTTAAAATGTTTGTATAATTGACCAAACTTGATCCGGTAAATTAAAGCAGTTGACGCACTATACTCGTAAATTGCATTTGATTGTAGTGTTGATAAGCCGTCTGTTGAACTTCTGTTAATATGTAGTGATGTAATGATGCATCGCGTTATGCATGGATAACATCTAGTTGCAAAAGCAATGATTTTTCTTCCCATAACACCATATTTTGGGAGAAAAAAAACGAAAATATTCGTTGAAAATAACAATCATTTAAAAAAAAATTCAATCATGGATATGGTTTTGGGGTGAAAAAAATTTAATTTACTGATATGTATACGTACATAGAATTGCAATTTTCAAACGCGCGAAGACAATACATATGTATGTACTCGATGATGTACAGTTCGGCAGAAAAAAAGAAACAAGCTAGCCTTCGGTAAGACTACTCTTCATACTTATTTAATATTATAAAAACACGATTGAATTGTACGTTGCTTTAGCAATTGACATGCCATTTAACAAACCTTTGTCCAATTAAAATGCTAATTATATGCAAAATATGATAGTTAAGAAATCGAAAACATTTTCCATAATATTTTTTGCTTACAATATCACAGCAATTCAAGTATTGAGGAATTTGTCAGTCAATTTTGATCCATTCTGCATTGAAATAAGCAGCAACCCTTGTTCCGATTCTACTGTCCCTATAGAGAGTATATGAAATAGTGGGCCAATTTGAACCAAATACAGGAATATGATTTAGTGGTAAATGCACTGCTCCACAAACAAGTCGTGCACCCACTATTCTTCCTCCTGAAAAGAGCAATTAAAGAAAATTGCAGTTTCAATTACTAGTGTAGGTAGAGTGAAAAGGAGCAAACATTTTGAAAAGTCAATTTCTCAAAACCGTTATACGGTTTCATTCAGTTTTATTACAAAAAAAACCCCAAAAAATTAAGATTCTGCTTGTAGGCCAGTCAAATTAAATATTATTAATAATAATTAGGGAAAGATCTGGAAATAATTTTAATCCCTTCTATAGATACTGGATACATGAAAACTGAGTTTGTACGGTCGTAGAAGGTGAGCTTAACTTTTGGAGGGCGAAAATCCGAGAAATTTGAGCCCTTTTTTTAATATTATCATTATAACTCCTAAACGGTGCCTCGGGTCAAAAACCTTGCAGAAGTAAATTAAAGACCGTTGAATTCTGCGTTCAATGCACTGCTCAAAGTTGAAATTCAGTTCAGTAGCGTAGTCAAAATCGATAGTCAAAAAATGACAATTTTCGAGGCTCCGGAGAAAAATCACACTTTATCACTATTCAAGCTCACAGATCTTTGCAACGGAATCTCCAAATGGAAAAGCTTGTCAGTAAATGAAAACGCAATTACTCAAAAACTATACCCGCTAGCATATTCTAGTAAAGAGTGAATCGCAGGTAATATTTTACCCTAAAAACAGAAAATAGCCTGTAAAAATCAGACAAACCGTTAATTAGATATGGCCTTGGAAAATAAAATAAAAAAGTGTAAATAAATTTTTTTTTAATTAAAGGGGTGTAAATGACTCGAAATTTAAAAATTAGTATTATATAATGTTAAAACAAATTATTTAAAATACAACAAAGCAGGAAGTTTTACTTTTTGATAAATTTAGTGGGTGAAAACTTGAGAAAAATAAGATAAAACAGCAAAATAGTGATTGTGGGATTCATGTCTTTCTTATTTTTTCGAGCCATATCTAATAAACAGTTTATCTGATTTCGACAGGTTATTTTCTGTTCTTATAGCAGGATATTACCTGTGATTCACTTTTTACTAGAACATGCTAGCGGGTATAGTTTTTGAGTAATTGCGTTTTCATTAAAAAAAAAAGTCGGTGATTCTGCAAAGGTTAAATCGATGAGCATTTATTTTTGTATTTTTCCTCATAGCTTCCCCTAAAAATGGCCCGAATTGAAAAATATTGCCCACGTTAGGCTTACAATCAAATTATCCCGAACTTTTACTGACAAGCTTTTCCATTTGGAGCTTCCGTTGCAAAGATCTGTGAGCTTGAATAGTGATAAAGTGTGATTTTTCTCCGGAGCCTCGAAAATTGTCATTTTTTGACTATCGATTTTGACTACGCTACTGAACTGAATTTCAACTTTGAGCAGTGCATTGAACGCAGAATTCAACGGTCTTTAATTTACTTCTGCAAGTTTTTCCGACCCGAGGCACCGTTTAGGAGTTATAATGCTAAAATTAAAAAAAGGGCTCAAATTTCTCGGATTTTCGCCCTCCAAAAGTTAAGCTCACCTCCTACGACCGAATTTTAAGAATTTTCTATCCCGAAACAATATCAAATGAAGAACAAAGTTGGCGTACGGATCAGATGCCAATCGACGAATTGATACGCAGGCGAAAATGGCGGTGGATAGGTCACACATTGCGGAAGAGTGATAACTGCATTGCTTTGCATACCATGAAATGGAACCCCATTTCCAACCAACGCCGACCAAGAGGGGGTCCTCGAATCACATGGCGTCGATCTGTGGCAAAGGAGTGTCAGGCACTGGGTAAGTCTTTTGGAGAGTTGCGCCCTATTGCCCAGAACAGAGTACGATGGCGCGCAGGAGTAGTTGACGCGCTATGCCCCGCTAGGGGTTAAGGCAATCTAGTAGTAGTATGTATTCAGTATCTACAGAAGGGATTAAAATTATTTCCAGATCTTTCCCTCATTATTATTAAAAAGCCCCAAAATTGGCTTAATTTGACTGGCCTATTGGCCGTGTTGTTAAAAAAAATCGTCTTTAAGGGTATTGTGAGCTGTTTTTTTTAGACATTAAGCCTAAGGCCTTAGTAGCCAGTGCTGTAATTTAAGTAGTATATAACACTAGTTTTGTTATATTTTTCTGTGATAAATAAATAAATTTTTAGACATTTGCTATTGTTATGTTTGAAAAGGATCTTTCGCAAGGTTTACACTACGCCTCTCCGAATATCAGTAATGCAGGGTTGTGAACTTAACAGAGGAGTGCCATGGATTACATTTTTTAATCGGGAATTTGTAGGATATGAACTAGCAGATAGGACGATTCTTGAAAAGACCAGGGTATTGCTGGTCAAGAGGAATAGCAACAGATGGGGAGCAATTTATTCGTCTTTAAAATTCGCCCTAACTAACAAAAATCACTTGGGCGCAGGAACCGTTATTTCGACTGAAACTATTCGTGAATGGTTATGCTGTTTTGACAAGCTAGAACAACTACCCGCGTTAGACCATGCATTAGACCGTCTATTAGACCGCGTATATGACTGTCCATTAGACCACGTATCAGAGCAGCTATTTACGTTTTTTAAATGATACCTTAGATCTTATTAAGGTTTGATTAAGTACTATAGTATCATCAAAATCGATAATAAAAAAAAAACAATTTTCGAGAATTCGAAGAGAAATCACACTTTATCACTTTACAAGCACAAAGATTTTTCAAATCGATGTTCCAAATGAAACACTCATATAATAAAAGCTGAGGATAATTTTTTCTAGTTCGAGCGTCTTGTTAGATATTTTTATCGTACTATCTTATATATGATAGAAAATAAGATATATATGTGCATGTAAAAATAGCATTAAGGTAAGATGATGATTACCTCATTTGACCACAAGGAACCAAATCACCAGAGATCATTTTTCAAAAACATATCAATTGACATATGAGAAACTGGAGTAGGTCCTTCTCCAAAGGATCCAAATTGACAATATGCAGTAATGATGGCCTTTATATAGTGCGGAGAAGAGAAAACAACGTGCCCCACCCTGTGCCATTCGACCAGCATTAGCATTTGACGGTAGAGCAATCACGCGTGAGAAGCAATTTCCTTGTAAACTGTTGTCGGGCGACTTGTTGCCTTGCAGTCAATAACGGTAATTTCACGGAACATCTGTAAAGTAGGCAACCTTCCTTCAATCGTTTACGAATAGTTTGAATCAAAACAACGGTTCCTGCTGTGCTCCTTAGGTCATTTTTGTTAATAAGGGACATGTTTTCACGATTTTGAAGGCTTATAGCCGAATAAATTACTCCATATCTATTTATATTCCCCCTGGCCGGCATAGCCCTGGTTTTTTAATGAATCGTCCTTTCTCCTGGTACATATCCTATATATCCCCGATAAAAAATGTAATGCAGAAGTTGACAGTTGGCTCGATTACTGCATGGCACTCCTCTATTAAGTTCACAACCCTACTTCTTTCACATTCATTATATCAATTTGTTACTGTAATACAATTGTAGCGTGTATGCTAGGTGTTTTTGTAAACAGAGGTTCGGACAGGTTTTGCATAGAGTTCAAGGCATGAATCTAGGGATCCTTTGGAGGATACAATCGATTTCTTACATCTTAGTTAATAATAAAAAAAACAGAAGAGATATGAGATTTCACTATAGTAGCATTTTAATGGCTGCTGTGTGTCATACCCACCTGGGTACGGAAGGTTAAATTATAAAAAGATAAGTAAAATGCCCGTAGAAAAAATAGTTACTTAGAAAAGGACACATTTTTATAATCTCCTATATTGTCCCAGACAGTTTTTGGCTAGGTTTAGGTTTTTTCAAAAACCAAAGAAGTCGTTATTTTGTTTTCTTTTTTCAAGATAACTTCTCAGAAAAAAGGGTAGGGTAGGTACCTGGTTAACCAAACCATGAAAATCGTAGCCGCGCATATTGAATGCCGGTTCACACTATCGAAAGCCTTCTCGAAATCGATGAAAAGCAACTGAAGCGGAAAATCATACTCGGCGCATTGCTCGATGATGATTCGCAAGGTGTTAATGTGATCGACACAGATGCCGGATCAAAAGCCAGCCTGAAAGACTTCTCGAAATCGATGAAAGCAAGTGAAGCGGAAAATCATACTCAGCAGCAGCAGTGCTCGATGATGATTCGCGAGGTGCTAATGTGATCGACACAAATTGTCGGCTTTGTGTCGATCACACTAGCACCGAATCATCATTAGCGCGAATCATCATCGAGCAATGCGCCGAGTATGATTTTCCGCTTCAGTTGCTTTTCATCGATTTCGAGAAGGCTTTCGATAGTGTGAACCGGCATTCTATATGCGCGGCCTTGCGCACTTTAAGGCAACCTACGACCGAGCGAAATGTCGCGTTCTGCATAAAGGTAAAGTGTCGGGGGACTTTGAGACTCGGAGTGGAGTTCGACAGGGGTACATCCTCTCACCGATCTTATTCCTCATAGTGATCGGCGATGTGCTGCACGCAGCCCTATCCGGACTAGAAAGAGGAATTCAATGGACTTTAACATCTGATCTACAACATCTTGACTACGCTCACGGCATATGACTACTTTCCCACAAAATCATGGACCTGGCCAGCCTGCTTTTCATCAATTGTGCTATCTAAGTGAGTCTTTAGTCTTTCCAGGACGATTGTAGCTATTATCTGGGCATCGGCAGGAAGCACACAAATTTCTCTTCAAATTATGACTGTCTGTAAGGCTACTCTTGCTTGGAAGTTTAATGGTCAAACCTTCCTTCCACGCATTGGGAAAAGTCTCGAGTCGACTCCGACGGCCTTTCCTCGTTTTAGTGCACTAATTGCAGCGACTAATTCCTCTTTTGTCGGGGAAGTGGACCGTATATGCACATTTTGATGGTTAGCTAAATTATTGTATTTACCATATATGAGTGGGAACTTCACCAGGGTTTACACGATTCAAAGCCGTGGCGAAGTGTTCTTCCACCGCCTCATTTGATCTTCCTCGAAGATAAGTAGCTTTCCATCACTATACTTCTCCGGATGTTGGTAAGAGTTATGACTACCTGTAAACTCCTTGATAACACCGAATAGGGTGTTTAAGTTGTTACATCTTGCGGCTTCCCCTGCAGATGCTAGAAGAGAATTCGCATAAACTCTTTAATCGCGTCGCACACTACGCTGAACTTCTCGAGCTTTCTGACGGTAAATGAGTTCTATGCAGCTTCGATTGTCGCCTGATGGGGCAGCCAAACGAACCTTCACCTCTTTGCTGGCAACAATCCGCTGCCGTGAAGCGTCGGACATCCAGGGCTTATTCCGGCAATCCGGGTTTCTACCAAGAATGGTATCTGCGCTATCAATGTACGCATTTTTTATGGTATCCCAGTTTTCATTTATGTCATAATATGGGTGACTAGTTATCTCAGCTGTTTTTTGCGCAAGATGGTCGTTATAATGTTGTAAGACAGCTGGATTTTCTAATCGAGCGGTGTTGAATTTACGACGCCTAGATCTTTCGTCGATATCACGGCCCACGTCTGCAATACTCTATCGAACATTAGCGATCATAAGATAATGATCTTCCCATCCCAATAGCGGCACCCTTCTTTCACACGTCCAGGAGGCAACTCTTGAATCTTTTACTAATGGCAAAGTGGTCGATCTAATTTTGTGTTCTGCGCCGATCAACAAGAGGGCCTGATTTTGTGGTGGTCCTTATGGAAAGCCGAAGAAGCTTGCAGCAAGAACGAAATCTTATTTGCATTTTCGAAAGTTTCGGCTTTGAATCATACCGTTGTATCTATATGCTTACAATCATAGACAATTTTTGAAATTAGCCAAATATAGGCATTAGTACTTACTGTTTTCTTAATTATGTCTTTTTTAAAACTTTATACTGTCAACATAATTGTTTCAGTCAAAAATGTACCTATTGTCAATGTTTTAAAGTAGTGATGTGTAGCACAGTACCGAGTCGTTCATTTTGAACGACCCTGTAGAATGAGCGAAAGATTCGGAACAACGAAATAGCCTCTGAGTCGTTCAACTTAAGAATGACACACTGTAAAATTAATTTCGAAACTATCCCCGCGAAAAATACTACTTAACGCATACCCAATCCACGCTTATTCAAAATTTCTCATTGCATATAATGTGCTACATTTATTCACATCCCATCCTATTATCTACGTAAAACTAAAATCACCATTATCATTGTATCTATCTACCAAACCAATCCCATCTAAATCCATTCATAATGATCTCTATATATCATAGTATGCACGCATTGTGTATGTATACTCCCATATATATACACAACAACCCATGATGACTGCAAGCAAATCAAAAGTCATCTACTTACGTCGCACTGCACATTCAATTTTACCTAACTACATAAAACAATCCCAACATTCTAAAACACAAGTAATCGTCTTATGTATCATCACCTCAAGCTCAACTTTAGATGAAACCGGACAAAAACCCAAAGCATCCACTTCTACTACAGTGAGAGCAAATTCAAATTTGAAGCTTCTATGACACAGTCTAAAATCGTAGAAGAACAATAAAAAATCGAATCGTATCATTTCGTTCAAAAAGAGTCAAAAATAGTCAAACGAGTCAAAAAAAGTCATATTGTTAAAAAAATAATCGTTCAAAAAGAGTCAAATGAGTCAAATGAGCCAGAAGAGTCAAAAGAGCCAAAAGAGTCAAAAGAGCCAAAAGAGCTAGTTTGAGTTTGACACCCGTCGCTCCAAAAGAGCTAGTTTGAGTAAAGCACCCGTCATGCGAAATGATACGTTTTTATGGGAAATACTCATCCGATGTGGCTGACTCGAATTAAAGGCCATTGGGGGTCGCTGACTCCGAATCTGGGTGGAAAAAGAGAATATAGGGTCAAAAAGACACCTGGCGCAGTGAAGCCAGAGGAACTGATTTTTGATATGGGCTAATTCGGGATCATTTATGAGTTTATGTAAAGTTGGGCATAATCAGATCAAAGGAACGCCTACCTCCCCTACAAAATTTAAAAAATTAAATATTACTTTAATTACGATTACTTTCGATAGAATGACAATAGCGAGTTGAAAATTTGGCAGAACGTTGGTATTAACATCGTGTTAGTTGGTATTGAAAATGGGCAAGATCTGACCTAAGGAACCCCTACCTCCCCTACAAATGAAACTTCAAATAAGCGATAACTTTTGAGAGAATGAAGCCAGCGACTTGAAATTTTGGTCTAATGTTTGAAGTGAGATTGAGTAGATCAGACCTAAGGAACCCCTACCTCCCCTAGAAATAAAATTTTAAATAAGCGATAACTTACGACAAAATAAAGCTAGCGACTTGAAATTTTGGTCAAATATTTGTAGTGGTATCCAGTTGGCTAACACTGAAAATACGGAAAATCTGACCAATGAAACCCCTGCTTCCCCTACAAATGAAACTTCAAATAAGCGATAACTTTCGATAGAGTAAAGCTAGACACCTGACATCTTTTTTTTAATGTTTGTAGGGTGATCTAATTGGTTGGTGGCTATGATGGGCAAGATCCGATCCAAGGAACTTCTACCACCTCTGCAAGTGAGGCTTCAAATAAGCAATAACTTTCGATAGAATGAAGCTAGCCACTTGAAAAATTCGACAAATATTTGCAGAATGGGTTAGTTAATTGATTTTTAGAATGGCCCAGAACCTCATGAATGTATGTCAACCTCCCCTATAAACTGGCCATATAGGAAACTCACTTTTAATGCATATGGTCGTTGCCAATTGGTACTTTTGGTATCACCACTAGGTCTGTACAAGTCTAGGGTATATACGCTTCGGACTCCGGGCCGAAGCGAAGCTTCGGCCTGGTTACTTTTTGCTGTTGTATTCCTGTAACCTTTCGACTGTACTGTGGATTTTCCTGAAGCTGCACCGGAAGCTATTCCTCACTAATTTTCATCAATTAGGCAAGTTTCGCTCAACTAGCTTTTTCCGTTGTAAATTAATTGAGTTCTCAAAATTTTGCGGTTATATAGCTGTAATTCTGGAACTGACTCATTGATGTTGCTGAAATTAAATGGGAACCCAGTCTTGACGATTGCCCACAAATTCGAAAAGTTTCACTCATATATAACTGTAACTTTTGAACTGTTCGATGTATTTTTCTAAAATCAGATAGGAGTCGAGTCCTCCTTAACATCCACCAACTGGGTAGGTTTCGTCGAGCTAGCTTCTTCAGTTATGTACTTATTTTGTTTATAAAATTATGCCGTTATACATATAGCTGTAACTTTTTAACCGATTGATGGATTTTTGCTAAAACTCAATAATAGGCTAGTCCTTATCAATAATAGGCTAGTCCTTATCGACGTCTACTTATTGGGCAAGTTTGGTTTAGCTAGCCTCTTCCATTATGAAGTTATTAGGCTCATATACTTTTGCCGTTATATAGCTGTAACTTTTTAACCGCTTTATCGATAGTACTGGATTTCAATAGCACTCCCCACTGACATCTATCAACTGGGAAAGTTTCACCTCGCTTATGACTTCCGTTCGACTGTTATTGTGTCCACAACATTTTGCAGATATATAAAATATATATTGTAAATATATAAAATATATAAAGGACACTAAAAAAAATTTAATGATGCCAATCGATTCCTGGGGTCATGAAACGTAAAGAAAACCAACTCCGGGGTCGAAACTCGTTATTGAAGGAGGGTCGAATAACTGATTTTTTCTTGACACTTTTTGATCAACTTTTGTTGAACGAATCATTGGAATGAGTCAGAGCTTATATGCCGGCACAGTGAAAAGGGTCATTATGCCCATCACTATTTTCAACCTTTATAATAGGTTATTTTTTATTTATGTACGTACAGTCGAACTTCCGGAAAATTGCGTTATAGATAGAATTCATTACATAGAATATTAAGATTTATAGAAAAAAAAAAATATTTGTATTTTAATAAAGTCAGTCTAGATTAGGTTAGGTTTTTCATTCTCAGTACAATTTACCAATATAAATGCATATATTGAAAGATGACACATGACTTGACATGACTAAGTTCGGTTTCCGACAATCAACAATTCACAGACTCATCAACTTATCGGCTGATGGATTTTAACATGGGCTCAACTTAACATAACTCAACGTCTGTAAACGTCCATTTGAGTCCATGCTAAAATTTATCGGTTGAGGAGTCCACCTCACAGAATTTTCGTAATGTATTGTAGATACCGATCTTCTAAAAATCTCCACTTGGGCCCATGTCCCGAACCATCGGTAGCTGAGTCGATAAGCCCATGAGTCGGTGAGCGACTTGCTTTACAATTTTGGTTTGTAACTCAAAGAGCAATTATCCGATTGACTTGAAACTTGTACTGAGTACTTTTGAATATATTTACTCTACAATGGCGTAGGATATTTTATTATTGATTAGATGGAAATTGACGATTTGACATTGAAAAAACGACCATTTTATGGGCAAGAAAATAGACTCTTTTTTTTCATAACTACGCCATTTTGTTATATTAGATTTTGATATTTTTCGAAAATCCTACGTCATTGTACAGGAAATACCTTCCAGTTTAACGACATTTTTTTTCTTTTTCTGTTTCAGCTACTCAATCGGCCGGAGTCATGTCAGCAGTGAAGGAACTTTTTTTGGGGCTTCCGAAGGCAGCGTATAACTCGCTTGGATCCCAATGCTTTTCTATGAAAAAATTATGTAATATAGGTCAAATATAGCCAAATATGTTTCTAAACTTTCGAAACATTTAATTGAGCACTTTTCTTCCAAAAAATTCCAAAAAAAATCACCCAAATTTTCAGCGTCCACACAGTTATAGCCCCTTAAGCTCAGGCGGATAGGAAGAAATACAATATATTGCGAGAAATGGAGCGATGCACATGGCTGCCGATAGCTATCCGACTATCGGCGTCACTTTGCCGTCGCGATAGCTACCTGGGATGCCGTTGGTTTCTGCTCCTATCTGCGTCAGTTCACGCGTTCGCATGTCAATTTTTATTAAGCTGGGCCACATACACCCGAACTCGAAATACGAGCACGGTCACAGTGTGTGATTTGTGTGAATTCTCTTAAACTATTCCCTTGGGGATCACTTTTACTCAAGCGATGCTTTGAAAGTTCCTCCGAATGATTCAAGATACTTCAGATAAATTTCAAGTTCGTGTTTGATATTATGTGGCCCGGCTTATATAATACAGAGTGACGTTGCGTCCATTCACATCATGTGAATTGAAAAGCAGATGGGTATCAAAGATTAGCTTAAATGACGCGGCGTCAAGCGTCATCTGCAATTGACATTTGTGTTAGCGCGGTACTCCCCTTAATTGGTTTGATTTGCGGTCGATATTTGGGCTATCACGGGGTTCTCTTAATTTGGCTTGGAAAATGCTCGTTATATGGGGATTAAAAATGCATAAAAATAGCAAGTTATAATAGAGATAAATTCGCTACAAGGAAGTTTACTTACTCAATTGCCCTAACCCCTTGTGGGGCATAGCGCGTCAACTGTTCCATGTGGCCCAGTTGACGTTTCGTTGGCATAAATTGGTTTCAGAGAATGCAGTTGCCAGCATGCACCTCCTGCACATCCATGGCCACGAACGTCGTCGTGGACGGGATTCGAACCCGAAACGCCGGTAGTCAAACATGAGACTGATGCCTCAACACACTGCGCTACCGGTCGCCCCATTGTATTAAACTCAATTCATTGTATGGAGGATTTTGTAATATGGAAGTTCGGTATAGAGAAGTTCTACTGTCTGTACAACTACCATGAAATGCGAAACATAAACAGAATTTACGAATACGAATACATACTATGAATTATCATTATGGTACTCATATGAATTTTACTCATATGTGAACATTATTATATTGCTCTTGATCGAGATTAATTGTTTAAACTTCTGAGCAAGCAAACATTTACATCCGGCTTTAGATTAAGCGGCCACTGTTGTTCAACGATAGTTACTCGGCAAGTTCCCTGAAGAGACGTCATGCTTAGTTATGACATTGCAAATATACTTTTTGTTCTGTTTACCGCGTCTGTTGTGATTTGTGATAATCGACTTTATAATGTTGTATTAATTGTAGCAGATGATTTACGTCCCGCAATACGATCGTATGGTGATCCTTTGGCAATCACTCCAAATCTGGATAAATTTATAGAGAAAAGTTCCTACTTCACAAGAGCTTATAGCCAAGTAAGTTTTTATGTTATAAGGAGCGACTTAATTATTATCTTAATTATTAATCTTGATTATCAAATATATGTATACATACATAGGCCCGTTTTCTCAATGTCCAGTTAAAATTTAAACTCGAGATAAAAAAAATGTCGTTGTTGTTTTCCCTGTAAAATTTGGCAGATGGGTTCGTTCAATGTCTGTTTAACTAGAGTTTAAATTTTAATCAGACATTGAGAAAACGGGCCATAGTTCTTTTTACTATGTACATATATGTATACCGATTGAAAGCTTAATTAATCTATATTTTGTTTTCTTTGCTTGTCTTTGGCTTTCTTCGTTCCTTTCCTTTCACGAATCTCCACATAGGATAGCTTGCCGAAGGCATGATACTCTTCACGCGAAGCGTATCATACCTTCATTATGACTTATGGTGCATTTGCCACTTTGAAATTAGTAGTAAAACTTGATCCGATTTCACTGTTCCTGTGAGAAGTATATGAAATAGTGGGCCGATTTGAACCAAATTTAGGAACGTGATTTCACAGTCAATATGATTAATAATATGAAATTCGGTAAAGATATCTTCAGAAATAAAAAAAGTTTTTCTAACAAAAATTTGCTTTTGGAACGGTCGTTCCTATGACAGCTATATGATGTATTATTCCGATTTCAACCAAATTTGGGAATATGATTTAGCTAAAGATAATATTGAATAGTGTGTTTTTCTCACAAAGGCGAATTTTTGGACCTGTCGTTCCTATGGCAACTATATGACGTAGTGGTCGGATTCCATTGGTTCCCACATATTTTCAACGTGCAATAGTTCAAAATTTCAGCTCGATAGCTTTAAAACTGAGGGACTAGTTTGCATAGAACCGGAAAGACAGACAGACAGACGGACAAAGCTTAATCGACTCGTCTTATCATACTGACCAAGAATATATACAGTTTATATGGTCGGAGATGCTTCCTTCTGTGCTTTGCAAACTTCATGACAAAGTTAATATACCCTATCACATCCGTGAAGGGTATAAATATAATACGATCTCATTAAAAATGTAAACTTTTATTCAGGTTTCAGGAAGCCGGTAATTGTTGTTTGTTGGTAAGTTTCGCAAAATTGTCGAATGCACTCTCTTCATATCTTGCCCAAATCGTCTTCAAAACTAGCATCAGCTTTTAAGTTGAAGTTTTCGCAAGTCTATGTAAAGTCTCCAATTCCTATGCCCTCATGACTTCACTTGTGCTTGGTCTCCTTTATTTTTTCGATCCTTTGTTCTTCCTCTTCTTCTTGGTTTTCACTTTCCTGCTCTGCTTTGTTGGGTAAGCTAGTAAGTTTTCGTTAACTCCGATAGAGTAAGATTAACAGGTGAATCAGTGGTCTCAACGAGTTTATCCCAGTCTCCCCCCAAGACTCATCGGAAAACGAAGACTCCTTTTTTTACGTGCCTTATCGCTGAGGGTCATCCTGAAAATTTATCCGTCACGTAATAAGTCAGGATTTTGTTAAGGGAAGTGTAACTCCGTTAGTTTCCATCCCACGAAAGCTCAAAATTTATTCCAACAGCTCGTGCTGTCAGAAGGCACCTTCCTCCACCTCATACTCCATAAAATTGAATTTTCATATAATCACAAAACCAGTGCCGTTCTGCCCGATTCTCATCACATTCACTCTATGTACCACCGGTGTCGTACGTCCACTTTCTCATAACATGAATGTTATGCAGATCAGGTACCGTTCGATCCGTTCTTAAAATTTTACACCCGATTACAGTATCAAAAGCAAAAGACACAATTGGGTTCAGCTTTAGGATGAAAGTGGCCTACAGCTTAATCCTCGTATCCTCTTACCTAGTAGTTCAGCATCAGTAAACTGATGAAGCGAATCTACAGTGCATACACCGATGTATCGGTACATGGATATGTCTTATGGCTACCGAATGCGTGGAACGTTTTATCGGAGATATCGAAATAGGTTTTAGCAAGATCCCAGTTAATTATACTGGATGAAATCATTCAATAAAACATGTTCCACGCCTTCGGTAGCCATATGGCATATCCATTTACCGATGTATCTGCAAGCAGTGTAGATACTTTAATTTGTATACCCTTCACGAATGTTATAGGGAAGGAAGCATTTTCGACCATATAAGCTGTTTTCTTAGTCAGTTTGACGAGATGAGTCGATTAAACTTTGTCCGTCTGTCTGTCAACTAGTCTCTTATTTTTGAAGCTATCGAGCTGAAATTTTGTACAGAGCCTTCTTCCTATCGCATGCAACGGAATCGGACCACTACCTCATATAGCTGTGATAAGAGCAATCCAATAGTTTTTATGTGAGAAGTTAACATTGCGAAGTGTAAAGTGTATCATACTGCAATAGACAGTTTGTTGGGCATCAGAAGCTGCCCGTGGGGACGGAACCTAAGGCTACCATAATGACCGTGAAGGTCGGGCAGCGCCATCTGGCGAAGAAAAATTCCGCTCAATAAGCTAAGCAGCGGCCTAGGCTTGCTGTAGCTCAGTTCGGGAGACGTGGGCGGGTTTTTGCCGCTCCTTGCCCCTGTCTTTTACGTATTAACAAAAATTCGTAGGCCTGGGGAAAACAACTCAAACACGGGGGGGGGGGGCAAAATGGGTAGTGTTGAGAAAAATTGGGCGATAAGGATGGGATGGTTGGTGGACGGCTCCGATGCCCTCGAGCTCTCATCGTGGTCCGGGTGTAATGGGACCCTAGGCCTCTGGTTTCGCACCACCGACAGATCACTACTCATCAGGTGCTGCCTTCGATCTGACGGTGGATGCAGCACTACCAGCCCAGAATATGATTAATTACAGGTGGTTCTTTACAATACCTTTGGAAAGCTAGCCGAAGACTATGCTGTTTTTTGTTCCTATCATCAAGAAAAAAATTCGTGTTAACCGATATTTTTATATAATATTAGCGTTACAAAATTGAGTTTGCAATTTGCGTTAATCAAATATTTCGTATATTTCGGGGGCAAAAAAAAACCCTCCAGAATCCTCCTTGCGGGCTCCCCTGGAACAGTGACGGTCAAACATTGCTAACCAACTCAGCTCAACCGTACAGTAGGGGATATGGTTGAGGCAGAAACTCGGACGAAGGGCCGAAAACCCGTCCTGAGAAATCAATTGTCCAGAAAACTAAAGTCAAGCCTCGGATACGATTTACGGAAACGACCCCGCAAACAACACATGGAATGCTCTCTGGGACCGGAAATGTCCGAACGCTCAACAAAACTGGTGCAGTCAAAAATCTATTACGACAGGCCAGTAGGTTCAGGGGTTGCCGTGAGTTAACCACAGCACACATAGACCACTCATGGTCCCTTGTGAGACAGGCCAGTAGCTGAAACCTAAACTTTTTGACAATCCAGGAAACGAAATGTTCCGGAATAACGTCTATTCCGGTGACATGAAATGGCACACAATCTACAAAGGCAGAAAACCAGCAGGAGACGCGAATTTGGATTAGCTTTCGGGGTGTATAAAGTTTTTAAGTCCCCCTTCATTGATTGGAGACCCGTCGACGAACGATTTTGCGCTATTCTTTGATTCTCCAACGACGTAAAAATCATATTGGGAGATTTCAATGCTAAAGTCAGGAATGAAGAGATGCACCGTGGAACAACCGGAGATTACAGTCTCTACGAAGAATGCGACGAAAACTGCCAACACTTCGCAGATTTTTCCAGCAACAGAAAGTCAGTCATCAGCCGTACAAGTTTCTCACATCTACGCATATATATAAGAGAACCTGGGCATCCCCGGATGGTTGTACTTATAACCAAATAGACCATGTCGAGCATTCTCGACGTACGTACATTTAGAGGAGCAAATTGTGACTCTGATCACTATCTTGTCAAGACTAAATACCGCTGTCGTATGCCCAAGGCCTATCTAGCTAAAGCCAGCCTCCTCGGAAAATTCAATATCGAGAAACTGTAAATACTGGCAGTAGCAGAGGATTACGTATCGATGCATGAACGACAATGTCAACCCATTCTTCAAAGCACCTCAGCAACATTCGTGAAGTGTCATCAAGGATAAGATAAAGGCCGTTGCAGAACAGGTGTTCGGGTACAAATTCCGGCGGAGGAGGGAAGATTGGTTCGACGATGAGTGCTTAGAAGCGGTGAAGAAGAAAAATTAGGCTTACCAAAATTTTTCAGAGAGAGGATCGAGAAAAAGCGAAAGTTCTGTGCACATCATAGAAAGGAGGCGAATAAGATCATTAAGCGCAAAAAGCGAAGCTACTTCGATGATAAACAGCGAAGCATCAACGACAATCTCGAGATAAATAAAACCAGGCGGGCCAAAGTAGTGAAAATTATTAAAAGTGCGTTTAGTGCGAAAACCACATCTTGCAGAGACAAGGATGACTCTATCATTAGTGATACACAACAGGTCAATAACAGATGGGCGTCTATTTTAAAAGACTTCTCAACCCCGAAAGCAAAGCAACATCAGTTCATATACCTCTTGACCACCGAATGGAAGAACACTTATTGATTCCTCCAACCCACGAAGATGTCGAGGCCGCCATCCGGGCACTAAAGAACTGCAAAGCGCCAGGCATCGACGAAATACCAGCAGAACTCATTAAAAATGGCGGATGCGCTACCATAAATGCCATTCACAAGCTGATTCGGGACATTTGGCAAGAAGAAACCATGCCAACCGAATGGGACCGGAGTGTAATCTGTCCCACACACACAAAAGGGGATAAACTCGAACGCAGTAACTACAGGGGTAATTCATTGCCATTTATTTCATAGACGGTGCGATCCATCGTCAGATCGATCTGACGACGGATTGCATCGTATATGGGGGCATTAGAAAGTTTAAAAAACACGCCTATTATCCCAATTCGTTCATAACGTCCGTCTACTCGTATATGTATGAGCAAATGAAAAAACCTGAAGAAAATGCATTTAAAAAAAAATCCGAGATGAGCCCTTTTCAAAATTCACGATTCAGTTGTATTTCTTTCTATTCTTAACGCGATTAAATATAGACTGTGACTTGTGCACCTTTATGATCCATTGTGCCGTTGTCCTAAATCTGAGTGAAGTGCTAGGTGCTCTAAAAGCCATAGTGTTCCGTCATTCATCAAGAGACCGGACGCAGCCTGGACCAAATCGGCAGCTGAAGCTCTTGAACTCCTTATTGCAAAACTCTTCCCGGACAGCGACGACCGCTGCGTCACCGACAGGTCGGTTGAGCAGTCCTTTTCTTGGGAGGAAATAGCATCGGTAATCCTGGGTACATGGTTAAGTGCTATGCAGCTTCTAAACATGGCCACGGAGTTACTATATCTTGTAACTGCTGAAGCATGACCGGCAAAATGCTATCAAGTCCCTCAAGTCTCTCTTAGTGTCACTATACACTGTCGAACTCGAAATCGATCTCGAACATGGTACAAGTTATGAGTCTCTAAAAGACTTCAGGCCTATAAACCTCACTTCCTTCGTTATGAAGGCACTGGAACGAATCTTGAATAGCCATATTCGGCAGCTGTTGTTAAAATCGCCAATTTCAAAAGGGCAGCATGCGTACCTCAAAGAAAAGTCGACAGAGATTTTCCATGAGGTGGTACGTGCGATTGAGCATAACTTACTATATCCTACAAACAATACACTCTAACCGCTTTCTTGACATTGATATCCAAACTGTTATCATTTAGAAGTCCTTCACCGAGCTTGGGGTGGAGACTTGTTTTAGCAAGTGGATAGTAGCGATGCTAAAAAGCAGAACGATTCAATCGGAGCTGGGGGGATGTGAAGCTACCAAATAAGTACGCAGGGGAACTTCTCAAGGTGGGGTGATGTCTCTCTTGCTTTGGATTATAGCGATGGACGGACTCTAAAGAAAGCTAGAAGCGTCAGGAATCAAGGTAATTGCATACGCAGATGATGTGGTAATTGTGGTTACGAGTAAGTTCCCATCCGTGATGAGCGGAATCATGAGCGGAGCGTTGGGCATAGTAAACACTTGGACTGTAGAGTGCGGCGTTAGTGTGAACCCGAGAAAAACCGAGCTAGTCCTCTTTACCACAAAGACCAAAATACCGGAGTCTCAACTCCCACAACTTAATGGCCACTCTTTAAAACTGTCACCCAACGCTAAGTGTGTCGGAGTCATTCTTGACTCGAAACTTAGTTGGAAGATGAACATTGAGCATCGTACAAAGAAAACCTATATAGCCCTCTATGCCTGCAGGAAAACTTGCGGCAGAAGTTGGGGTCTTCAGCCAAAGATAGTTTTATGGGTGTGCACGGCTGTATTGCGACCAATTCTCGCTTACGGAGCACTGCTATAGTGGTCAGCTCTTCGTAGGAAGTACGGATATAATATTGACCTATTGAGCAAAGTACAAAGAACCGCTTGCATCACAGCCACGGGAGCTATGCATTCATGTCCAGCGGACGCACTTAATATCATCCTAGGTCTACTCCCTTTAGACCTACAAATAAAATTCAACGCAGCGTGCAGCGCTGTCAGACTAAGAGAGTCTGGATGTTGGACGTCCAAACCATATGGGCATAGCAATATCCCTGTCGGAGTTCGAGACATGTCGCCAACAGACTATATCTCTAATCTCTCTCCCTAATTGCCTTGACCCCTCCAGGGGCATAGGCGCGTCAACATCTCTAGCATTTCTATGCCTTGCTGACGTTTCAATAGCATATCTCTTTTCGGAAGTGCAGTTGCTAGCATGAACCTCCTATCCGCGCCGTCTTTTATACTGACAAGCTTGGAGCACTGTGAGAGTTCTATAAGTACTCACAGGCAGTTTTTGATCGCGCCGAGATTTAATCTCCAAGCTCTAGATTAGTATCGTAGAACGGTGACTGAACCATTAAGGCCACCGAGCGCGTCACCGAAGTAGACTTTAATAAGCACCTCGTAACAAGGTTCCCAACGAGAGCGGAATAGAGTGAGGGAGAGGTGACCGGGAGATACGACTGCAAAATATTCATTGATGGCTCTAAAATGAATTGTGGAGTCGGTGCGGGGATCTTTTCCTAGTATGTCAGTGCATCAATGTCTTTTCGCCTTCCAAACAATGCAAGTGTATTTCAAGCTGAAGTGCTGGCAATAAGCGAAGCGTGTAGGATGCTGAAACACAGCACAGGAACCACTATGAGTGTCGCCATCTCAGATAGCCAGGCCGCGATTAAGGCTCTGTAGTCGATAACAATCTCATCAAAAATAGTCAAACAATGCCGCAGTGAACTGGCTGAACTGGCCGAACTCTTCAGAGTTTTTCTTATATGGGTTAGAGGACATAGGAGCATAGAGGAGAACGAGTGCGCCGATCAACTGGCAAGACAGTGCACTTCACGAGTCCGACACGGTGACTGTCCACCCGCTGTTTAGTGCCGTAAAAAAGAAGATTCGTACACATTTCATGACACGGGCTAGTGAAAGATGGGGTGCACTGGCAACGTGTGGCACATCTATGGCCATCATATGATGCACATAAATCTAATGCCCTTCTGAAGAGGAAGGGAATGCACGCGGCCAGATTGGATATACCTTATACAACATGTTCTGCCGAAGCTGCAGGAATTAGAAGGAGAATATATTATACAATATATGATGTATTTCTTGTGCAAATTCCCGGCTCTTGCAAGAATCGGACATCAAGAACAGTGCTTTCTTCCAAGATATATCCGCATCTCCTCGAAGAGTATCGGGGAGATAATACGTTTTCTTAACTCCACGGGATGGATCTGAGGACGAATACCTAAGAACATTGTTGATAGCAAAGATTTATTCCTCTTATGAGGCGTATGGCATCAAAACGGCGCGCAGCTAGCTCCGCTTGTGTTTTCTTTCCCTTCTAGGAAGTAAAAGCCACTCTAACTAACCAATCAACCACTAGGTGCAGCTAGCATAATCCAATGAAATTATTCAAGTGATTTGGTTGTATTGAGTCAAAATTTTGATGTATGTATATATATGTATGTATTTAGCATTCATAATTAAAGTTTCAGGGATTATAATATTAAACTAAAATAGAATTAATCAGTTAAAATGTAAATATTATGTGCATTAAGCTATATATTTTAGTAATAACTTTGCAAAACTATATAAACTAAATCATAGTATCGCTCATGTGATTTTTTTTTTTCTAAATTTTTATTGCAGCAAGCTCTTTGTGCTCCTAGCCGCAATTCCATGCTGACTGGAAGACGCCCGGATACATTACATTTATACGATTTCTATAGTTATTGGCGTACATTTGCAGGGAATTTTACAACATTGCCACAATATTTCAAAGACAATGGATACCATACTTACTCAATTGGTAAAATATTCCATCCAGGTGTTTCATCAAATTTCACTGATGACTATCCACTCAGCTGGAGTAGTCCATCGTTTCACTCGAGCACCGAGAAATATATGAACAAGCCAGTATGTCCTGACGGCGAAGGAGTATCGACAAATTTGATTTGTCCAGTCGACACACTATTCCAACCCGAGAAAACGCTACCAGATATTCAATCAGTGCAGGAAGCGAAACGATATCTTGCCGACCATTCAAAAAATAAAATGGAACCCTTTTTCTTGGCCGTTGGATTTCATAAGCCGCATATCCCTTTCCGGTTTCCGAAAGAATATTTAGAACTGCATCCACGATATAAATTTTTGAATGACACGAATTTTAGACGATATGGCATCCCGACTGTTGCCTGGAATCCATACACCGATATTCGAAAACGGGATGATGCCAAAAAGATAGATATTCCATTCCCATACGGCCCTATTGATAAGGACTTTGCCACGTCGATAAAACAGGCCTATTATGCTTCGGTAAGTTATATGGACAGTCTTTTCGGAGAACTTATGTCTTCTATTGATTTAAATGATACCATCGTTATTTTCACAAGTGACCATGGTTGGTCTCTGGGGGAGCATGGACAGTGGGCCAAGTATAGTAATTTTGATGTTGCTCTTCGCGTCCCTCTAGTCATTTACACTCCAGCAAATTCACCCAAACGAATTGACGATATTGTTGAACTTGTTGACATATTGCCTACTGTGGTAGACCTTGCGAACCTAAACTCTGTGCCCAGCTGCTTGAAACCGTCCAATGAAATTTTATGTACCGAAGGGAAGAGTTTGCTGCCAATATTGCAAGGTCATCCGTCGGAATCAATGAAACCCGGTTTTAGCCAATACCCTCGACCAGGTGCGCTTCCAACTAATAAGCCCAACAGTGATAAGCCTCGGTTGAAACAAATTCGAATAATGGGTTACGCTATACGAACTTTGGAATTTCGATATACTCTCTGGGTACGATTCCATCGAAAGAAGTTTAAACCAGGTAATACAATGCTCTCATATCAAAAAGTTAATCATGTCTATTTTGATTTCTGTTTAGATTGGAAGAAAGTGTACGGTGAAGAGCTGTACGATCATCGCTTTGATGGGGCTGAAAACATGAATTTGGTTGATAGACCAGAATTGGATAATGTACGATGTTTGCTAAGAAACCAACTGATAGCACATTTTTCGGGAGTATCGGAATTGCAAGAGTGTCTGCCACTTAATTTCGTTGATGATAAAAGAGTATTTTTGTTACACGCTCAACAATAAAGGAAACAAAAGATTCTCAAAGGGTCAAAATATTTCTAATGTCATCTAGGGTGCTTCCCTTTGAAATGCTTATGTATGTAAATGAAGTTTTTAGATCATTTTAGCTTATTTCGCCCATTACTCCGCTTAGATTACTTAAAACTGAAAAAAAAATTGGATTTTGGAAGTACTCATCGTCCACACAGTATCGTTTCATTAACTAGGTAGTACTTTAAGGGGATATGCCAGATTAAACAAGTAACAGTTAAAGGTATGTGTATCATCATCATCATCGTGGCTCGACAGCCCGACGTCGGGCCTTGGCCGCCTGGATCATTGTCCTCCAATTATCTCGGTCACGTGACCGCGTCCTCCAATTTTGGAAGCCCAGTAGCTGCGCGGCGTCCTCACCTACTGAGCTCTCCCAACGAGATCTCGGTCGTCCTCGCAGTCTCGCTCCGTCGACTCGTTCTGCATTCATTACTCTCATAGGCATGCGATCATCGTCCATTCTTTGTACATGCCCTGCCCATTGAAGTCGTTGTAGTTTGACGATTTTCGAGACTTGCAGCTCATCGTACATTTCATACAACTCATGGTTGTACCGGATGCGCCATCCATCTCGATCGCAAACAGCCCCGAAAATTCGCCGTAGAACCTTACGTTCAAATCTAGCATGTTTTCGGAGGCTTGAGTTAGGGTCCATGCTTCGCAGCCATAGCATAGCACTGGGCGTATAATGGTTTTGTACACACGGAGCTTCGAGTTTTTCTGTTTCGTTGGCGTCCCTTGACAAGTTGCAACCCAGTTAAATGAAGTTGTTCACGAACTCGATGTTGAGGTCCCCCACATTGATGCTCGGTTGTGCGGTTACTTTTACCCTCGTTAATACGTAGTCCAACTTCTTTTGCAGCGGTATTGAACGTATGCAGAAGTTCTTCTGCGTCGGCCAATCTTCGGGACATGATGTTGATGTCGTCGGCGTACGCTGCTAACTGTGTCGACTTGATGAGTAGCGTCTTACTGTTGTCCATATTCATAGCCCGATTAACGTATTCCAGTGCTAGGTTGAAGAGCGTCGGTGCCAGTCCATCGCCCTGCTTCAGACCAGTGCGTGTTTCAAATAGATCAGTAAGTCTATTATGGATCCTGACTTGTGAGGCGGAGTTGATCATCGTCATCTTAGTTAGTCGCACTAATTTGACCGGTATACCAAATTGCAGCATGATGTTGTACAGTACTCGGTTGTGAAGCGACCAGATCTGAAACCGCTTTGATATTCGCCAATGATTCGTTCTGCGTATGCGTACGGTTTTATTCTATTTTCAAGAATTTTCGTCAAAATTTTATAGGACGTACAAACTAGTGATATGCCTCTGTAATTCTCACACCGCAGTTAATCTCCCTTTTCGTGAATTGGACAGATGATGCTTCTGCGCCAATCGTCTGAGATCATCTCGTCCTCCCATGCTCGCAGGAGTAATTGATGTATGGCATTAACTAGACACGTTATGCCGAATTTTAGCAGTTCAGCTGGAATACCATCAGTGCCCGGCGCTTTATTTCGTTTTAGTGACGGCAACGCCGGCCTCTACTGTCGGGGGTTGTATGGGTGCGTCTAGATCAACAATATTGTCGAGAGCTTCTTGTGTGGGGATGTTAGATGGTAAGTTCAGAAGCTCTTCCAAATAAGAGGCCCATCGTTTGTTAATGCCATCGGTGTCGCTGATGATGTTTCCATCCTTGTCCTTACAAAGGTTAGTCCTGGGTTGGTAGCCGTTCTTAATTGTATTTACTAGTTTGTACGCTTGTCTGGTGTTCCTATTAGCTAAGTTTTCGTTTATATTCAGCAACTGCTCGTCAAAGTATTAACGTTTCTTACGTCTAATTATTCTATTCGATATTCGCCGTAGCTCGTCCATTTTTCTCTTCTGGCTCTGGTTCCTCGTTGAATCCATTGTCTGTAGGCCTCGTTTTGCGCGTCAAGTGAATTTTTGCATTCTTCGTCGAATCAGTCATTTCGCGCTCGCTGGGCTTTATATCCCACGACTTTCTCTGCAACATTATTGATGGTACCCTTGAGTTCTTCCCAGAACCCATGGACGCCTGTGTTGCTGATGTTGTTTAGCATAGATGATAGTCTTTCCTCAAGGGCGGTAGTATACGCCACCGCTGTAGCATCACTCCAAAGCTTATCAACCGCAAAGATTTTGGGAGGGCTGATTTTCGATTGGTGCACTGAAGAAATTCTACATCTGTAGGTCGTCTTCACCAAGTGATGATCTGAGTCGCAGTTTGCTCCTCGATCGGAGCGGACATCCATCACACTAGACGCCCATCTCCTGCAAATGAGGATGTGGTCAATTTGGTTGACGGTATATGCGTCTGGAGACTTCCAGGTCTGCTTGTGAATGCGTCGATGCGGGAAACACGTAGAGCTTACGACTAGATTCCTGCTGCATGCGAAGTCGATAAGTCACTGGCCGTTGTCGTTACATTCTTCATGGAGACTGTGGCCTCCAGTGGGCCCCCGGTGCCAACTTTCATTTCCGACTTTCGCGTTAAAGTCTCATAGCAGCAATTTGACGTCGTTTGTTGGAAGTGAGTCGAAGAGGGTCTCAAGGCGGGCGTAGAACTCGTCTTTTACTGCGTCTTCTTTAACTTCAGTGGGGGCATGCACATTGATGAGCCAGAGATTGAAGAATCGAGTCTTGATGCGAATCGCACACAGTAATGTCAGTAATGTGCGGTTTGAGGTGATTGTTAACTATAAATGCTACTCCAAACTCCTTGCGGCCCGATGGTTTGCCACTTGTAAAAATTGTGTGCGATTTCTTGTCAATAATCTCGCTGCCAAGCCAATTTGTTTCCTGGACTGCAGTAATGCTCAGTTTGTACTTTTTGACCTGTTGAAGGAGGCTTTTTCGACCCCCGGTTTGTTCAGGGAGCGTACATTCCAGGATCCGAAAGAATAATCCTTTAGTCGTTTGCGTGGTCGTCGTTGTTGATCTGTCCAATCCGTCAGCCATTCAGGCAACCTGCCTTTTTCCAAACTGTGTTATCGTTAAGACATTGGCCGTCAGCGATTTGATACACTGCCGTTACCATGGGGCGCCCACGCGGAAGACTATGGAAAACTGGGACTATGACCTATATACATAATTTTTCATAGAAAAGTATTGGGATCCAAACAACTTATGCGCTGGATTAGGAAGCCCGAACAAAAATTTCCTCCACTGCTGACATAGTACCGGCCGATTGAGTAGCTGAAACCGAAAAAGGAAAAAATGCCGTTAAACTGGAAGGTATTTCCTGTAAAATGACGTAGGATTTTCGAAAAATATCAAAATCTGACAAAATGCTATAGGTATGAAAAAAAAGTCTGTTTTCTTGCCTATAAAATAGTCGTTTTTTCAATGCCAAATCGTAAATTTTCATTCAATCAAAAATATCCTACGCCATTGTAGAGTTAATATATTCAATAGTACTCAGTACAAGTTTCAAGTCAATCGGATAATTGCTCTTTGAACTACAATGGCATCAAATTTGAAAAATCTAATTTCGAGAAAAACGCGTTAAAGATTGAACTAAGATTAAGTTCACACTATACCCAGATTACTTCATCTGCGCGCAGAATAAAACATGGTGAGTTTAGATGTTTACACTATCCCGGCTTAATCTAGCCATTTGACGTATCTTTTCTTTGCCATGAACATTAAAACATTGCTGTTTTTCTTGCTCCGAAATGCACATGCGTATTATTAAATAAGATATTTCCAATAGGATTACTAAAAATATCGATAAAAAAAAAAGAAAAGGAAAAATATTAGAATTGTGCTGGGTATCGAACCCGCGACCCATTTGGATAATAATCAAGAGCTACCCTTGTCACTGTCCTGAGAAAGAACTTGTTTTGAATGATGTTTGTTCTTCTGAATTTGTAATTTATTCTCACCACACGTGTGGTGAGCTTAGATCGAGATAATCTGTGTGCGTAATCTGCTGTAGATGATGGTACGCCAGATGAAGTAATCTGCTGTTTAATCTGGCCTAGATTAAATTATCAGCCCGCAGATGAAGTAATCTGGGTATAGTGTAAACGTAATATTACGAACTGCGTTGAACGACTCCAGAATACCTTTTAAATGGCAACACTGTTTTCAAATGGCTCTATAGATATATTTCTTGCTTAAATAGTGCCCCCTGTTAATTATGTACCGTTTATGATGCCGAAAGATTCAGGTAACACGTCAGAGCTCCGCCTCCAGGCAGATGGAGCATTTTATACCTGCGAGCGGAGCGGTTGCTCTTTAGAAGGCTGCCATTCGGGGAGTATTAGAGGTACGGCCTTGAAATTCTCACAGGATATTTTTGAAAGTATAAACTGTTGAAAAAGACAAAAAAAAAGAAACAAAAAATCGATTTTTTGAAAGTGTCACACTGGTATAGCCCCTTAAGAAATGGAAAAAAAATTTCCCTACATATTTTTCCTGGAAATCGCATAGGGAATCACGTGGCAGTGCCCGTGTGCGGTAGTTGCATGACACCCTGTACAGTTTCATCACTCGTAAAACAACGAATGAAACTGATGACAGAACAGGAACGCGAGGATTACCTTGCGGTAAGCCACCTTGAGTTTATGAGAGGTCGTCTTGATTATTATTTATCAGAGAATGTTCACTCCTCGCCTCCAGATACGGATATTTTATGGCTTGCAATATGGTTAGGTGCATATTTTATGAGCATAAGTACAAGTAATGGGCTTAGCATGTTCGTGAGATGCATATTTGAATTACAATGTCCTTCACAAGGTCAGAGACTTGGCGTTCTTTCTTTTGCACCTTTCTTCCATCGCGACAACTCGCAATGAATGCATTTACTGGTATCCTAAGACCTTCCGTCATATTCTTCATGACTGCAGTGATGATGCACGTCAACGACGACGATGGTGCCATGAATGTTAGAATCATTTCAGGATTTGTTGCTTGCATTTCACTACACAGGTACTCGTACATATTAGTGCGTTGCTTTTGAATTGTGCTTTAGCAGAAGATGCAACAACAAACGTACATAAACATTCTGACGACGGCTGCTTCTTTTTCTAGCGAGGTGTGCATGTACGACGCTTTGTTTATGGGGACAATCGGGTCATTGTTTGGTTGAGTGCTGAATGCATATGATTCATGCTAATAAACTACTCACCTTCCTGCAGTCATTGCCCTCCGCAGACGGAATGTATGAGTGCACTTGCCAGAATGAAAATGAAAAACCAACTATTAATTATTGCATTGTGTGGAAAATTTTTATTCCACTATAAAAAAATCAACGTCCGTTAAGCTGGCACCACGACAACGAAAAATCGAGATGAGACATATCGCATAATTAGATGCTAATTAGGTGCTCCACTCAAAAATTTATTGCTTTTTTCCTGAGTAGGTGACATTTTGGACATAGGTAGCGGGAAAATTATTTAAAAATTTATCTTCGGTGTTTTTCTGGAAAAAAAAAAAATCGATCATATGATTTTTGGTGTTTGTTTTTTGCCTATTAGGTCAGATTTTTACAGTATAAGAAAAATGGCGAATAATAAAAAAAAGTTTATCGATTTTTTTTGCGTGGAAATCCGCGAAAATTTAACCGAGTGCACTATTTGTTTGAAATTTACTGCCCGCCGTGCGAAGTAGACTCATTTTATTTTACTTTGGTTTACTTCAAATATGCAATCTACCAAACAGGGTTTTGTTATTCATTTTCGTTAGATTACAATATTTTGTATGTACAGTCGAGAACGGATAAATGCAAAACGCTTAAGTGCAAAAATTGCATTAGTGCAAAATATACAAAAGCCCGGTGACTTTTCAACTATTTTCCATATAATATTGTCTCTATAAGTGCAAAATGCATAAGTATAAAACACTCTTAAGTGAAATGGAATTGTATGGCAGGCCCACCATAAACACAATCAAATTGCAACGGATAAGTGCAATAGTTTTTTACATGCGCTTATAGGCCAGTAAAATTGAGTCAATTATTGGGCCTTAGAGGAAATAATTATGAAAGCGCTGGAAATAATTTTAATCCCTTTTGTAGATCATACATATATAAGCTTAACTTTTGTTAGGTGAAAATCCGAGAAATTTGAACCGTTTTTTAATACTTTCCTTTTAACTTTAACCCATTGCCTCAGATTTTTATTTCTAAATTAAAGAGCATTGAATTTTGCGTCCAAAGCTCAGCTCAAAGTCGAGTTTCGGTTCAACAGTGTAGTCCAAATCGATAGTCACAAATAGAAAATTGTTGAGGCTTAGGGGAAAAATCATACTTTATCAACTTCGACCACATAGATCTTTGAAACAGATGCTCTAAATGAAAAACTGACAAAACGAAAAATGAAGATAATTTTATTTCAAGTCTATGGTTATCAATATTCTATTCAATCCATTTTTAGTGAGCAAAAATGCACAAAATATCTGTTTAGCGATTTCAACCTTAATAACTTATCTCGGTAAGTATAACAGCTAGAAGTTTTAGTATTAAATCTTATACATAAGAAAGTCGCCTATGTATGTACAGGGTTGGCCTCGTTATCCTTTATCCGATTTGCTTCAAATTCGGCTTCTTTACGCTCCACTTGAAACCTTACGTCATTCAAAATTGGAAATTTTGCCGGGAAATTCCATTTTCCCATACATTTTGTATGGAGACATGTTTTCCCTTCTATCTCCCTAACCCTACATACGATTTGCTTCAAATTTTTCGTCTTTTGATCTTTCATGCTCAACTTACATGTTCACCGAGCCCAAAGTCCAAAAAAAGGACGACCTGCTGACAATAAAGGACATTCTGTTGTTCTTCGAGGAAATATATCCAGTACGTTGCATGTACTTTACACATGTTCTCAATGCAATTAATTTTTTTTTGCCCGTGGTCTCTCCTAAATAGGACGACCTCTTGCCTGAAATGAAAATTGACATGTGTCCGATTTGCCTGAAAATTTTTTTTATTCTGTCTCTTTACGCTCAAGTTGGATCCATACCCAGCTCAAACTCCAAAAAAAGGACGACCTGGTCAAAAAAGGACGACTTTGTACGAAGAAATGTTTTTCCTTCCACTTCAATTATCCTACATTCGATTTGCTTCAAATTCTTTCAGCTGTGCTCCTTTCCGCTCAACGTGCATTCTTACCGAGCACAAATTCCCAAAATAGGATGACCTGTTGCGAAAAAGAACGACCTGGTGTCCTTCGTGCAAATACATCCAATAGTTGCATGTGTACTTTATACATTTCCACAATGCAATTTGTTTTTTGTTGTTTCCACTGGTCTCTCATAAGAAGGACGACCTCTCCCAACTAACAATTTGCTCTTGAGGTGAGAACCAAAACTCTTATAATATCGGTATTAAACCTTTCGGAACGAAATATTACGTTAAAGATATTTATTAGGCATTCTGCTAAAAAGCAAAACTAATATCTGAATCTGTTGTAACTTTTAAAAGAAAAGACGTGTAAAAAGTCTTTAGTGCAGATTGGAAGCTCGATGAAAACTTTAAAGGCATTTTGTTCAGATTATAGCCTTAAAAGTAATTTTTGCAAGTGTGTTATTAGAAAAGATCCTCTTAAAGTTTTTGCTTTAGACCATTCTAAGTGTTAATGCAGTGTAGGTTTAACTAAACCATTATAGGGAAATTATAGGGAATAATTGCCTATAGTAGCCTTCAGCAAAATAACAAAACTCTTGCGGTTTCAAAAATTGTTTTCTTAAGAGCATTATAAAAATGTTGTCTTGTCCAAGCGTATTACAGGAAAGAAGTTTATTCGCTGACTCTTCCAAGAATATATTTTGACAGATTGCAAAATAGTATCTGCCGCGTCGTGTTGTTTGTTTCCACTATTTTGTTTTGTAGCTTCAAGGAAGCGAAAAGAACCGAATTGAAATGCAACCGAACTATAAATAAAAATGTGTTTCATGTGACAGCTATATTTTCTACAAAGAGTCTTCTAAGACTCTAGCTAAGGCCTCATACGTTCCATTTCTAATAATGGCCTTAATAGAACCTTTTCGAAGAATAAATGTTTGTCAACTCTCATACTGCTTGTATAATAAGCTTGATCAAGAATATATTCCCGTTTCAGGGTTGTAATATTTTAGCTTAAATAGAGATGAGTAGAACGGCTTTAAATGAGAAAGCTATACACTCTGATTCTTAAAGAAGTCAGGCGAAGGTTGTAGGGAAAGATATAGTTTAATTGCAGTTTTGAAGAAAAGTTTAATAGGAAGAAGTTATTATAATTTACTTATGGGAGCAACAAACTTAACTAGACACTTATAAGTTCTTTAAAATAGAGCTTGAGAGAACCGCCATCTTTTTCGACTGTTTGGCTATAGCAATTATTGCGCCAGAAATTAATTTCTTCAATACTTTGGTGACTTTGGATATTTTCATTTTAAATGTATTTCTTAGGGTCTGACAAGAAAATAAGAACGTGTTTAATACATTTTAGGCTACTATTAGCTACTATGCAAAAAATACATTTAATTCATGATGAACATTAAATGTACATGTATGCTAAATTTCGAGAGGGATTCGTTTTTTTGGGAGTTTTGTACAGCATTTGATCAGAAAAATTTCTTTCGCAGAGAAAATTTGACTATCAAATCGACAAAATCCAATCCCAAAAAATGCATCAGACCAATAATCCAAGTATGAATTTCAACTCCATTCGTATTTTTATAGAGAACTTCCAAAAGTTTCATGAATTCCACTTAATGCTACAATAAGCACAAAATTTACTTACTGAAAACCAATAGAAATCTTTGTCTCTTAGTTAAGATTCTAAAAGGTGATCTATGTATGTATCTAGGGACGCGCCCAGCCAAAGAAAAACGAAAAAATTTAAAAAAAAAATTGGAAAGTGACCAAGACTATGTTTACGCGACACAACAAGTACGGGTTTTCGGACCTCTGTAGCTCCGGCCCCGGATGCTTGTTCGGGCTCAAATTTGGTATGGTCATTGTCTCCGGTTGTCTTACAAAGTGCTGCAAACCTGATTCTGATACAAGGAAAAACACCTGAGATATGATAATTTGAAAATGGCAATTTTTTTCAAATTTTTCTTGTTCTTGTTGTTCTCGTTGTCCTTTGACAGGGCTACAGCCTCGTAGGGAGCGGATCCAGGTCTGCTTTCTTTTCTCACGGATTGCCTGTGTCCCAAGGGTGTGCATAGGCTATCATTTGCTCTGATCCGTGCAGTAGATAAAAAGATACATCCAAAAATGTGATATTTTATAGTAGAGTTTCTGGCTTAAGTCTTTTTGATAATTTGAATGCGACACAGGAAATCACTCGCAGAGATCGCATGCCGACGGGGAGAGACGCAAACACTTGATTATGTGAGTAGTCACGACGACGGATGCAAAAGTCCGTGCGCTCGTCGGATGAGTAGAACCATACGAGGTAATGCCTGTGGGCGTGGCTTGTGGCTAGTGCATGAATGAAAAGTGTGTGATGAAAAAATTGAAACTGAATCTTTATGGCTGCATCTTAGGATGTCCGGAAAGAAAAAAAACATGCTGTGTGGTCTTTGAAGAGAGAATCAGAGGAAATGAAAAAGAGCGAGAGAAACGAAGCAATTCGGCACAAGTGAGGAAGTAGGAAGGGGGATGGAAATTTGACATCTCTTTTGCTTCTATATGATTGGGCGGGTGTTTCGCGGCAGAGAGACAGACTGGAATGTTATTGTTCCAATAAGAGAAGTAGGAGAGGGGATGACATTTCATTTGCTTTATGTGCTTCTATATAGACTGCGCGGGTGTTGCGCAGTTTAGGGCGTGTGTCTCTCTGTTTACTTTTTACTAGTTTGTATGTGGTGGAATTACGTCCAAAATTTTGTGCACAGTAAAAGGGGGTTTCATCTCCTTCTATATGGCTTTGTGTGTGTGGTATATGATTTAGGTAGTTTCATTTATGGCATATGAGATATGAATTATGATGTAAGATGATTTTTTCCAATGTGTGGAAGATGGGAAGCGATGTTTAGGCAAGATGGGTATCACATGACTGGAGGTGATGAGGCGAATGCAGTAGGCTGTTAAAGGTATTTTGAGTCCTTTGGGCAGGAGAAATGATGTTCTTGGCAAGGAAGCGATTTCTAGGCAAGATGAGTATTATACGACTGGGGGTGATGAGGCGAATGCACTAAACTACTGTTAAAGGCACTTTGAGTCCTTTGAACTAGAAAAATGATATTCTTGGTAAGAAAACTATTTACCCCAAATGGGTAACCTGAGTGGACTCATAGTCCGGCACGTAAATCCCCTTTTTATCGAAGACTACCGCATTTATAGGAATCAAACCGGAGCCCAATGTATAGAAGGCGAACGTGCTTACCGTTGCGCCGTTGGTGAGCACGCCAGGAGACTGCGTCTTCCTTTCAATGACTTCTGCAGAAGCTGTGGAGATATTGACGCGGAAGAAAGCTGCTACCACCTTCTCTGTGCTTGTCCGGCCTTGGCGGTCATGAGGAGATCCTCTCTTGGATCCTATTTTTTCCAGGAGCTTGAGGAATTGAGGACTGCCAGTATTGGCCGTCTGCTTCACTTTATTACTAGCTCAGGCTGATTCAAGAACTAGTATGGTTAGGTTGTTGGATCTCCAGGGTATCACAATGGACCAATTTTATGGTCTAAGTGTGCTGTGTATTCCACGGCAGCCTCTTTTACCTACCTACCGTTGCGCCATCTGTATTACTACTACTACTATGCAAATAGATATGATATCTCCCAAAAACAACTTTGTTGTAAAAAATTCCCCGCCAAGAAAAACCTCTCAACCGCAAAAAGGATTGATATGAATACAATACCGCCAAAGTACTCGTAGCTTCGCGCCCCACTCTAGGGTTGGCATATTGAACGCTGATTGAATTAGTAAATTTCTTTCAAAGCTGATTGGCGGGGAGCTTCATACATAGACAAAATGACAGTGATAATGACAACGGTGTCGCTCTGATAAAATGATGGTTATGTAGTTTCGTGCGGATCATGCTGTAGGCTCTTATGCCAAGTATTATTGGCTTCTCGCCCGGATCTCGTTATAAAGCTTTCGCCTTACAAAAGACTAAAAATCAACTTCAGGCCAGAAGTGATTAAATAGACCATTTTCTACCCCGTTTTTCTTCAGATTGTTCAACTTACTTTGTTTAATGGAAGCTCCCCGCCAATCAGCTTTGAAAGAAATTTACTAATTCAATCAGCGTTCAATATGCCAACCCTAGAGTGGGGCGCGAAGCTACGAGTACTTTGGCGGTATTGTATTCATATCAATCCTTTTTGCGGTTGAGAGGTTTTTCTTGGCGGGGAATTTTTTACAACAGAGTTGTTTTTGGGAGATAGCAGATTACTGTAAATCACTTATACGTACTTTTACTGATATTATTTCTGATAAGTTCTCTAGTTAGAGCTGTCAAGAAGAAGAGCTTGAGAATGAAGAATACTTTATACTCATAATTTCATACGCCACTTTTTAGCTAGAAACGTTCTTTAAGATTTCTATCAGAACAATTTGCAAGTTAATAAGTCTTAGCTGAAACTAAATGTAGTTCTTATAAAATCCTTGAAGATCTCTATAAGAACAAAATTGGTAGTTGGGCTTCCCTGAAATGAAAACGGTCGTTCCTTCGGTTTGTCTCACATTTTTCTTTCATTTTCCTTCCGCTTCTTCACACTGAATGTGCATCCTTATCCACCTCAAATTTCCTAAAAGGGACAACCTGCTTTAAAAAAGGGGCAACCTGTTGCCTGTTGTCCACCACGTCCACCATATTTTCTTCTTCTTCTTAAAATATAGAATGCTTCATATGAAATCTCTATATGACATATACTACTACTCAATTGCCCTAACCCCTTGTGGGGCATAGCGCGTCAACTGTTCCATCTGGCCCAGTTGACGTTTCGTTGGCATAAATTGGTTCCAGAGAATGCAGTTGCCAGCATGCACCTCTTTCACTCACCGCCAATATTTGCTTGCTCTAAATGGGCTCTTCATAAAAAACGCCAAATTGCTCCCTTTCGCACTCGCGCAATATTGCAATCTTCCGTCCCATTCATCTGTGTGCACAAGGCATCGGGCTGCCAATTTGGTTGGTGTGACGACGTTCACCATGCTCCATATGAAATTCAATTTCCATACATTTCACTCGGCGACAATATTTGCTTGCTTCAAATGGCCTCTTCATATAAAACGTCGAATTGATCCCTTTCGCACTTGCACAATATTGCAATCTTATGTCCCATTCATCTGGGTGTGCAAGGCATCGTCTGGAAAAGTTTCGTGTGATTACACAAGTTGTGCTGGTAAGCAGGTGGGTGGTGGTGCACGTTGATAATTATGTGCTGCATGCACAAGCGTACAAATGGATCGCAATGACCAAGGTTTATGTGGTTAGGATCGTCAGGAGCAAGTTTCATGTGGTCAATAATAAACAATAATAATAACAAAAAAAAATTGCAAGCGCTACTGACCAAGTCCATAAGTTTCATGTGATCAAGGAGTACAAATGGACCGCAAGGACCAAGTTTCCGGTGTTCAGGGATAACAATAAAAAATTTCTCCATATAAAATAGCAATTTACCTGGCTTATAGTCTAAGTATTAATTGATACAATCATACATCTCGCCTCCTGTTGACAAATAAACCCCATTTTCGTTCTTCACAAAGGCAACAACGCGAGCGAGGCTAGCCGACGCAGCTAGTTATTTATAAAAAAAAAATTCAGTGAAAGTTGCAGTATTCGCAGAGAACAAAGTCAATTCAAATGTCTGACAGCTGATAGATCTGGATGGACCATAGCCGTTTCTGAGACAACTTATGATCCACAGACCTGGGTGTGGGTCGGAACTGGACCACGTTCCTGATTTTGGTGTTTTGGGACCACGACCAATACAGAACAATAATTTTTTGATTGAGAGAAATCCTGATTTATGATTTGGATGACATAATACCGCCATTGATTACAATAATAAATAGTCCACACTGGACTGAAATAAGATACTGGAGTTGGTCACTAGTTCGATTTTTTTTTACATCGCTCACTCCCGGCATTCAGATGATCATATTTCTTACAGTTTCGCGAAATATTATACGCTAACTGACGGATTGATATGACGTAACACGAGGAAAGATTCAAAGGTGCCCATATACATTTTCACAATGTGCCGTCCATTACGAAGAAATGATTATAATATATGTACATGTAATGTGTGCAGGTGCACATATCTATGTATGCACGGGGTCGTCACCTAAAGAATTTTTTTATAGAAATTGAGACGATTTGGTTCGTTGAATGAACACGACTTTTGTGCGAATTGCTGGACAACGTTACAATCAAAGAACTTTACAATAACCACAATTGGCATAGGTAACACGTCAAATGTCACTCGCGAACTAAGGTTGTTTTACTGTAATACTGTGGTATGCCAGTTTTCAAATCAAATTAAAATTCAATTATTGAGTGAAATCTTGCAATTAACTTCAAACAGCCTACTTATCGGATACTACTACTTATACTCATTACTACTTTGCCTTAACCCCTAGTGGGCCATAGCGCATCAACTACTCCTGCGCGCCATCGTACTCTGTTCTGGGCAATGGGACGCAACTCCCCAAAAGACTTATCCAGTGCCTGACACTCCTTTGCCACAGATCGACGCCATCTGATTCTAGGACCCCCTCTTGGTCGGCCTTTGTTGGAAATGGGGTTCCATTTCATGGCAAGCAAAGAAATGCATTTATCACTCTTCCACAATGTGTGACCTATCCACTGCCATTGCCGCGGCAAAGCTGCGGTACTGAGCTTTTGTTTCGCAGCCAGCACTATTGATCGCGATGTACCGCAGCCGGCACTACCGATGGGACCGTGCTCATAACGCAGTGGTTTGAATGGGCACGCGGTATGCTGCTACCGCTGAGTACCGCGTATCGCTACCGCGTACCGCGCTGGTTTTGGGAGACCTTTAAGCTCTCCACAAACCAGCGTGAAACGCGGTAGCGATACGGTACAGCCGTAGAAAATTACATGGCCGTATATGCGAGCTCTCACTGTATACGCGGTATACCGCGGCGAAGCTGGGGTATTGCAGCGATACACTTTTGTGTACCGCGGCAAAGCTGTGGTACTGGACTTTTATATCGCAGCCGGCACTATTGATCGCGATGTACCGCAGCCGGCACTATCGATGGTACCGTGCTCGTAACGCGGTGGTTTGAATGGGCACCCGGTATGCAGCTACCGCTGAGTACCGCGTATCGCTACCGCTCTCGCGTACCACGCTTGTTTGGAGAGACCTTTAGAAGTGTATTGGTATTATTGAGCCTCGAAGTTGCGCCGTGTTCTCAAGATACACAGAATGAATCAAAGTAACTGTTTCATCTGTGATAGAGGCCTGTTTGGGATTAATTAGACAGTTAAGGATCGAGGCGTAGCGTCATTGATCAAATATAGCAAATTAAAAAAAGATTAGACACATATTTTGCTAAAGGGCTTTTTCTCAATCACTGTTCACGACAGATGCAGGAAACTGTACTTAACAAAAAAGAGTTGTGAAAGTGTAGCAAGAGGCCAAGCCAAGCTAGTGAAGACGCAGACACCCTCATTATTA
This sequence comes from Chloromyia formosa, assembly GCA_964017055.1. NCBI lineage: Eukaryota > Metazoa > Arthropoda > Insecta > Diptera > Stratiomyidae > Chloromyia > Chloromyia formosa. Next base: position 43,383,691 of record OZ024814.1, on the reverse strand, counting down.
CAGAAGCCATAACAAAAGCATCTAATTTTCCCAGGGTGGTTATTGCTGGAAAAGATACAGACCTCTTCATAGTTGCATACTTCGTTAAAACCCTGGAGAAAAACAGTGATTTGCAGGAAGCTGCCAAGAGATTTCACGCCATAGATGCGTCGCAAAATGGGGTTGCCCTAGCTGGTAAGCGCTTCTTGGCTGCTGCTTATACACCGAAGGAGAGAGAGACACCCCATTGGATGTACTTCGGTACAACACATTCAACAAGATCCTAGCAAAGCCTGCTTTCAACTTGTCTGCTTTACTCCCACAGCAGTACGGTGTACTACCAGCGTGGTATGGGAAAGAGCTTGATCCCCTCAGTTGGGATTGAAAAAGTTCATTACGATGTCTTCTCCCCATAACGACACCAAAAGAGCCTGCCCCCAACAAGGCGTTGCCCTCCATCTCGTATAAGTGTACAATGGGGTGGTGCTCGGGAAGATACACCTGTAGAAAGGCCGCATTGAAATACTCCACCATCTGCCTCAACTGTAAATACTTGGGACACTAAGCGATTTGACCTTGCCAAATATGATAGAGAAATGCCGTTTGGTGTGATTATTGGTGGTCCTCTCACAATCATTTTAAGAGATGGAGCCATCTTGGACCCCGCGGCAGATCGGGCGGCGGTGCGGGCGAAAAACCGAAAAATTAATATTCTATTCATAATTTGTAAACGGTGCCTCGGATCGAAAAACTTAATAGGATTTAAATTAAAGAGCGACAAATTCTACATCCAATGCATTGCTCAAAATTTTAAATTCGGTTAAGAGCTCACGCCCACAGCAAACTTTTTAGTTCGCAGAAAAACGAAATAGTTTAGTCAGAAAAATAGAACACACTGCGTCTTATGAGACCGCGCACACAGCAAACTGTTTTATTTTTCTGACTAAACTATTTAATTTTTCTGCGAACTAAAAAGTTTGCAGTGGGCACGAGCGCTTAGCAGTATAGTCAAAACCGATAGTCGAAAAACGTCACCTTTCGAGGTGATACTCTGAAACTGATGCCACAAATGGAAAAAGTCATTAAACAAAAATTGAAGATATTTCTATTTCAAGTTTAAATAGCCCAATACTTTTAAGATCGGCTCGTTTTAGTGTAGTCGTGAGCGAAAATGCAGAAATGGGTTTTTAGCGATTTGAGCCTTAGTAGCTCTATTTCGAAAAATATAACAGTTAAAAGTTTTGTTTTAGCCTCAATTCGTAGATATTTTACCCTTGTTTATAAAATTTTTGCCAAGTTTTTTTATCAGACTAATTTAATTAATTCAATAATTAGTTAATTAAATGATTTAATTACTTCCATAATTTCAAAGTTCAAGCAACTTCAATGACACTTTAGGTTTGTTTCTCATGTATTTGGACATTTTGAGCCAAATGAAATCAACCGCTATTTCATACGGCTATTAGTTCAAAAGATATTCAGTTTTTTTTCCAGATTTTGTTATTAATTAAATGAGCTTTTTTATTAAATACGTTGAAAATAGAAAGCTTTTGTGTCAGTTTTAGGATAGTCCCTAATGTACTTGGTCATTTGGAGTCGAATCAAACCAACCGCAATTCCATACGACAATTAGTTTAAAGGATATTCACATTTTTCCATATTGTTTTAATAGTTAAATGAGCTTTTTTGTTAAGTCAGCTAAAAATAAAAGGCTTTTATACCAGTTTTAGGTTGATTCTTAATGTAATTGTTCATTCTGAGTAGAATAAAAACCACCGTGATTCCATACGACCAGTATTTCAAAGGATATTCACATTTTTTCAGACTATTTTATTAGTTAAGCTTTGATGCCAGTTTTAGGCTGTTTCCTAATGTATTTGGTCATTCTGAGTCGAATGAAACTAAAGGCAATTCCATACGACCGTTAGTTAAAAAAATATTCACATTTTCCCAGATTGTTCTTACTAGTTAAATAATTTTTTTTAAATAAGTTGAAAATAAAAGGTTTTTATTCCACTTTTAGGTTGATTTCTAGTGTATTTGGTCATTCTGAGTCGAATGAAACCGCAATTCGATACGATCATTAGTTCAAAAGATATTCACATTTCTCCAGATTTAGTTATTAATTAAAAAAAAAAAATAACTTTTTTATTAAATAAGTTTAAAATGGAAAGCTTTTTTTAGCAAAACCTTTATAAACAAGGTTAAAATATCTACGAATTGAGACTAAACCAAAACTTTTAACTGTTATATTTATCGAGATAGAGCTATTAAGGCTGAAATCGCTAAAAAACTATTTCTGCATTTTCGCTCACAACTACACTAAAAACGGGCCGATTTGAAAAGTCTTGGGCTAGTTAAACTTGAAACAGAAATATCTTCAACTTTTGTTGAACGAGTTTTTTCAATTGTGGCATCAGTTTCAGAGATATGTGAGCTTGAAAAGCGATATGGTGTGGTTTTCCTCCAAAGCCTCGTGACGTTTTTCGACTATCAGTTTTGACTATACTACTAAACCGAATTTCAACTATGACCAATGCATTGAATGTAAAATTTGTTGCTCTTTAATTTAAATCCGATTAAGTTTTTCGGTCCGAGGCAGCCTTTAGAAGTTATGAGGAAAATATTAAGAAAAGGGCTGAAATTTTCCGGTTTTTCGTCCGCACAGCCGCTCTGCCGTGGGGTCCAAGGTGGCTCCTTCTCTTAAAATAGAAGTATGGGCCCCAATAATATTCTTACTAAACGGTATCTCTCTATCATATTTTGAAAGGTGGCGTCAATTTATGTCGCTTACCGTCCCAACTAAAAGGCCAGGCCTGTTCCAACTCGGCCTTTGAACACGAGGGTATTGTTAGTAGGTCACTGAATTTTGAGGCGGAGGAAGAACTTAATGAAACGCTTTTGGAGGAGGTGGGAGAAGAAAGAGGCGCATTTTTGGAGGAAGACGATCCTGAGGGCCCATCAACGTGGAAAAGACAACGATCATAAATTTTCAACTTGTCCATTCCTATCAGAGGCGCCGACTGTTAGAAAATATTGAACTAAATATCTCTTACACTGTAAAAAAAATTTACTGATGGTGGGTTCACGGACAGAACGGCCCAATAGCCTTAGCTAAGTAAGTCGACGTCTTAAAATGCGTAAATATTTGATATCGATACGAATGTACCAGTCTCATACAGTCAATCAAAATGGTCTCACGATTGAGGTGAACCAATTTAGAACCAATTTCTTCGTCAAGTCTCGAGTTGTTCGGTCCCGACCGTGCAAATCATCGGCATTGTATGGAAATGGCGTTTGTTGTTTGTTTTTAAGAATAAAGCCAATTTTTCAAAAATTAGTAAATGGAACTATAATGCTTTTTTGTTTGATAACACAAAATAATGAATTAAATTTTAATTGAATTCAAACTCACATATTTTTACCGTTCATGTCTTACCGCTTAGTTATATTGTGTATGAAAAACGTTCTCAAGACGCAGCCAACGCAAATCAGCTGTTCAGCCCGTTATAGTTAAATCTTCTGTCCGCGTTCGTTTGACACATTTGAACTGTGAAAAACTGACCTTCTAACAAAGTTGCAACATTTTTTTTTTTAATTAAAAGTAGAAACATGCACTTCCAAGGGCATAGAAGTAACTTAGAACAAAATAAATAGTCGCCCACAGTTTTAAAACACAAGCATATGTGAATTGACACTTAGTGGCGCGTTAATTCCGACAAAGTTGAACTCGTCTTCGTGAGCCACGTATCGTTCGTGCAGAGTATACTTATCGCCATCTGAAATACATTGGTTCAACTTTATTTGACAGCAGAAGTCGTGTTCGTTACGCACACTATAATCCAGCCCTTAATATCATTATAGTTAGCACAACATATCCATTTGACAGTATCTTGAGGAATCATAAGCAAATTGAACGACGAGTTTTAATACGTTCCTGCGGTAGCCGGTTCTTCGTACCGGAACTGCCCGTTTTTCTAGTAATACCACACGGGTTCTCATGATCCGGGGCCCGGGAGATTGACGGCTGTCAAGCATTGTTTAAGGTGCATTACTATTAGGCACACGATCGTCGTACATTATTCGCGGTTAGCGATCAAGCCATATAGCACGGAACACTATTTGTATGTATCTTTTTGATCGTCGCCTGCGATCGACACAAAGTGATGCCTAGCAAAACGCACTTTAAAGCACAGAATTCAGTGATACAATCTTCATATATATGTCCTTTCTTCCTTCCCTATTTGTCATAGCTAAATACGTGTTTGATTGTTTGAACGAAGATGTCGAGTGAGGATCGCTTTTCTTGCAAAACGATATCTGTGCCTGAAATATTGGGGGGGATTGATTATTTGGATTGAGGGGGCAAAAAGTGCCTTGCCCACCTATAGTCGGCGCCTATGATACCTATTTTTATATTTTGCCATTTAAAAAAGTTTCGTTTTTGTTAATGTCGGCCAAAGCCCGACGTCGGGCTGTCGCGCCACGATGATGATGATGAATGTAAAATAAATTTTCTTTATGGAACCTAAATTGGTTTTCTTCACATCCGAATTCCTCCATATAGTATTAAGAAATGTGACGCTGTTTTCCAAAACTCACTAAACACATTTTTTACGAAATCTATTTCCTAATCATTTCATATAGATTTTAATATGCTGAATCGATCGATGTAAATATCTTTTAGCAAATTGGATTTAAACCAGGCCGAAGCTTCGCTTCGGCCCGGAGTCCGAAGCGTATATACCCTAGACTTGTACAGACCTAGTGGTGATACCAAAAGTCCCAATTGGCAACGACCATATGCATTGAAAGTGGGTCTCTTATATGGCCAGTTCATAGGGGAGGTTGGCACTCATTCAGTGGATCTTGACCATTCTCAAAATCAATTAACTAACCCATTCTACAAATATTTGTCCAATTTTTCAAGTCGCTAGCTTCATTCTATCGAAAATTAACGCTTATTTGAAGTTTCACTTGTAGGGGAGGTAGGGGTTCCTTGAGTCGGATCTTGCCCAGCATTTCCATCAACCAATTAGATCCCCCTACAAATATTTAAACAAAATTTCAAGTCTCTAGCTTCATTCTATCGAAAGTTACCGCTTATTTGAAGTTTCTTTTGTAGGGGAAGTAGGGGTTTCGTTGGCCGGATTTTACGAATTTTCAATATTAGCCGACTGGATCATACTACAAACATTTGACCAAAATTTCAAGTCGCTAGCTTTATTTTGTCGTAAGTTATCGCTTATTTTAAGTTTCATTTCTAGGGGAGGTAGGGGTTCCTTAGGTCGGATCTTACCCATCTTTAATGCCAACTAACTCAATCTCACTTTCAACATTTGACCAAAATTTCAAGTTGCTAGCTTCATTCTATCAAAAGTTATCGCTTATTTGAAGTTTCATTTGTAGGGGAGGTGGGGGTTCCTTAGGTCGGATCTTGCCCATTTTCAATACCAACGAAGTAGGTCTTATTAGCAACATCCTTTCAAATTTTCAAGTTGCTAGTATCATTTCTTTGAAAGTTATCGTAATTAAATGAATATTTAATTTTTGGAAATTTGTAGGGGAGGTAGGCGTTCCTTTTATCCGATTATGCCCAACTTACTAGAACTTAAGCAGCTTCTCACTTCAAGGTTACACGCCAAAAATCAGATGCCTATGTCAATTGGTTCAGAAGTTATAGACAAAAAACCTGAAAAGTAGGGTAGTACGGGGTTCTTTGTAAGAAAATTACCGTTAGTTTTCAACTTATCAGTTTTATTTTCCCAGGAGAGTATGAGATTACCCTCATGAGTAATCTACCAAAGCTAGAGCTTTTCATGTTTCTTTAATCGAGAGTTATAGTTACATTTATGTATTTTACATATGTAGGGGAGGTAGGCGTTCTCTTGGCCTGATCATGCCCATTTTCAATACCATCCAACTAGATCTACTACTACTACTCAATTGCCCTAACCCCTTATGAGGCATAGCGCGTCAACTGTTCCATGTGGCCCAGTTGACGTGTCGTTGGCATAAACTGGTTTCGGAGAATGCAGTTGCCAGCATACACCTCCTGCACATCCATGGCCACGAACGTCGTCGTGGACGGGATTCGAACCCGAAACGCCGGTGGTCAAACATGAGACTGATGCCTCAACACACTGCGCTACCGGTCGCCCCATCCAACTAGATCACACTTCCAACATTTGACCAAAATTTCAAGGCTCTAGCTTTATTTTATCGAAAGTTATCGTGCGAACGGACAGACAGACGGACAGTCAGACAGACAGACAGACAGACGGACAGACAGACAGACAGACAGACAGACAGACAGACAGACAATTTGCTAGAAAATATTTACATCAATCAATTCAGTGCATCGAAATATATGTATATGATTCGTAAAAATGGAATTATAAAAACAGTTTTGGAAAACAGCGCCACATTACAGAAATGCTTCCATACAGTAAAAGTATTTAAAAAGGTACTAAAATCATTTAAAAAAAAATGTACAATACGAGTAACTGTAGGAGTGAAGAAGAAAGTTGAATTTCTCACTATGAATTTTTTGGAAATTTCCAAATGTACTCACTTAAAATTGGTCAAATTTTAAAATTGAAGTATTCTCGAAACGCAAAATTGAATTTCCTTTAACTTTTATTCAAAACGTTTTTTAATTGGACTAACCAGTTGAATGCTACAGACGACTGAAAGTCGATGAATATTGGGTTTTCGTAAAAATGAAAAAAAAAATGGTCGTTTTCTGAAATTGGACTACTATTTAATATAGCTGTCATAGGAATGACCGGTTCAAAAGTAAGTTTTGTTATAAAAACATTTTTATTTCTAAAGACATCTTTACGAAATTCCACATTAATTGACCATAACAACCCCCAAATGGAATTCCTAAATTTGGGTGTAATCGGCCCCCTATTTCCTTTACCGCTCGTAGGAACAGTGGAATTGGAACGAGTTTTACTGCTAATTTCAAATTGATAGCAACACATACTATTGCAAGCTAACCTGTTCTTAAGACATATTCCTTTTTCAATGTATTGAATAATAAAAAAAATATTACAAATGTTGAAAATTCTTGGCTAGAAAAGATTTATTGACCAGATATTTGACTATATTTATAAATTGCGAAAAACACTTTCCGCCTCAACTTATTTGTAGTGGGTTGTTGTACGAACATAATTTTGACCTGACGGCATTTTCACGAATTCGATTCCGCCTGGGAAAAGTTTCCTGGCTTCTTCGTCCGAAACGGTTGGAGCAATCACGACTTTTGTACCAGGCTGTAAGCATTTGGAAATTAATGAGTTATTAAATTTCGGATTGTGCTAAAAATAATTAAAAACTAGGTTTATACTCGTATGTGACGAAAATACTTACAGTCCAGTTGGCAGGAGTAGCAATTTGAGTAATGCGTGTTGTAAGCTGCAAAGCATCAACGCATCGAAGAATTTCACTAAAATAGAAAAAAAGTCAATATTATTGCATGCATCAATTGCGCGATAACGTCATAATTTACTTACTCAACATTGCGACCAACTGACATTGGATAGAACATAGATAGACGAACTACATGATCTGGACTGATAATGTACATGGCACGAATGGTTTTGGCAATTTCTGGGTCATTCCTTTGTTGTTCATCGAGCATACCGAAACGTATAGCCAACGAACGATCCTCATCGGCAATAATTGGATAAGGGAATTCTCCGGGAATATCCTTGCAATAATCCTTAATGTCGTTAACCCAATCAACATGACTCTTGACCTTGTCAACAGAATGAGCTATAAGTTTTACATTCCGTTTGGCAAATTCGGGACTATGAACGGCAATTCTTCCCAATTCCGTGGTACAAACTGGTGTAAAGTCTGCAGGATGCGAGAACAGTACAACCCATCTAAAAGTAAACAAGGAAATTATAACATTAGTTAGAATTAGTAGAAAATTTTTGATTAATGTCACTGTGTTTATTCACGCGTAAGCTCATATCACAGTTGTTAAAAATAAAGTGGAGTGGGTCATTGCGAGTCTAAGTAAAAAATTATTCAAACTCACTCTCCATTACTACAAAAAATAGTTAGCTTAAAGTCAATTCTTCCTGTCACTTGGTTTCGTCCACACCGTGGGTTCACTTTTCAGGAGTCGCCTTAATTCATGGGTTTGAGTCATTTTTGAGTGAGAGTTCCAATGACCCACTCGACTTTATTTTTAAATTTTTTTTTTAAGTTTCCCTATTTTAATTAAAAATTGCAAGTAATATTTAAAAAAAATCTTCTATATTCGGATTCCTCAATTTGAAAACTGTTTTTCAACATTATCACGATTTTTCTCTACACTTTTGTAGCTGTGGTAATACACTTTTTAGTTTGGCCTCATAGTGCCGTTTTCACAATGTCTGGTTAAAGTTTATCCTATAGATAAACGCTAAACGGCACCCATCCTCCCTCTCTCTCTCTCTCTCTCTCTCTCTCTCAATTGCCTTAACCCCTTGTGGGGCATAGCACGTCAACTGTTCCATGTGACCCAGTTGACGTTTCGACGGCATAAACTGGTTTCGGAGAATGCAGTTGCCAGCATGCACCTCCTGCACATCCATGGCCACGAACGTCGTCGTGGACGGGATTCGAACCCGAAACGCCGGTAGTCAAACATGAGACTGATGCCTGAACACACTGCGCTACCAGTCGCCACTTAAACCTTTATTGGACGATAATTTCAAACAGGTGATACTGGCTGCTCGGATTTGGACAAATAGAACTGTTTACTTTGGACATTCGAATGAGACAATTAAACTGGTCACAAAGAACAGAGTTCTCGAAATTGAGTCGATGGAAGAAAGTTGGAAACCAACTCAGCCGCAAAATTAATGCTGAAAGACGGTACGGACGTAGAATAAAACAGAACTGGCGGCAGAATACCACCAAGAAAATCAGCCAATTTTCTACTGCGTTTACTGAGCTTTCTACTGCATCATCATATTTTGAGAATCGCATACGCTTAGGGTTAATTTAGTGTCCTGGATAGATAACTGGCAGTTTAGCCACACGTTGTGAAAACGGGCCATAGCCTGCCGCCGCCATCTCCTTCAAAAATCGGTCTACTTCCGCCTTGAGTTCGTCGTCATTGCTGAAATGCGGTCCGTCCAGGTGATTTTGCAACTTCGGGAACAGGTGGTAATCGCTTGGAGCAAGGTCTGGGGATTATGCTGGATGTGGAAAAACGTTCCAATTGAATTCGCCAAGCAGCTCAACCGTCTTTCCTGTGGCGTGAGGCCGCGTGTTATCGTGAAGCAGAAGGATACATTTTGACAGCATTCCGCGTCGTTTGTTTTGAATAGGCTTTCTCAAGTCCTTCAAAACTTTATAACACCTGCATTGATAGTCTGTCGCCTAGGGAGTTAGCCAACGAGTAAAACACCCTTCTTAGCCCACAAAAAAAAACTGTGGCCATTCCCCTGCCTGCTTTAGGGTCCTCTTTTTCTGCCAAACCATGCTCTGTTGCTTTGTTTCAGGGGTCCATGTCTTGTCTCCAGTCACTACACGGTCTAAAGTGGCATCCCCTCCTCATGATGAATTTCCAAAGAATTTTCGGCCGATTCAATTCGGTTTGATTTGTGGTCAGGAGTTAGCAATCTGGGAACCCAACATGCCTATACTTTGGTTATCCCCAATTTTCACTAAGGCGGCTATTACACTATAAAAGTTCTTTTACAAATATATTTGACGAACGATATTTCAAAAGAACTTTTATGAATGATATTAGCCGCTAAAGGGGGAAGGTGTGCAAGCATATAAGAAAAATAGTTGAAACAAGATACGTCCATGTCGCAAATCTTTTCTTAGGCGGCTATTACACTGTAAAAGTTCTTTGAAAATAGCTTTCATAAAAGATATTTGTAAAAGAACTTTTATAGTGTAATAGCCGCCTAAGAATATTTACCGCCAATATTTGACTAATTTGGATGTGAGGAGGTAGTGCAGGGTGGTGGCGTGAGGCGTCCATAACGTTGAACGATTCCCCCTCGGTTGCACTTGAAGGACGCCCATAGCGCGGTTCATCAACGACGTTTTGACGGCGCTCTGTGAAAGCCATGCACCATTTGGACACTTATCGCACCTGTGCCGTATACAGAAACAATCTCCCGGTGGATTTCAGTAGCGTTTTTTCCTTTGGCATGAAGAAAACGGATCAATGAACGCAGTTTGATTGTGGCGCAAGAGGCAACTGGGTTCCCCATGGTTGCCGAGCTACTGGCGCCTAGCGATTTGGCGGTAGACAAAAAAAATAACCGAAGCAGGGCTCCCACTACATATATGCCAATATTCCATCAAAAAATAAAAAGCCCCCTACAATTCCCCTAGATTTGGCAAAACAAGGAAACTTACTTGTTGTATGACTCTCGTATTTATGTTAAGAGTAGTCACACAACAATCATTCACACACGGTACAAGCACTACAAGCGTCATTCTGACCATTCTGACCTACTACTGTTTCGGAAACTTCGAGCTGAGACCAAAAGACTCATCCAAGTTGCTCGCTTTGCTTATCTTCATAACGTAGAAGAGACTGTCAACAATAACGAGAGTAAGCTCTTTTGGTCCTACATATGTAAAAAATATGCGAAAATCTTCCACTCGTCCTTCGTCCCTGTCCCATGATACTTTAACCGCAAATAAGCCTGAAGACATATGGAAGCTTTTTGCTTCATATTTTGCTAGTACGTTTCGTCAACCTTCTGATTCATTGCCTTCTCCTTTTTGTGAGCACAGTTGGTCCATGCCATCACCAATCATCCTACCTGGATATGTCGACCTTCTTATCTTGTCCATTAAAGCTAACGCTTCTGGTCCAGATGGGATTTCAAACTCATTCTTAAAGAAAACACACAGTTCTATATCTGTTCCTCTGGCCATATTATTCAATAAGAATATTTCGTAATGTGATTTCATATTTTCATAAGGCCATATAAAACCGCTCGTAGACTACTGAAGCTTGCGATAAAGAAAAGCAAACAAAATAGCTCCAAACAACTTTGCAATGACGGGGATATAAACCCGTGGGGAATGGCTTATATGGGGTGATGAATAAAATAGGGCAGAAAGCACCCCGACTAAAATGACCTGTTATCTTGGAGAATATTGTCTCGGTTCTATACCCTCGACACGAGCTGGAAGCCGTGGACAGAGGCCAACACATGCCGACGAAGACATACCTGCCATAACGGAGAACGAACTTCTCCAAGCCGCATCCAGATTTGAGGATAATAAAGCGCCACGCGACGGGGTCCCCAATAAGGCGCTGAAGGTGGCAATCCGAGCATTACCAGAGAAGTTCATCGACGCATTTCGAACTTGCTTGTCGGAACGGACCTTTCCAAAACCATGAAAAAGGCAAAAATTGGTACTACCGCCCAAACCAAACAAGCCGCCTGGAGAACTAAATTCATACCGCCCGATGTGTCTGCTCAACACTACGGGAAAAATTTTCGAGCGGATAATTTTTAATCGCCTGTCCGATGTGGTGGAAGAAAAAAGGGGCCTGTCGGACCGACAGTATGGTTTCAGACGCGCGCGGTCTACAGTGGACGCAATTACTTGGAAAGGGATTCACTACGAAGCGGCACATGTTGCGCGGTGGTGACAATCGATGTTAAGAACGCGTTCAATTCCGCAAACTGGGGGCGCATTCATGCTGCTCTGCAAAAGATGGGAGTACCGGACTACCTAGCTGGAATAATGAAGAGCTACCTTGCACATCGTGTTCTCTCTCTGGTGTCTCCCTCTAATTGCCTTGACCCCTCCAGGGGCATGGGCGCGTCAACATCTCTAGCATTTTTATGCCTTGTTGACGTTTCAATAGCATATCTACTTTTCGGAAGTGCAGTTGCTAGCATGCACCTCCTATGCGCGCCGTCTTTATACTGACAAGCTCGGAGCACTGTGAGAATTCTACTAGTACTCACAGGCAGTTTTTTGATCGCGCCGAGATTTGATCTCCGAGCTCTAGATTAGTATCGTAGAGCGGTGATCGAACGATCACGGCCACCGAGCGCGACAACGGGCGTTCCACAGGGATCCGCTCTTGGTCCTCTGGTGTGGATTATCATGTATACAATGCCATCTTGGACCTCTCGATGCCTAAAGAGGTGACGATAGTCGGGTTTGCAGATGATATCGCGGTAGTCGTCGTCGCAAAAGACCCGGGCTATGTCGAAATGTATGCCAGCGAGGCAACTCTTAAGTTGTGGTTGGAAACAGATGGATTGGAGCTCGCCGTGCAAAAAACGGAATCTGTTTTTATCAGTAAGCGCAGAAAAAAGACCTCTCTGAAGGTCAGAGTCGGAAGCAGTGTCATAACCTCTAAGCCAGCCATTAGGCACCTAGGGGCTATGATCGACGCGAGGCTGTACTTTAGAGACCACACCGTGGCCTTGACAAAAATTATGCCAAATATAGGCGGTCCGAGACCAAGCAGGAGGCTTCTGTTATCTAGGGTGATAACCTCTATTCTACTGTATGCCTCACCAATTTGGGCCAGCGCTCTGCAATACGCTTGCAATACCAGGCAAATTTGCTCGGTATACCGAAGGTGCGCATTGAGAGTATGCCGTGCATACAGAGCCACTTCGCACGAAGCCGTCTATGTCGTCGCCGAATGATCTCAATGGAGATTCTGGTTGACGAAACAAGCAGACCGTACCGTGGTCGACGCCTGGAAACATCAGAGGCGTCAGCGGATCGGAAAGTCATTGAAAGGAACGAATCTCTGAGGGAATGGCAGCAGCGATGGGAGCAGGATTCAACCGGTCGCTGAACTCATACTCTCGCATACTCTCATCCCGGATATTGGAAAGTGGGTAAACTGGAAACACGGTGAGGTGAACCTGACCCAATTTCTTACGAGTCATGGCGGATGCAGGCAATATTTGCACAGATTCAAGCTGGACGATTCGCCAAACTGTCCCAGGTGCAAGGGAGTGGCGTAGGACGCCAAACACGTGTTGTTCGATTGCCCCAGATATTCTGGGAACCGTGAACAACTAGAAGCGGAGTGGGGAGTGTCATAATCCTACAGAATCTGTTTTGATGCTGCGATGACAACAAAATTGGGACGCAGTGAGCCGGACGGTATGCACCATCCACAAAGAGCTCTAAAAAGAAGAAGCCAGATCAGCCAAAGTCGAAGTAATGCTGAAAGGCAGTCCCGCAGGGAGAACGGCGGAGAAGGTGTTTTTGAGTTTAGTCGGTAAAAATCTGGCATACTTGCTCAAGCACAGCAGTATCTTTCGAAGATTCCTACATAGCCTCGTTAAAAAAAAAAAAAAACAAGTTTGGCGAAGGTATGATACCCTTCACGCGAAACGTAATAAGTAGTCAAACTTGTTCCAATTTCACTGTTCTTATGAGAGGTATATGAAATAGTGGACTGATTTCAACCAAATTTAGGAACGTGGTTTGGCCGTCAATATGATTGAATAATACGAAATTTGGTAAAGATATTCTTAGAAATAAAGAAGTTTTTCTAGCAAAAACTTGCTTTTGGAACAGTCGTTCCAATAACAGCTATATGATAGAGTAGTCCAATTTCAACCAAATTTAAGAATGTGACTTGACTAAAGACACTATTGATTGATTGATATTAATGCAAAGTTTGAAAAAGATATCTTTGGAAATAAAAAAAATTTTCTCACTTAGACGAATTTTTGAACCGGTCATGCCTATGGCAGCTATATGACGTAGTAATCCGATTCTGTTGGTTCCGACATATATACAGCGTGGAATAGAAAGAAGGCTTTGTACAAAATTTCAGCTTTAAAACTGAGGGATTAGTTTGCATAGAACCAGACGGACAGACGGACAAAGCTTATTCGACTCCTCTCATCATACTGACCAAGACTATATAAAGTTTATATGGTCGGAGATGCTTCCTTTTCAAATTTCATGACAAAGTTAATATACCCTATCACATCCGTGAAGAGTATAAAAAAAAGTCCCACACGTAAATGCCCTTTTATCGAAAAGGTTACTGCATTCAGTTGGATTCGAACCGGTGGAGATGGCCCAGTGCACAAAAGCCGAACTTGCTAACAGTTGCGCCATCCGGACTGCTCTTAAATTCTGGCTGGGGTATAAAAGTATTATTGGGTGGTATAGGGTGCAGATATGTATGGTCCTAGCTGATATGCATGTATTTTAATAACGATTATATCAATCGAAACTAAAATCTAATTGTATACAATTTGCGTATAGAAATAAATATTAGCCGATTTGTACATATGGGTAACATCTGCAAGTTGGATTACCAAAAATAGAATTAAATATACCTATATGTATATATTTTTTATATGCATTCGATAAGTAAATTAATCGTTAATTGGAGTATGTTCAAAGATAAAACCAAAATTAACCATAAGGATCATAATCAATTGATAAATAGTTGATTTATGTTAGGATCAATTTCGTCTATCTTATCATTCTGTTCGTATTTACGAATATTAAGAAATAAATGTGTCTATTTTCGCTACAATCGGATTTCCACAATCTTTGTTCAAAAAGGCCTGATCTGGATTTCGATCATGCTCTTTAGAATACATCGCCTCCATACTTATGCACAAGCCCGATTAACCTTGCAAGCTCGGCAATACGACCTTGTCCACCTTCATATCATCATCGCCTCACCTCGATTTACGAAGCGTCTGCGCTTTTCTTGGTCATTAATAATATTCCCGAAGAAATTATCGGTTACTGTTGGTTAAAGTTGAATTGATTCATTGATATGAAGTTATAAATAGTAATGCGAATACTTTGCTTCTTGGCCCGTGCTTTTTTCTTTAAGAAGTTAACCATGATCTTATTCAAGTACGAAACTTATACGAGAAAACTACTTTTTAGTTTGTCCGTCAAGTACAGATGAATATATAGTATACCTGTACTTAAAGCATAGTCAGATACAAGTCTTCTATGCGAACTAGTTTTTTTTCAGTAATAAAGAAAATTTTATTTGTAGGTTACAGTGGTGAATATATAGCTAAGGTCTTTATTCCACTAGAAAAAAAATATTAGAAATACATACCCTATTTTCGAAAGAAAATTGCGAATTTTTAAAAATCTAATTCTAATTCATGCTATTCAGTATTCACTACTCCAGTTACATTATTTGCTCTAACCCCTAGTGGGGCATAAGCGCGTCAACTACATATCAGGAGCTTGGAATAGAAAGGGCGAATCACGAAATTGAGGTGTTGGGAAATTGAGCTCAAAGTTTTGAAAGTACTTCAAAATATCAAGGGTGAATGTATTAATTTTAGTTTATTCCTTTTTTCATTATTTTAACGATTTCTAAATTTTGATAGGAACATTTGAAAATGCTGAGATTAGTGAATCTCGTGAAGAAAAAATCGCAAAACAGTCAGTAGTTCGCCCTTGCTCCACTAAGTAAATCGAACAGTGAGATTTTGACAGAAAATGATATTACTTACTTTAGATTGAAACTATGAGAAAACTAAGGTCTTACCAGTTCAAAGCGAGGTATCTACGCGTTGTCTACATATATCTGATATCAAGGAGAGAATAAAAAAAATCGATTTTTCGGGTTCGCCCTTTCTATTCCAAGCTCCTGATATGTACTCCTAGTGACTTTGTTGACGTTTCGTTAGCATAAACTGGTTTCGGATGCATGTTACTGGCATACACCCCAGCCATACTACTAAGGAATTCTCAATTTAAGGTAACTAAAAAATTAACTGCTCGAGATATTAATACATTGTTGCTTTCAATCCAGGTAAGAGTATATTATCAGCAGTATATAGGTATAGACCAGTTTAAGACATCAACTCTATTCCAGCGGGAAGACAAAAATCGTGTTGAAAAGCTCGAGAAATTAAAATGCTAGAATTAGCTGGTTTTTAATTTATTGCCGTCTTTATATGTTGTTAAGCTATACTCGTATAATACTCTCTATTAAACATTCTGAGCTAAAGTAGCTGCAAAAAAATCACTATATACAGCACGTACTTAGGTGCTAATCAAATAGTGTCATGAAAATCCGAGTACATATGTACTCGTATGTAGTAGATTGCCCGGGTACATTCAAATGACAATAATTTAAAACTTGGTAAACAGATATTTTGGAGGTGCATGGTAACTGCATTCTCCGAAACCAGTTTATGCCGGCGAAAAATCAACTGGACCGCATGGAACAGTTGACGCGCTATGCCCCACAAGGGGTTACAGCAATTGAAAGAGAGAAAATAGATACAAGATGGTGGACATGAATGATATTATTATAAATGGGGAGCACATACTTCCTTCAATCACTGAAGACCAATATAACACTTTGTTCGAAGGAGTTTACCAACTTAGTAAAAGAAAACTCGAAAATTCTATAGAGGAGGTCACATTTATATAGAGATCATATTTCTATACAAGAGATCACATTACGCCGGGAATAAGAGGCTATACATTTGAACACTGGTACGAGTATAAATTCACTAGCTTAAAAGGGGTGCGGTTTTACCATTTTCATTATTACCGATATTGTACAATTTGTATTATAAACTGCATCCACTTTTACGAATATCACTTGCTATAGTCCATGCAAAAATCAACTTTACTTACGAATCTCCTTGCCAATCGTAGAACTGAATTGGTCCTTTAGTGGTGTCGGCCTTGAAATTCGGAACTGTAGCACCCAAACGCATTTTCGCAGTAATTTATGTCTATATCGATCAACGAGCGAATAACGACTGAATACAAGTGCAAATAATCAACAAGCTCTTACTTAATTAAGCCTCCGTTATCGTTCTGAAATTGAATCTGAACTAACTGCAGAATTAAACTTGGCAAGCTTTATATACTATCTTTAAATTTATGAAGCTCACGTCGGAGGCCGTTCTGTTATGAAATACACAGTAAGTATGTAACAAATATTTTGTTGCGGTGATTACTGATTAGAGTACTCGAACCTCTTCAGAACACCATTTACTACATAATATATAAAAGCAAATATTCACATATTATAGATGATCTATCTATTTTTAATTAATCTAAATTAAATATTTACAAAAAAAATTAGATCTGACGGAATATTTTGGTTTATAGTGAAAATGAAATTTTCGTTTACAATTTTTGTATGTAAACTTCTTAAAGGGTCCAATTTCACCAGGAAAACAAAGTATTCGAAATATATTTGATTTAATCGACATCCTGTCCTGCTTAAGATAATCTTTATCTTGACATAGTAACAGCTTATTAAGAGTGTGCATTGTTTTTGTTTGATTAATAATTGCTGACCGTGAAGGTCGTGCTGTGCCATCTGACGAAGAAAAAGGCTCCTCAAGGAGCTAAGCAGCGGCCTATGCTTGCTGTAGTTCAGTTCGGGAGATATGTACTCGAATATGGTACCATAATATGGTTCATTACAGGTGGTTCATTACACTACAAACATTTAAACAAAATTTCAAGTCTCTAGCTTCATTCTATCGAAAGTTATCGCTTATTTGAAGTTTCATTTGTGGAGGAAGTAGGGGTTTCGTTTGTCGCATTTTACATATTTTCAGGCACCATGAAATAAGCCATTTGAAAATAAGGCATTAATGGATAATTTCGGTTGAAACCGAAAGTAGCCATGCATGGATTCTCTCAGTTTCACACTCAATGCTTAATTTCAACTTAGCTTTAACTTTGTTCAATAGCTGGGCCGTCGAAGTAGGTAGATATTCGTTTATGAAAATTCTCTCATTACCATTGCCATTCGGAGTCCCCGCACCGTTGCTGGCTGAACGCACACATTGCTTGTACAATAATTCTCTAGAAATTTATCCCCAGCAAATCTAATCGAAAAATGATTAAATGAGGTCTGTTATCGAACATTCAGCAAAATCAAATCTGCCTCAAATTTGCGTTCACGAATAAGATACTAATAAAGGAAGCATCATTAATGGGGGATTTATTCTGTTCCGTCTTCTCCTAGAAGTGATAAAATATGCTTAAAGTGCACTTTTAACGTAAAAAAAGTCTATAGGCAGATCATATGACAACAACTATATTTTAGGGACAGAAGGTGCAGTGTTGTCTCAAAAAGGTCAATTCGGAAACAAAAACAATTGAAGAATTTTGGAATTTATGACCTATTTGTTTTTTTTTTCGTGTGTTGATAATTGTCGTTTCTTTTTAAATGTTAATTGCATAGTTTTGGGTCTATTATTGATAATTTGGTATGTATAGTGTATTTGTGCAGGCTTTCAGAGAAACGCGACACTTGATGAATGAAATAAAACTTTCCTACTCATAAACGTGAGACCATTCTGTTGCCTATTTTGGTTTTCAGTTTTATTATTATTGGAACTCAATTCTTCTAAATTGTCTCTTCTTCGCCAAAATCTCAATAGGCCTCATCTAATAATTTTTGGATTCGACAAAACAAGACCAAAACACAAACAAAATTGAAATCAAAAACGATACTGATAGCAAATATTTGGGATTAACTATTGACAACCAACTAAGATGGAGAGAACATGCTTCCAATCTAAACAATAAATTAAACAGTTTAATATATATATTCTACAATTTAAAACGTATATTATCTTTCGAAAACTTGAAACGCATGTATGACACACTCATCCTCTCATTTCTAACATATGGACTAATAGCATGAGGAGGTACTTTCGATTCTCATAAGAAATGTATAGAAAGAACACACAAACAAGTATTAAAAATTATCGCTAGAGTTCCACCAGCTTACTCTTCTGTCCATATACAGGGTGTCCCAACCCCAACGTCAACCCGGAAACCGGTGATAGGCCAAGTGGTGGCAGTTATCAGAAAAGTATTAAAAAAAGTCTCCGTCAATTATTTTTTGACTTATAGACATTCAAAAAAGAATTGGAAAAATTCATACCCTGTGATGATTTTTTAAGTACTGTTATTACACTTTTTTTTATGAAGCAACCCTGACTAACTGTTCTATAAATCACAATCTAAAAGTAAAAAATTACTGTATTGGTTTTAAATAAAATATGACTTTTTTCCCCAATTTTGTACTCAAAATTATCACTTATCCCAACTTCAACTGACTGCACTGTAAAAAAAATATACCACGCGCTTTTGGCAAGTAACTGTAAAAGATGGCGCATTTTGTCCATATTCCAAAATGGTACGACACTTCCTATATTATCTCTTAATTGAGGTGAAAAGAAGTAATAATCTCATTTAGGCAAAAGTGTAATTTATTGAAAAAAAAAAAAAAATAATTTACAATTAAACGTTAGAACTTCAATTTACAACAAATGTTCAAAATGTTTGCCTTCAGCTGCAATGCAAGCACGACATCTTCTTAAAAAAGATCGAGTTATAAGCCGGGCGAATCTTCCGGAACTCATTTTCGGCGGAGTTCCTCCAAATTTTCTATTTCTTTCGTGTAAACCTTTTCTTTTACCGCTCCCCAGTAAAAAAAATCGAGAGGATTTAGGTCAGGTGAACGTGCCGACCACGAAATTGTACCAGACCGCCCTATCCACCTCTCGGGATATTCTCGATCGAGGAACTCTCTTACTGTACGGGCATAATGCGCTGGGCGGCCATCGTGCTGATACCACATATTTGCAAAAGTACTGAGTGGCACGTCTTCCAATAAATTGGGTAAATGATTTATTAAAAAATCTAAATATGTATGTCTCGACACCTAAGTTCTCCGAAAGCTCGAATGGTCCAATAATTTGGCCATTTAAAATTCCAGTCCACATGTTCACTTTAAAGCGATGCTGCGCTCTATTTTGCCGCATTAAATGTGGATTTTCAATGTGCCACTCGTGTAAATTGTGGAGGTTAATGTAACCATCTTTAGAAAATGTGGATTCATCGGTCCATAGAATTTTATCAAAGAATCGGGGATCTTCTCTGTACTCACGCAACATCGATTGACAAAATTGTACTCTCTGCGGATAATCTCGAGGTAGCAGACTTTGGACTCGATGAACATGGTACGGGTACATCTTGTTTCTCCGTAGAATTCGTTGTACTGTAATTTTGGGTATTCCTGTGCTACATTCAATTGCACCACCGCCATCTTTATCCTCAGGCCGGAGTGTCAAAGTAATGACGTCATGACAAGCAGTGAACCATATGTAAACAAAGTGAAAAACGCGTGCAGTCGACCTGTTGAAATCTGATGATTTTCGTGCGTAAAAGTGATTTTAGTGTCGCGATTTGAAGTGCAATTGAAAGTAGTGCTTGTCACTGATATTTAGAAGTGAAAAAAACGCAAGGTGCCGCGAACTTCCGAACAAAATGAACTGCTCGAAAGTGCGCGAGACATGAGTGTGGTTATGAAAGTGCGACACGGACAATTTCGCATTTTTCGTTAATTTCCCGGTAATTTGGCTAGTGTGAATGGTACAGCACTACTCTGGGACGAATCCTTGGGCCGGTGAGTTCAGCGGAAACTCCCGGAAGTGCCCCAAAAAGTGTATTCAAAGTGGTTGTCAAATGACAACATTACAGGTGATTTCCGGCCTTTTCATCGGAATTCATAGGGTAATTATACGTTTTTTGTTGTGCAAAAATTTTAGTGAATTGATGCGCCCCAAAATACGGGTTTTAAACGCGTTGTTGACGAGCCAGACGAAAGTTTCACGGCAGCTGACAGGACTAGATGCCTAGCAGTGAAACTTTCGTCCGGTTCGTCAACATCGTGGTCAAAATCCACACTTTGGGGCGCATCAATCCACTTAAATTCTACCACAACAAAAAACGCATACTTACCCTATGAATTCCGATGAAAAGGCCGGAAATCACCTGTAATGTTGTCATTTGACAACCACTTGAAATTCACTTTTCCGGGAGTTTCCGCTAAACTCACCGGCCCGAGGATTCGTCCCAGAGTAGTGCTGTACCATTAACACTTCCCGAATTGCCGGAAAATAAACGAAAAATGCGAAATTTCCCGTGTCGCACTTTCCTAACCTCGCACTATTCAATACACCATTTCACTCGATATTTCCCGGCACTTCACGTTTTTTTTACTTTCACACGGCACTGATAGCCACTTCTTTTAGTTACACTTAAAATTCCGGCACTAAACTCACTTTTACACACAATTATCGCGATATTTCACCAGGCGACCGCACGCGTTCCCACTTCGTTGACTGCTTGTCATGTCGTTAGTGCTTTGACAATCAGCTGACACTCCGGCCTGAGAGTAAAGATGGCAATGATTGCACGTACTGAGGCACTGGGGTCTTGTTCGACTGCTTGTAAGACTTCCTCCTCGTAGGGCATGATGGAATTTGGCTCTCCTGTCATGTGGTGTGGAATTCGACCCTCTGAGAATGACTGGTGTACGTTTATAAATATTCGGTGATCCGGATAACGTTCAGCCTTCTGATATCTCTTACGATAAAGTCTGGCTGCAGCACTAGCATTGCATTTGCATTCCCCATAAATAAAATACATGATAGCATATTCCCGCGCACTGTATCTGTTTGGCATAATGGCAGTTAAATGCGTCCTATAATCAAATTGTTACTGAATCACTAAATCATTCATAAGG
This sequence comes from Chloromyia formosa, assembly GCA_964017055.1. Classification (NCBI taxonomy): domain Eukaryota; kingdom Metazoa; phylum Arthropoda; class Insecta; order Diptera; family Stratiomyidae; genus Chloromyia; species Chloromyia formosa. Next base: position 43,362,168 of record OZ024814.1, on the reverse strand, counting down.
TTACATGTGCTACATATGTCGTACCATTTTGGAATCTGGACAAAATGCGCCATCTTTTACAATTACTTGCCAAAACCGCGTGGTATATTTTTTTTACAGTGCAGTCAGTTGAAGTTGGGATAAGTGATAATTTTGAGTACAAAATTGGGGAAAAAAGTCATATTTTATTTAAAACCAATATAGTAATTTTTTACTTTTAGATTGTGATTTATACAGTTAGTCAGGGTTGCTTCATAAAAAAAAAGTGTAATAACAGTACTTAAAAAATCATCACAGGGTATGAATTTTTCCAATTCTTTTTCGAATGTCTATAAGTCAAAAAATAATTGACGGAGACTTTTTTTAATACTTTTCTGATAACTGCCACCACTTGGCCTATCACCGGTTTCCGGGTTGACATTGGGGTTTGGGACACCGTGTATATACACTAACAAACACACTGACCATAGAGAACTTATATACTCTAAAAGTATTATTATACATGCTGAAAAATAGCAAACTAAACGTAGTAAACCACAGTATTAACACTAGAGCAAATAGGACTAATATGACAATTAACTTCACAACGACAACTATCGAGCTACGACATTTTACGCAGCAAGCACCTAGACTTTATAACGACCTGCCAAGATATCTCAAGAATATGTCTTCAAATGCACAATATTTTAAAAAGTACATACTTGAAATATATATTTATTAAATAGCCAAACAATGAACCTAACAAACTAAAAATATAGATACAAAGCTAAAATTAATAATCTCTTCGGCAATCTGTCTTCGAAATAAATTTTGACAAAACCAAACTATTCAGATAAATTTTATTTCAAATATATTATTTAAATCGCTTATTATTAATATTTCTTTAATTGTTAATTAGCTAGAAACATATTACATTTTTCTATGATATTTTTCACTTTTCATTTTGTTCTTTACTTATCAAACGCTATTATTTGTTACTTCTTATCACTATTATTATTATTTACAATTATTTTTTTTTCCTTAACTTTTTAATTTTCATTTCACATCACATTTAATACTTTTGAGTTAAACAACATGTAAAAATTGAATTGTAACATTATGATCACTCCTCCTTCCATACTACGACTTTCGACTTATATGGAGGGAGTAAAACAAATAAATAAATGAAAAAAAATTAAATGATTTGCAATGCAACTACGGCTATTTAACTATTGCACGGATCTCTTTTCAAACATAATTCACATCCCAGTAGCTATTATTAATATCATGCATCATACAACCCCTATTATCAATATATAGAAATCTCACATGATATAAAATTTGTCAAAACACATCATTCCTGTACAGCATATTAGTCCGACACGTAAATCCCCTTTTTTATCGAAGACTACCGCATTCAGTAGGAATCGAACCGGGCCCAGTGCAAAGAAGGCGACCGTGCTTACCGTTACGCCATGGACTACGACTACTATTTTACTATGCAAAAAGATATGATATCTCCCAAAAATAACCCTGTTGTAAAAAAATTCCCCGCCAAGAAAAACTCCTCAGCCGAAAAAAGGATTGATATGAACACAATACCGCCAAGGTACTCGTAGCTTCGCGCCCCGCTCTAGGATATGCATATTGAACCCTGATTGAATTACTTAATTTCTTTTAGCGCTGTTTGGCGCAGAGCTTCCTTTAAATAAAATAAATTGAACAATCTGAAGAAGAATGTTGTAGAAAATAGTCTAATAATCATTTCTGGCCTGAAGTGCATTTTTAGTATTTTATAAGACGGCCGCCTTATAATGAGATCCGGGCGAGAAGACAACAGTACTTGGCATAAGAGCTTACAACATGATCTGCACGCAACTACTTATCCATCATTTTACCACAACGACATCGTTGTCACTATCACTGTCATTTTATCATTGGGTGGGTTCAGGTCGCGCAACGTTTTAAACACAAATGCAAACAGTTCGACTGATTTTGCTCGTGGACGGTCCGTTCCAGTTTGCGTTTAATCTACCACACATCGGGGAAATTAACCAGAAATTTTTCCTGGTTGATTTCCTTTCAATGGGGGGTATTAGCGATTTGAATATATAACTAACACAGGAATGGGTATATGCCTGTCAAACCATACAAATTGACAGCTTGAAAATGGGACGATCTTCTTCTTGAAAAAGTCGAGAGCTGGGAGAGTAAAGTTAACGGTTTTAAGATCACGTTGTGCATATGGCTGTCAAACGCTTTGTTCTAAAAGTGGCAAAAAGGAAATACGGTTGAATTCGCGAAAGTTTGGAGCCGGTTTTTGAGTGTAAAGAGCCGCGATTATGTAGAGAAGACACTAGTAAAATTTCCGGTAGGACAAATTGGTGCGGTAGTGAGTTGTGGTAAATTGAAATGCCTCGTCGGTGACTGCAAAAATAACCAGCGAATCCCTAAGACGGGGGTGTCTGCTTATAGGTAAAACATTAAATATTTAGATGTGATGTGCGCGTTACTTGTTTTTGTGAGTTTTCTGTCAGAAAACCGATATTGAAATGTTTGTTTTCGTTTCTGACTCCCCGCTGTATATATAGCTGTCAAATTTCCGCGTCCTATTGGTGGTTGGCATTAAAAGTCCCGTTCTTTCTCTCTCCCATGAAAAATTAAACGCGCTCTTCTCTCGTCCCATAAATTGAGCCTATGGGCCACTCCAGAAGTTCCTCTGAGTATTAGCGTATTTGGCAGTTCTTAGTTGACGTATTGCATGTGACTGTGAGATGGTGTGGATTTTCGTTTTCGGGTTCTTGATTTGTACATGGCGTCTTATGTGCTTATTTACACCGAAGCAACACAAATTTTTGGCGATTTTGCAGTGCTTTTCATTTTTCCTGAAACCGTCGCGAATTTAATTGAAGTTTTGTTTGAAACTCAATAGCGAATCGGCTGTCAGCTGTTTAATACATGACAACTACAAAACAAGTCGTTCGGGTAAAGAGTTTATGGTTGAGTGGAGGGAAAATCCTTACCGCAATTACAACTTTGCAAACGTGAACGCAGGCATTAAATCCGTTCGGCGGTGAGTTGATGAGTGCATTCACGACACTCGTTTCATCCGGAGCGCTACGGAGCGCTCCGTAGCGCTACTACCCCTCCCGCTCGTGATTGCAATCGCTCCTTCCATCCGCTCCGGAGCGGTTACTTCCCCTTGGTAGCAGAAATTTTTTACGCTCTCTGGGCATGTAGCCGCTACATTTGACAATTCGCAGCTGGTATGTGCGTTGTGACGTTTGTGTACATCAAAAGCGCAAATAGAATCCACGTCTATGTAAATTCACTGTCTTCTTGTCGTTTGATTTGATATTTCCTTGTTTCGTGATGTGCCAAAAAAATGTTTTGCAATGGAAAATTGGTGAACGAAAATTGTGGAGAGGATTTCAACATGTTAACATAATCACCATTGTAGCGGTTCAATCACGAAAGAAATGTTGACAGGTAGCGTCTCCTCAAATGTGTAGTGGAGGGGATGTAGCGTTCCGTAGCGAAAATTGTTCACGTGAATGCAGCCGATGTGTCGAACACGTCGCGCGTGTGGATCGCGCTTTAGGCTACGAACCTCCCCGCCAAACAGCATTGAAAGAAATTAACTAATTCAATCAGGGTTCAATATGACCCTAGAGCGAGGCGCGAATCTACGAGTACTTTGGCGGTATTGTGTTCATATCAATCCTTTTAGCGGCTGAGGAGTTTTTCTTGGTGGGGAATTTTTTACAACCGAGTTGTTTTTGTATACTACATATTTCACATACTAATATAATGCCACACAAATCCAAATAGTTAAGAAAAATTAATGTGAGTTGGATTGGGAATATGATTCACTCCCAATCCAACCAATTTTTTGAATTGTCATTCGTATCGTACGAATATCGTACACTGTGTGTGCAGCGGAGATCGGCATATATTTTGTGGCGGATCGCACAGTCTATGGTGGTTCCTAATATTACGTTTACACTATCCTCAGATTACTTCATCTGCGCCAGCTGAGATAATCTGCGACTGTCAAATACATACAATTTTGAACTCACCACACCCAGATTACGCTGCAGATGAAGTAATCTGGGGATAGTGTAAACGTAATATAAAACGTGCCATACAAGCTGCGATCGATCGGTCGATCCGTCGCCCGATATCGGCCGATGGATCGGCCTGTGTATGCGCTTATCGTTGACGATTTTTTTTAGTTTCATATAATTTTGATCACTGATATTTTTTGGCGATCCATGGGCCGATCGATCGGGCGACGGATCGATCCGTGTATGTGGGGTTAAGAAGTTTGTGAACGGCAACCTTTTTTTTTTTTTCAAAAATACAGCCAACCTTCCTGGAAGAAGTTGGTGTGGTTTTTTTGCGGGTCGCTTATTGCGAATCTGAAGCCCTAATGGCAAAAAAAAAACAAAATGAGGAGTGCAGAATGGCAGCACGTTTTTTTATTGTAGAGAATAATTTAAACTTCCTGAATTTTAAATGTAACGATTTTGTTATTTATAATTTTTATACGACACTGTACTTTATACTCATGAATTGTCAAGACCATTGTGAATTATGAAAACGTCAGAAAAATAATAAACATTCGTGAATTGCGTTTCGAACGGATCGGACGTGTTGTTCTTATTTTTTCAAATTTAACACTACAGAAATCAGAAGTGGGATATTGCCCAACGCTTGGTGGCAACGCCCAACGAATAGATTTGATCACCGTAACGTTAAGCGGGATCAAAAACGGTCGTAACGTGTTCGACATCCAACGTGGTGAAAAATTTGGAAAACGTGTCTACCGGTATCGTCATCTAACGTGACCGCTACGATGTTAGTACCAATAAACTCGCTGTCTACGAGCAGCATGAAATCCGAATTGGAGAAGCGTAGTTTATCGACGAAGGGAACGCGATCAGAGCTAATATTGCGGTTGGAGGAGACGATCGGTGGAAACGAAGTCGCAATCGAATCACCGGAAATTTTGAGTGACAACTCAGTGTGCCGTTCCGAGTTCGAAAGTCTCAAATCGGAAATATCAGCTATCACCGATTTGTTGCGTAAAATGGCGAAATCGCAATCTAGTGTGGAGGGTTCCGTGATAGTGCCAACAAGTGACATGACGTCATTGCAGTGCCCCGCGTCACCAACAGATCAGTTATTATCATTCGCTTCACCAACGATGGACAATAGAATTGACAGCCACACAACTAGACATGTCCAACACAATCAAAGGACAGACGAGAACATAGCATCGACATATGTAACACCAAACGATACACCAGTACCGCATATCCCTGCATCGTATGCAATAGCATCAGCACCGTACATTGCAGCACCGCATGTCCCTGCACAGTTTATACCAGCCCCGTATACACCAGTGTCATATACGTCAGTACTGTACCCATCAGCACCACGAACACTAGAACAGACTCATACTATTACATCGGCCGCCGCATATGCAACGCATACAGTTCCAGCTGGCATGGAACACATGCCAACGTACGCAAGTTTCGTCGCACCGACACCGCACCCGCACGCTCGACAGTTTAGTGAGTATGAACAGACACCACGTCAATTGCACAGCATTCGAGAAGTTAGTGAGCTATTGCCGGAGTTTGATCCACTATCGGATCTTTCACTAACATCAATCCAGTTTGTACAACGGATTAATATGTTGCGACAAATATACGAATGGAGTGATGCAGTTCTTCTTCTTGCCGTCCCGTCGAAATTGAAAGGAGTCGCCAAATTATGGTTTGACAGCCATATGGTTGTTCATCCAACATGGACATCGCTTTCGCAGGCTCTTGTTAGAGACTTCCCCAATGAGATGGAAGAGGGGGAAACGCACATAAAGCTCATCAACAGCGAACGACAACAGAATGAAACTGTCGAGGCGTATTTTCACCGCATGGCTGCCATTGCTCGTAAGGGAAACGTGAGTGACCAAGCCGCCATAAAATATATTCGCCGCGGTCTACGTCACCCAACCTTGCAAAATGCCACGGCGGGAATGCATTTTTCCACAACGGCAGATCTTCTCATCATATTACGCAGATTTTTGGCAAACACTGCTGCTACCGCAACGAAATCTAGTCCGGTTCCGGATCTCGAGAAGAAACACTTTGTGTCAAAAGGAAACTACACAGTGCAACAACGAGCTGATCGTCCGAAGTCGAGCAATTGCTTCAATTGTGGTGAGCCAGGCCACATTTCGATTAATTGTCAAAAACCTCAAAAGAAGGTTCGATGTGCTAAGTGCCGTAAAACTTCGCATAAGACAGAGGAGTGCCGGGACCATCAACATCAATACGTAAAAAACACTTACGCTATCGACAGCGAACATACTTTTATTCATACAATTAAAATTCAATTTGATCAGTGGCGCACTGTTACGTTAAATTCGCTAATAGACACCGGTTCACCCGAGAATTTCATTAAAATATCCAAAGTCGTATCTGACATCCATCCATATGATGGTTCGTGCAAGTTCGTTGGACTAAACAGTACGCCATTGAATCTGTTAGGAACTATAACTGTTAACGTAATAATTGATTCGCATAATTTCAGCTTAACATTTTTCGTCCTGCCTGATGAAGCGATGGCTCATGATGTGCTGCTTGGCCGTGCATTCTTACGTTCGTCGGGTTTACGTATGACCGTCGATGGAAATCGGGTTACGTTTGACAAGCTGGAAGTAGATAGCTCTGGAACGGTAGCAGAAATTATGAATATTGAGTTCCAGTCCGCGGAAGTTGATTACGATATCGGTGATACTGAAACACCGGTAGGTATTAAACAAAATATTACCGAAATTATTAAAAATTACGAAACCGATCGCGAAATAACCGACGCTAAACCATACATAATGAAAATCGATCTAATTGGTGAAACTAATTTCAAATGTTCACCCACTAGGCAATCTTTTGCTGACCGCGATACCACTAAGGCACTGGTGGAGGATCTCCTCGAGAGAAATATTATTCAACCCTCGAATTCACCACTTTGCTCTCGCGTTGTATTAGTGAAGAAGAAAAATGGGAAAACGCGTCTATGTGTCGACTATCGACAACTAAATCGAATTACCCAGAAGGACTGTTTTCCTCTTCCTATAATAGAGGACCACATTGCTCAGCTTCATGGCAAGTTCTATTGTTCTTTAATCGACCTCAAGAATGGCTTCCACCATGTTCATATACATGAATCGTCACGGTACCTCACTTCGTTTGTCACCCAGGACGGCCAATACGAGTATACTCGTATGCCTTTTGGCCTAACTAACGCTCCGGGGGTATTCTCACGATATAGTCAACATGTTTTACGTGATTTGATAGCGTCTGGGAAAATTTTGGTGTATATTGATGATATTCTCATCGCAACGGCGACAGTGGAAGAGCATATTGACTGTCTTAAAGAGTTGTTTCAAATTCTAAAATCCAATAGTTTAGAAATCCAACCGTCCAAATGTTTGTTCTTAAAATCGAGAATTGAATACTTGGGATATGTAATCTCAGGGAATCAAATCACTCTTAGTAACCGCCATATAATTTCTATTAGAGATTATCCGATGCCGAAAAATAGAAAGCAAGTCCAACGATTCATCGGACTTGTCAGCTATTTTAGACGTTTCGTACGTAACTTTTCCCAGATTGTTAAACCGTTTTACGATCTCTTAAAAATCGATTGTGAGTTCTCTCTTACCGAGGAACATCATTCAATATTTAATACCATTAAGGAGATTTTATGTACCCCTCCTGTCTTATCGATTTATGACAGAAATGCGCCGATTGAGTTGCATACGGATGCTTCCGCGTCTGGGTTTGGAGCCGTTCTCCTACAACCAGCAAAAGACTCGCCTAAAATGTTGAATGTTATACAATATTTCAGTCAACGATCGACTGACGCTGAAAGCAGATATTCGTCCTATGAGCTCGAGACCCTTGCAATCATAAATGCCATAAAACGTTTTCACGTTTACCTTCATGGCAAACGATTTAAAATTATTACGGACTGCCAAGCACTTAAACACACTATCGAACAACAAAAGGTTAACGCCCGTATAGCTAGGTGGATTCTATTCTTACAATCTTATGATTTTGAAATTCAACATAGGAATGGAGACCGTATGAGGCACGTAGATGCCCTTAGCCGCATGTTCGAGCAGGTTTATATTATCGATACCATTGATATACAGGCTAATCAGATTTCTGATCCCATCATTAACACTAGTCGCCAAAAATTAGAAAATGGCGACGAGACGGTTACAGACTACGTTATGAAAGATCAGCTTGTCTGTAAACGTGAAGATGATAAAATCTTACTCTGCGTACCTAAAAGCATGGAAAGGGACATAATTCATTCATGTCATGTTTCTACGGGTCACGGTGGGCTGACACGTACCTTGTACCATTTGCGAAAAACGTACCATATTGCAAATGTCCGTGATAAAATTCGTTCCCACATTCGTAACTGTTTGTCTTGTATTAAATATTCACCGCATTCAGGAAAACTTGAAGGCTATCTACATCCTCCGGATTACACTAAAGTTCCTTTCGAAACATTACATGTGGACCACTTCGGACCCTTAGAAGAAACGCCTAGGAAATACAAGTACATTTTTCTAGTGGTGGACGCTTTTTCTAAATTTGTCAAACTGTTCCCAACTAGAACGACAAATTCTAACGAAGCCGTCAATTGCTTACGGTCATATTTCCGAAATTATAGTGCACCTGTCCGCATAATATCAGACCGAGGGTCTGCATTCACTTCCTTATCATTTTCTAAGTTTCTGGGAACCAACTCCGTGAAACATATACTAAATGCAACAGCATCCCCACGTTCGAATGGTCAGTGCGAACGCATGAACCGCACCATGAAAGCCGTCCTATCGAAATTAAATTCCGATGATAATACATGGGATCGTCATTTACCCGAATGTGAGTTTATCATGAACAACTCATATCACCGATCAATCGATACTACTCCCAGCTCGGTATTATTCGGAATTGACCAACGTAATTTCGTAAATGATCGACTACGTGAGTACATCGATTCGTTTAATAAAGTTGATCGCGATTTAAATTCTATACGTAAACCCGCGCTCGAAAATAATAAAAGAACTCAAGACTACAATAAAAAACAATTCGATCGAAAGAGAGTACCGCACAACCCCTTCAACGAAGGAGAGTATGTTATGCTCCGTAATAGAATCACAACCGCCGGTATAAACCAGAAACTTACGCCAAAATACAAAGGACCGTACATGGTCAAACGCGTACTTCCTCATGATCGATATTTAATAACCGATATCCCTGGAATTCAGAATAGCAATAAACACCTTGAAGGAGTATACGCCCCTGAATTTATTCGACGTTACGCCAACGATGATAACGACTAGTACGCTGCAGCACCTGAGACATGCGCTGAGTCAGGATGGTCGAATCTGTAGAGAATAATTTAAACTTCCTGAATTTTAAATGTAACGATTTTGTTATTTATAATTTTTATACGACACTGTACTTTATACTCATGAATTGTCAAGACCATTGTGAATTATGAAAACGTCAGAAAAATAATAAACATTCGTGAATTGCGTTTCGAACGGATCGGACGTGTTGTTCTTATTTTTTCAAATTTAACACTACATTATAATCAAGGCCAATATTGCTGGAAAAACTGGTACGGGGTTGTTTGGGTCTGGAGGTCTTGGCTCTAAAACACGAAAAATCACAATTTGTTGATCAGCAATTAGGAAACAATGTACTAAGCGCTTGTGTTTTGGGAATGCAGCCGTAGTCGTTTTGTAATTGCTCATTCCAATTTGAAATTATCCTTGTCATTCAGCTAGTCGCCACTGTATAATACCGAGGCGCTACCATCGCATTTGTTTGGCTGTCAATTTCAGGTTATGTTTACCCTGTTGTTTACGTTTCTCTATTTTCAAACTAGGCTATTCCCTGCATTGTTTTTCTAATTTGCCAATGGCAAATCTTGCGTTTCGTCCGGGAGTGTTCAAACACGTAACATGTCGAAACGACTTCTATCCTAGGAGCAAATTCAAAAGATGTCCAGTTCCTGATGAGTTTGTATTCTGGACAACTAACTTTCGTAGTTACGACCCTCCCGAATACACTTCGCCGGGAATACAAGGTCAGAGCTATGCAGATCCGGATATAAAAGATCCATCTTTTCAGCCCGCTTGGAATACCTTAGACAAGGGTGTCAATCGGGTGTCTCACATGGGGGATTATGCGGTTGTTGATAAATATCCGAGAAATCCAATTGGCCGGACCGGGCTTATTGGTCGTGGTCTGTTAGGAAGGTGGGGACCGAATCACGCTGCTGACCCAGTTGTAACCCGATGGAAACGCGATAGAGCAGGGAATATAGTAACAAATGCTGAAAGCGACAAGTTTGTAACTGTTTTTAATATACGCTTACTGCTGCTAATATTTTTGTTATTTGATTTAAGGAGAATTTTACAAATGGTGACAATTCAAAGACGCGATAATCACAAGTGGGCTATACCGGGCGGTATGGTTGACCCTGGTGAATTGGTCAGTGCAACAGTGAAACGAGAATTCATGGAGGAAGCCCTGAATACATTCGGTAATGGAAGTTATGTTTTAAATTTCATTTAGATTTCTACAGGTAGACGACAGTATGTCGTTATCGTCCAATCAAGCCATTATTGATGATGTCACGAATCCGTCATTAGGTGACATGAGTCTGTTTCAGACTTAGGGGACTCAGACATTGTCGAGGATATTAATGCAACTGGAGTCGAGGCGAAAACCCATCATCCGTAATGTTCGGTTTCCTCCAAATCAATTTACATTACTCTAGAGCGGCTTACTCTGCTTGTCCAGTAGAGCGGAGGATATTGTCATAATTCAGGAACCATGGATCGTGGCTAATCGCGTTTGGGGTTTTAGGGCTCCTAACTATACTGTTCTTTTTTATATGAAGCATCAGGGTAAACCGGGATTTTTCATAATGGTTAAAAACACGTATAACGCTTTTCTTGTCCCCTATAGGAACAATGACACAGTTGTCGTAAGTTTGGATAGCCTCAGCTTACTTGTTAATTGACTTGACCCCTCCAGGGGCATGAGAGCGTCAACATCTCTAGCATTTCTATGTCTTGTTGTTTCTCGATAGCATATCTACTTTTCGGAAGTACAGTTGCTAGCATGCACCTCCTATCCGCGCCGTCTTTCTATTGACAAGCTCGGAGCACTGTGAGTGTTCTATTAGTACTCACAGGCAATATTTTATCGTGCCGAGATTTCAACTCCGAGCTTTAGATTAGTATTGTAGAGCGATGACCGAACGACCACGGCGGCTACCGAGCGCGGGGAGTTCCAACAAGAATACCCGTGGGGAGGCACTCCTCGAGTATTTTATCGGTACAAACCTGTTACTTTGTAACGTGGGGCGCTTATTCTTACAGATGTATTTTTCCATGCTACGCTCAACTTTTTTCCGGTCAGTGGACCGAAAGGTAATAAGAAACCGGTGTGGTAGCACTTAAAGCTGTTTTGTAGGAAACATTATCAAAGCAAAATTTTCAATGGAGGAGTTGGAATGGCCCTCTTACAAGGAGCTTTTCGGTGTTTACAAAAAAAAAAAAAACAGAAACGAAAAGCTAAACGTTTCTCATGGAAATCTTTCTCCGAGCAAATAAATCCAGACTTCGAAAAACACTATCGATTGACCCTTCCATACCCAGTTATATATAGAAACAGTACGTCCTGGTCCTCCAGTGAAGAGACCTTGGACATTCTTATAGACACTTATTTCCCCGACAGCTCTCCGACGGCGACTTTCAGCACGTATAGGAGTGGATAGCGAACCCTGGCGTCTCCGGAGTTATCATCTCTACGCAGAAAGTTCTGTGGGCTATTTCAAGCTTTGAACTCGATCAGTCCGCCGGACCAGATGGCATTATATCTGCAAACATTCAACACACGGTAGAGATATTGTATTCCCGTGGGTTGAGACTATCTTCAAGGCGTGTTAGGACCTTGTTTACATTTCACGAACATGTGAAATGGACCATATCCTGGTAGTGCTGCTTTCACCGGCAGATCGATTGCAGTACCTGATGAGTAATGATCGGTCGGTGGGATGAAACCAGAGGCCGAGGGTCTCATTACACCTGGACCCCGATACGATCGCCGTCCGCCAACCATTCCATCCTTATCACTCCACTTTTTTTTATTTCCCATTTTTACTTCGCCTGTTTGAGTTGTCTTTCACAGGCCTATGGATTTTTATTAATACATAGGACAGAGGCAACCAGCGCCGAAAATTACAGCAAGCATAGGCCGTTGCTTACCTTTTTGAGGGGCCTTTTTCTTCGCCAGATGGGACGGCCCGACCTTCACGCTCACTATGCTACCTTAGGCTCCGTCCCCACGGGCATCTTTGGATGCCCACCAACCCGTCCATTACAGGCTCGTATCATGAGTTTTAGAGAAAGTTTTAGTTTAATTAATAAAATAAAAATGCATTTTTTAAGCTCCCAAAACCTCTTCTCTTCTCCCCCTCCTCCTTAAAATGGAAGCGTCACCTGGAGTTTTAGTTTAGTTTTCGGCACTTAAAAGAAACTGCAAAAGTAGCATTTAGGACTAAGAAACGTCAAGTATTAGGGAGCTTAGGCTGCAAAAATGTTGAATTAGCCAAATTTCCGCTTTACTACTCAATTGCCCTAACCCCTTGTGGGGCATAGTGCGTCGACTTTTCCTTATGGTCCAGTTGACGTTTCGTTGGCATAAATTGGTTTCGGAGAATTCAATTGCCAGCATGCATCTCCTGCACATCCATAGCCACGAACGTCGTCGTGGACGGGATTCGAACCCGAAACGCCGGTAGTCAAATATGAGACTGATGCCTCAACACATTGCGCTCCCGGTTGCCCTATTTCCCTGCGTGGGTTCTAGGTTCTTACCACCTAAAGCGGAAATGGACTACCTAAAAGGATTCTCTCTAAATGCAAGAGAGAGGTATACGAAATAGTGGGCCGATATCACCCAAAATTTAGGAATGTGGTTTGGCGGTAACTACGATCGATTAATGTGAAATTTGATAAAGATATCTTTAGAAATGAAAAGTTTTCCTGACAAAAACTTACTTTTGGAATGGTCGTTCCTATGACAGCTATACGACATAGTCTAATTTCAACCAATTTCTGGAATCTAGTTTGGCAATGCCGTTGAAAAATTTGAAATTTGGTTAAGATATCTTTAGAAAGAAAGAAGTTTTTCTCACAAACACAGACTTTTGGACCGGTCGTTCCTATGGCAGCTATATGACGCAGTGGTCCGATTCCGTTGGTTCCGATATATGTACAGCGTGCCATAGAAAGAAGCCTTTGTACAATTTACATTTACATTTTAGCTCAATAGCTTTGAAACTGAGAGACTAGTATGCATAGAAACACGAATAGACAGACAGACGGACAAAACTTAATCGACTTATCTCGTCATACTGACCAAGAATTACTATTTTTATGGTCGGAGATGCTTCTTTCTATGCGTTGCAAACTTCATGACAACGTTAATATACTCTATTACATTTGTGAAGGGTATAAAACTAAATTTGATAAAATGCATGTCTCGAAATTAAATTGAAATGTTAGTGAACCGTCTAAAGCCATAACACAACGAAATGTTAGTTCTAAAATTTACGGCAGTACCTTTTACCATCAAATCACTCTAACTTTGACCCGTCCATATCTACTTTCAGGCGGTGAAACAATTATTGAAGATTTTTTCAAGTCCGGTGTGGAAATCTATTCGGGATATGTCGACGACAATCGGAACACAGATAATGCCTGGATTGAGACAGTTGCCTTTAATTTTCACGATGATAGCGGCAATCAAGTAGGTAAATTAAAGTTGGAAGCTGGAGACGATGCGGCTAAAGTGAAATGGTTGGATTTAAGTCGAGATGTAGACCTGCATGCTAATCATGCTCAAATTGTCGAAATTGTAGCCAAAAGGCTTAATTCTCATTGGTAAATAATATACGAGTATACACCATACATATATTTTTAAGAATATGTATTTGTTTTTTCATCATTGGCGAATATCAAAGCGGTTTCAGACCTGGTCGCTCCACAACCGATTCACTCTTTACGGTCAAACTAATACTCCAGAAGTGCTGGGAATACAACGTAAACGTATACCAAATCTTTGTCGACTTCAAGCAAGCATACGGCAGTATCGATCGTGGAGTACTGTACAACATCATGCTGCAATTTGGTATACCGGCCAAATTAGTGCGACTGACAAAGATGACGATGACCAACTCCGTCTCACAAGTCAGGATCCAGAATAGACTTACTGATCTATTTGAAACACGCACTGGTCTGAAACAGGGCGATGGACTCTTCAACCTAGCACTGCAATACGCTATTCGGGCTATAAATATGGACAACAGCAAGACGCTACTCATTAAGTCGACACAATTAGCGGCGTACGCCGACGATATCAACACCATGTCCCGAAGATTGGCCGACGCAGAAGAACTTCTGCATACGCTCGATATCGCTGCAAAAGAAGTTGGACTACGTATTAACGAGGGTAAAACTAAAATAATGATGCAATCGGTGACAAGGACACCTGCACAACCAAGCATCAATGTGGGGGACCTCAACATCGAGTTCATGAACAACTTCATTTACCTGGGTTGCAACTTGTCAAGGGACGCCAACGAAACTGACGAAATCAAGCGACGGATACAGTTAGCTAATAAGACTTTTTTTATCGGTTCTCCCCATAATGAAATCGAAGCATGTGCACAGAAACACGAAGCTCCGCGTGTACAAACCCATTATACGACCAGTGCTATGCTATGGCTGCGAAGCATAGACCCTAACTCAAGCCTCCGGAAACATGCTAGACACATTTGAACGTAATGTTCTACGGAGAATTTTCGGGGCTGTTTTCGATCGAGATGGATGGCGCATCCGGTACAACCATGAGTTGTATGAACTGTACGATGAGCTGGAAGTTTCGAAAATCGTCAAACAACAACGACTTCAATGGGCAGGGCATGTACAAAGAATGGACGATGATCGCATGCCAAAGAGAGTAATGAATGCAGAACGAATCGACGGAGCGAGACTGCGAGGACTACCGAGATCTCGTTGGGAGAGCTCAGTAGGTGTAGACGCAGCGCAACTACTGGGCTTCCAAAATTGGAGGACGCGGTCAAGTGACCGAGATAATTGGAGGACGCGGTCACGTGACCGAGATAATTGGAGGACAACGCTCCAGGCGGCCAAGGCCCGACGTCGGGCTGTCGCGCCACGATGATGATGATGATTTGTTTTTTTCATGATCTTATTTTTTTTTTGTTATTTCGGTTCACATCATAACCTGGACGATCTAAGGTGAGCTGTGATTCTATTCTAGTGATACGTTCTATGGCTGCCTGCTAGTGTTGGAACCTTCCGCTTATGATCAGTAAATTTTTAAAGTTACATTTCTCTGTCGCTTTAAAGAGCTTCGTCCACTCCTTCAGGGCACAACAAAATCCCAGGACATGAAATCAAATAAACCAATCACTGCAAATTGCAATGGTTTAACTACTCTAGGCAAACAAGCATAAAATACGTCATTGCTCCGTAATTTTTAACATCCGATGTAGAATTGTAATTGAATGATTCGCTGCAAACAGAAGGTAGCTCCATCTTGGGGGTGTTTTGAGTTAACAAAGATACGCTTTCGTTTGGTGAAAGAAATCATATTCGCGGGTTCGAATCCCATAATGGCAATGGATGTTGGTGTTTGTCTTCCCTTGTAGTGTGGAGTGTAATAATAAGCCACAATATTTCCCCACTTGTCGCAGGTACGCTGTTAAATGGGCAGGAGGTGCATGCTAGCAACATGCATCATCCGAAAATAGTTTATACTAAAGAAACGTCAACTAAGCTACAAGGGAATTCGTCTTGACTACATCAAAAACTATCTAGAACTTTTGTTTATCCCTCACAGAGATGGGTAGCTTTTTCAATATTACCATTTGTTGAATTCCGAGCCATAGTGATTTTACCAAAGCGGACAGTTTCAATCTGGGATGACTCTGCGGCAGTACGTGTCAAACAACAAGCATGATTTGGTCGAAAATTGATCCCAGCCATTCTGCCCTCTGCTGTCGCTGAATAGGAAACACATTGATAGCGTAGTCGAGATTATCACGATACTGGGAGCTCACCTGAAGGTTCCGTCTTCCTCATCATGATTACTGCATGATGTGAGTTTGTGGGTGAGGAGGAGAGCGTTCTACACCTTCTCTCTTATTGTGCGGCCTTGGTTGACAGGATGGGGAGATTTCTAGGTTTTCGTTTTTTTTTCACGATTTGGATTACCTTAAGTATATGAGTACTACACGGCTCAAACCTTACCTCGCCAGTACAGGCTGGTTTGTTAATTAGGTTTCAATGAGGTAATCTTGGTGGTACCACAACGGACCAAATAGTCTACGTGTGCTGTGATGGATCAAGGCAGCCCCTTGTCTAACCTAATCTAAGCCACAATAGTAATCATTAGTTCTCGGGTTATTGAAGCGATTGAGCTGGCATGTGCTCCATTAGATTGGTCCAAAAAGGAGGTAGAATAGATCAGATTATGTGGAAGGCGGTTGGCCCGAAGTATAACCAAGCACTGCGACCGTTCCAGCGGCAGCCGGTTCTTCGTACCGGAACGACCCGTTTTTTGACGGCTAAGAGCTGCCAAACGCCTTCGATGTAAGGAGAACTGAAGTTCCTGCGGCACCCGGTCTTACGCACCGTAGCGACCCGTTTTTACAACGGTCAAGAGCTGCCAACCCCCTTCAATGCAAGAAGGATGTGTGTCTATGTGTTACATGCTTGTATTCGTTTTTTTGTGTTTATACTACTTCTCCGCGCCGGCATTGAAAGCAACCCAGGTCCATGGATCTGTTGCGTATGCAATAGAGAGCTGCACCCTAATGCGATGCCAGTGTGATACAACTGCTGCGACGAGTGGTGTCACCTGAGGGACTGCTCCGGACTAAACCATCACAGGCACTGGAATCCTTCATTTACTGCCAGTCAGTGTAGAAATCGGGGACCACAAGCAGCGAGCTTGTCAAACACGCCTCACCTTCCTACACCAGTGAGCAGTCATAAGAGCTTTCAGTCAACCCCAACGACCCCTGCGAATAGACCCAGTAGGATTCCCCTAGAAAACAACCTTAGGCCTGCACCACCGACTGCCATCTTCAATACGCTCTCACTCGTCCAACTCAACTGCAATGGGTTGCAGAACAGGATCGCCGAACTCGCATCATTTATGGACAGACATCGCATCCAAGTGGGAGCCATACAGGAGACGAAACTGCACTCCAACTAGTCCCTCAACACATATGGCAACTATGCTATTGTCAGGAAAGACAGGTTGACCAACGCTGGAGGAGGGCTTGCCTTCATTATTCACCATTCCATACAATACCGGGAAATCGATATTATTAGTAATGATAACACCATGGAAGTGCAGGCCATCGCCATAAAATCGGGTAATGTTGATATCGAAATTTACAATATTTACATTCCATCGGTATCCAGTTGTCCCTCAGGATACCATGCAAATATCAACCATCTCCTTACAACATCGCCTCCTGCTCGGTGACTTTAATGCTCACCATGAACTCAACCTCAACAACAACGCCAGAGGAATCTCAATAGCTGAACAGCTTGCTGCCTCCGATTTTTGTATCCTAAATGATGACATCCCCACTCGCATCGCCGGTACATGTTCCAGTTCTCCAGACATCACGATTGCTAGTGCTAGCCTCATAAACGAAACACAATGGTAGCCGGTCCTAACACTATCTTCAGACCACTTACCAATCGTGATAAGGCTTGACAAACCGACAAACATCATATCTACCGAACACCGCACGTTTGTCAACCACAATAAGGCTGGTTGGAACGGTTTCACCTCCTATACCAACGCTAAATTCCTCGCTCTGCCAACGTCAATCGACGTTTGTAGAGCCGAATCCAACATAAGGAAAGTCCTAAACAAAGCGGCTGCGAAGTTCATTCCTGCAGGACGGATTCCGAAAATTCGGCCTAACTTTCTAACCACTGCCGCCAGACTGGCCGACGACAGAGACAGCATCAGGAGCGTAAATCCGGACGACCCCAGAATTCACGAGATGAACTGCGAGATCCAAAGGCAAGTAGCCGAACACAGGAGGTCAAAATGGAGCACCCATTTGAATAACTGCAATCTAACCACAGGGTTGAGCAAGTTATGGTCGAGAGTCTGTACCCTTTCCAATCCACCAAAACAGAAAGGGAACATCGCCATTCAGTTCGGTGAAAACTCAACAAGTGACCCTACCCACTGCGCAAGTCGTTTCAATAAACAATTTATTGAACACCCCGC
Source organism: Chloromyia formosa (assembly GCA_964017055.1). Lineage (NCBI taxonomy): Eukaryota > Metazoa > Arthropoda > Insecta > Diptera > Stratiomyidae > Chloromyia > Chloromyia formosa. The sequence continues at coordinate 43,343,755 of OZ024814.1, read as the reverse complement.
ACCAGACAGACATAAGCGCAAAATTCGTAGGAAGATTCACAACCGAACCACAGACAGCATACCTGTGTTCACCACGGACGAAGTAGTTGCAGTTATATGGAAGGCGAACAACTCGAAAGCATTGGGACCAGATGGCATTTCAATGACTATGCTCAAACACCTCGATCTGCCAGCTATCAACTATCTCACGGCTACTTATAATCTATTCATCTCCTCGCTGATCGTTCCGGAAATCTGGAAAAAAGGAAAGTCATCCCAATATTGAAACCTGGGAAGAAAGCGACACTCGGCGAATCCTATCGTCCAATTACTCTACTGTCACCAGTTTCCAAAACGCTTGAAGCACTAATCCACCCTGTTCTTACGGCTCACATTCAGCTCGCAGATCACCAGCATGGCTTACGAAGCATGCACAGTACGACCACGACCTTGGATGCCATTACATCCCGCATCCATAATGGTCTCAACCAGGCTCGTCCATGTCAAAGAACAATATTGGTGGCGCTTGACCTGTCGAAGGCCTTCGACACTGTCAGCCATTCAGCGCTTTTGTCTGACATCAACTGTTCATCGCTTCCGACGCAAGTAGTGAAATGGATTGCCAATTATCTCGCTGGCAGGCAATCCTATACAGAATTCAGGAGCAGCAAATCAAAGCTTAGGAAGATTAAACAAGGTGTACCTCAAGGAGGGGTTCTATCTCCTACCTTGTTTAATTTATATCTATCAGGACTCTCAACACCACCTGAAGGCATCGACATCATCCCCTACGCTGACGACTGCTCCATTCTGGCAACAGGGAACGACATAGCGGATATATGCCAAAACATCTTGAAGAACTTAACTCGTTCTTCATAAGCAAGAGCCTTACCATCTCAGCGCCTAAATCCTCGGCAACCCTATTTACCACCTGGACGAAGGAGGTCAAGATGCAGCTTGGAATCTCGATCGGGAATCATCCTATTCCTACTATAAACCATCCTAAAATCCTAGGAGTCACGCTGGACAGCATGGCCACATCATCACCACATGCCTCAACCGTATGCGGTAGGATGCGTAGTAGGAATAAAATCCTCAAAGCCCTGGCCGGTAGTACCTGGGGCAAGGATAAGGAAACTCTACTGGTCACATATAAAGCAGTCGGAAGATCAGTGGCCAACTATGCAGCTCCTGTGTGGTCGCAGAATCTCTGTGAGACACAGTGGAAAAAGATTCAAACATACCAAAACGCCGCTCTCCGTACTGTTACTGGCTTTCTCCTGATGTCACACCAGGACCATCTGCATCAGGAAACCAGGATGATGCCAGCTTCTTGCCAAGCAATACCTGGTGGGTTGCTACCGAAGTGATCACCCAAACTCCAACCTCATGGACAAGACGTCAACGGACCCAGAAAGGGATGTCCAGAGGTACAAAAGTGTACCCTTTGATAGTGGCGCACACAGGTTGGCTATCGCAGCGATACATCGGGAGGAGGTTCATCAGTCAATCGCAGGTTTAGGTCCGAATACAGTTCTCTCGTCCATACCACCAATGATATCTCTGGAAGAGGAAAGACTTCCGAGAGCTACGAGAACGACACTCGCCCAACTTCGGTCAGGCTGGTGTTCACGACTGAACTCTTACCTATCCCCTGCATCTAATGGAGCCCCTCACGACGTAAACCACATCTTTAACTGCCCAGCTGCACCCACGCACCTGACTCCTAGATCGCTGTGGGAGAACCCAAAAGAAGCATCTAACTTGCTATTCCTCAACACCGGGGATGACACGAATCCGTAGGCATGTAACCAACAAACACACCGAATTGCGATCATTGCTACAACAACAACAACCACCCAACAATCCAGTTCCGAACGAACTCCTCTATCGCCAAAAAGTCGGGGCCAATCTCCTCAAATTTACCGCCCTCCAAACGGTCCTCCTCATCCAGCATCACCATTCGTGGTCATCGCTACTATCCCCATTCCATTTCGCTCATTTGCACCTTCAAAAGTCGCTTTGCCATGGCGCGCAGAGTGAATCGCATTACAAACATGGATGTATTTGCCAGCACCTTGCATCATCCGAAATCTTTTATCTGCTAACGAAACGTCAACTAAGGCTAAAGGCAAACTAGTAGTAGTATATGGGGTCAAATTATAGTACGAAGGAAAATGACCGCATTTTTCTAGCATAAAACCAAAACGATGCTAATAAGGTTATGCCAAGGAGTGTGCCCGGGTGCGTAGTTGAAATGTATAATGCCAGATTAGTTGTTTAGTCAATTGTTATATTTTCAAATATTTTAAACATTTTTATCTTAAAATTACTTGAAAACAAGTTAAGATTTGCATAATATAATTCTGCAATTATTAGATTACAATGTCTACGTTGCACTCATAAACAAATCATTTACAATTAAATGCGCGTAAAATTCAAGAATCTTTTAACAACAATAATATAACATAGAAACGCGATGCGTTGAAACCAAAAAGCTGAGCTGAGTTCACGGAAAAAAGACCGTTAGTATCGAGATTGATTCTTGTAAAACACAGATTTATGGCAATAATATAAGAACACAAATTAAAGCTTAGTACACATATGTAATATCTCTCCTCGTCTCTTATTTTCCAGCATTTTTAATGTATATAGTTGAAACTCTGTTGAACAGTAAACGAGATTCAGTACTTCCCGAGATTTCTACTAATTTGTTGTTTCGGTTAAGCCAATACTTATGGTTTTAGAAATGAGAAAGACATAAATGTAAAGTTCTGAGTTGAAAAAGATTCTTTTTGCCAAATTTGGTAAGTTTTAGAGATTTCTTAGTCTAACTCTTCTTTTCGTATTAACTAGATATGGATAATTTGGGATATTTCTATACTAGCGGACACTCGCTCATTCGGGAGTGTACCAGAAAGATTCATTGCACATTGAAATATACTTAAACAATTAAAAAATATCACTAACATCGTTCAACATGACGATATTCACCAAAAACATTTCTTTGTAATGATTTCGCAATAAAAACATTAGAGCGACATAGAAAACCGTCTGTTTCTTACAATTAGCCAGCCTTTTCGCTTAGTTCTCTTATGTACTTTAGGATATCGCACGTTTTTTTCTAGGACAAAGTCGATCAATGCCCATTGGCACTCCAATCGGTTAAAACTAAAAACAAATAGCTTGTTAGGACACGGAACATGAAAACAACTAGGAAATGCTTCAACTTTGCTGATCAACTGATAAAATGCTCTTAAAACTGCCTAAATGCCTAAAAATATCATTGCACGTTTACAGTCCTTTTATTTTCGTTTCTCCAAAATGTCGCACTCCTCGTCGCTGGGCTCCTCCTTCAGTGGTTGGGCTTCAGAATGCGACCTCGAGATGCTGGGCTTTTTGTTCTTCTGCCAGGCGAACACCCGCGCCAACTGGAGGAATTTCCGACGCGACACTTGTCCCATATGCTTGAGGCGCTCCTTGAACGCAGCGTCGTCTTCGTGGCGACCCTTGAGTTCCTGCTCAGTGCTAAGTGCGGTCATGAATTCCTGATTCCAGCGTAACTGCTTCATAAATTCCTTATTCTGCAACATCTTGGCTAAATGTTCGTCTGGAAGATCAAAGTCCACGCGGACCGCTTCGTCATAGGTCATTCGTAGGAATTCTGGTGGCAATGGTAACAACATTGGCGGGTTCCAGCGTCTGTGCGAGGTATCTGTAGCTGTGGTGCCCGAAGATTTGCGTGCCTGCGTGCTATCATCCAATACGGAACGTTGGGGATTGCTTAGTTTGCGATTCGCCAGTCCTGGTATGACACAATCAACGCGATCTTGCTTGGTCGATTCGGTGGCCGGTTTACGCGTTGGTGTCGTTTTCTCCATTTCATTGCGCAAACTCTCGTTCTGCGGGAACAATAACGAAATGCTACAGAATTCCTGAACCTGAAATGTAGCGTTTCCAATTACCTGGTTGTCCAGACTCATCGCTAGCAGCTGGTCTATGGTGGCATCAACAGCTCCGTGATTAGCTCGCAGAACGGCCTCAATTACCTCCCTGTCCATTTCCGGGAACATCACTTTGAAATCGGACATGGCTTGCGAGAATTCTAGCTGCATTGTTGAGGCCATCTTTTGATCTTTCTGCGTCCGAAATTTGGGGCAGAATTAGTCAAAACAAAGATTGAAATGATGCGCAAAATAATGTTCCCTACCTCCACCCCAATTTGGAATCACTTGACACCTTCAATCTCCGGACCACGGGCAGGGCAGGTAGATGAAAATCTGGAAAATTTTCGACGACGAGATTTCTTTAGTAGAGCGGATAAGATAAGCGTCGCATCGTTCCTTTTTGTTGATTGGCGATAAGTAGAGGCAATATTTGCGGTCTTACGACGAGTATTTAATCAGCTGAGCCGATCTATTCACTTTTTATTTGGTTTTCACGACTGACATTGACAGATTGAAGCTGTCATTTAGTGTAAGACGGCCATTTAGTAAATATACTCGACACAGGAAGTTGAGTGGCGCTACATTTCTCTGGGGAGGTTTGTTAATATGTAGATGGCGTTTAAAAGTATGACGAACTTCCGGTCGTTTGGCTTTTCTGTTATGATACAAATACAAGACAAGCAGAGCATGGGAAACTACTACAACAATGAACCAGTGACGTAGCCAGGATTTTGTGTGTGTGTGTGTGTGTGGGGGGGGGGGGGGTCCACTCATTGGATACCGAAAATATTTTTCTAATAAAAAAGCTAAAAAAAAATCAGCTGAAATACGCCTAATAAAATTGCCTAGATTCATAATATTAAATCAAATATATTTCTAATGAAAAAAAAATCTTTTTGGATGTTATAATAATCATATTTTATGTACATATATATACTATACATATATCATATTTAATATATGTATTAGGCTTCATTGATGCCAACGCTATATATGTAATATGTATGTACGTGGCCGATTCGATAATTTGTTCATGTCTAATAAAGAAGCACCATCATACCCTTGACCTACACATTTTGCCATATTAAGCCCTAGACTTCCTATTTTAGCCAAAAGAGATTTTGCTATATTTTCCTCCGTAGTATCGGTAATAGGAACAAATCCTAGGAAGTCCTCTCGCAAAAATGGTTTTTTAGATTCAATGTCAACATACCTTATACATATTGATAATTGCTCGACTGAGGATATGTCCATAGTCTCGTCAGCCAAGATTGAAAAATATTCAGCTTTTTTTATTTTTTTTTCACAATAGTTTCCTGAATAAGTGTCGAACTTATTTGTATCACCTCATTTTGTATTTCCGGACTGATATATGAAGCGTTTTTGCGGCAGTTCAAAATGTGTTTTTTTTTTTTAATTTTGATCACCAGAGTTAGCCCTAAACCTTAGTAATGCCCTGAACTTTCCGTCTTTTTTCTCCGGTTTTTGAAGTGTGAGGGGTCCGCTGTCGTCATCCCCCTCAAAGGAAGCTTATTTTCTCCGCAAAATAGAATTGTCTCTATTATGGGTCTTAAAGCTTGTCTATTCTCTTCACGTTCTTTAGCTCGTTGACTGTATACTTGACTTGCCACATCTTCTATTTTCCCAGACATAGCTCGGAGTAAACTTTCAGCATTTAGTACGTTCTCACGGTGGTATTGCAGTTTGATTTGACTATCAAATTTTTCGGTTGCATTTTTCCACCGCCTGAATGGGCTAAATACTAATGATCCAGGACTTTCGTGACAGCCTTTGCCACAGGTCTCTTTATAAAAGATGAAGCATATTTTACAGTATACTCCAACTTCTAATGGAGAGTATGCTAGCCAAGGCGACCTATCTAACCAACAAGGCTGAAATTTCAATTGTTTTTTATTGGTTTCAGTTGAAGGAAACTTGAATGGCTGATTGGGAATTATTTTGTTTGTCAAAATATTCTCCTTTAAATGGTCTTCGAGCTGTTTGCGCTTCTTTATGTTTGCCAAGTCGAAAGTATCAGGTTGAAAACATACAAAATTTCCGCCAGATTCTGAATTTCGTTGTGATGTGGAAGGGATATCACCTTCCAAATGAAACCCATCACTAATTACGCCTGTCTCTGTCCCTAATTCAGTAGGAGCAGAAAGCGAATATGGCACTTGCGGTTCTTTTCCAACACATATCACATCATCGCCTTCAGAAATATTGGTTACTTCCGTAGACTTTTGTAGTGACGATGATAGAGCCGCTAAAAGACATGAAATAAAAATGGAAATAGGGCATACTGTCAAATTATAGATCTAAAAATAATAGTAAGCACAATACTATTTGGGTAAATTTTATGTTGAATTTCAGAATGAAGCAATGAAAGTACAGTCGGGATAACATCAACATCAAAATTTGATGATAGTTAGAATTATTGGATCCAGTAAACTCATTTAACTAAATACTGCTTCGCTTCACCAGAAGTACATATCCGTATTATATATTTACCTACATCGAAAGAGTTTACTCTCACTGAAAACTGGACCAAAACCAACACTTCTTTGGTTGAAAGGGGAATCTGCAGATTGATAAATTTTAAAAAGTTGATTTTTTTTTATTGAAAGTAAAATTAAACATTCTTTATTTAGAATTCAAACTAACTATAGAATGTTTAATTTTACGAAATTTGAGAGAGTTTATATTATCGCGTGTTGATATTATCACAACTAAACTGTACTTATTTTTAAACATCATATACACATGTATACAAATTCCGGTGCATTTACCAGTTTTGGTTTACGTAGAAATATTTATTGTTGGTGCGAATGTAACCATCTGTAATGTTTCCTCTGTTGAGCGAAACAAGAACGAAACCAGGTTCGTTAGATATTTTTGTGCTGAATAATGAAAACACTTCGATTGAAAAACACACACTTTATTTACAAAACGAACTACACACGCGTACTAACAACAAACGTTAAAACTAGCAATAACAACAACGACGGCACTACCTCCCGCTTTATAGCGATCCAACCGCCACTGAGTGTCGAGTCTGACTACTTCTTTCCTCCTTCGGTGACATCTGCCTTTTATAGTTGGAAGTCCATGCATTCGTCAATTAGCGAAGACTCTAGATTTTTCGAGATGTTCTAGTCTCGGGTTTTAACGAAGGCTCGAGAATCCGCTTCATTGTCAATGGTTCTGTTTGGAGAAGGTTCTAGACTATAGAGGGCTCGAGAATCGCCTAGTGTCCATTCAATTTGTACTTGTCATCGATCATTCGAGATTATGATGATGCTTAGTACAGTGCGTGTCGTAAGAGATGCCCACTCCGTACACGCAACACATCAATCATGTTCTAAAATTTAACCTAGAAACCTTGGAACAGAGTCGTTCTATAAAACTTACCTTTTGAAAGTTTCTGCTGTTTTGCAAAAAAATATGTTATTTTTGCAGGAACGGTCGATCGCTTCATGATTATGAACTATTCGTATAACTATTAGAGGTCGATACGTATGTCCCATTCGTTATAATTTGTATTCTCGTACAAAAACGTTAAAGGACGTGATGTCTGCACGTATACCTAAAATCAGTCATCAGACGATAATTTTGTCAAATACCAACATCCGTAAGTACTTTTCATAACTCACTGAATATTGCGGAGAGCGTAAAATTCAACTATTCTATCTAAGAACACCGAAAACAATGAAATGGGGATGGGTGTGCATTAGTTTAGTTTACATATGTTTTCACGTTATCATCAGTAAAATTAGTGTAATGCATGTTGAAAAAATTTGGGGGGGGGGGGGGGGGGGTAGGGGGGGGGGGGGGGTCCATGGGGTCCGGACCCTGGCTACGTGCCTGCAATGAACGCGCTCCCGAAAATATCACGATTCCTTTACGTATCCATTGCCCCTTCTCCGATTCGTGATTTCTCCGATGAACGACACGATTCCCGTGCCGCCATGAATATATTTCACACAATCAACAATTTCCGAACGAAGTGACGAAGGAGGACAAACTTTCCGATCACTATACGCAGTTTGACGACAACAAAGATTTGTTTACGAATGGAGTGACAGAACTTACCAAGAGCGAACTGTCAAAACTCTAGGAATCATTGGCTAAGTTCATATCACACAACAGTTGGCATACTGTTGCCAATTTGTTTTATGAATTCCTTCCACTGAGTTTTTGATGTACGCAACATGCTATGAAAAATGTAATTTTCTCCATCACAAAAATTTCTCCGCTGGCTAGGACCAGCATATGATGACAATCCTGAAATAACAATCGCGCTGTCATATTCATACGATTTTTCAACAGTAGTCAGTTTCGAACTGGAAATTTGACAATTGATGGATGACTAGATGCGAGTGCAGTTCAGAACACAACAACGTGTTACAATGCTGCTTCGATACTGTTGCCATAGCATGTTGCGATTCCCGCTGTGTGTTATGAACTTAGCCATTGAAGGGGTAATCGGATCGGAAAAAATTCGTTATACTTTTCTCCTTCTCAAAAATTCTGGTATCGGTGTCTGAAATCGTAGCGTTTCCGCAAAGTTTCTATGAAACAGTGCCGACAAGGTGCCGACACGGTCCAATACAGAAACGCAGCCAATAAAAGCGCGTTTATAAAGCTACAATCAAAGGATGAAGCGAATACAGAATTTCAGAAAATTATGAGGTATTTATATAACATATAAAATGGATTTATCACCAATAACACCATTAGCAAAGACAACAACACCATCTAGTCCCAATTTTTCAGTCCAGTTCTGCATCGCAAGTGGAGCTAAGAGTTAGTACTAAAACTAACTAAACCAATACGTTTACATCGTCATAAGATAGATCGATTTAGTTAAACCTCGAAGATAGTCCCGCGATATAAACGTAGTGAATGTTAGGAGAACATTAGTACTTGATTATAAAATTGTCAATAGGTGGGATCCTGTGAGCGGATCAGGATTTCACATTTCTGGAATTCTCCTCCATATATGCTTTCCTCTCCGGCAAAATTTGCACAGACAACTGTCAATTTTCGCAATTAGTTATTATTTCATAGTTTAGGTAGTTTTTTTTACTCCTTTAGTTAAACGTGCCATACACGCAGCGATCGACCGGCCGATCCGTCGCCCGATATCAATATCGGCCGACGAATCGTCCAGTGTATGTGGAAATCGCACCGATCGACCGATCAATTTTTATCTGCCGATACTTAAGTCAGTGCCATTTTCGTGCGATCCGTCGGTGACGATCGATTGAATGGTGTATGCGATTGTCGCAAGTGAATGTCAAATTAACAAATTATTAAATGATGGAATTTGTAGGATTCTAAAGATTTAAATGACTCTGCAATTGAAATGGGGGCGACCGGTAGCTCCGTGTGTTGAGGCATCAGTCTCATTTTTGACTTCCCTCGTTTCGGGTTCGAGTCCCGCCCACGACGACGTTTGTGGCCATGGATGTGAGGAGGTGCATGCTGACAACTGCATTTTCCGAAACCAGTTTATGCCGACGTAACGTCAACTGGACCACATGGAATATCTGACGCGCTATACCCCACAAGGGGATAGGGCAATTGAGAGAGCGAGAGCAATTGAAATATCAAATATGTAGTATACGAAAATACCACACAAACCCAAATAGTTAATAAAAGTTAATCTAGGTTGAATTAGGAGTGAATCATAATGTATTTTTTGAATTGTCATTCATTATCGCATCGCATGAAAATCGTACAGCGTGTGTGCAGTGAAAATCGGCAGATATTTCGTGGCGATCCATCGGTTGATCGATTGGACGACGGATCGCATAGAGTATGGCGGCTATTAGATTAGTAAATTTATTGATATGTTGATTATTTCGTGAACTTTCTGTATATTTTTTTATTTATTTATGTTTTGTAAATATTTATTTATTCGTATTATGTTTGTGTTGTTAAGTTTGTAGGTATTTTACACACGGACCCTGATGCGAGTGCGAGAGCATCTGAGCCGTCCGCCAACCATTCCATCCTTATCACTCTATATTTTTTTTATTCTCCATTTTTGCTTCCCTTTTTTGTGTTGTCTTCCCCAGGCCTATGCATTTTAGTAATATGTAAAGAGGCAACGAGCGGCGAAAACTCTGGCCACTCCCGATCTAAGCTACAGCAAGCATAGACCGCTGCTTCGCTCGTTGAGGGGCCTATTTATTTTCCAGATGACACTGCCGGACCTTCATTATGCTGCCTCAGGTTCCGTCCTCACGGGCATCTTCTGATGCCCACCAAACCGTCCATGTCTTGGATTAGAGAATACAACAGTCAGGCACTTACCTCGCAAGTCCAAGTCTTGATTGAATCTGGTCTATTTTGTAGAAATTGTTTTCTTTTCAACATTTTCACTTATTTGCTGGGTTTACAAAACAATCAAAAGGGAATCGCTTTCCCATGTCCAATAGGCCCGTTTTCTAAATGTCTTGTTAAACTACCTGTTAGCTGACAAGGACTTCTTTGTCAAAAGCCTAAACCTAAACCATATCTCCCAAAAACAACTCTGTTGTAAAAAATTTCCCGCCAAAAAAAAAACTCAGCAACCGCAAAAAGGATATGAACATAATTCCGCCAAAGTACTCGTAGCTTTGCGCCTCCTTCCACGGTATGCATATTTAACCCTGATTAAATTATATAATTTCTTTTAACGCTGATTGGCGGGGAGCTTTGTGAGCTTAAGCTCTGATACCAAGTATTGTCTTCTCGCCCGGGTTCCTTTATAAAGCTTCCTGCCTTATAAAATACTAGAGACGCACTTCAGGCCAGAAGTGATCATTGGACAATATCCGTATTGTACGAGTATGCGCAGCACAGATCAGAGCATAACAAGAATTGCAAGCGTCACACTTACAAAATTGCTCTGGATTGAGCCGGTTGTTAGTGTAATGCTTATGATTGTTGTTCTGCACTGATCTCCACTGCACAAAAGGAAAAAACCGGCTAATACATAGTTTCTACTCCGTTCTTCTCTTTAATCAATTCCATTTTCCGTTTTATTGAGCAGCTTTTGTTTAATTAACTTAATTTTTCAATTCAATGAAATCCTTCCATGTTCTTTAGATCTTCCTGCTTATCTGTTTTTATTTTAAGCAAGCTCCCCGCCAAACAGCGTTAAAAGAAATTAATTAATTTAATCAGGGTTAAATATGCATACCATGGAAGGAGGCGCAAAGCTACGAGTACTTTGGCGGAATTATGTTCATATCAATCCTTTTTGCGGTTGCTGAGTTTTTTTTTTTGGCGGGAAATTTTTTTTACAACAGAGTTGTTTTTGGGAGATATCACATCTTTTTGCATTTTATGGAGGAAGAACCCTGATATGAATTTCAAAACTGCTTTAGAATGCTTAAAATTTATCATTATGTACTATTGATTACCAACGTGTAGGTTTTTAATACATAGAACAACACCCGAAATAATTTGCTGCATTTAATACCAAATTTTAACTCCACAGATTCTCAACTTCCATTTTATAGAACTTGAATCTTAAAACTGAAATTTTTTGCGTATAAATTTTTTCTCTATAAGTTTTACCAATCTGTTGGTTTGGAATTATCCGAACCATGGTTCTACATTACTACACCGAACCCCAGTTTACTTAAACTTGCAATAAATTCGGTAGATCAGAATATGTGTCGGACTGGGCTTCTGAATGATATAAAAAGAGTGATGAATTCATCGGCACTTTAGGCCAGTCCCATGTAAATACATTTCACTTTCATCCATTTTCTTTTCAGTTGGACATGATTTGCTTTGAAAAGTGTTACCCGAAGAAACTAATTATTTAGGCTGACATCATTGAGTAAATGTGCCTCTGGCATCACTATGAGTTGCCTTCGATGAAATTATGTCTTTCGGTCCTTTATGTCCGTTGAGTTATTTATATCCTATATGTTCCGTAAGTCGAAATTGATCTTTTCTAGATTTGGTTTCTGTTTAATTTCATGCTTAAGAAGATGCTCTTTACCTAACTAAAGGACTCAAACACCATAAACAGTACTTTAGTGCATTTGCACCACGATTCCCAGTCGTATGATACCTATCCTGCCTAGATATCGCTTCCTTGCAAAGAATTCAATTTTTCCAGTCCAAAAAATGCCTTCAACGGTAGTCTACTACATTCGCCTCATCATCCCCCCCCCCTTCTTATGATACTCATTTTGCCGAGATATCGATTCCAGCAACAGTAGTCTACTGCATTCACTTCATCTCCCCCAGACATGATACCCATCATCCCTTGATATCACTTCTTTTCCAAGAATGTCCTTTTTCCTCTCCAAAAGCCGCCAAATGCCATCAGTTCTGACCGGAAGACTCAAAAGGCCTTTAATAGAACTCCAGTGCATTGGTCTCATTTCCACGATTCAGAATATACCCATACCTACCAGCTTTGGTTTTTGTTTAATTTCATGATTAGGAGAGTCCTTTTGTCCTGACGCACATCTCCAGCAGCACCAAAATATAACCGTGTGGTACTTATAATAACCAAAGGAAGCTATGTACCAAATTTAGTTGAACCACGGATCACGGGTAATGCCTGGAAGATTTTTTCTTTGAAATCATTAAAAAGACTAAATTTTTCGTTTGAAATCATTGAGAAGACTTAAGCGAGAGACTCTATAAAATTTCACATTTTTGGATGTATCTTTTTATCTACTCCACGGATCAGAGCAAATGATAGAAAAGGCACTCTCTTGGGACACAGTCAATCTGTGAGAAAAGAAAGCAGATCTCCATACGCTCCCTACGAGACTTTAGCCCTGTCAACGAACAACGAGATCAACGAAAATAAGAATAATTTGAAAAATAGCGATTTTCAAACTATCATATCTCGGGTGTTTTTCTTCGTATCGAAATCAAATTTGGAACACTTCGTAAGACGACCGGAGACAATGACCATACAAAATTTGAACCCCCACAATCACCCGGGGCAGGAGATACAGATGTCCGAAAACCCGTACTTGTTGTGTCGCGTAAACATAGTCTTGGTCACTTTTTGGAATTTTTTTTTCGATTTTTTGCTTTTTTCTTTGGCGGGCGGGGCACTCCCGCGTCCCTAGATACAACACCCAAAATACAATAATGCAGTTCAAAAACAAGGGCAAAATCGCCATATTTTATCGTATTTTGGGTGTTCTATATGGTTAAGGTTTAGGCTTTTGAAAAGTAAGTGAACCCCACAGCTCCGGAATCCACCGCAATCGAAATTGGAGATTCAATTTGCCCCAAATCCACTCGACTGTCGTTTCGTTTGTGTGCGAAATCCGAACTTAACGGAGTAAAATTTTGTTCATGTTTTGTGTTGTCAGTGTTAAATTGCAACAAAGAAAACGTTTTTATGTGTTGGCGCTCGTCAAGTTGTTTTTGCAAATCTCTTGCAATGCAATTGACGTTGCGTGAAATTAAATCGGATAAGTGAAAATTGAGTTTGTTATCGAACATAACTTTAAAAATGACGTCTGACTCGCACTGAATTGGATTGCAGTGTATGTCCCCGAAATTTGGACGGGGAACATTCGGAGTACGTCCACTTTGTTCCGCGTCCAAATGGACGCTAATATGTGTCCACTATTAAACAGCTGAACTGTCAATCAAAAAGCGCTTTCTTTTGCGTTTCTATTAAGTGTAGGGTATTATTCTTATTTTTACAAGAGAGTACAAAATGACCCTCTCGAGTCATCTACCAAAGTTAGAGCTTTTTACGTTTATTCAATCGGGAGTTATGATACATTTAATTATTTTACATATGTAAGGAAGGTAGGTGTTCTCTCGGCCGGATCTCTAGTTTTATTCTATCAAAACTTATCGTACGAACGGACAGACAGATGGACAGACAGACTTAAGTTCGCGACACATTAACGCGCACAAGCACGACCGAACCATCAATTTCATAGAACGATGGAAATAGGGGGAATTTTTTTCAGCACGTTCTATGAAATTCATGGTTAGATGGGAGTTTGGTCGTGGTTGTTCGCGTTCATGTGTGGCGACCTTAACAGACGGACAGGCAAGTAGACAGACATGGCTAAATCGAATCAGGAGGTAATCCTGATCATTTATATATGTTGCAGGGATTTAGAGTATTCCGTCTTTTTAGGAAGTTTCCCGGTAAACAGGAGTAAAATTTGACTACACTTTGCTCCGGAATCGGTACAGCAGTAAGCATGAGCAAGTTTTTGGCAATTGCTTTATGCACTCTCCTTCTAAAGAGCGAAATAAAGTTTGAGAGTGAAATTTAGAACGGCATAAGTATTTTGACATCACGTGATCTAGCTTATTTTTGCACTCTAAGGCCCGTTTTCTCAACGTCCGATTAAAACTTAAACTCCAGTTAAACAGACATTGAACGTACCCATCTGTAAAATTTTACAGGGAAAACAACAACAACAACAAATTTTATCTCGAGTTTAAATTTTAACCGGACATTGAGAAAACGGGCCCTAATCAGTTTAGCGTTTCCTGTAGTCAATGGTTAAATTCATCACATACAACGGTTAGCATACCGTTGCCAATTTGTTTTATGAGTTCTCTCTACTCCACATTTTCTCCATCATAAAAATTTCTCCGCTGGCTAGGACCAGCATATGATGACAATTCAGAAATGACACTCGCGCTATCGTGTTCATACGATTTTTTGTCAGTATAGTCAGTTTTGAGCTGGAAATTTGATAATTGATGGATGACTAGATGCGAGTGCAGTTCAGAACACAACAATTTGCTGCAAACCTGCTTCGATACTGTTGCTACAGCATTTTGCGATTCCGCTGTATGTTATGAACTTGTAATGAGCCATCTGTAATGATCCATATTATGGTCTGGTAGTGCTGCTCCCACCGGCAGATCGAAGCAGTACCTGATGAGTAGTGATCTGTTGATGGTACGAAACTAGAGGCCGAGGGTCCCATTACACCCGGACCCAGATTCGACCGCGTGGGCGTCTGATCCGTCCACCAACCATTCCATCCTCATTGACTATTTTTTTCATTCCCCATTTTTACCTCCCCTGTTTGTGTTGTCTTCCCCAGGCCTATGAATTTTTGTTAATACGTAAAGGACAGGAGCAACGAGCGGCGAAAACCCCGCCCACGTCTCCCGAACTGAGCTACAGCAAGCATAGGCCGTTTGTAATGTTTGCCTTTTGTTTGATTCCTTCAAGTCATCAAAATTCAAAACTGTTCAACTTCTTTGATTTTTGTTAACTTGAAGGAATGGTTCAAAACGCAAGCCTTCATTGCGACTTAAAACGCTATTCTGCGCACTAATATAGACGGTAGCATATGCGCCTATGTCTAGGCAATTTTCTGATGACTGTAGATATGTATTTGCATACAACACAGTCGTTGCCTTGTAGCATTAGAAATGCAAACTACGCTATGTACGTGCGTATGTTCGCTGGCGAAAGTGTCGTCGTCGTCGCATTGCTTGCCTACCGTGCATGGCAATTTTGTCGATGGTGCGAATGTACGTACGTACGTTTGAAATTTAGCTATCGTTAGTCTGAGGACTGCTGGTGTTCTCGGCTTGATAGTGGGGGAAGGCGGATTGCCACCAAACCAGTATTTTATACTATAGGTTGGTGAAAGTTTAAGGGGAATACTAGCTGGTGGGAGGATACGGTTAGGGAGCAAGTTTTGGCGGGAAAAAACTGACCCCTTTGATGGTGGACGAAGGGACTTTGAGGGAGGGTATGTGGAATTTTTGAAATTCAGGAGAAGGGGATGAAGGGCACTAACGAAGACCAGAAAAAATAGCGTTTTTTTTCTAGAAAAATCGAGGAGTCCGTTTTGCACCGCCGCCGGGAACTGACACGGCTAGTCCACGTCGCCCGAAAAATCGAGTTTCAAAAATTGAAATTTTGTAAAGAAAAAACCAAAAACGCCTTGTGATTAATGTACCGGCTTGTTGTCCTTGTTTTCTTTCGTTTTCTTTCTTTTGTTTGGATTTGACTCGAAAATCTAATGTTGGAGTGAACATCTTGTGTAATTGCGATTGCCGTACATGTGCGTTCGTCAGGTTGTGCCCTACGAAAGAAAAAGTGTCGAGTATCTTCCGTGTCGAATGAATTCGCCCCTGGTGTCTCCCTGAGAAAAAAAATAATTAGTGATTGGCGTAAGCCCAAATAATAAGAGAAAAAAAAAGCCCGGTGCATTGTGTATCAAGTGGACTTCACGCCTTGTGTCTTTGTCCTGTCTCATAGCCGCAAAAACATCAGCGTTCGCCACTGACTCTAGTGGGAACATTATAGGCTGATCGCCGTCGTTGCGCCCCGAAATCAACATATGTAGCTACATAGTCCATCGGCTAACATCTATCGCCGGGTCAACTGATGGTACCGGCTCGAAAGCTTTTGGACAACGAATGAAGCTGTGACGTCCACTCTGTACTTGGATGGTTCAAAGTACATGCTGGAGAGCTTTTTGGACTGGAAGAAAGTGGTGACGTTCACTCCGTGATCGTGTTATCCGTATATACGAATTTACTTGGCCAGAGCTTTGACTTCAGTTACCGTGACGTCAACTCGATATGCCTTTCTCGTCAGCTGTCATGGAGAGTATTGTGCTGTGTTTACTAACGGCAGATACAGTCTGCGCCTAAAGAATCGCTGAATAGTTTTTTTTGTCGCGATTAAAATTGTAGAAGTTATTTATTATTTATTAAATTAATTTTGATAATTTTGTTCTTTTGTTTTGCTAAGTTTCGACTATGTTCGCGTAAAAGTAAAATAGTTTAACGTTTTTTTTATGTAACATCCTTTGTTTTTGCTTCGTTTTGCATTTATGACGGCAATTTCGTGACGTTTTCGGGAAAAAGAAAAGAAAAAAAAATTATATCCGAAAAATATAATTCCTAATCACGCATTGAGTTTCAGCAGAGCAGCTCCTATAGATTCAACGGCCGTTGCAGTCCTTGGGTGAGTCTCTTTATTTATTCTTATTTCTATTAACCCTCATCGACCGTGCTACATTATTTATTATTATGCCCGTGATTGCTGTCATTTACTTTCCTTTGCTTTCGCTTTGAGTTTATATAAATACAATAGTATACGTAAAAAAAAGGAAAACTTAAAAGAATTTTTTTTTGGATATCATCTGTTAGATTTACTATATTTATGTAATAAAATGATGGAGTAGACTTAAAGCCATCTTTTCCTTTAAAAGCCCTTCCTTTTCAGGTCCATGGGTTGAGCCCGTTTGTTTTTTGTAGCACTTTAGTTCTCTTGGGGTGGTTCCTCATAGACGGCCATGGAACCATATTGGTTGTAGGTGGGTTTTGAGGCTGAGGATCAATACCAGCTGGGATTCTCCCATAAGTGCATGAGCTAATGTTGATAGTCGATGCAACCTTTGCTTTCTCCACCAGTGTATTTTTCCCGTATCATACCTTACCCTGTGTTAGGAGTGGTTGCGCTCAGGCATGCGATTTGTGTTTAATTGTGATGAGATCCCGAGGGCAACAGGCTGCAAGAACTCACCCCGTATCTCCCGAACAGGGCTACATCCAGCGCATGCCGCCGTCACCTGTTGATGGAGCAACCGTCGGCAATTTCACCATCTAGACCTCCACGGTCAAACCGCTCCAGCTCCCTCATTACAGCTACTGCTGCACCATCTCTCGTCTCTCTCATTACACGTTGCTTAGCTCATTGAGGGGCCTTTTTCTTCACCAGATGGCACGGCCCGACCTTCACGGTCATATGCTACCTTATTCTCCGTCCCCACGGGCATCTTTGGATGCCCACCAAACCGTCCGTTACAAACTTAGCCATTGTGATTATTTTTTTTTCTTTCTTTATGCTTAACTGCAGAAACTTTTACTTAAAAAATATGGGGAAAATATCTGAATTAAGTGACTTTATAAGAAAACTGTGACCAAATATAATTTGGGTATTTCTGTAATAAATATCGCTAAGGAATATAATTTGTCGCGTCAAACGGTTTACTATCAAGTGAATAAATATAAAAAAACTGAAAGTGTGAGTAACTTACGCCGATCAGGTAGAAATCGGGAAACTACTGGCCATGAGGATCGACTGACTGTTCGAAAATTCCGAATCGATCCAATAAAAACACCTAAAGCCGCGGATTTAGAGTGGAATAAATGTTCAAATGTAAGCATTAGTGAAAGAACAATTCGTCGTTGTTTGCAAGATGCCAAAATTAAAACGTACGTAGCAAAATCGATACTGTTTATATCCCCTTAATGCCTTGTTCACATGGACGCAAATGAGATGATTTCGTCGGGTGATTTCGAAAATCACCGGAGAACGTTCACACTGCACTGCACTATGATTTGACCAAAACAACCTTCACTAACCTCAAACTTTGTATCTGTTTTTGGAAGAAACTTGAAGAAAGTTGTAGATTTTCAAGAAAGTACGAATGGACTCGTCCGCTTATTCCAGAATTCATTCGCTTTATTCGTCTGGTTGTCACGATACTGTTCTTTTCTGTCCTCCGAGGACTGAAACTCTATTAAAATTCCACATTAGCTACCCTTTTTTGGACGTTGTTCTGGATCAATTTTACGCGTAACATTAACTACAAATGATTGGCAGTTTGCTGGATGCTACTTTGTTGTGTTCTGTATCGTTTCCTTTACTGTTCTAATCTTCTGTGTTCTGATCTAGCAAAGAAACGTGGCTATTACTGGAATGATGTGATGTAAAATCGCCTCAATCATACTGCAATTTTACACGGTTTAGCTGATTAGCTTTTTATTGTAAAATACAATAAATAAATATGCCGAAAATTATATTTCTTATTTCTACTCTTGACAGATTCCCTTATCCATGATTTATTTCTCGTCAAATAATTTCCCCCACCCCTATCAGTGCCGAATCTATAGTTGCAGGGGTCGCTGAATTGAATCCCACTACCGCGTTTATAGTACTAAACCGAGTATTAAGTAGTACGTATTAAGGTTAGTACCAGTTTTTGGTGTGCTTATACCGATCGGATGTTATTTCGCTGCGGCATTGCCGGTCACCGCTTTGAAAGGAAATAATAAACTATTCGCGTCCTTCTTGTTGTTGGTCGATGAAGAAAGTTGTTCTAGGGACGTTAACCCGCCGTTTAATTACATTTATGTTATAAATCTGACAGAAATATAAACGTCAACAACAACGAAAACATTCTGCACGTGTCACATAAGTTCTTCAATGATAAATGAATGTTCGATGATTGGTATGACTGAAAATTGATTAATTCCTCTCAAATCATTGATTTTGGGTTAACTAAATGAGAATTTATCGAAACCACATCTTTTTTATCAACACTCTGCAGTTTCCCATAAGTCCGCAACGAAAATTTTTCTCGTAGAACACTCCTAAATCTCAACTCAAGTTAATATTCTTTTAGCAAAATTTTACCTTTTTCAAATTCATTTATTAGGAATAGGACCTTTCATTCCATTTTCCGTTGACTTCACCTTATACTCGTAGCTTAGCGCGGAAAGTCTAGAAATGTATTTGAGCAATCAAGGAGAAGGAGCCGTTTAGTAATTGAAGCGAGTTCAGGTCTGTGTTTTCGAAAAGTTATTTCCATTAGGAATAATTTAAAAGGGATCTAAAGTGTTTGTTGTTTGCATATTAATCGATACAATGACACCTTCCAGAAACCTGAACGTCATCCCATTTTAAACCACAGCCATAAAAAAATATCACGAATTGGGGTGCTTTAACGCCCCCGCATATTAAAAATTGAATCAGATTCGTATTTTTTGTGATTCCCATGTTTAAATTACGAGACGTTCATAAAAAAAGAATGGTTGCAATCTGTCTGAGGGGTATGTTTCATGATAATGTGATAAAACTGCTATATCATTTGGGTTACATATTTTAATTGGAATGTTAAAGGTAATTTGAAGTTATTAGCTTTCAAATGAGTGGAACGTGGGCTTTGCCCTTAAACAGTACTACCTACATAATTAGTAAAAGTCTTTTAAAATTAGACTACGATCATTGGCATTGTTAAAAGCGGCTATCGAATATTCGATATTTTCATTCGAAATTAGATTTTCTTACAATCTTGCAATATTTTTATACCCTTCACGGATGTGATAGAGTATATTGACTTTGTCATGAAGTTTGCAACGCACAGAAGGAAGCATCTCCGACCATATAAACTATATATATTCTTGGTCAGTATGATAAGACGAGTCGATTAAGCTTTGTCCGTCTGTCTGTCTGTCCGTCTGTCCGTCTGTTTCTATGCAAACTAGTCCCTCAGTTTTAAAGCTATTGAGCTGAAATTCAAAGCCTTCTTTCTATTGCATGCTGTATATATGTCGGAGCCAATGGAATCAGACCACTACGTCATATAGCTGCCATAGGAACAACCGGTTCAAAAATTTGTGTTTGTGAGAAAAACTTTTTTATTTCTAAAGATATCTTTTTTAAATTTCACACTAATAAATAATAGCTTTAGTCAAATCACACTTCCGAATCTGGTTGAAATTGGACTACTCTATCATATAGCTGTCATAGGAACGACCGTTCCAAAAGCAAGTTTTGGTTAGAAAAACTTTTTTTATTTCTGAAAATATCTTTACCAAATTTCATATTATTCCATCACATTGACTGCCAAACCGCGTTCCTAAATTTGGTTGAATACGGCCTACTATTTCATATACCTCTCATAGGAACAGTGAAATTGGAATAAGTTTTACTACTAATTTCAAAGTGGCAAATGCACCATAAGTCACAACGAAGGCAGGGTAGTGTGAAGGGCACACACACACACACACACACCTTCGGCTTAGCTTGTTTTGAATTAAAAAATAAAGCCATGCACATGAACTCCAAATGAAAAGCCGCGCCGTCATGACTTTGAGAAAGTCGAACTCGTATCAACTTTCGCCGACTGCGCTGCGCTGCGTTTCGGTTGTGTTTAGTATACTCAGCACCATTTTAAATTCAGTGATTGAACTTTATTTGACAGCGAAATCCGTATTGATTTCGCCGATTCTGATTTAAGGAGAAAATTATGATGTCGTGAAAACAGGGGCCCTTTCATGTAATACGATTGGTATCGAAAGGTAATTCGACCATCGAATCTGGTTCGATTGCAATTCCGTGTCATGTAACTCGTTCGTATCGAATGAGTTGCATTGCCTGATGCTATGTGAAAGTTTCCCTGTCAAATGCGAGGATTAGTAATAAATTATTAGATTTATTAGTTTGCCAGTTAACTTAAAATAATTTCAAGTAACTGTTATCAGTCAGTCCATTGAAAATCATTTTATCATAATTTCGAATAGCTTTTCGGTAACATCTTTTTTAATTTGTCAAGTGTTCCGCTATAATATTGCTTTTTTGATAGAGATAGAGATTAATAGTGTAAAAAATATGTGAATGTAAGGGTGTACAGCAGGATATTTATTTGATGGTGAAGATGAACGCGGCGATACGATTGCTGGTCGCAGGACATTACGAGATGCATCAAATCCACTTGATCTTTCATGAAACTTCTATGTATAATACAATATAATGAACAATAATAACGAACGCCACGCTGAAGCAAATTATCTACTCTTCAGGTTTTTCAAATTCGAATATTCGATGAATTTCAGAAAGAGAAACTCGATATCATGATAATATTTTCATCATTTCGATAGCAATTGGATAAGAATCGAATTACATTATAGGGTCCCAGCTTACTTTCCCTCTGGGTGAGGTTAGGTTTAGAAAGCATAGCTTCACAAAATTTGTCTAAAATTGTAGGTGTGTAGAGCTTTGAGCTTTTCGGAACTAAAACCCCTGTTGAATTAGAACGAGTTCTCAACTGGCATAATGTGCAAACAATCGGTAGCTTTAGTTTTGAGTTGATTAATGTTAATGGCAGTTGAAATCTAATGCTTCGTTTCCACGTGAACAGTGAGCGAAACACTGAATATTGAAAAATCGCATTTAAAAGCACCAACAACAAAAATATACCTTTTTGTTCTTACATACTGCTATTCATTTGCCATAACCCTTAGTGGGGCATAGCGCGTCACCTATTTTATGGGGCGTAGCTGACATTTCGTTGGCAGCTTACATGGCCAACACGAGCATTTGAGCCGTTTCCATCTCATTGCTCGTGAATTCGTCTTGGCCATGTAAGAATTAGAAAGAGGACTTAACGCCATACCATCAGCGGCAGCGTTACATGCAGTCGAAAACGGACACGATTAAGGAATAGACAATCTTGAACTCATAAGATATGATATGTAAAACAACCATATACCTTGGACGCCTGGAAGACTTCCGTATTTACGAAGTAATAATATAATTTGTAGTAGGAATAAGCTAAGTGTTGTAATACAATATTGTATAAAGCCACTACAAGTATCATGACAAAAATCTTTCCTATACCATGTCCTGTTAGAAATTGGGTTATAGAATTTAAGAAAAATTGAAACTGTGGCGTCATGAGCTCAGTCGTTTGGTGGCAATGTTTTTTTTAAATGAACAGCGACAAAATTGATTTTTTCACGACTAATTAGCGGCAAATTTTTGACTCACTCTTATTTTATATGGTAACTATTTTCACCGTTTGTTTCGCTAACTTTATATAAACTTAGCGAAACACCCATTTTTTTTTTAAACGAACAGCGACAAAATTAATTTTTGCACAACTAATTAGCGGCAAATTATTGCTCATTTTCCGACTCAATCTTCGGAAGTTGATCCGCTAACTTTATGTACATAATACATCAGCATTACCAAGCAAACAATTTTTATCTACCTATTTTCCGGTTTCATTTTTTATTAAAATAGAATAATATTTTTTATCTTACGTATTCTTTGACGCTCATAAATTTACATTTCATTCTTTTTACAACTGATATTTATAGGATTCGAACCAGGTACCCATGTTTGCAAGTCAATAGTGCTAACCGTTGCGCTATCTAGACTACAAACAATGAGAATGACACAATCGTCGTTTTGTATTTATTGTGAATTCATCGCCTAGAAGATAAAATCGCGAAATTGATATCGCGACCTTGCAAGTAGGAGGATAAATTGGCGAAACCTCATCTTTGCGAAATATTTGCGAATTGAAATCATATCGCTATTTTTCGCCTAATGTCCCTTTAGCTGGGACGCTAAGCGATTTTACCTTGCAAAATATGATAGAGAAATACCATTTAGTATGATTGTTGGTGGTCCCCGTAAATTGATTTTAAGAGATGGAGCCATCTTGGACCCCGCGGCAGAGCGGCTGTGCAGGCGAAAAACCGCGAAATTTGAGCCTTTTTTAAATATTGATTAATAATTCGTAAACGGTGCCTCGGATCAAAAAACTTAATAGGATGTAAATTAAAGAACGTCAGATTCTACATCCAATGCATTGCTCAAAGTTGAAATTCGGTTTAGTGGTATAATCAAAATCGATATTCGAAAAACGTCACTTTTTGAGGCTTCGGAGAAAAATCACACTATATCACTTTTCAAGCTCACATATCTCTGAAACCGATGCAACAAATGGAAAAACTCAGTAGGCAAAAGTTGAAGATATTTCGATTTGAAGTTTAACTAGCTCAATACTTTTCAAATCGGCCCGTTTTAGTGTTGTTGCGAGCGAAAATGCAGAAATGGTTTTTTAGCGATTTGAGCCTTAATAGCTCTATCTCGGTAAATATAGCAGCTAAAAGTTTTGGTTTAGCCTCAATTCGTAGATACTTTAACCTTGTTTATAAAAGTTTTGCTAAGTTTTTTGTCAGATTAATTTAATTAATTAAATAATTAGTTAATTAAATGATTTAATTTCTTATGTAATTCAAAGTTCAATCAACTTATATGACACTTTAGGCTCGTTTTTAACGTATTTGGTTATTTTGAGTCGAATGAAATCAACCGCAATTCCATACGACCACTAGTTGAAAAAATATTCACATTTTTCCAGATTGTTTTATTAGTTAAATGAGCTTTTTTGTTAAGTAAGTTAAAAATAAAAAGCGTTTATGCCAATTTTAGGTTGATTCTTAATGCATTTGCTCATTCTAAGTAGAATAAAAACAACCGTGATTCCATACGACAATTAGTTCAAAAGATATTCACATTTTTCCAGATTTTTTTATTAGTTAAATGAGCTTTTTTATTAAATAAGTTGAAAATAAAAAGCTTTGATGTCAGTTTTAGGCTGCTTTCTAATGTATTTGGTCATTTTGAGTCGAATGAAACTAAAGGCAATTCCATACAACCGTTAGTTCAAAAGATATTCACATTTTTTAAATTTTTTTATTAGTTAAATAAATGTTTTACAAAATAAGTTCAAAATAAAAAGTTTTTATTCCACTTCTAGGTTAACTTCTAATGTGTTTGGTCATTCTGAGTCGAATGAAATCAATCGCAATTCCGAACGATCAGTAGTTCAAAAGATATTCACATTTTTTCAGATTTTGTTATTAATTAAAAAAGACTTTTTTATTAAATAAGTTTAAAATAAAAAGCTTTTTTTTTAGCAAAACTTTTATAAACAAGGTAGAAATATCTAAAATCTTTTAAAATGATCATATTTTGCAAGGTGGCATCCATTTATGTCGCTTAGCGTCCCAACTACTTGCACACTATAGGAGATTTGGGTAAATCTCGAGATTTAAGCAAATCTCCAAGAATTACCATACATTTATTAATCTAGATTTCGACCGAGATTTAAAACAAATCTGGCTGAGATCTTGTTTAAATGTTCTTTTTTGCCTGAATATATATATATATATATATATATGCTTTCTACACTCTACACGGTATATTCTAGTGAAAAAAAATGTACATTTACAGCACAACGGTCAACTTAATCTTGGTGGGGGAAGAAGAACGGATAGTGTGCATAGATTTCGGTATTTGCAAATCTATCACGATTTACGAGTAGGTGCCTGGAGTGTATATACTTTAAGGGATATCCCCTAATTATTAAAAAGCGGTAAATAACCGATAAATTTATCATATGTAAGAATTCCCATCGTGTCATCTCGGCGATACTTTTAATATCCTCAACGTGAATTGAAATCGTATCGCAATTCTTTCGCCTAGGAGCCATTTCACACGTTTGCTGTTCCATTCGGTTCGGTTCGTTTTCCGTACTTTTTTCGGTCACTACTGACAAGTGTGAAAAGGTGCTTCGGTTTCCATTCGGTACCTAATAGAAACAGTAGAGCACCGAATAATCCCTTGACACGAATATGTTTCACCAGGTCTCTATAAAGTGCGAACTCGTGTCCAGGGAATTGAAAGCAATCAAGGCGTTCACACTCGTACGGTTGATTTTCTTTTTTAATCTGATAGTGAAAAAATATCTGTTATTACTATTTTCTGAAAGTTGTCGCAGTGTTTGTGATAAAATGAGCGGTTTACCAGAGAAACAATATGACAACAACTTGGCTTCTCTCCATACTGAGCCTGTGTACGGAAGAAAAAATTAAACCTAATATGAAACGTGTGAGATCCTTGTATGTGTGAAAGGGTTTCATTCATTTTCGGTTGCAATCGAAAATAAACTGAGCCGAATGGAACCGCATACGTGTGAAACAAATCTTAGGGATATCCCCTAAACATCGAAAAAGCGACAAATAATCGATAAATTTATCGTATCGAAGAATCGCCATCGTATCATCTGGGCAATTTATCTTTGGAGGTGCATGCTGGCAACTGTATTCTCCGAAACTAGTTTATGCCAACGAAACGTCAAATGGGCCACATGGAACAGTTGACGCGCTATGCCCCACAAGGGGTTAGGGCAATAGAGTATGCCACATAGGGCCGAGTACGGATCCTTGTGGAACGCTTGCTGTTGCATTGTACTCTTTTGGTTCTTCATTGGTTTCGTACTGCAGAATTTGCAACATTTGCCGTAGCGCAACGCTTGTTTCTCTAGGTCTGTCACTATCATGATCCCATCGGCCGTGAAGCGCTCTCCGAAAACCAAACTTTTGATCCGACAGGCAGCCCTTTCCCTCTACGACAGCAGCTAGTCTGGTGAAAATTATTCGTTCCAACACCTTCCCCGCAGTGTTTAGCAGGCAAATTGGATGGTAGGAATTTGGTTCGCCCGGCGGTTTGTTGGATTTTGGTAGCAGAACTAAACTTTGTCTTTTCAATACAGCTGGGAAAACTCACTCCTGCAAACAGGATCCAAATGCATTGATAAACGTACCGGGAACTGTCCTAACTTCCACTTTCAATACATCGTTGAGAATGACCGTAGTGCTTTATTTTCACCTAATCTGGAAATGAGCTCCAAAATCTCTGTTCGTGGACTTTTTCCTGGTTTTTAACGTTCTCGAACGCATGCTGAGGGAATAGAACTGAGACTATCCGATTGAGTAGGAGAGAGCACTTCACTTGAGGTGTTTGGTAACTGCTCAGTTTTAGCTATAAATATCTAAAAATATCCTCCAGAATTATGAATCTCTCTCTCTCAATTGCCCTAACCTCTTGTGGAGCATACCGCGTCAATTGTTCCATGTGGACCAGTTGACGTTTCGACGGCATAAACTGGTTTCGGAGAATGCAGTTGCCAGCATGCACCTCCTGCACATGCATGGCCATGAACGTCGTCGTGGACGGGATTCGAATCCGAAACGTCGGTAGTCAAATTTGAGACCGATGCCTCAACACACTGCGCTACCGGTCGCCCCAGAATTATGAATAATAAGCACAAAATGGCGCGTTTTCTTCCGTATTTATCTATCCAGAAGTGGGAATTATATGAATTATTTGAAAGTTGTTATTTTGTGTATAATGCCCGGTTTACATTATTCCAGTCCAGTAATCTAGTCCAGCAATCCAGTCCAGTGCTGGACTGGATCATATCGTCTACATGATCCCAGTCCAGTAGTCCAGCGAGTGTGTTGTTGATTCGGTAACTATAGTGACAATGATTTCTAAGCGAGCTAGAATGAAAAACTAGACCGACAATCCAGTCACTGGACTGGATTGTTGGACTGGATTGCTGGATTGGATTGCTGTCCAGTGCCGGTTCACATTATTCCAGTAGCAATCCAGCGCTGGACTGGATTGGTTACTGGAATAATGTGAACCGGGCATATAAGTGTTTCATATTTGATTAGTCCATGTTTTTTTGTCCACTATACACTTGATAGCGAGCAGAAAAAGTATCTATTGTTTTAAATGCAAACGGTGTAGTGGCACATACATTTACAACTAGCAATATTTATTTTCGAAGGTCAAATTGCTACATTAATTATAACATAAGCCAAAAAATATTGCTAATGTTGTTTTATTAGGGTAGTAATCGTGGTTTACAAAACGGATCTCATGTGTCAGTCAAATCCGTACAATTTGATGATGCAATAATCTTGAATATTTTTGTAAGCAACCAACTCTAAAGTAATTTTTTAGACCGATATCAAATTACGAATAACAACAGTGCTGGAAAAAAAAGTTGCTCAAACTATTTTATTCCTTTTTTTTTTTGTAAAAATTCTTCGAAGTAGTTAGAATGACGGTGTTTTATTGGTTCAGATTATAACAAAGTATGTGTATCCTGTCTAGAAATTGTGAAAAGTTTTGAAAGTTCACTCATTTGGTGATAATAGCTTAATAAGCAAAAATGTGTAGTTTGGATGAAAAAATAGGAAATAGGTACCAGAAAAAGTGCAGAGAATAAAATCAATATTTTGATTTTGGCGCGAGAAAATCGAAATATTTGTAAAATAAGCGAAAGAATCGATGTTGCACAGTGTACTGTGAAATGGTACTCCAAGAAGTTTCAGGGATGGGCGAGCAAGAAAAAAAACCACCCCAGTTGACCCCAATCTTACCGTTACAAAGCTTGCCGAACTGATCTGAAACTTTATCTGGCCTTAGGAACTAGTTTTAGCATCGGGTATGCAAATCTCAACAAGTTTGATGAGAAAAAGGCTTCCGAAAGGTGGCTCAAGTTCATGAAAGCCAGTCGGTAAGCCAGACTTTCCGTTAAAACATTAGGCTAAAACGTTTGAAATGGGCCCAGGAGTATGTCACATAGATTTGGAAGTTGGAGAGCACTGCAATAATTCCGGGATAGCTGAAATTTAAGCAACATGTTGGCGGCGGAAGATTTTGTTTCCGGCGGAAATTTTGAGGAACGCAAATGGCTGGGAATGTGTAATGCACACGGCTCTAATTCATTTTCCAATATTTGAATGTAAGCTGTTGCTGTTACTTTTGAGCTGAGAGTGCATATTCCACCACCTTCGCGACCGGGAAAAAATCTACACACCTTGAACCCTTCAGATTTCGGAGGGAATCTTGAAAGGCATTCCCCGCTGAGCGTTTCTCGGGGTTTCCGCAGCACGCAGATTGATCAGCCGCCAACATGTTGCTTAAATATGGACACACAAAAGAAAATGGCAATGTTTCAAACCTTCTGAGTTCATATCACATGCTCCTGGGCGCATTTCATACATTTTAGCCCGATTTTTTAACGGAAAGCCTGGCTTATCGACTGGTTCTAATGCACGTAAGCTCTTACAAGCTTTTTTCTCAACAAACTTGATGAGATTTGCAACACGTTGCTAGAACTAGGTCGTTTTTAAAGTCAGATGAAGTTTCCAACCAGTTCGGATGGCTTTGTAACGGTAAGAAGAGATCTAGAATGGGGTTAGTTTTTTCCTGATCGCTTAAAGCTTTTCTTACACTCGGTGGCGCCCATTTGCCAGAACTTCTTCGAGTATCATTGCACATTACACTGAGGAACATCCAGTCTTTCAGTTCTTTTGTAAATAGTTCAATTGTCTCGTGCCAAATCCAAAATATTGCTTTGGTTTTCCACTAACTTTTTCCTATTTTTTCACCCAAACTGCACTCTCCTACTTATAGCGCTATAATCACCAACTAAGTGAAACTTTTCACTATTTCTAGACAGGGGATACCCAGTGACGTGCGGTAACTTTTTAATCTGGTCAAGCGGTAGAAAATTTTTAAAATGTGCAAGGCTCTAAAAGTGCTATTTTTACATTTTGAATTTTGCGAATTTGTATTTCCCATAAAAGATCTCTTAAATTAGCTTTCGGCCCAAACTCCCCTTTCATGGGTGAATGAATATATTTCATCAAACAAATACCGTGTAAAATTGTTCAAACCAATTTTTAAAAAGAACTTTGCATAAGCAATATTAAGTCTTTACTTTGCAAAATGTTTGTTTCGGGAAAAATGTCAGCAAATACAGAAGATGGGCGAAACACAGGACAAATTTTACAAACGGATATTTCTCCCGGACTAGAGTTTGAACTCCTCGAATTTCGTAACTTATTACAGCTACCTATTAATGGGAATTCAAGGTTGAAAAAAAAAATAATATTGGCTTAAGCAATTTCGAAGTTTTCCAAGTAATTTTATGTATATTGTGGGCATTTAAAATAAGAAAAGGGTAAAAAATACTTACAGTAAAACCTACGCAATCCGCTTGCGCTTACTTTTTATACATTGTACATACAAACATCAGTTACTGGATGTTTTACCATACAATGGAAACCCCTCTTTAACCCTGTTATCAATAAAGATAGTAGAAATCTCCATGATAAAAAGGAATTTGCGATCGACGTCACAAAAATAGCTCTCGTGAAAAGTTCAGGTCCTTTTGGTCCTTTTTTCTCAAAAACAATAAAATTTAAATTTTATTATAAATATTGGTCCAGGTTTTTCCTTTACAAGTTTTTTATTCGTGTTTGAAGAAAACAGTTGATTCGGAAGCAACGTACTTCCTTCTTCAGTTCTCCCTAGATCCGGATCTAAGAACCTGGACTATAAAGTTTAGCCAACTGTAAATTCTTCACCATCACCACCAATTAGCCTTCTTTTGGTAAACAATTATTAACATCGAAATTTAATTTAATCATTGGAATATTTTTTTATCAGCCTAGAAAAGATAAAGATATCATTTTTGTAATCTTCTATTTTCTCTGCCATGCCACCATGTTGAAAAAATGCGTAATTGTTTGGCTTGTCCAGTTTCTTTTTCTTCTTTTTCGACTACGCTACTGAACCAAATTTCAACTTTGAGCAGTGCATTGAACGTATAATTCAACGCTCTTTAATTTACACGTGGAAGTTTTTTTTCGATCCGGGAACCGCTTAGGAGTTATAAGCATAATATTAAAAAAGGGCTCAAATTTCTCGGATTTTCGCCCACCAAAAGTTAAGCTCACCCTCTACGACCGTGCAAACTCAGTTTCCATGTATTCAGTATCTATAGAAGGTATTAAAATTATTTTCAGATCTTTCCCTAATTTTTAATAATAAAATTGAATTTTACTGGCCTACAGTCAAGACCAATTATGAGAAGTTTTGTTTCGCAACAAACAGCTCTGTTCCCCAACCAACGCGCTGACTTTAATGCTTGCTACCAAGTGAATTTAAATAGCTCAGATACAGATAGGGGTGAATAGGGGCGAATTGGAGTGAAGAGCACCAAATTGCTCTGTTCCCCAACACAAACATCTTAACAACCCGGTTGGCATTGGTACGTTGTAGCGAGCGAATTCAAACAGCTCGCTTACAGATAGGGGTAAAGATGGGGGTGAATTGCGTCCCAGCAAACAATTTGTATCTTCCGCGATAAGAATGCGATTCGCCTTGGAAGATTAAATTTATAAATGGGGATATCGCCATCTTATCGCGGGAGTCACCCCCTTCGGGAGAAAATAGTTACCGAAAGCGAAACTACCTGGAGAAACTTTGACGAAAAGAGTTGGCAACAAGAAAGCGAATCGCGGCGAGGATAAATTTACGAATTGACAAAATGACACGATGAGAGTCAACTAAAACAAAAATTATTATCGCTTTTTTTATTAGATTAATCTTCATGCTTTTTTATCTTACCTATTCTTTGATGCTCATAATTCATATTTCATCCTTTTTCACAATTGATATTTGTAAGATTCGAACCAGGTTCCCATGTTTGCAAGTACATAGTGCTAACCGTTGCGCTAGTAGACTACAAACAATGAGAATGACACAGTCGTCGTTTCGTATTTATTGTGAATTGGCGAAATATCATCTTGGCGATAAATTTGCGAATTGAAATCCTATCGCCATTCTTTCGCCTGAGGGATATCCCCTTATTATTGAAAAGGCGACAAATAATCTATGAATTTATCCTAAGGAAGAATCGCCATCGTATTGCGATTCTTTCGCCTGAGGGATATCCCCTAATTATTGAAAAGGCGACAAATAATCTATAAATTTATCGCATGGGAGAATCGCCATCGTATTATCTGGGCAATTTATCTTCCAAATGATACGAAATTGTTTGCTGGTGTTGAAGTCGAGCAAAGCGTTTTGTATTTGCATGGTGTTGTATTGAATGTTTATGTTGTCTTGTATAAAAAGAGAGTGTATAAATGTGTAAATGTATAAATGAATATATAGTTTAAATGAAATGTTGAGATACATTTTTACAATTTTACAATTGTTAAGTCAAGCGGCGCTTGACTTGCTTGTATGAAGTGCACGTCACTGGGATACACATAATTTGTTATAACCTGTGCCACTAAAACACCATAAGTCTAACTACTTCGAAGAATTTTTGCGAGAAAGTGCATAACATAATAAAATAGTTTGAGTAACTTTTTTTTCCAGCACTGTATGTTTAATGAATCTTAATATCATAAGGAAAAAAAACAAGAATAATATAACAAAAATTAAAAGTACATGACTTATATTTTTTATTCTGCAACAAAATTAAATTTTTTCTATTAATATGTATCATACTTTTAATTACGTCTTTTGTACAACATCCATTGATAATCTCACTCACAATATGAGACACGCCTAACAAAAAAAAAATTGATAACCATTCCCTAAGAACTTGCCACTTCAAAACGTGACTTAAAAAAAATGTCATCACTCACACCAGAGGAGTCACTTTTGACCATTACGGTCAACAGTATTTTGATTCAAAACCATTTACTGAAATAAATAAAGCGTAAAAACTAAATCATCCGAAAATAGAAAATAATCGAGACACTGATAATAATTTAATCATAATTAAAAAAAAAAATGTAGAGACTTCTAGTAAATTTGATGAGTTTAAAGTCACACCAAATTTGTTAATTTTGTCGACATTACAAGCAATTAATAAATAAAAAAAATTATGATTTTAATTTGCGTTGTGTTGTCTGACCTGTTTATTATATACATATATATTGTAGGTTGGAATATTTTGTTTTAATGTTAAAAATCAGTTATTCGACCCTTCCTCGATAACGAGTTTCGACCCCGGAGTTGGTTTTCTTTACGTTTCATGACTCCAGGAACCGATTGGCATCATTCGATTTTTTTAGTGTCATTTATATATTGTATATATATAAAAGTATATATCCGCAAAATGTTGTGGATCTGGATACGATAGCAGTCGAACGCAAGTCGTAAGCGAAGTGAAACTTTTTCAATTGATAGATATAGGTAGCCGGCTGCTATTGAAATTCAGCAGTTCCGATAAAGCGGTTAAAAAGTTACAGCTATACAACGGCAAAACTGTCTAAGCCTAATAACTCCATATTGGAAAAAGCTAGCTGGACCAAACCTGTCCATTAGGTAGACGTCAATAAGAACTAGCCTATTATTGAAATTCAGCAAACATACATCAAGCGGTTAAAAAGTTACTGCTATATAACAGAATCATTTTACAATATAAACAAAATAACTACATAACGGAAGAAACTATATATGTAGCTAGGCAAACCCTATCCAATTGCTGGATGTTAAGGAGGACTGGGTTCCTATCGAATTTCAGAAAAACGCATCAAACGGTTTAAAAGTTACAGCTATATAACGGCAAAATTTTCTAAGGAAAATAACTCTATAACGCAAGAAGCTAGTTGAGCGAAACTTGTCCAATTGGTGAAAGTTAATGAGGAATGGTTTCCGGTGGAGTTTCAGGAAAACCCACGGTACAGTCGAAAGGTTACAGTAATGTAATAGCAAAAAGTAATAAGCAAAAATTACCTACACAAAAGGCATTTAGTTGATGAACCTTAAAATGAATCCGGAGATAAATTCATACAGTAAAATCAATCGAACAGTTAAAAAGTTTCATCACGTGAAATTATCGCCCGTATATCAAAATACATAATTCTGCACTTGCATCTGGTACTAACAATTGCAGTTAAGTATCTCACCCATATCTTAATTATACATGAACTCATAAATGATCCCGAATTAGCCCATATCAAAAATCAGTTCCTCTGGCTTCACTGCGCCAGGTGTCTTTTTAGGATTTTCTAGTAAAAACAAAACCCTTATGAAATCGGTCAAACGTCCATCTGTCTGTCCATGAAATATCTCACGAATCGCTGAAGCTGCATGCATGAAATTTGGTGGAAATATGTAGAAGTATTATAATTCTCTGGAGAAAGTGATGCGTCGTAATAGAGCAACTTTAAGGGGGAACCTCCTTAGAGGGGAAATGAAGGTCAATTTTTTTTGGCAAGTGGGGTATCTTTAGAAAAGGTACCGTCGAGTACATTCCATTTTTGGCATTTTCTTCAAATTTAAAGAAAGGAGAAAAGAGGGAGAGGGGAAAATATATGATCCGAGTTTGCAGCCTCGCCCCCCCCCCCCCCCCCCCCCCCCCCCCGCTTGCATTTCGAGACAGTTATACTTAGGAATATGGGGGCGACCGGTAGCGCAGTGTGTTGAGGCATCAGTCTCATGTTTGACTACCGGCGTTTCGGGTTCGAATCCCGCCCACGACGACGTTCGTGGCCATGGATGTGCAGGAGGTGTATGCTGGCAACTGCATTCTCCGAAACCAGATTATGCCAACGAAACGTCAACTGGACCACATGGAACAGTTGACGCGCTATGCCCCACAAGGGTTAGGGCAATTGAGTAGTATACTTAGGAATATGCAGATTTACAGGGAAGCGGCATTTTACTAACATAGAAAACTAAAAATAATAGAATTTGGAAATCTCATAAAAAAAGGCTAATAATAGTACATTTCTATAGTTGCAGTTAGCACACCCCTGCACTCCTTAAGCACATCGCTGGTCAAAAATATTGATTGTCGATGCTAACTAACACCATAGGCAATAATATCTCCTAGTTTCACTACAATCATGTAATATTTAATAATAGTACATTCATTTAAAGTTAGTCATTTTGACACAGTATATACAAAAAATACACCTACTGGCCTCATGGGTGCGAATTACTTACAGTTATTTACTTAACCATTTTGTCGTGAGAAAGGTAATGTTGAGTACATTCAATTTTTTGGCATTTCCTTTCAATTTGAAGAAAGGGGAACAGAGGAGGAGGAGAAAATATTAGATCGTAATTTGTCCTACCCCCTTGAATTTCGAGACCGTTACACTTAGAAATATGATAACTTACAGGATGGTGGGTTCCAAATAGCATATAAAATGGAAAATAATGAAATTTGTATATCTTTAATAGGTTAATAATAGTTTGTTTCTATAGTTACAGTAAGCACACCCCCTGCATCCCTCAAACACGTCCTAGGTCAAAAGTGCTGGTGGCCAACGATAACCAACACCATACGCAATAATATGTTCTAAGTTTCGTTACAATCACTTAATATGAATTGGCATGTAAGATACTATTGTATACCATGGGTAAGATATTTTAATTATATTTTTTTATCCATCTGAGTGGTAGAAGAAGAGCAAAGAGCCGATATTTACATACCAAAATAAGCGCTTGTTACACAACCCTCGGATTGCGGGGGTAGCCCTCTATATTCCGGTTTCATTTTTAATTGAATTGATATTAAAATCCTCTTCCATAGTCCTCCTCGTAGGCGCCCCCTCGAACGGCAGTGATCGTTGACCATTGCTAAAGGTGCTTTTGGCTAGGCACACGGTCGTCGCACATTGTTTGTGATTAGCGATCAAGCTATAGAGTACGGAGTACTAATTGTGTTTATCTTTTTGATCACCGCCTGCGATCGACGCGGAGCGGTGTCTAGCAAACGAACCACAACTAATCAATTGGGTTGAGGTAAACATTCACCCTGTGGTGTGGGGCGTAAGAATAATAATTCCCGGCATATCGTAGTATGCGACTTAAAAAGGACAGAAAGTGTATGCCTGCAACTTGGATTACCCGAAATATTTTATATGCTAACGAAACGTCAAGTATGCCTCGGATAAGAACTGACTCACGACTTTTAGCTATCGTACAATGACAAAGGCAAAGACTGGTTCCCCAAAATGCACGATTTATTCTATTAGAGAGCGAACTTCATTAAATTAAACACATCAGGAGTTAGTGAGATAAGATGGTGAAATAGCGGAGAAATTATCTTTCCAACGCGTAGCACCGCATATGTTGTACTCCGGCAAACCTACCGGTAGTGATCGTGAAGTCAGGTATAGGGCTTGTAATGTACGGTTTGGTGGGCATCAGAAAGAAAATTCCCGTGGGGACGGAGCCTAAGCTAGCATAATGACCGTGAAGGTCGGGCCGTGCCATGTGGGGAAAAAAGGCCTCTCAATGAGCTAAGCAGCGGCCTATGCTTGCTGTAGCTCAGTTCGGGACTCGTGGGCGGGGTTTTCGCCGCTCGGTGTCTCTGTTCCTTACGTATTAATAAAAATTCATAGGCCTGGAAAAGACAACACAAACATGGGAGCCGAAAATGGGGAATAATAAAAAATAGGTTGATAAGGATGCCCTAGCGCTCGCACCGGGGTCCAGGTGTAACGGGACCCTAGGCCTCTGGTTTCGTACCACCGACAAGTCATTACTCTCATCAAGTGCTGCCATTGGTCTGCCAGCAGAAGCAGCACAACAAGGCCAGAATATGGTTCATTACGGGCTTCTTTTAACCAGAGCCGCACGGAGCTGTCTTATATCCTGGGATCCGATCTCCGATAAAATCATGACCGCCAGGTTCCGGACCAAAGTGAAAAAAAACAAGCTTCGAATAGCTTGCAAAAGGTATGATACCATTCACGATTCGCGTCTTTAGAAAAAAAAAGTTGTTTCCACAAACACAGACTTTTGGACCGGTCCTTCCAATGGTAGCTATATGACGCAGTGGTCCGATTCTATTGGTTCCGACATATATACAACGTGCGATAGAAAGAAGGCTTGGTAAAAGTTTTCCGCTCGATAGCTTTAAAACTGAGAGACTAGATTGCATAGAAACAGACAAACAGACAGACGGACAAAGCCTAATCGACTCATCTCGTCATATTGACCAAGAATATAAATAGTTTATATCGTAGGTGATGCTTCCTTCTATGCGTTGCAAGCTTCATAACAAAGTTATTAACTTTGTATCATATTTGTGAAGGGTATAAAAATCACTATTATACAATGCTACGCGCCAATTGAACCCGTCAATGCCTGCATTCAGGAATCATCATCGCTCCCTGAGCGGTCCTTCCCCTCTTGAGCGCTGTGGAGTGCTACTGTCCCAATGTCTGGTGAATGCAATCGCTCCATGGAGCCGTTGCTGAGCGCCTACTTCTCCTTTTGAGCGAAAATTTTCCACGCTCCCTTGGCTTGGAGCGTGATACATTTTTGTTTTCACAATTCGCATCACAGATGGTGCGCGCGTCATATGTCATTTGATTGAGTGTTGAGTGTTTGAGTGTTTGACAACACAACGTCCTGCGTGTTATTTTACGGGAATTTTGCAGCAAAATTACAATTAAAAGGTGAGTGGTGTTTTCATTAATTGTATATTTGTATAACCCGGCCAAACTAAACAATTTAAACAGACAGCCGTTAGCCGTTTGTTAGACATTTGCCATGTCAGCTGATTGTCTCAAATTCGATATGTAGCCGGTGTATTCACAAAACAGGTGTGTGACGGTTGTGACAGGGAGCAGTCGCTCAATGTTTTGTGAATGAGCCCAATGTCGTGGCGAAAGATTGCCGTCCAGTGCAAAATACCCAAAGGTGACTGATTGTAATGGGCATGGGAGATTTAAATGCGAAATCGGATGCTGATAACAATGGTCTCAGGCATTGATGGGGTGATGGTAACGACAACGGTGAAAGAATTGTTCGGTCGGTAAATTAAAGATTCTAATAGGAAATAATTGGGAAAGATCTGGAAATAGTTTAATCCCGTATATATGTACTTAGATCCCAAATACATAAAAACTGAGTTTGCACGATCGCGGAAGATGAGCTTAACTTTTGGCAGGCGAAGGTCAAATAATTTGAGCCCTTTTTTATATTTCCCTTATTACTTCTAAACGGTGCCTATGTATTTAGGACTTAAAGAAGGGATTAAAATTATTTCCAAACCTTTCGTATTGATTCAATTTTACTTTATGTAGAGTTCTGCAATTTTCATATTTATCGGTGGTACTATGTTTGAGTATAAGGACTGCCATCAAAATCAGCAGCGCCATTAATAAGTCTGCCGAGTTGCTGCACCCACTTGTTGTTAAAGAGTGGGATACATTTCCGTGCTTTCTGACGTTGCCAAAATTCTGTAAAAGCTTTTTGGCATGAAATACAACGCTGTCTTTGATTCATTTAGATGCCAAATTACAGTGATGAATAAATTGAACCTTATAAATGATCACATGTGCGATGTGTTTCAAGCCAAAAGCGTTAAGCGGTAAGGCCAAGGAGATCCAGATTCTCCCGTGTCGATGACATGAACGCCTTTGGAATCATCATCGAGCAATGTGTTAAGTATGATTCTCCGCTTCACTTGCTTTTCATTGATTTCAAGACTGTTATCGACAATATGAACCGGTATTCTATAAGGGCGGTTTAGCGTAGGAGAGGCATCCCTGAGAAGGTAGTGGCTATTATTAAAGCAATCTCACAATGGCGTGAAATGTCGCGTTCTACATAAAGGTAGGGTGCCACGGGAGTTTGAGATTTGGTGTGGAGTTCGGCAGGGGTGCATCCTCTCACCGATCCTATTTCTCATAGTGATCGGCGATGTGTTGCATGCAGCCCTATCCGGATCACACAGAGGAATCGATGAACCTTAACATCTTATTTGGAACATCTTGACTATGCTGATGACATATGCCTACTCTTCCACAAAATCATGGATCTAAACGCAATAGCTTTAGATATCGAGAGGGAGGCGAGCACGGTCGAGCTAAATATTAACACCAACAAGACCAAGGTTCTTAGTCCGCCGTTGCGAAGAAGGAGAAATCCAACTCGTCCAATTGCCATCATTGTCTGCGTTCACATTTTGGAGCGCTTCGGTTATTCAGCAATTGAAATGCATGTAAACGGAAAAATCAGTGATTTTTTCCGTTTACATGCATTTCAATTGCTGAATAACCGAAGCGACATCAGTGATTTTTTCCGTTTACATGCATTTCAATTGCTGAATAACCGAAGCGCTCCAAAATGTGAATGCAGGCAATGTTACCGAAAATGATGACACGATGCAGGACATCGCTGTAAACGGAAAAATCAGTGATTTTTTCCGTTTACATGCATTTCAATTTGTAACGACTCTTGTAGACGATGAGGCCTGATGACCGTTTAGGTCAGCCAGACATATAAATGTCCATCATCATAGCAGCTTTGCCAGTAGACGTGTGATAGCAGACTGCTCAGTACCGGTGAGATACGGGGAGGTTCAATTTTTAGCTCTGACGCTGCTACGTCTAACGCGTTACAAAGTTCCTCACACGTCAGGCCCTTGAGGTTTTAATTGAAAGGTATAAGAAAAGGACGACCCAAAAGCAGAAAAACTGCGTCCATTCAATAAAAGAAAACATTCACTCTACAAGTCACGGATGACGTGGTGACCCGGTCGCTTCATAGTCCCTACCTACCCTGTATTGCTAAAGTGAGCGACATATAAATTCAATCTTCAGCCCCCCAAAAGATCGCGGTTCACCTAATACCAGTTTCTTCCATATTCAGCTGTGTCAAGGAAAGAGAAGGGTTGGAAGAGCTAAAACACTTTCAAATGCTTGTTAGTAATTCATTTTGTTATT
Source organism: Chloromyia formosa (assembly GCA_964017055.1). Taxonomy (NCBI): domain Eukaryota; kingdom Metazoa; phylum Arthropoda; class Insecta; order Diptera; family Stratiomyidae; genus Chloromyia; species Chloromyia formosa. Next base: position 43,304,903 of record OZ024814.1, on the reverse strand, counting down.
TCATTTTTTTTTTTTTTTATAAGAACAAAGATTATCATATTATCGAACAAACTTAGAAGCTTAACATCACAATAATATTAATTGGATTCAGGCATACAATCCTATTCTACGATTATATTCAGACATCAAAAGATTTTAAATTAGCATCCCACCTAACCCTGAATGTGCGCACATACGAGATAGATAGACATCAAGTGATTGTCGAATAGAATTATATGGTTATCCTATAATTTTAATTATAATTCTTTTTCCTTTTAGTTATATTTAGTAATTATACTGTACTATACAATGAGTAAGAAGTTATTTTAAAAATTCACTAGGATCTAGTTCCGGATTTCCACGCAGGGTATACTAATTTCACAGGAATGGCGTTCGCTTTTTATGTACCTATATAAATCCATATAAATTATTGTTGATTGCGCCAACTAAATAACTAGGCACAGCAATTAGCGGTACCATACATTCAGACGCTAGAAATACATTGGTTCGACGTGATTGCATGCGTTGAAGGACAATAGGTGTACTTCGACGGAATGACAAGACTTGATACGAAGGACTTTAAGTGCACTTCGATAAACTTATCTTAAATGCAGTGCATGAATGATACTGCTCGATTTGTGTATTATGTCCTGACGATATCTTAAAGATATCCATTAATTGTTATTTCTTGCGATGCTTATTAAGTGGTTGCATTTCTTGCGATGTCTATAAAATCGTATTTCTGCAGCGTCTATTCAATGGCTTTTCTGCGATGTTTATAAATGTTTTTCTTGCGGTATTACTACTTGTATTTCGTGCTGTGTTACTAATTGTATGGTATTGTACTAATAAGTTGCTTCCTAGCCTGCACCGGCAGGGATAGAGGGGACCTGAAAAAGAAAGTAACTCCCAATAAGATATGATCCTTATCATATCAGCTTTATCACGGACGGGCAGCAGTCTTTAGATTTCCGGTAATCCGGAAATCCAAAACCTTGTCAAGTGGTATATTCACAAATAAACTAGGAAAATTTAGTAACATCATAAGAGAAACCGCAGAGCAATTAACGACTTGAAAACCAAACGAGTTCCCATACCAACTGTATTGATAGTGGGAAATCACACTTCGGTATAAACCGGGAACATCACCTTAATTCGTTATCACAAACTACTAACTCATCGATAAAGCTCGATAAATGTCTCCGGAAAAGAATACAATCCTCTCCAATTTCACACTTGCAGTCTAATGCTGTCATAGTATCGAGGAAAAATAGCAAAACGATACCTTTCCCTTTCAAGGTAAGTGCACAACAGCGCCATAAACCTCCGAAAATAATGAACGCACTTAATTAAAATGACATTTCGTCAGTGGCGAACCAAAAACAACCATGTTGGATAAATATTCCGAGAAGCAGATCTCGATGATCGAGATGCACAACCGGCTGATATCGTATTAATCCAAATTTTATCAAAATCAAATCACAATTCTTTCCATACACCCAACTATCGCTAAACCCAAACATTTGTGCACCTCAGTTCGTGTATCAGATCTCATATTGATGGTTAAGTGGCAGAATGTGCTAAGTACAACGAAAGATGCGCATAGAAATATGCTACGTGCACCGTGGATATTTGCACTAATTTAGCACCTGATCGAGATGCACATCAGACTGTTGTCACATTAACCAAAAATTTTGGCAATTAGTCTTTGATGCGCTCAACCATCGATACACCCAAACATTCGTACACAGCAAGTCGTATATTAGTATTAGCATCACATATTTCACAGATGGCTAAGTGCAAGAATGTGTTAAGTACACCGATAGTTGGGTGCACAAACCGTTACTTGCATTCTAGATATTATTATTGCGTCTTCCCATAATAACGACAGTTTAATCGGTGGTCACAATGCACATTAGATTGACATCACATTAATTTTGATTTTCGCACTGGACAACTTTCGGGCACTCAACTATCGATGTATTTAACACACTTGTGCACTCAACCATAGATTTGCTCCGCATACCAACAGCATGATGTTCTATTACACGCACTCACTTTGAGATTTTTATAGGTTTGTCACCATTATGATTTACAAAAAAAATCTCAAGCGCAGGTAATAAATACAAAAGTAGACTTACTGTGATATATTTTTGTTCGTTCCCGCACATAAAATAGAATTGGTTATTGTAATTCCATCGGTGCAATTCTCCCCGCTATCATGGCGAATATTTACTTCGTTCGATGTGTATTTATAGTGCTCCGTATGTTTAAATACGGGTATATAGCATCTAAAAACAAGATCAAAATCGACCAATTTTATTGGATGTTGGAAAAAAATATTAAATTATAAAAATCACGTGGATTACCTGAAGAGCGACCGCTCGCAGCACAGTCTAGGAAGCAAGTAGACCGGATTTGACTATTTGCAATCCCGACTGGTGCCTTTCGAGACTCGATCTGTGATTATTAAGGGAATCAATTCACAATCAACAACTTGAATCGGTTCAGATAAGTAATCGAAAATAACTACTTAACTGCAGTGAATAATTCTGCAAGTAATTATAGTATGAAGTTAAGTAATTATTTACCGTCCGCACAACACAAATTGCCACTTTGGAATTAATTTCTTTAATTATTACAAATTGCTGAATAACCGAAGCGACATCAGTGATTTTTTCCGTTTACATGCATTTCAATTGCTGAAGCGACATCAGTGATTTTTTCCGTTTACATGCATTTCAATTGCTGAATAACCGAAGCGCTCCAAAATGTGAACGCAGGCATTGCGGAAGGGTGATGACTGCAACAACTAGATTACCAGGTTTTCGTAGAATTTTAATTGGTGGGTGTGAGTCGTGAATTTTCCGTTCGATAGATTTGAGGCCCCATTGATTGGCCAAATTTGCGCCCCCTGAACATTGCGCCCTAGGCGGCCACCTAATTTTGGCTTATGACGCGCCGGCCCTGGTTATAGGGACGAAGTACAAAAAACATGGGAAAAACTGCGAATGAACTCAGAGTACAGGTGAGTAAAGAAAAGTTATTTTTAGAATATGTAATTTTTAATCAGGACATGATGAAACTGGAAGCTCTCGACGATATTGTTGATCTAGGCCCACCCATTCAACCCCCGACAGTAGAGGAAGTTGATTTCAAGTTGCGGTCACTAAAACGAAATAAAGCGCCGGGCGCTGACGAGATTCTAGCTGAACTGCTAAAATTCGGTGGAACGAGTCTAGTTGATGCCATACATCAATTACTCCTGCGAGTATGGGAGGACGAGGAGATCCCAGACGATTGGCGCAGAAGCATCATCTGTCCAATTCACAAAAAGCGAGATAAATTGTGGTGTGAGAATTACAGGGGCATCTCACTAGTTTGTACGTTCTATAAAATTTTGACGAAAATTCTGGAAAATAGAATAAAACCGTACGCAGAACGAATCATTGGCGAATATCAAAGCGGTTTCAGACCTGGTCGCTCCACAACCGATCAGCTCTTCTCAGTCAAACTGATACTCCAGAATTGCTGGGAATACAACGTAAACGTATACCAAATCTTTGTCGACTTCAAGCAGGCATACGACAGTATCGATCCTGGAATACTGTACAACATCATGCTGCAATTTGGTATACCGGCCAAATTAGTGCGACTGACTAAGATGAAGATGACCAACTCCGTCTCACAACTCAGGATACATAATAGACTTACTGATCTATTTGAAACACGCACTGGTTTGAAACAGGGCGATGGACTGGCACCGACGCTCTTCAACCTAGCACTGGAATACGCTAATCGGGCCATGAATATGGACAACAGCAAGACGCTACTCATCAAGTCGACACAATTAGCAGCGTACGCCGACGACATCAACATCATGTCCCGAAGATTGGCCGACACAGAAGAACGTCTGCATAAGCTCGATACCGCTGCAAAGGAAGTTGGATTACGTATTAAGGAGGGTAAAACTAAAATAATAGAGAGTTTTAGCAAGACGTACAAACGCTTGTCGTTCTTTGAGTGCCGAAAAAGTGCCTATAACTTTGTCAACGTCAAACAAGTTTGTCGACAACGTTAAACAGGCCAGCTTGTCGTATTACGACATCTTCTTCTTTCTTTTTAACGACAACAGACTCCGTGCGCACGCGCATTATCTTTCCGTCACTCATAGACGTAAACGACAAGCGGTTTGCTAAAACTCTCTAATGATGCAATCGGCGACAAGGACACCTGCACAACCAAGCATCAACATCGAGTTCGTGAACAACTTCATTTGCCTGGGTTGCAACTTGTCAAGGGACGCCAACGAAACTGACGAAATCAAGCGACGGATGCAGTTAGCTAATAAGACTTTTTTCTCGGTTCTCCCCATAATGGAATCGAAGCATGTGCACAGAAACACAAAGCTCCGCGTGTACAAAACCATTATACGACCAGTGCTATGCTATGGCTGCGAAGCATGGACCCTAACTCAAGCCTCCGAAAACAATGCTAGACACTTTTGAACGTAAGGTTCTACGGCGAATTTTCGGGGCTGTTTGCGATCGAGATGGATGGCGCATCCGGTACAACCATGAGTTGTATGAAATGTACGATGAGCTGCAAGTCTCGAAAATCGTCAAACTACAACGATTTCAATGGGCAGGGCATGTACAAAGAATGGACGATGATCGCATGCCTATATATATATTATATACTATGGGGGATAGCCGAAGCAGACCACTTACGTTTGGGTCCCTTTTCGCCCCCTCCCGGTCATCAGTGGCTTCCAGATGTCGACTGATAATTGTCGACCTCTTTCTTCATCACTGAGTCCCGTGTTATTGCTAGCATTTGTTTGAAGCTGAGTTCACTCATGGCTTCTACACTTATCGTGTGCCTGCCTGTGATCCTCAACCTCGTGCTAGCCAGTGCTGGACATTCGCACACAATGTGTGCTGCCGTCTCGGCCTCCTCCAGGCATAGCCTGCAAACGTCATCTTCCCCGATTTTCATCTTGGCCAGATGAGCCTTAAAATTACCATGCCCTGTGACCAAGGCAGTTATCCAGCTTAGGGTACTCCGTTTATAACTAAGTACCTTTCTCGCTTCCCTGCCTAAAGGGCTGGTTATTGCATTCCGAGCTTGTTTGCAAGTGACTAGCTCCTGCCATCTTTGTTGATGCATGGAGTCCATCCACTTCCCAACCTTCGCTCCAATCATGCCGTTCCCCAGAGCAACTCTGGGTTATGGGCCAATGAAAGTTGCCGCAGATCCCTGTTTTGCTAGGGCATCCGCCGCCTCATTTCCTGTTGTACCTATGTGTCCTTTTACCCACATCAGCGTAACCTCATTTTCTGAGGCACACGTGTTGAGCTTCCGGACACACTCTAGTACCAGTTTAGAGTTTATGTTCGTCTGCTGCATGCGTCTGATCACCGATTGGTTGTCCAGTGCAATAAGGATTTTCTTCCCCCGCACCTGACCTTCAAGCAAGTGGTCCAACGCATGCAACAAGCCAAGCATCTCTGCCTGGTATACGGACACATACTCTCCTAGACTAAGCGCACATGCTAGGTTTAGCTCTTCAGAGTAAACCCCCGCCCCCGCTTTACCGTCCATTAAAGAGCCATCAGTAAAAATGCTGATGTCATTGTACATACACTCATTATGTATGTTTCCATCTGCAATGTGAGTCTTGTGTAGTCTTTCAACTACCCTACGTCTACTCATGCCTTCTACCGGCATTAGAGTCTCCCTGACCTCATCATGAATAATGTCTAGGATGCTCTTATGACCGCTGCTAGTTCCAAAGCGATGCCACATGGCATCCCTTTCCATGCGTATTGCCGAAAGCGCCGCCGTTTTCTTTATAAATAAGTCCAAAGGCGGCAGTCCCAGCAATGCCTCCATTGCTCGCGTTGGTGTGGTGCGCATTGCACCACATATGCTTACGCAAGCTATCCTTTGTACCCCATCTAGCTTCTGCTTTGAGGTCTGTGAAGTTGGCACCTCGAGATGATTTTTTTTTCATATAAACTAGGTAAATCGTTTGCCCATCGTTAGCCCACGTATGCCCAGGAAAAATTTTCGTTTGCCCACCTTTAGAAAAAAAGTTATTAACAAATGTATTTTTTCAAAGGTTGGGAGCCACTGAAAATCAAAATTTCGATTTTTTGCGATTTTATACGCTATATCGTTTGCCCATCGTTAGCCCAGGTTTGCCCAACCTTTACTTTCGTTTGCCCAACTCTCAATATTTTTTTATTCGCACATCAAAATTCCTGTAAAAAATAAAAAACGAAAATTTATAATTTTAATATCGCAATTTGTGCAGTTCGTTTGCCCATCGTTAACACAGCATTGACCAACCTTTACTTTCGTTTGCCTACCTTTCGATTTTTTTTTATGCGCACATAAAATGCTAGTAAAAAATAAAAAACCCAAATTTAAAAATTTATTCGCGCAATTTGTGCAATTCGTTTGCCCATCGTAGGCCCATGTTTGCCCAAGAAAAAGTTTCGTTTGCCCACCCTTAGAACAAAAGTTATTAACAAAACAATTTTTCTGGGGCAAGTCGCAAAGAAACAAATTTTAATATTTTCCATATTTATGCGCTATTTCACGCCGTCTCGTCTGTCCATCGTTAACACAGAAATGCTCAAACTTTACTTTCGTTGCGCACCTCTCAATTTTGTTATTCGCTCATCAAAATGCTTGTATTGTAAAAAATAAAAGACGCAAATCTGAAATTTTATTCGCGGAATTTGTCCAAGTCGATTGCCAGTCAAAGGCCCATGTTTGCCCAAGAAAAAGTTTAGTTTGCCCACCTATACAAAAACTGCTTTGAACAAAACAATTCTTTCGGGGCAAGTCGCTAACAACAAATTTTCAAATTTTCCACATTTATCCGCCATTTTACGTAATTTCGTGTGCCCATCGTCAACAAAAGATTGCCCAACCTTTAGTTTCGTTTGGCCACCCCCCAATTTAAATTTTATTCCTTCAATTTGTGCAATTCGTTTGCCCATCGTAGGCCCATGTTTGGCCAAGAAAAAGTTTCGTTTGCCCACCCTTAGAACAAAAGTTATTAGCAAAACAAATTTTCTGCGCCGAGTCGCTAACAACAAATTTTCAAATTTTCCATATTTATGTGCCATTTCACGCTATTTCGTTTGCCCATTTTTAACACAAGATTGCCCAACCCTTAGTTTCGTTTGCCCACCCCCCAGTTTTTTTTTATTCGCTCATCAAAATGCTAGTAAAAAATAAAAAACGCAAATTTAAAAATTTATTCGCGCAATTGGTGCAATTCGTTTGCCCATCGTAGGCCCATGTTTGCCCAAGAAAAAGTTTCGTTTGCCCACCCTTAGAACAAAAGTTATTAACAAAACAAATTTTCTGCGCCGAGTCGCTAACAACAAATTTTCAAATTTTCCATATTTATGTGCCATTTCACGCTATTTCGTTTGCCCATTTTTAACACAAGATTGCCCAACCCTTAGTTTCGTTTGCCCACCCCCCAGTTTTTTTTTATTCGCTCATCAAAATGCTAGTAAAAAATAAAAAACGTAAATTTAAAAATTTATTCGCGCAATTGGTGCAATTCCTTTGCCCATCGTAGGCCCATGTTTGCCCAAGAAAAAGTTTCGTTTGCCCACCCTTAGAAGAAAAGTTATTAACAAAACAAATTTTCTGCGCCGAGTCGCTAACAACAAATTTTCAAATTTTCCATATTTATGTGCCATTTCACGCTATTTCGTTTGCCCATTTTTAACACAAGATTGCCCAACCCTTAGTTTCGTTTGCCCACCCCCCAGTTTTTTTTATTCGCTTATCAAAATGCTAGTAAAAAATAAAAAACGCAAATTTAAAAATTTATTCGCGCATTTTGTGCAATTCATTTGCCCATAGTAGGCCCATGTTTGCCCAAGAAAAATTTTCGTTTGCCCACCCTTAGAAGAAAAGTTATTAACAAAACAAATTTTCTGCGCCGAGTCGCTAACAACAAATTTTCAAATTTTCCATATTTATGTGCCATTTCACGCTATTTCGTTTGCCCGCTGGAATCAAAAATCAAAAGGTCTGCAAAACTTTCCATCTCGGCCGTTCAGCAATCTTAGGCTAATATACGAGTTTATTTATAGTTTTTTTATACCCTAGACTTTTATTTTACTTCTAGAATTTTTTACAATACTCCGTCAATATTAAATTATTTATTAGACAACCTTTTTCGACTTCAGATCTTATTCGTGACACCGAGGTACATGATACGATATACTCAAGTCGAATCTGGATCAACATCAACACAAACGTGGTCTTTTTCTGCACTATTTACGTATAATTTTTTACATTAATTTATCTAAATTTTGCCCAACATTTATACTATTTTATCGAACCTTAAGTACTTAGTACCTTAGCGAAATTAAAATTTATTCTTCATTGTATTGCGGGGAGGGTATTTACACTGCCATGTTATGATTTTTTATATCTAGGACTTACCATAAAAATAGAAAAGCGGTATATTTTGCCATACACTTTAATATTGTTTGCGTCTTCAAAATGCCTCGAGAAGCAAAAATCAACCCAGAGGTTTTGCTCGATGCACTCAAATTACACCAAATATTTGATGACAACAATGATTTGAAAAAACGTTCAGACATTGTATGGAAAAACGTTTGTTTATCGATTGGAAAATCAATTTCATACGAAACCCTTAATTCGTATGTTAGATGTAATCGCTGGAATTTGCTAATCGATCTAAAAAATTTTTTGGCATTCCCGTAGCCGAAATAGAAACCGATACTTGTCTTGACACAACAACTAATTCAGATATTACCTTTGATTCAAAATCGAATTCAGAATATCTCCCAAGTGGTAGCTTAAAAGGGTTGAATTTCAAATGCCCTACTCTATTCACTAACCTAGTTCTTTCGGAAGACAAATGGAAAAGCATTTCTCCAGTTTCAAGGGTATAGAGCAACAAAAATGGTTACGACGAAGCTCATCGAGTTTTGAAAACTGGGTGGACAAATTTGGTGGCAGAAGAATTTTTCCTAAAAACGAAAATACCTTGCGCATACATTTTTCAGTACGGTAAAGTGCATGAATCTCCAGAAGCGGAATCCTTTTTAAAGATTCGTGGAAGTTGCAAAGAATGCGGAGCTACATTCGATGCTCGCTGTATTCACGAACCAGCTTCTGGCGATGGTATTATTCTTAATATCGTGACATTTGATACGAGGGGAGTCCCTCACAATGCAAGGCGTCCTGTAAAAAGTTATGCACGTCAATTGATAGGCAAAGAACTATTGTATAAAAAGCCTCGATTTTGGCTCAACGAAGAATTAAAAGACATTTCGTTCGGTGATCCCGAGCCACCTTACTTACCACGCAGAGCTACGACTCGAAAAATTAAGCAAGAGGCTATAAATAGGCAACTAGGCATTAGCCCAAACCTAGATTCTGTCGACTCTTTATGTAAAATGAAGTATGAGGGAAAGTATTCAGGATACATAAAAGAAGTTTGTAGAGATAAGTTGTACTGTTTTTATTGGTCGAAAATGCAAGTGCATTTGTATAAAGAATCTATTAAAAAATACGGTAAAGTAGAGTTAGATGCTACTGGAGGGCTTGTAAAATCACTTACTCCTATAAATGGAGAAAAAAGATTAACGTTGCTGTATCAAATTGTAATACCGACAGAAAATGGGGTTCAACCACTTTTTTCGATGCTTTCACAGAAGCATGATACAAATATTATAACTTACTGGCTTCGAGAAATTTTGAGAGATGGAGTTTCTTGTCCCCCAGAAGTTGTATGTGATTACTCCATGGCACTTTTGAATGCAACTTGCTTAGCTTTCATTGAAAAGAGTTTAGTTACATACATTCTTGATTGTTATCGTTATCGTATGACGTAACCTAATATGGCGCAGAATTTAAGGTGTTTCATAAGGATTGACATTGCTCATTTGATCAAGATAGCTTGCCGAAAGAAAGTCTTCGATGGAAGACCTTACAAAGTTAAAGACTTTTATGTTCGATGCCTGGGAATAATGTCAACTTGCGAAAGTATCAAAGATTTCGAAGAAATTTTGCTAGCTCTCCTTATCGTAGCTGGAAGTGAGTATGAAGGGACAAATATTACTGGGGAAAACGTCATAAGCTCCCGAAAAATGAGTTTTTTGATTGATAAAATCAAATCGTTTTCCTATTCTCAGGGAAGCAACGAAAATAATTCAGATGAACGAGAGTATGATCATCTGTATGACATCGAGAATGATGATATTTCTCTATTTATTGATGCTATTCACGAAAAAGCTCAAACAGCAATTGATGAAATGGGAGAAACAGAAAGTATTAATGCTTTCTATTGTCCAGGGATAGTGAAACATTATATGAGGTTTGCAAAGCATTTCCCTCTATGGACAAACGTGATGACAGCATACTTTACGCAGGCTTCTTCTGTTGTAACATCAGCTCACTGTGAGGCATACTTTAACCTTTTAAAAAATAGCGATTTAGGCTCAGATTATCAGACTTTGCGTGCCGATAAGTTTGTAATAAAGCATATCAATTCGATAGAAAGTCTTATTAATTAATTAATTAAATCGCGCACGGCAATTACAATCAGGCGACAATACTATCAAACCACGTCTGGCAAAATTAAAGTCTCAGAATGAAAAGGAGACAGTGAATTTGTGGGATAAACCAAAAAATCAAAGTTTTGACCATTTAAAATCGCAGGAAAATTGGTTTGGGTTAAATCGGGAAGCTCTGGAAAAAGAACAAGAAATTGACGAAACTATCGTTGAAATTTCTCCAATTTCAAATTGGTCAAATGCTGGAAATAATGATCCAACTAGCGAGTTTAGTCAGTTTGAACAGAGTAACTCTGGCCTGGTTTCAACTTTTCCGTCTGCTGTAGATAGCAGAGAAAACCTGGAAACAGTTAATAATCGCAGAAAAAGTAAATACTTGAAAGCATTTCCGGAAATTGATCTTGCTTATGAGAGACCGTTACGAACACGAAAAGGCGAGATCCTGCAAAACGGCAACAAGTGTAAACCCGCATCTATAAAGGGGACAACTGTTTATGTACAAAATACATGCGGGTTTGACTCGCTGATTGAAGTGTTGTCCAATTGCTATGGCAACTACTCACTTTTTAAAGATCACGTCGATTTGCATTCAGATATGTTTATTTTTTCATTTTTAGCTAAATATTCGACTGAAGGAATTAGTTCTTCATTATACAATACTAGAGCAGAAATTTTATCTATGGTCTTCAAAATCGATAATGGGTTCCTAGACTGTTTCGGTAGCTGCTCTAAAATGATTTCTGAACTATTTGTCGATATACCAAGCTATGAAGTAGTTACTACATGTGAAAACTGCAAAACAAAAGTGAGAAAACAGCCGATTTTAATTCTGGATGGATACGACAAGGGATTAAACTTTGGGGTGTATTTAAAGGAATTCCTTTCTCAGTTCTTATGGAAAAGAAAACAGAATGCAAACAGTGTTTGGCTCAGAAAACAATCTCAATAAGGGAAGGTCCTTATCTCTTGATTGATACCCAAATTTTCCTGTCAGTTAACTATTCAAAATACAATCAACGTGTTCCATTAGCAAATGTTCCCGAGAAAATTAGAGCGGGAGATAGTGAATTCGTTTTAGGAGGTGTTATTTGCCACAAACCAGGCCACTATACGGCCTATAGTAGGAACGTTGTAGGGGCGTGGGCTGAGAAAGATGATCTCCTGAGAACATCAAAGCCCATTCGAGGAACAAGGCTTCCTGAAATTAACCCTGAAATTTTGCTATTCGTGAAAACGGGGAATATTTAATTTGTGGACTATAGGCGACTACTAGGTTAGTGCGTTAAAGCTTCAACCTAATGTCTCGCACACGGGTAAGTCACGGGTTCAAACCCTGCCCACGTCGTGGTCATGGGAGTTTGTTTTGTCTTCCACAAACGAAACTTTTTCTTGGGCAAACATGGGCCTACCATGGGCAAACGAATTGCTACATTGAGCGAACAAAAGAGTTAACGAAAACTTACAACTTTCTGGTAACCTTTACGGAGACTTTCTATGTGCTGCTCCCATGCAACAGCGCGGCCAGTACCGGGAAGCGAAACAAACCCAGCACTGATAAAACTGCATTGCCAGATTTCAGACAGCATGCTGAATGCGCATTTAGCCTGGTTAATACAACGAGTCATGTCCTGCTCCGTCCCACCATTCTCGGCAACAATGCTACCTGGGTACACGAATAGGTCCACCTTTTCCACAAACTGTCCATTGATACTGATGGCAATTGGACGAGCTGGATTGATTTCCTTTAACTATAACTTTCGGCAGAATGAAGTGAAGGTTGAATGTTGGTAGTAAGATCTTGTTAGTTGATATTGAAACTAGGCAAGATTAAACCAAAGAAACCCCTATAAATGATACTGCAAATGTTATTAGAATAAACGGTTATTTTCCATAGAATGAAGCTAGCGACTTGAAATTTTGGTCAAATAATTGTAGTTAGGGTTAGCTAGTTGATTTTATGATTAGGCAAGATCCTTCTTCTCCTATAAAGTAGTGGTAAAAAGAGCTCACTCGTCTCAAATGGCGGAACTACTGTTCCTTCCTCGTAGCTTCATCGATTAACCTCTGCTAAAGCTGACCATATATAGGAAACACACTTTTAATGCATACGGATGTTGCCTATTTGAAGTTTTGGCGTCAACGCTAGGTCAGCACAAGTCTAGGGTATATACATTTAGGACTCGGGGCCGAACCTTCGGTCCGGTTTTCCTTTTGTCAATTATAGAATATAATAGTGTGCTCTGATTTCTAATCCGCATAACATTTTTTTGTAACGGTTAAGGTTTTTTTGTAATAACAAATAAAAAAAAGATCACACATTTGTAAATGATTTATTTATTGAATGCTTTATTTATTAATCTAATTTTATCTAAAGAATCAAAATGTAGTTTTTAATGATTTTCTCCTATATTTTGCTTGAGGAGCATATCTTTTTAGTGTCCAGCAATAGTTTGCAAGCATATTTAGATTGCATTTTCTCGAATAACATTTTTCCATTGTCAAGATATCTTGGTGGACTCGCTCACCGTGTTCATCGCTAATACTACCGAGATTTTCAGGGAAAACGTCCAAGTGTGAGTCCAGAAAATGTATTTTTAAGCACACGTTACATCCCAGAGCATCCCAGTCTTTCAAGTACATGAAAGGAGTGCCACACACTCCAGCGCCTTAACAAACTGTGTAATTAATCCGAGTTTAATTAATTATAATAAAATTACAAATTATAATTACAAATTTAATCTAAATTATATAACCTAATTTTTATTGACAGGGAAAAATACCTGCTTAGAAGTTAATAATTACATTGTTAATTGTTGTTGTTGAAAAAAATTATCCTGCAAAAGTTTCGCAGTATAATTCTATACGTCGTTTTTTTTAGTAAACAATGTAATTAGGATTTTTTGAGCAGGTATTCTTTTACGGATACTGTTAATAAAAATTGTAATATAAGTAAGATTAAATTAAGTAACAAATCATTATGAACATTTTTCAATAAATGTAAAATGACTAAGAAACTGAGCCAGTTGGGAAACTTTTGTGGCCATATTTGTCTTTAGAGTAGCAAAGTACATAAGAATCTGCTACAGTTATCTATTTACCAAATTACTGTGTTATTTATAATTATTCAAACAATTATAATTCTTAACGCAAGCTCGAAACTTTGTCTTAACAATTATGGTTAAATATCTCCGAGAATAAGACAATAATCTCCTATTGGCATTGGACACTACAAAACTGTCGAATAGTGAAGCCTTCTACTCTCAATCTTCATCTTTACATTAATAAAGTGCCTCAAGTTTTGACGTTTCCTAAGAGTACGGGTTAATCCCGTGTCTAATATTGTTAGTATTGTGGATAAGGCCTGACGGGGAGACCACGCTAAACAATGCGCGACGTGAGCTTTACCTCTTGGGTGGTGTGGAAATGAGTTCAACAAAATATTGCTACCAAATCATAATCCTTAGAAAACTAAATAGCGGAAAATAACGTATAAAAGGCCAAATTTGTTTTTGGCGTTTTTTGTTGATGTTTTTTTTTCATCCCAGACAAATTGTTTTGCTTGAAATTTTTTTATAAGGGTGGGCAAACGAAACTTTTTCTTGGGCAAACATGGGCCTACGATGGGCAAACGAATTGCACAAATTGCGCGAATAAATTTTTAAATTTGCGTTTTTTATTTTTTACTAGCATTTTGATGAGCGAATAAAAAAAAAACTGGGGGGTGGGCAAACGAAACTAAGGGTTGGGCAATCTTGTGTTAAAAATGGGCAAACGAAATAGCGTGAAATGGCACATAAATATGGAAAATTTGAAAATTTGTTGTTAGCGACTCGGCGCAGAAAATTTGTTTTGTTAATAACTTTTCTTCTAAGGGTGGGCAAACGAAACTTTTTCTTGGGCAAACATGGGCCTACGATGGGCAAACGAATTGCACCAATTGCGCGAATAAATTTTTAAATTTGGGTTTTTTATTTTTTACTAGCATTTTGATGAGCGAATAAAAAAAAACTGGGGGGTGGGCAAACGAAACTAAGGGTTGGGCAATCTTGTGTTAAAAATGGGCAAACGAAATAGCGTGAAATGGCACATAAATATGGAAAATTTGTTGTTAGCGACTGGGCGCAGAAAATTTGTTTTGTTAATAACTTTTGTTCTAAGGGTGGGCAAACGAAACTTTTTCTTGGGCAAACATGGGCCTACGATGGGCAAACGAATTGCACCAATTGCGCGAATAAATTTTTAAATTTGCGTTTTTTATTTTTTACTAGCATTTTGATGAGCGAATAAAAAAAAACTGGGGGGTGGGCAAACGAAACTAAGGGTTGGGCAATCTTGTGTTAAAAATGGACAAACGAAATAGCGTGAAATGGCACATAAATATGGAAAATTTGAAAATTTGTTGTTAGCGACTGGGCGCAGAAAATTTGTTTTGTTAATAACTTTTGTTCTAAGGGTGGGCAAACGAAACTTTTTCTTGGGCAAACATGGGCCTACGATGGACAAACGAATTGCACCAATTGCGCGAATAAATTTTTAAATTTGCGTTTTTTATTTTTTACTAGCATTTTGATGAGCGAATAAAAAAAAACTGGGGGGTGGGCAAACGAAACTAAGGGTTGGGCAATCTTGTGTTAAAAATGGGCAAACGAAATAGCGTGAAATGGCACATAAATATGGAAAATTTGAAAATTTGTTGTTAGCGACTCGGCGCAGAAAATTTGTTTTGTTAATAACTTTTGTTCTAAGGGTGGGCAAACGAAACTTTTTCTTGGGCAAACATGGGCCTACGATGGGCAAACGAATTGCACCAATTGCGCGAATAAATTTTTAAATTTGCGTTTTTTATTTTTTACTAGCATTTTGATGAGCGAATAAAAAAAAACTGGGGGGTGGGCAAACGAAACTAAGGGTTGGGCAATCTTGTGTTAAAAATGGGCAAACGAAATAGCGTGAAATGGCACATAAATATGGAAAATTTGAAAATTTGTTGTTAGCGACTGGGCGCAGAAAATTTGTTTTGTTAATAACTTTTGTTCTAAGGGTGGGCAAACGAAACTTTTTCTTGGGCAAACATGGGCCTACGATGGGCAAACGAATTGCACCAATTGCGCGAATAAATTTTTAAATTTGCGTTTTTTATTTTTTACTAAAATAGCATTTTGATGAGCGAATAAAAAAAAACTGGGGGGTGGGCAAACGAAACTAAGGGTTGGGCAATCTTGTGTTAAAAATGGGCAAACGAAATAGCGTGAAATGGCACATAAATATGGAAAATTTGAAAATTTGTTGTTAGCGACTGGGCGCAGAAAATTTGTTTTGTTAATAACTTTTGTTCTAAGGGTGGGCAAACGAAACTTTTTCTTGGGTAAACATGGGCCTACGATGGGCAAACGAATTGCACCAATTGCGCGAATAAATTTTTAAATTTGGGTTTTTTATTTTTTACTAGCATTTTGATGAGCGAATAAAAAAAAACTGGGGGGTGGGCAAACGAAACTAAGGGTTGGGCAATCTTGTGTTAAAAATGGGCAAACGAAATAGCGTGAAATGGCACATAAATATGGAAAATTTGAAAATTTGTTGTTAGCGACTGGGCGCAGAAAATTTGTTTTGTTAATAACTTTTGTTCTAAGGGTGGGCAAACGAAACTTTCTCTTGGGCAAACATGGGCCTACGATGGGCAAACGAATTGCACCAATTGCGCGAATAAATTTTTAAATTTGCGTTTTTTATTTTTTACTAGCATTTTGATGAGCGAATAAAAAAAAACTGGGGGGTGGGCAAACGAAACTAAGGGTTGGGCAATCTTGTGTTAAAAATGGGCAAACGAAATAGCGTGAAATGGCACATAAATATGGAAAATTTGAAAATTTGTTGTTAGCGACTGGGCGCAGAAAATTTGTTTTGTTAATAACTTTTGTTCTAAGGGTGGGCAAACGAAACTTTTTCTTGGGCAAACATGGGCCTACGATGGGCAAACGAATTGCACCAATTGCGCGAATAAATTTTTAAATTTGCGTTTTTTATTTTTTACTAGCATTTTGATGTGCGAATAAAAAAAAACTGGGGGGTGGGCAAACGAAACTAAGGGTTGGGCAATCTTGTGTTAAAAATGGGCAAACGAACTGCACAAATTGCGATGTTAAAATTATAAATTTGCGTTTTTTATTTTTTACGGGAATTTTGATGTGCGAATAAAAAAATATTGAGAGGTGGGCAAACGAAAGTAAAGGCTGGGCAAACCTGGGCTAACGATGGGCAAACGATACAGCGTATAAAATCGCAAAAAATCGAAATTTTGATTTTCAGTGGCTCCCAACCTTTGAAAAAATACATTCGTTAATAACTTTTTTTCTAAAGGTGGGCAAACGAAAATTTTTCCTGGGCATACGTGGGCTAACGATGGGCAAACGATTTACCTAGTTTGTATGAAAAAAAAATCAACTCGAGGTGCCAACTTCACAGACCTTCTGCTTTGTGGTATTCTGCATGGCTTTTGGCCACCATACCACTGATGCATAGGCTAGAATAGGTCTTACCATCATTGTGTAAATCCAGTGTGTCGCTTTAGGTGAAATTCCCCACCTACGAGCACACACTCTCTTACACTGATGCAAAATCCTTTTCGCTTTTTGGATCTTTTCATCAACGTGAACATTCCATGCCTAAGAGAGTAATGAATGCAGAACGAGTCGACGGAGCGAGACTGCGAGGACGACCGAGATCTCGTTGGGAGAGCTCAGTAGGTGTGGACGCCGCGCAGCTGCTGGGCTTCCAAAATTGGAGGACGCGGTCACGTGACCGAGATATTTGGAGGACAACGATCCAGGCGGCCAAGGCCCGACGTCGGGCTGTCGCGCCACGATGATGATGAAACTGTAGAAAAATGGTTTCCTGTTTGTGTATCAAACAGTTTCATAAAAGCAGTTTCGTAAAACCAGTTGCATGAAACTAGTTTTATAAAATTGGTTTCTTCAGTGTGCACCACGCCTAAGTCGACTGGCAGCCGGCAACAAAAGCGACAATTCGAACTTAATATCAACAGAATTGGGACCGGTAGGTTAATAGACCGACGCTCTACCCGCGAAGCTACCACGGTTACATATTAATTGTGAGGAAGTGAAAATAGGATGCCTATTGCAATAATTTGTTTTGCACCGATTTTCATTAGTAGTTTTGTTGTTATCCTTGCTACCACTGTCACATACAATTAATATGTTATGTAACCGTGGTAGCTCCATAGGTAAAGAGTTCGGTCCATCATGTGATACCACCCCCCCCCCCCCCCCCCCCCCCCCTTAGCAAATTCAAAGTGACTATTGCATAAAATGCGGGCCGGACGTGATACTGACCTCCCCATTACATCATCCCGTACAACGGTCTCGAAAATGACGTCCTCTACTATATTTTGTATTTCGACTTCGGAATCAAAATTAGCTACTTATTAAGTAATATAATGTACAGTAGATGATACACCAACACCATCTATCTACTTAATCCCATACTTACTATTTATAGCACGATTTAAAATATACAAATTTGCAACCCACATTAATTTAATCATTTCTCAAATTATATTCTCACGATTATCAGTATAATTTCATAATTCCCATTTTCCTCCAACTTTAATCGCGGAGGCGGTGAAGATGTACTCAAGCTCAGTAGCAACAAGACTTCCATAACATTATAAACATGCATATGCATGTATTGGTAGGGTAACCAAATGTACCGAAATTTCCCGTACAGTACCAAAATTTCGACCTCTTGTACCGTGTACCGCAGAAAAGCTTCGATACACGGAAATACACCGAAATTTCATCTTAAATATATTTCAGTAGTGGTTGAATATTTAATTTCAAGCGCAGTTTTTAAATTACAATTTTGCAAGATTTTATGCCACAACTAAATTTTACACGGCAAGACGGTGAGCGATTCAAATTGAGCAAAATATACATACCTCATATTACCAAAGTTTTACTGAAAAATACTGAAATTTTCTCTTTAATAGCCGCCATACATTATCCGATCCGTCGTCCGATCGATCGGCCGATGGATCGCCACAAAATATATGCCGATCTCTACTGCACACACACTGTGCGATTTTCGTGCGATGCGATAACGAATGAAAATTCAAAAAATAGGTAATGATTCACTCCCAATCCAACCTAAATTAATTTTTGTTAACTATTTGGATGTGTGTGGTATTTTCGTATCCCACACATTTGATATTTCAATTGCAGTGCCATTTAAATCATTAGATTCCTTGAAATTTTATAATTTTATAATTTGGTAATTTGACATTCACTTGCGATAATCACATACACTATCCAATCGATCGTCACCGATGGATTGCACGAAAATCGCACTAAAATATCGGCAGATCAAAATTGATCGGCCGATCGGTGCGATTTCCACATACACAGGCCGATCCGTCGGCCGACATCGATATCGGGCGACGGATCGGCCGATCGATCGGTGTGTGTATGGCACGTTTAAGAAGCGATATGTTGTGCGCCAATGACAATTTTCGTTAAACCATTCAAACACTAAGAAATCATCAGGTCTTGCATCTTTGCAGCTATCCATGTGCAAGACGACCACAAAAGTGTGAGAATTCTGTTAGTATAAGCCGTGAAGGCGTGATTTTACTTGAAAACTCGACCGTGGAGGACTGGTGTGAAGCACTTATATTAACTCACTAGAGGGGATGAGTGGAGATATTTGTTCCCTGGCAATTTTACTTTATGCATTCAATATTCTTGCAAATGTGCAAGTGCGAATTATTTCCGTGAAAATCGGAATTTTTGTAACACCTGGTTTCATCTAGACCTCCACGGTCGAATTTTCAAGTAAAATCACGCCTTCACGGCTTAGAGCTCGCGCCCACAGCAAACTTTTTAGTTCGCGGAGAAACGAAATAGTTTAGTCAGAAAAATGGAACACACGGCGGTTTATGAGACCGCGCACACAGCAAACTAAACTATTTAATAATCGCTGTGTGCTCGGTCTCATAAAACACCGTGTGTTCTATTCTCCTGACTAAACTATTTAGTATTTCTGCGAACTAAAAAGTTTGCCGTGGGCACGAGCGCTTATACGAACAGAATTCTCACACTTTCGTAGTCGTCTTGCACATGGATAGCTGCAAAGATGCAAGACCTGATGAGTGCTTTTATCAATACGAAACCACTAAGCTCGAACAAATTACAACAGGGAATTTGAAAACAAAAAATATTTGGACCCGTTGCTTGAACCGCAGAGACCGTGTTTCAAGTAACAAAAAATGCTCGGTGCGTTACCGAACTAAGCTAGAGACGCATACTAAGTTAGTGTGCAGAATGAAACCAAGTGATACAAAAATTCCGATTTTCACTAAGAAATATCTAGGATTTTTTTTCGAATTTGAATAGTCCGAAAGACGGAAGCGTTTTTAGTACTGCAGTCGTATTGTCTTTTCGGATTGTAATTAGTTTATAGAGTTGAATCACGGATGCCAATCCTGTCTGCGCGGATCCTGCCGGAAATGCCTTTTAACGAGTAAAAAATAAAAATTATATAATACAATGGCTCGCAATACCCTCATGCTGGTTTGTAATAAAAAATGCATAAGCGTGTAGCGGGCTGGGCATCCGAATATGCGATCCTGCCGCAACACCCTGGTAGAAGAACACAAAGGTGATGATTGTGATCGGCGAACTACACCCACCGTGTTTTTCGTTAAATAAGGGGTCAAATCAAAGGTCTTGACGTCCTCTTTCTGAAAAACAAATCCTGCCAATCGGAAGCGGGTGGCAGGAGCGCGCAAAAGTGATGTTTGAGGTTGATAAACTACCCCCATCGAGTTTTACGCTGAATTAGGTAGCAAATCAAAGGTCTTGATGTCCTCTTTGGGAAAGCTTGCCGGGAGTGGATCAGATTGTAAAAATGAGTCTACGCGCGCACGCCCCACTTACTTCTACGGCTCTATGAAATAACTCCCAGTGGAATAAACCCCAAAAAAGAAAAGAAAATCAGTCCCGAAAATTTCCATATATTTTTGGGAGTTATTTCACATGAAATAATTCCCTATTTTTTGGGGATTATTTCATATTTTTTGGTATTTGTTTCATTTATTCTTTGGGACTTATTTCATCGGATTTAATTTTCCAAAAAACGTTCAATAAAGTAATTCACAAACAAATTTATTTTGGGACTTATTTCATGTTTTCATCCGCAGGAAGCTAGAATTTTCGTTGTGATCGTTCCGAATGTGACGTTTTTCAATGTGAAGTTATTGTTACGATGTTTACAGAGCCTAAAGTGGATATCCACTCAGGGTTACCCTCAAATAAAAATTAAATTGGGTAAGGTCATTGTCTCCAGTCGTCTTATGAAGTGTTGCGAATTTCATTTCGATAGGAGGAAAAACACCCGTCTTTCTCGTTGTTCTTGTTGTTATTTAATAGGGCTGCCTCGTAGGGAACGTATTGAGATCTACTTTCTTTTCTCGTGGATTGTCCCAAGGGTGTGCATAGGCTATCATTTGCTCTGATCCGTGCAGTAGATAAAAAGATACATCCAGAAATGTGAGATTTTATAGAGTCTCTCGCTTAAGTCTTTTCAATAATTATTGTATAAAGGAAAAATTTAGTCTTTTTAATGATTTCAAAGCAAAAATGTTCCAGGCATTACTCGTGGTCCATGGTTCAACTAAATTTGGTACATAGCTTTCTTTGGTTATTATAAGTACCACACGGTTATATTTTGGTGCTGCTGGAGATGTGCGTCAGGACAAAAGGACTCTCCTAATCATGAAATTAAACAAAAACCAAAACTGGTAGGTATAGGCCAGTAAAATTAAATTTTATTAATAATAATTAGGGAAAGATCTGGAAATAATTTAAATCCTTTCTATAGATACCGAATGTATGGAAACTGAGTTTACACGGTCGTAGAAGGTGAGCTTAACTTTTGGAGGGCGAAAATCCGAGAAATTTGAGCCCTTTTTTTAATATTACTCCTTAAATGTACCTCGGATCGAAAAAACTTGCAGGAGTAAATTAAAGACCGTTGAATTCTGCGTTCAGTGCATTGCTTAAAGTTGAAATTAGGCTCAGAAACGAAGTCAAAATCGATAGTCAAAAAATGACAATTTTCAAGGCTTCGAAGAAAAATCACACTTTATCGCTTTTCAAGCTCATAGATCTTTGCAACGGAAGCTTGAAATGGAAAAGCTCATCTGTAAAAGTTGGGGATAATTTGATTGTTAGCCTAACTTGGCCAATATTTTTCAATTTGGGCCATTTTAAGTGTAGTTATGAGCAAAAACTCAAAAATGCCTGCTCATCGATATATGCCTCAAAAATTCTATCTCGGTAAGTATAACAGCTAGAAGTTTTATTTTAGTCTCAAATTGTAGATAAATTACTCTAGTTTAATCAATTTTTACAAGATTCCTTGTAAGATTAATTTAGGAGATACTATAAAGAAACAGGACAAGCCAAACAATTAGGCACATTTTCAACATGGTGGCGGGGTCCATGGTGTTGGGGGTAAATAGATAACTCGAATTTTTAAACAATGTACGAACTCAAACAATATATCAAAAATCGAGACTACTCTAATAAAAGCAACCAGTGTTATAGCAATTTGGCTGACCAAAGTAATTTAACCTTTGCAAAATCACCGACTTTTTTTTAAATGAAAACGCAATTACTCAAAAACTATACCCGCTAGTATATTCTAGTAAAGATTAAATCGCAGGTAATATTCTACCCTAAAAACAGAAAATCATCATCATCGTGGCGCGACAGCCCGACGTCGGGCCTTGGCCGCCTGGATCATTGTCCTCCAATTATCTCGGTCACGTGACCGCGTCCTCCAATTTTGGGAGCCCAGCAGCTGCGCGGCGTCCACACCTACTGAGCTCTCCCAACGAGATCTCGGTCGTCCTCGCAGTCTCGCTCCGTCGACTCGTTCTGCATTCATTACTCTCTTAGGCATGCGATCATCGTCCATTCTTTGTACATGCCCTGCCCATTGAAGTCGTTGTAGTTTGACGATTTTCGAGACTTGCAGCTCATCGTACATTTCATACAACTCATGGTTGTACCGGATGCGCCATCCCTCTCGATCGCAAACAGCCCCGAAAATTCGCCGTAGAACCTTACGTTCGAAAGTGTCTAGCATGTTTTCGGAGGCTTGAGCTAGGGTCCATGCTTCGCAGCCATAGCATAGCACTGGTCGTATAATGGTTTTGTACACGCGGAGCTTCGTGTTTCTGTGCACATGTTTCGATTTCATTATGGGGAGAACCGAGAAAAAAGTCTTATTAGCTAACTGTATCCGTCGCTTGATTTCGTCAGTTTCGTTGGCGTCCCTTGACAGGTTGCAACCCAGGTAAATGAAGTTGTTCACGAACTCTATGTTGAGGTCCCCCACATTGATGCTTGGTTGTGCAGGTGTCCTTGTCACCGATTGCATCATTATTTTAGTTTTACCCTCGTTAATACGTAATCCAACTTCCTTTGCAGCGGTATCAAGCGTATGCAGAAGTTCTTCTGCGTCGGCCAATCTTCGGGACATGATGTTGATGTCGTCGACGTACGCTGCTAATTGTGTCGACTTGATGAGTAGTGTCTTGCTGTTGTCCAAATTCATGGCCCGAATAACGTATTCCAGTGCTAGGTTGAAGAGCGTCGGAGCCAGTTCATCGCCCTGTTTCAAACCAGTGCGTGTTTCAAATAGATCAGTAAGTCTATTCTGGATCCTGACTTGTGAGACGGAGTTGGTCATCGTCATCTTTGTCAGTCGCACTAATTTTGCTGGTATACCAAATTGCAACATGATGTTGTACAGTACTCCACGATCGATACTGTCGTATGCCTGCTTGAAGTCGACAAAGATTTGGTATACGTTTACGTTGTATTCCCAGCACCTCTGGAGTATCAGTTTGACTGAGAAGAGCTGATCGGTTGTGGAGCGACCAGGTCTGAAACCGCTTTGATATTCGCCAATGACTCGTTCTGCGTACGGTTTTATTCTATTTTCCAGAATTTTCGTCAAAATTTTATAGGACGTACAAACTAGTGAGATGCCCCTGTAATTCTCACACCGCAGTTTATCTCCCTTTTTATGAATTGGACAGATGATGCTTCTGCGCCAATCGTCTGGGATCTCCTCGTTCTCCCATACTCGCAGGAGTAATTGATATATGGCATCAACTAGACTCGTTCCACCGAATCTTAGCAGTTCAGCTGGAATCTCGTCAGCGCCCGGCGCTTTATTTCGTTTTAATGACCGCAACGCGAGATGAACTTCCTCTACTGTCGGGGGTTGAATGGGTGGGCCAAGATCAACAATATAGTCGAGAGCTTCCTGTGTGGGGATGTTAGATGGTCGGTTTAGAAGCTCTTCAAAATAAGAGGCCCATCGTTTGTTAATACCATCGGTGTCGCTGATGATGTTTCCATCCTTGTCCTTACAAAGGCTAGTCCTGGGTTGGTAGCCGTTCTTAATTGTATTTACTAATAGTTTGTACGCTTGTCTGGTGTTCCTATTAGCTAAGTTTTCGTTTATGTTCAGCAACTGCTCGTCAAGGTATTTACGTTTCTTACGTCTAATTATTCTATTCGATATTCGCCGTAGCTCGTCATATTTTTCTCTTCAGAAAATAGCCTGTAGAAATCAGATAAACTATTTATTAGATATGGAAAATAAAATAAAAAAAGTGTGAACAAATTATTTTTTTTTTAATTAAAGGGCTGTAAATGACAGGAAATTTAAAAATTAGTATTATATAATGTTAACACAAATTGTTAACAACCAAATAAAAAGTTTTTATTTTTAATAAAATTAATGTATTTAATATAAAGGTGAAAACTCGAGAAAAATAAGATAAAACAGCTAAATGTTAATATTGGGCTACCTATCTTTCTTATTTTTTCGAGCTGTGTTTAACAAACAAAGCATCTGCTTTCTACAGGCTATTTTCTATTTTTAGGGTGGGATATTACCTACGATTCAGTTTTTACGGGAATGTACTACCGGGTAAAGTTTTTGAGTTATTGCATTTTTATTAAAAAAAAGTCTTTGATTTTGCAAAGGTTAAATTACTTTGGTCAGTCAAAACGTTATAACACTGGTTGCTTGGATTAGTTTCGATTTTTGATATATTATTTGAGTATATATATTGTTTAAAAATTCGAGTTTTCTATTTCCCCCCACCACCGCGGACCTCGCCACCATGTTGAAAATGTGCTTAATTGTTTGTCTTGCCCTGTTTCTTTTTTGTATCTCCTAAATTGGTCTTAGAAGAAACCTTGTAACATTTGATTAAACTAGAGTAATTTATCTACAATTTGAGACTAAAATAAAACTTCGAGCTGTTATACTTACCGAGATAGAGCTTTTAAGGCATAAATCGATGAGCAGGCATTTTCGAATTTTCGCTCATTACTACTCTAAAAATGGGCCGAATTAAAAAATATTGGCCCCTAAAGGCTTACAATCAAATTATCTTCAACTTTTACAGAAAAGCTTTTCCATTTCAAGCTTCTGTTGCAAAGATCTGTGAGCTTGAAAAGCGATAAAGTGTGATTTTTCTCCGAAGCCTAGAAAATTGTCATTTTTTGACTAAAGATTTTGACTACGTTACTGAACCGAATTTCAACTTTGAGCAACGCATTGAACGCAGAATTCAACGGTGTTTAATTTGCTCCCGCAAGTTTTTTGATTCGAGGCACCGTTAAGGAGTTATAAGAATAATATTAAAAAAGGGCTCCAATTTCTCGGATTTTCGCCCTCCAAAAGTTAAGCTCATCTTCTACGACCGTGCAAACTCAGTTTTCATGTATTCAGTATCTATAGAAGGGATTAAAATTATTTCCAGATCTTTCCCTAATTATTATTAAAAAGCCCCAAATTGGCTTAATTTTACTGGCCTAGGGTATATGGGTATATTCTGAATCGTGGTAATGAGACCAATGCATTGGAGTTCTGTTAAAGACATTTTGAGTCCTCCGGTCAGGACTGATAGCATTTTGCGTATTTTGGAGAGGAAAAAGGATATTCTTGGAAAAGAATTGATATCAAGGGATGATTGGTATTATAGTATATCTGGGGGAGATGAGGCGAATGCAGTAGACAACTGTTGCAGGCATTTTGTATCCTTTGGAGAGGGAAAAAGGATGTCCTTCGTAAGAAATCGATATCTGGACTAGATGACGGGGTCATGAGGCGAATATAGTAGACTCCTGATGAAGGTATTTTGAGCCCTTTGGACTGGAAAAATGGCATTCTTTGCCAGGAAGCGATATCTAGGGGCAGTGTGTTGAGGCATCAGTCTCATGTTTGACTACCGGCGTTTTGGATTCTAGAAAAAATCTAGAAAAGATCAGTTTCGACTTAAGGAACATGTAGGCTATACATAAATAACTCAACGGACATAAAGGACCCAATGACATAATTTAATCGAAGGCAACTCATAGTGATGCCGGAGGCATATTTACTCAATAATGCCCACCTAAATAATTAGTTCCTTGAGGTAACACTTTTCAAAGCAAATCATGTACAACTTAAAAGCAAATGGATGAAAGTGAAATGTATTTACATGGGACTGACGGCGTGGTAATGCAGAACCATGGTTCGGACAATTCCAAACCAACAGATTGGTAAAACTTTTATAGAAAAAAATTAAACGCAAAAAATTTCAGTTTTAGGATAAATTTTAAGCATTCTAAAGCAATTTTGGAATTCATATTCGAGTTCTTCCTCCATAAATTGCATAAAGATGTGATATCCCTCAAAAACAACTCTGTTGTAAAAAAAATTTCCTGCAAAAAAAAAACAAGCTTGCGTCATCGAGAAGGTTTTCGTCATTTTAGGTGTTCAAAGACAATTACAGTCAAACCATACCCTCGCCCTCCGGTCTTCATTACTACATATGGCGCCCTACGTGGGAATACTACTTTGCCTTAACCCCTAGCGGGGCATAGCGCGTCAACTACTCCTGCGCGCCATCGTACTCTGTTCTGGGCAATGGGGCGCAACTCCCCAAAAGACTTACCCAGTACCTGACACTCCTTTGCCACAGATCGACGCCATGTGATTCGAGGACCCCCTCTTGGTCGGTCTTGGTTGGAAATGGGGTTCCATTTCATGGCATGCATAGCAATGCAGTTATCACTCTTCCGCAATGTGTGACCTATCCACTGCCATTTTCGCCTGCGTATCAATTCGTCGATTGGCATCTGACCCGTACGCCGACTTAGCTCTTCATTTGATATTGTTTCGGGCCAGAAAATTCTTAAAATTCGACGAAGACATGAGTTGACGAAAACTTGCAGCTTTCTGGTAACTCCTACGGAAACTTTCCATGTACTGCTCCCATACAAAAGCACTGATAGTACCAGGGAGCGAAACAGGCCCAGCTTGGTCTTAATGCTGAGATAACTGCTCTGCCAGATTTTGGACAGCATGCCGTATGCGCGTTTAGCCTGGTTGATACGACGAGCGATGTCCTGCTCCGTACCACCATTTTCGGCAACGATGCTACCCAGGTAGACGAAGTTGTCCACCTTCTCCACAGGCTGCCCATTAATATTGATGGCAATAGGTGTCGGATTTCTTTTTCGCAACGGCGGGCTAAGAATCTTGGTCTTGTTGGTATTAATCTTTAGCCCAACCTTGCTTGTCTCCCTCTCGAGATCTAACGCCATTGCGAACAGATCCATGATTTTGTGGGAGAGTAGGCATATGTTGTCAGCGTAGTCAAGATGTTGTAGATAAGATGTCAAAGTCCATTGAATTCCTCTGTCGAGTCCGGATAGGGCTGCATGCAACACATCGCCGATCACAATGAGGAATAGGATCGGTGAGAGGATGCACCCCTGCCGAACTCCACTGCGAATCTCAAAGTCCCCCGACACCTTACCTTTATGCAGAACGCGACATTTCGCGCCGTCATAGGTTGCCTTAATAATAGCCACAAGCTTCTCAGGGATGCCTCTCCTGCGCAAGGCCGCCCATATAGAATCCCGGTTCACACTATCGAAAGCCTTTTCGAAATCGATGAAAAGCAAGTGAAGCGGAGAATCGTATTCAGCGCATTGCTCGATGATAATTCGCAAGGTGTTAATGTGATCGGCACAGGAGAATCCGGATCGAAAGCCAGCCTGCTCTTCATCAATTGTGCTTTCTAAGTGGGCCTTTAGTCTTTCCAGGACGATTTTAGCTATTATCTTGGCAACGGCAGGAAGCACACAAATGCCTCTCCAATTATTACAGTCTGTGAGGCTACCCTTCTTTGGAAGTTTGATGATCAAACCTTCCTTCCACTCAGTGGGAAAGGTCTCTGTTTTCCACGCTTTATCAACAAGTGGGTGCAGCAAATCGGCAGTTACGCTTGGTGCTGCTTGATAAAGTTCGGCAGGGATGCCGTCAAGTCCGGCGGCCTTTCCTCGTTTTAGTGCAATAATTGCAGTGACTATTTCCTCTTTAGTCGGGGCAGTGGACCGTATACGCACATTTTGATGGTTAGCTAAATTATCTATATGAGGGGGAACTTCACCAGAGGTTACACGGTTCAAGACCGCGGCGAAGTGTTCTTTACACCGCCTCATCTGATCTTCTTCCAAGATAAGTAGCTTTCCATCACTATCTTTCACCGGATGTTGGCAGGAGTTAGTCGTTCTGGAACGACGAAGACTCAGCTCCACCTTGAGTCTTCCTATTTTGTCGCCCCACCACACCAGTCTTTAAAGACTTCGGCGTGATATGGTTTTATTTGTGGTGCATTTGCTACTTTAAAATTAGTAGTTAAACTTGTTCCGATTTCACTGTTCTTATGAGAGATATATGAAATAGTGGGCTGATCTCAACTAAATTTAGAAGTGTGATTTAGCAGTAAATATGATTGAATAATATGAAATTCGGCAAAGATATTTTCAGAAATAAAAAAGTTTTTCTAGCAAAAACTTAATTTTGGAACGGTCGTTCCTATTTTGGGGCAGTCATTCCTATGACAGCTATATGACGTAGTGGTCCGATTTCATTGGTTCTTTGCATCTCGCTGAATGTAGAGTATGCATATTGAACCCTGATTAAATTAGTTAATTTCTTTTAACGCTGTTTGGCGGGGAGCTTGCTTAAAATAAAAACAGATAAATAGGAAGATCTGAAGAACATGGAATGGTTTTATTGAATTGAAAACTTAAGTTAATTAAACAAAAGCTGCTCAATAAAACGGAAAATGGAATTGATTAAAGAGAAAAACGGAGCAGAAACTATGTACAGTCGTCCCCCGCTTATTCGCCATGTTAGGGACCGGAGCAACGGCGAAAAGCGGAATTCGGCGAAAAGCGGAACCTAGCTTTTTTTCAGCTTGTAAATGGATATTGACTACCTTGAAACGTAAATTACACGTTTATATCATTTTTTAAAGAGTTAGAAAGGTTAATAACACAAATGATTAAACAAATGCAGAAAAATTAACAAAAAATTATTTGTAAATACTTCATTTTTTAATAACACACTATTTTCATATAAGAATAAGGGATATAAGATATAAAAAGAATAGTTATCGAAAAGGTTGGAAAAATGACAAATCATTAGAAAATTAAAATTTGAATCTTTTCGCAGAAGTGGAGCTTCCAGGATTTGAATCTGAAGAGATTGTTGTCGATGGCTGCGCAGTTGCTGTCTTGAAATAAGACAACATTGATGTTTGCTGCAGAGATCCCTTTCTCCTTTCTCTGAGAAGTTGGCGATAGCAAGCTATTTGGTCTTCTAAGCCCTTGTTGACTTTAGCACTTCTTTCGAAGTTCGGGTCGACCCTCTCCCAAAATTCTATTGCCTCCTCAACTTTTGAGATTCCTTCCTGCAATTCTTTCGTAGTTAAAACCCTGGGCTGAACCTCATCACTCGGTATATCTTCCTGTTCTCTGAACAATCTTCTCTGTTCTTCGATTAACAGAAGATCTTCATCATTTAATTCCTCATTATGGGATTCAAGCAAATCTTCAACGTCTTCAGGCTCGACTTCTAACTCCAGTTCTGTTGCCATGTTAACAATGTCCGAAGTTACTTCATTCACAGGATCCTCGTTTGCTTCCAAATCGCTCGTGAATGTGGGGATCAGTTTCTTCCATGCACCTTTAACAATAACGAAACTATTAATTTATGAGAGTTCATATGTTTACTATAATAATGCTTACCCTTCAAAGTCGTTTCTTTGACTTCCCCCCAAGCATCTCTAATTGTTTTAATGCCGTCCAAAATTGTGAAGTTTTTCCAAAAGGATTTAAGTTTGTTTTGTTTCGGAACATCAGAACCATCATCATCTATTGCGGCTATAGCCTTTGAAAAAGTCCTCCGTAGATAATACGATTTAAAAGACGCAATCACGTTTTGATCCATTGGCTGCAACAATGATGTTGTGTTTGCAGGAAGGAATACAACTTTTATATTTTCATGTACTTCAGTCAAACTCTTAGGGTGACTCGGAGCATTATCGATTACAAGTAGAATTTTGAATGGAATATTCTGTTTTCTGCAAAAAGTTTCAACAGCAGGTTTGAAAGATTCTGAGAACCAAGTCCCAAACAAAGCAGCCGTCATCCAGGCTTTCGTATTTGACTTGTAATAAAGGGGAAGACTTGACTTAACATAGTTTTTAAGTGCTCTAGGATTTTCTGAATGGTAAATCATCATTGGTTTTAGTTTACAGTCACCAGCTGCATTAGCTCCTAGTAAAAGAGTTAGTCTATCTTTCGCAGCCTTGAAACCGGGCATAGATTTCTCTTCTTTTGCAATAAAAGTTCTAGCGGGCATTTTTTTCCAATATAATGCCGTCTCATCCACATTAAAAATCTGTTGCTCCGTGTAGCCACCATCGTCAATAATTTTTTTCAGTTCTGCAGGATACATTTCTGCCGCTGCGGTATCTGCGCTTCCTGCTTCTCCCTGAACTTTTATGTTATGCAAGTTAGACCTTGCCTTGAATCTATTAAACCAGCCCTTGCTAGCCACAAATGATTCTCCGGTGGATGTCTCTCCCCTTTCAGCCTTTAATGAGTTGAATAAACTTAGGGCTTTGGCTTGGATAATGGATGTACTAAGCGGGATATTGTGGCTAACTTGGTCCTCAATCCAGACGTTTAATAACTTCTCCATATCAGCAATTAAACTGTCCCGCTTTCTAATTATTTTTGAGTGAACTGATGTGGCATTTTTTACTTCCTCCAAAACTTTGGCTTTATTCTTGATAATTGTTCCGACTGTCCTGCGAGGTAAGTCTAACTTCCGGCCTATATCAGTCATGGACATTCCTCCCTCGGCGAGCTTGATAAGTTCAAGTTTTTGTTACAAAGTTAGAACCCTATGACTCCTTTTGACTTTCTCACTTTGGTTTGTTTCCATTTTGTATAAACAAACAATAAATTATAGTATAAATGTAAATGTTACACGACAATAACACACCCGACGCGAAATTTTAAAAAATTAGTATCTGCTGTCCGGAACAACGGCACTTTACAACTGTATTGAAGGGAAACAAGATTTCCTTAAGAATTAATGTCAGCAGTTTTCATCTTAAGTGGACAAAACGATAACTATCGTTTAATATGAGTTTTCATATTTGTGAACCATCGATTTTTTACACTTGACATTCAGGAATTTGAATTTACTTATCTTGAAGTGTATCCTAATAAAATTTTATTGCTCCTTTGGCTAAGTTAAAGTGTGTAGTTGATGTTGGTTGTTACGATGTCGCTGTAACTAACAGTTATTTGAAATTGGAAATGAAAAGTTATACGGCGAAAGAGTGAGACAGGCGGCGAATGTATGAATCTTGCCGGAATTGAAAAGCGGCGAAAGAGCGGATCGGCGAAAAGCGGAACGGCGAAAAGCGGGGGACGCCTGTATTAGCTGTTTTTTTTCTTTTGTGCAGTGGATATCAAGTGCAGAACAATAATCATACGCATTATACCAACCACCGGCTCAATCCAGAGCAATTTCGAAAGTGTGACACGTCCAATTCTTGTTCTGCTCTGATCTGTGCTGCGTACACAATGTAGATATTGTTCATTGATCACTTCTGGCCTGAAGTGCATCTCTAGTTTTCTATAAGGCAGGGAGCTTTATAAAGGAATCCAGGCGAGAAGACTGTACTTGGCATCAGAGCTTAAGCTCACAAATCTCCCCGCCAATCAGCGTTAAAAGAAATTAACTAATTTAATCAGGGTTCGATATGCATACCTAGAGCGAGATGCAAAGCTACGAGTACTTTGGCGAAATTATGTTCATATCAATCCTTTTTGCGGCTGATGACTTTTTTTTTGGCGGGAAATTGTTTACATCAGAATTGTTTTTGGGAGATTTCCAATACTTGCGAGTATGGCAGTACGCAGATGATATGAAAATTGCTATGAAAATTGGCGACGTAAGCGACTGTCAAAATATGCAATGCGGCTTAGAAACATTGCAAAATTGGTGCAGCGACAATAATTTAAATTTAAATGTTAGTAAATGTAAAGTTTTGAGCGCGTTTAGATTAAAAACTCTTTTTTTGAGTACTCCATAGCAGGCAGTGTTCTTGAATGAGTCTCTGATACATCAGATCTTGGTGTAATTTTTGATCAAAAGCTTTTATTTAGACCACATATTGACTATATTTCATCAAGAGCGAATAGTATGTTAGGATTTGTTAAACGGAACGTGCGTGAATTTAATGACCCTTAGCGCTCGTGCCCACGGCAAACTTTTTAGTACGCAGAGAAACTAAATAGTTTAGTCAGAAAAATGGAACACACGGTGTTTTATGAGACCGCACACACAGCGATTACTAAATAGTTCAGTTTGCTGTGTGCGCGGTCTCATAAACCGCCATGTGTTCTATTTCTCTGACTAAACTATTTAGCTTTTCTGCGAACTAAAAAGTTTGATGTGGGCGCGAGCTCTTATACATACTTTAAAAATTTTGTATTCAGCTTTTGTTCGCTCGCGTCTTGAGTATTGCTCTATTGTGTGGAATCCTTTCTGTAACGTTTATATTAAGCGTATAGAGAGAATTCAGCATAATTTTACTCGTATTGGCTGGGGTATTAAGCCTGAATATGGTACTCGTTGCTCCTTATTTGGTACACAAACGTTAGATTATAGAAAAACTTTCTTGAACGCGATGTTTATAAGAGACTTGCTTTGCTGTCACGTTTTGTGTGAATATATTTCATTTATTTATTTGTTTTACTGCCTCCATATAAGTCGAAACTCGTGGTATGGAAGGAGGAGTGATCTTAATGTTACAATTCAATTTTTACGTGTTGTTTTAATTCAAAATTTTAATTCAAAAATATTGAATGTGATGTGAAATGAAAATTATAAAGTTAAAGGAAAAATTTAAAAAAGCAATAGTAGCATACTAAAAATAGTGATGAGAAGTAGCGAATAATAGCGTTAGAAAAGTAAAGAGCAAAATTAAAAATGTAAAATAGAAAAAATGTAATATGTTTGTAGAGAATTAACAGTTAAAGAAATATAAATAATAAGAAATTTAAATAATAAATTTGAAATAAAATTCATCTGAGTAGCTTGCTTTTGTCAAAACTGATTTCGAGGATGTTTGGGTGAGAGATTAGCTTTGAATATATAGCCATGGAATGAGCTTGTCCTGTATGTCTCCATAGAAACAGTGGCTCCAAAATCTGGGTACTAAGTCAACAGGTGGTCGACAGTCAGCTAACTCAGTAGACCGTTTAGTAATTATGAAATTTAAATATTGACAAGAATTGACGTTTGTTTATGCACAATTCGACAGCGCGGTCAACATTATGTCAATACCGAAACGCCAACTGAGTAGGCTGACTGTCGATAATCTGACAAGAATTGACCTTTATTCATGCACAATTCGATAGAATAGTCAACAAATGTCAATATCAAACAACAACCGAGTAGGCTGGCTGTCGACTTATTCGCCAAATGTTGGAGCCAGAGATATACAGGATAAGCTCATTCCATGGCTCTATATTCTAAGGAGATTAGTCATTTTGGCTGTGTATGTATATTTTTAGTTTGTTAGGTTCATTGTTTGGCTATTTAATAAATATATTTTCAAGTAATTTTTTAAAATGTTGTGCACTTGTGTAAGAACTGAATTTTTCTTTTTTTTTCTTTTTATATAAAGTTGCCAGGAGATGTTTACTTACATGGATAGCCGACACATACCCGCACAGCTGCTGTTGAGCGTCCCTGGAAAGACACTAAAATAACTCATAAGCTTGTTGCTCTACGTAACCTACTACACAGGTGAAAGAGTCATTAGTCTCCACCATAGGTATCTAATCATACTCGATTCATGCAGCTCAATCCAACTTAATTGATCTACCTCTCTCGACTCGGTGCTGCGATTTGGTAGGCCTTCGCGCGGAGACGGCAGTATTCAACTGCCCCCGGATCGCCCACCACTGCACACCAGCACCGTGACTAGAGAACGTACTGAGGACCCGATACTGCGATTTGGCGAAGCCTGCACACGGAGACGGCAGTTCGTAACTACCCCCGGATTGCTTGCCACTGCACACCAGTATCGGTCGGCCTTCGCACGGAGACGGCAGCAGGTTCCCCTACTGCCCCCGGATCGCCTATCCTGAACACACACTATAGTAGAATCACTTACAACGTAAGTGAGTCTCTCTACTCTACGTCCCTACGTCCCTACTGCCCCCGGATCGCCTATCCTGACTAACACACACTACAGTCTTCGGATGACCCGACACTGCGATTCGGCGAAGCCTGCGCACGGAGACGGTAGTTCGCAGCTACCCCCGGATTGCTTGCCACTGCACACCAGTGTCGGTCGGCCTTCACACGGAGACGGCAGTAGGTTCCCCTACTGCCCCCGGATCGCCTATCCTGAACACACACTATAGTAGAATCACTTACAACGTAAGTGAGTCTCTCTACTCTACGTCCACCTTCTCCACCCACATGCAAACGGGCTCCTACTACTACTACTATACAGCTCAGTGACCTACTCACCCTGACTGAACAACAGAAACACCGCGAATTCTCTAGATTTAACACACTGCACTCAAAACCACTACACTATTCTGCTCCGAATATGTCCACGATCGCCCTGAGACTGACTAAACGCTCGATAGTCATATATGTCTTCAGCTACGATCCGTGGTTTCCTGGCCACACACTTCCATATGTGGACCTTACATCTCTTTAACGTTTTCCCTGGGCTTAAACACACACGGCTACATCCTTGTACAGGCGCGACCGTCATGTATATTTATTACTCATTTTCTTCGGTCATAAAATGGCGACCAGTTATGATGGGTATTCGAGAGCACCCATATGTTGACAATCCAGACCGTCCATGAAAAACCAAACCAAATCTAGGGACCGCCACATGTTAGGAGAGCATAGTTGAGAAATAAGAACTCATTGAAGTTCTTGAAATATTTGGTTTATTAACCGAACTTAGTAAATGTATTACACTTGAAGACATATTCTTGAGATACCTTGGCAGATCGCTATAAAGTCTAGGCGCTTGTTGCGTAAAATGTCGTTGCTCGATAGTTGTTGTTGCGAAGTTAATTGTCATATTAGTCCTATTAGCTCTCGTGTTAATACTGTGGTTTACTACGTTTAGTTTGTTATTTTTAGTCATGTATATCAATACTTTTAGAGTATGTAAGTTCTCTATGGTCAGTGTGTTTGTTAGGGTATATGTAAAATATATATGGACAGAAGGGTAAGTTGGTGCTACTTCAGCGATAATTCTTAATATACGTGTTTTTCTGTTATTTCTATACATTTCTTATGAGAATCGAAAGTACCTCCCCATGCCATTAGTCCATATGTTAAAAATGAGAGAAAGAGTGTGTCATACATGCGTTTTAAGTCTTCGAAAGATAATATATGTATGTTTTAAATTGTAGAATATACCTATATATATTAAACTGTTTAATTTATTGTTTAGATTGGAAACATATTCTCTCCATCTTAGTTGGTTGTCAATGGTTAGTCTCAAATATTTGGTGTCAGTATCGTTTTTAATTTCAATTATGTTTGTGTTTTGGTCTTGTTTTGTTTTTATTATAATTTTTTCGGAATAATTTGGCAGTCCATCTTGTCTTATTGCAAATGATACAACTTTGGTTTTTAATAGGTTAAGTTTCAATGAATGATTATTAGTCCAATTTATTATTAGGTTAAGTATGTTATTAGATTTCTGATAGCAATCTTGCCAATTTGTCCCTGTCACTAATATGGCGGTGTCATCTGCAAAGACAATAATATTTGTATGGTCGTTGGAAAGTTTAAAGAGAGAGGCTACATAAATGGTGTAAAATATACATGGGTGATAGTACAGTTCCTTGAGGTAATCCATATTCAGTATTGAATAATGGATCGCTGTTGAAGTAATTTATTTTGACCAATTGGATTCTATTAGATAAGTAATTCGTAAAAAGTTGTAGTTGTTTGCCTTTGATTTCAATGTTATTGTAGATGCTAATCAGCTTCTTATGGCTGACTGTGTCAAACGCTTTCGAAAAATCTAAAAATATGCCTAATGTTTTGTTTTTATTTGTAAAGTTGTTCATAATATAGCTCGTTAATTCTGCAAAAGCGTCATCTGTTCCCTTTCCTTTCTGGAACCCATACTGTTTATTTGGAATTATTTGATTGTCTTTAAGGTACTTGATTAGACGTGTTCTCAAACATCTTTCAAAGATTTTAGCAAATGTATTAACTAATGCTATTGGTCGATAATTTGCCAGCTCCGTATTGTCCCCATAATAATACAATAATAATAATAATAGGACAAGTGGTAGGACAAGCTACGCGCAATCACAGGAATCTATATTGCTGCTACATCGATTACGCCAAAGCGTTTGACAGCATCCCCCATAGCTGGCTAATCGAGGTCCTCCACATGTACCGCGTAGATCCTTCCCTATTCAATTTCCTAACAAAACTGATGGAAGGATGGCGCACAACACTATCAGTGCCATCAACCGAAGGCAATATGCTCTCTCAACCGGTACATATCCGAAGAAGCATATTCCAACCCAACTAACAATTTGCTCTTGAGGTGAGAACCAAAACTCTTATAATATCGGTATTAAACCTTTCGGAACGAAATATTACGTTAAAGATATTTATTAGGCATTCTGCTAAAAAGTAAAACTAATACCTGAATCTGTTGTAACTTTTAAAAGAAAAGACGTGTAAAAAGTCTTTAGTGCAGATTGGAAGCTCGATGAAAACTTTAAAGGCATTTTGTTCAGATTATAGCCTTAAAAGTAATTTTTGCAAGTGTGTTATTAGAAAAGATCCTCTTAAAGTTTTTGCTTTAGACCATTCTAAATGTTAATGCAGTGTAGGTCTAACTAAACCATTATAGGAATAATTGTCGTTTGTCAACTTTCGTACTGCTTGTATAATAAGCTTGATCAAGAATATATTCCTGTTTCAGGGTTATAATATTTTAGCTTAAATAGAGATGAGTAGAACGACTTTAAATGAGAAAGCTATACACTCTTATACTTAAAGAAGTCAGGCGAAGGTTGTAGGGAAAGATATAGTTTAATTGCAATTTTGAAGAAAAGTTTAATAGGAAGAAGTTATTATAATTTACTTATGGGAGCAACAAACTTAACTAAACACTTATAAGTTCTTTAAAATAGAGCTTGAGAGAACCGCCATCTTTTTCGACTGTTTGGTTATAGCAATTATTGCGCCAGAAATTAATTTCTTCAATACTTTGGTGACTTTGGATATTTTCATTTTAAATGTATTTCTTAGGGTCTGACAAGAAAATAAGAACGTGTTTAATACATTTTAGGCCACTATTAGCTACTATGCAAAAAGTACATTTAATTCATGATGAACATTAAATGTACATGTATGCTAAATTTCGAGAGGGATTCGTTTTTTTTTGGAGTTTTGTACAGCATTTGATCAGACAAATTTCTTTCGCAGAGAAAATTTGACTATCAAATCGACAAAATCCACTGCGAAAAAGTGCATCAGACCAATAATACAAGTATGAATTTCAACTCCATTCGTA
The DNA here is from genome assembly GCA_964017055.1 of Chloromyia formosa. Classification (NCBI taxonomy): domain Eukaryota; kingdom Metazoa; phylum Arthropoda; class Insecta; order Diptera; family Stratiomyidae; genus Chloromyia; species Chloromyia formosa. The sequence continues at coordinate 43,267,280 of OZ024814.1, read as the reverse complement.
TTTTTATAGAGAACTTCTAAAAGTATCATGAATTCCACTTAATGCTACAATAAGCACAAAATTTACTTACTGAAAACCAATAGAAATCTTTGTCTCTTAGTTAAGATTCTAAAAGGTGATCTATGTATGTATAGCAGATTACTGTAAATCACTTATACGTACTTTTACTGATATCTTTCTGATAAGTTCTCTACTTAGAGCTGTCAAGAAGACTTGAAGAATTCTTAAAATACTTTATACTCATAATTTCATACGCCACTTTTTGGCTAGAAACGTTCTTTAAGATTTCTATCAGAACAATTTGCAAGTCAATAAGTCTTAGCTGAAACTAAATGTAGTTCTTATAAAATCCTTGAAGATCTCTATAAGAACAAAATTGTTAGTTGGGAAGGGCACTCTTTGAGTCCTCTCTGGTTCTGCTTGGCGCTGAACCCCCTTTCATCACTTTTGAATTCGGCTAGACAGTGCGGCTATACAATCAAGCATGGTCTTCTTGGAATGTTTTCCAAATTTGAGCTGACTCACCTGATGTACTTAGATGACATCAAACTATGTTATAATTGAAAACACAGCGGGTTAACGTTACAAAACTATTTATTGATGCGTGCACGCCGAATGATGGAATGGGAATGAAAATACATTGGAGAATATAACAATGACTAAGACTGTTTGACAATCGGATGAAAAAGAATGTTAGTGTTGCCATTTCAACACCCCTCCTCAACAATTACATTCAAATAATTTCTGAATTTTTCAAATTTCTTAACATCAAGGCCTTTGGTCATCAAATCAGCCAATTGATCATTCGTTGGAATATATTTAACAACAATTTGTGTTTCTTGAATGAGATTACAAATGAACTTATACTTAATATCTATATGTTTCATACGTTTATGTTGTTTTTGTTCCTCTGCAATCTTAATACATGATTGATTATCTTCGAAAATTGTAATTGGATAGTTAAGTTCGATACCTAAATCATTTAATAATGACTTGAACCATACTGCTTCAGTAGATGCATCACACAAAGCCACATATTCGGCTTCAGTAGAAGATAATGCGACTGTTGCCTGTTTACGTGAACTCCATGATATTGTCGAACCATACACTTTGAAAATGTGTCCTGAGGTCGATTTGCGATCAACAACATCTGACGCCCAGTCAGCATCAGCATAACCAACAATCGGTACTCTGCTCGATGACCGACGAAATATCAACTTTGCATTTGATGTTCCTTGCACATATCTCAAAACTCGTTTCAGATGAATCCAATGTTCTTCACTCGGGTCGCTTTGAAATCGGCTAAAGTATCCAATTGATGAACATAAATCTGGACGCATAGTCAGCATTCCATACATCAAACATCCAACTAATTCGCGATATGGTTTATCAGTTGAATCTACATCTTTGTTGACGCTGAGTTTCAAATTTCTTTCCATTGGCGTAGATGACGATTTACAGTCAGACATCCGGAATCGTTTCAAAACATTTTTCATGTATTGTTCTTGACTCAAGTTCATGATTCCATTTTCTCGATCATAATCAATTTTGATACCAAGAAAGTATTTGACGATTCCCAGATCCTTCATATCGAATGTTTTCATTAGAATTGATTTGAAGGTTTCGATGTTTGACAATTGATTTCCGATGAGGAGCAAATCATCTACATATAAGCAAAGATACATGATTTGACTTTCGAATATTTTTACGTATACACAGTGATCAGCATTGGAACGAACAAATCCATGTTTTCGTACAAATTCGTCGAATCTTTCATACCATTTACGAGATGATTGTTTCAAACCATACAAAGCTCGTCGCAATTTACATACCAAATCGCCTGTTTCGAAACCTTCGGGTTGTTGCATGAAAATTTCTTCATCGAGACGTCCATTCAAAAATGCCGATTTCACGTCCATTTGATGGACATGATATTTCTTCTCGTTGGCAACGGCAAGCAATGTTCGAAGAGTTGTCAGCTTCATGACAGGCGCATAGGTTTCCTCGTAATCAAAATGATGTTGCTGTGTGAAGCCCCTTGCCACCAGTCGTACCTTGTACCTCTCGACATGACCTTCCTCGTTGTGTTTGATTTTGAAGACCCATTTACAACTAATCGGTTTCCTTCCAGTTGGAAGTTCACAAAGCTCCCAAGTATTGTTTTTCTTCAGGGCATCCATTTCCTCGTTGATCGCCGCTTTCCACAAAAGCCAATCGTCTCTGGATTTTGCTTCTCGAACTGATGTTGGTGTGCCATCCACGAAGCACTCGGCATTCAAAGCAAAAGCAATATTCGACGTGTTGTACTGGAACAATTCAACTGGCTTTCGTTCTCGTTTGCCTCTACGAGGAGTTGACTCATTAACCGTTTGAGCTTCATTTGTTTCTTTTGCATCGACAAACTCATCATCGCTGTTGTTTTTCGACTCGCTGTTCGAATTTTCCACAGATTTCTCGCTGCTGATTTTTGGCAACAATTCGCTTGGTCGTTCATCGCTCGAATTTTTGACATCATCATCTGCATCCTCCCCACGTTCAGGCACGATATCGAAAACACGCTGTTGATTCACAAATCCCCCATCTGGCTCGAAGTTCTCGTTGAATGTAACATCACGGCTGACGATGATTTTTCGTTTGTCTTCATCCCACAATCGATAACCGTTTGGAGCATATCCAACCATAATAAACTTTTTCGCCTTCGGATCAAGTTTTCTTCGGAATTGCTTCGGAATTTGTGCATAGGCATCTGAACCAAAAATTCGTAGATTTGAAACGTTGGGCTTTCGGCCAAACCAAAGTTCTGCAGGCGTTTTATTCATTCTTGACTCGTCGTTCGCAAATGCTCTCGTTGGACTCCTGTTCGCCAAATACGTTGCAGTTCGCATTGCTTCCGACCATAGAAATTTCGCCACACCGGAATCGACAAGCATTGTACGTACTTTTTCAGTCAAAACACGATTAAATCGCTCGGCCACTCCATTTTGTTGAGGGCTATAAGGCACTGTGTATTCGAGCCTTACCCCCATTTTCCTGCAAAATGATTGCAATTCGTTTGAAGAATATTCTCCACCTCCATCGAGACGCAAGCGTGAAATTTTCTGATCGAACTGCGCCGTTGTCAGAGAATGAAATTCTTTAAATCGATCGAAAACTTCACATTTGCGTTTCATCATAAAAGTCATTGAAAAATGGGTAAAGTCATCCATGAAGGAGACCACGTACGTGTTCCCATCATATGATTGGGGTGTGATGGGTCCAATGACATCGGTGTGAATTAGTTCCAGAGCTCGTGATGATCTGCTTTCCTTGACTGGCTTGAACGGCTTTCTCGACTGCTTTCCACAGACACAAGATTCGCAAAAAACATCGCAAATGTTATTCAAGTTCTGCATCCCGATGACCATATCCTTCGATAAAATTTTCTGCATATCGGCACAATTGATATGCCCGTATCGACGATGCCACAACTTGTATGCGTCCGCCTGACACAAATTCGCTCGATGAGAACTTTGAAAGTTAAGTCGCATTTCATACAATTCACCATGTGCTTTTCCTTGACCGACGATTTTTCCATCTTGCAAAATATCGACTTTACCATCATGAATCGAAACCATTTTTCCTTCTTTTTCAATTTTTCGAATCGAAAACAAATTGCACATGAGATCTTTGACATATAGAACATCGCGAATCGTGCACTGCATCTCCAAACCATTTACTTCAATGCTGCCTCCTATCGTTCCAATTTTATCCGCAACAATGGAAACACCATTCTTCGCGACCGCTATTCGTAACGGCGATTCCAAATTTTTGATTTCACAGAAAAATTTGTCGTTGTTGACCATGTGATTTGTTGCACCGGTGTCCAAACAGAAGATTACCTCATCTTTGCCGGAATTTTCACACAATTGACTCTGCAAAGCGATGAATGAAACAGCTCGGTTTTCTGATGAACCAACATTTGCTTTCGGCTTCCCATCATTCGATTTCTTTGCGTGACATTTTGATCGTACGTGCCCCAATTTTCCACAGTTCCAACATCTCGCCTTTTTGCTCGCCTTTGAATTCATCGCGACTGCATTATTTTCTTCACTCACATTCATCCTTTTGTTCGAATGATCAAGGATTCGCCCCTTCACAAATTCAATTGTCAATTTGGTCTGTTCGAGCGTTTCCAATGCTGTCACCAATGGATCGAAAGATGCAGGCAAAGTAAGTAACAAATGACAAACAACGTCCAACGGCTCCAAATTCGCACCAGTGTTTTTCAATTCACGGACCAATTTGTCAAAAGTTAGCAGATGTTGTCCAATGTTTCCATCTTCTGCACATTTTAGCTGCAATAACTGTTTTCGGATGAACAACTGATTAGAAATGCTTTTTCTTTCGAACGTTTTTTCTAATGTGAGAAAAATGTCTCTCGCCGTCGATTTGTCCTTCACATACTCCAAATGAGATTCAGCAATACGATGGATGATCAACGATTTACACTTTTTCTCCATTAATCTGTTGCGTTTCCTCTCAGTCTCGTCTTTGCACGTTTCCAAAATCGATTCCAAATCCTTTTCGACAAAACCCGTTAGATCGTGTTCATCTAACAACGCCATCAATTTAAATTTCCAATTGCTGTAGTTTTGTCCATCGAATAAATGTATTCTTTCGATTTTATCCGACATCGCGATAAATATTTATTTCACAATATTTACTTCAACAAAATTAAATCAGGCAAATAAATTTGGGTCTGGGCCCATAACCTGTTGTAATTGAAAACACAGCGGGTTAACGTTACAAAACTATTTATTGATGCGCGCACGTCGAATGATGGAATGGGAATGAAAATACATTGGAGAATATAACAATGACTAAGACTGTTTGACAATCGGATGAAAAAGAATGTTAGTGTTGCCATTTCAACAAACTATACTCGGGAAGCGACGCCCATCTTAAAAGTCTGCTGCGGATCACCGATAATTTCAGCCGTGATATTCGGATGGACTTCGGGTTAGACAAGTGTAGAATCCGTGCCATCTGCAAAGCCGTTCACGCACCGCACCCCGGCTTCACCTTGGATGATATCCATATAGGTGCAATGTCGGAGGCAGACTTTTACAAATACCTAGGAATTCTGCAAGGTGAACACCCCAGCATTGATGACTTGAGAGAAGGACTGCTGGTTGAGTTCTGGCGCAGATTGAAATTGGTGCTAAAGTCCAACTTATCGGGAAGGAATAAAATAAGTGCGATAAACTTATATGCCATTCCTTCACTGACCTACTCATTCGGAAAAGTCCCGTGGTCTGTCACATCTTTGGCGGATATTGAACGGGGGGTACGTGTTTTGATGTCCAAATTCCGAATGCTACATCCAAAATCGTCAGTGGAACGAATGTGTCTACCTCGTGATATCGGAGGTAGAGGTTTAGTTGACATTGCGAACTTACATCATCAGCAAGTCAACTCACTTCGCACTTATTTCCGAGGCAAAGCAACATCGAGTGCTCTGCATGATGCTGTCTGCAAGGCAGATGATGGTTTGACTCCACTGAACTTAAAGGATCAATCATTTGCTCCTTTGACTCTGGTGAAATCAGACCAAGAGAAGATCGACAAATGCATGTCAAAGGCAATGCATGGTAAACATGCGAGTTGCCTTTGGCTGCCATTTGTCGATCTTCACTTGTCTAACAGGTGGCTTCGTGCAGGGTACCTCTTTGCCGAAACAGAAGGTTCGATGGTTGCCATTCAGGACGGCGTGGTCCCCACCCGTGCTTATCTTAAGCATATCTGCAAACAAAGGGTGGATGACGACCGGTGCAGAATGTGTGCATACATAATCGATGTTGCTATTCCCCATAATAGCAACACCGAGAGAAAGCATGCGGAGAAAACGGCAAACTATAGTGCACTGGCCCAAGAAATCAAACAACTTTGGCATCTTGGCAGTGTACGAATAGTGCCTGTAATATTTTCGGCTACCGGTATAATATCCAAAGACCATTTGACTTCCCTCACCCAATTAGACCTGCCGCACAATCTCATTGACGTTATGCAAAAATACGTCATTTTGCATACTTGTGCAATAGTGCGCAAAGTGCTTGGCGACCTCCACTAATTTATTTTATATTAGTTATCAGGATGCCGGCATAACACCTGCCCAAGGCATCCATACCCGTCAACTTGATGCGTTGCATCCGTTGCGGGTATACATACCGGCCAAAGGGGCCGAGATTACGCCAGCCAGGCGATAATAAATAATAAGCAAACTATAGTGCACTGGCTCAAGAAATCAAACTGCTTTGGCATCTTGACCATGTGCAGATAGTGCCTGTAATATTGTCGGCTACCGGTATTGTCCCTAAGGCCCTTCTGCCTTCCTTTGACAAACTAAACCTACCGCACAGCATTATCGATACAATGCAGAAGTATGTTATTTTACATACTTGTGCAATGGTGCGGAAGGTGCTTGGCAACCTCCATTAAAGATTTTAGACGTCAGGATGTCGGCGGAACATCAACTTGATGCTTGCACCCATTGCGGGTAAAATCGGGTCAATAGGACCGAGATTGTTCCAACTCGGTAAAAAATAATAATAATAATGCAATTATTGAAAAGAATTTCGAGTGGTTTTTCAATGAATTTCTGAATAAGGTTTTCAACAATGGTGACGATCTCATTTTCAGTTGTTCTATGTAGATGCAGCTCGGAGTTAGTGATATATATTGTCGGTAAAGTGGTTTCTGATTCATCATCGTCATTCATGATTTCGCGAGCCGTATGTTTACCAACATTCATGAAGAACTCATTTAGGTTGTTTACAATTGTTTTCGGGTTGTTTGATAACTCCACTATCGAACCATTTATATTTAGTTTTTCACATAATGTTTTATCCTTTTTCCTATGTATTATCTCGTTTATAATATCCCAGTATTTTTTTATGTTAGACTCTGCAGTAGATATTTTATTTTTGTAGTGTTTAACTTTCGCTAATCGTGTGGTGTTTGTTAAAATGTTTCTATATTTTCTATATTTTTCTTTTAGTGAAGTATTATATGGTTGTCTTTTTATTTGTACTGTGTGTGAGGCTTGTCTCATTTTTTCGGTAATGTCATCTGTTAACTTGGTGACGTAGTCATTTGTGTCATTGCAAATTTGGAATTTCCCTTCCCATTCTATATCTTCTTCAAATAATTTTATTAGCTTACTATTGTCAATTTTTTGACCTAAGCTTAAATTTATCATTCATTTCATTGTCAGTATTATTAGAGACCGTATTTATGCTTAAAATTAATTCATAATGGTCTGTTATATGAGTTCCGTAAATAAGAGTAGTGGCAGAAAAGTTATGAGTGCTCATAGAGTTTCTAATAAATACGTGGTCAATGCAAGTGCCCTTACCGTTTTGAAATCTTGTTGGTCTGTTTACATACGGGAGATAACCTTTAGAGAGTAAGTTTTTTGTATATCGACTAGTATTTTCGTCTAGATTATTTAGAAGATCTACATATGTTTATATCTTCGATAAAAACTTCGATATCGTATTTTTGAGAATTTTCAATATAGTCGAGTAAGTCCTGCGTAAAAATTCGTTCGCTCTTATTTGGAGATCTGTATGCTCCTAATATACCTATATATTTCCTCGAAATTTCCACTACAGCATGCATTGCGGTTGATTCTAAATATTCCAATTCTTCATATTGTATTTTAAATTATTTCTTATGTAAAGAAGACTCCTTCGCATTTGTTACCCTTCTTAGTAGTAAATATAACGAATTATTTTGTTGTTGAAAATATTTCTCACAATTTGCGGCGCAACAATCTCCTTGTTCAGCCTTACCATAGAGGTGATCATGGTCTTAATGAACCTACTACACGGTGTTATATTATCCTATATAACAGCATGAAGGATTTAGTTGATTTTCACTATAGTAATATACTAATTAATATATAATAATAATATTTAAATAAATTTCCTTGTTAATTCACTAATTTTAAGACTCAAGAGTTCATACTCGATGGATTGATTTGTCACTTACGTCGTAGTAAGTAAAGTGATGCAGAGAAGCTCAGTCCCGGTATGAAAGCTTCTGTGATGCACAAAAATCTTCCGGAACACAGATTCTGAACAGACGCTAAATCGATGTTAAAGTTGTAAGCTTCTTACAATTGCATACTTGTACTGCGTAGCCACCATGAAAAAAATCAATTCGTACGTACGCTATTTACGGCAATCAATTTTCAGAGCTACGTATTCCGATCATCTCTACGGATGGCGCCAAATTGAGCCTACATATTTAGTAATTTCATCTATTTCCTTGACCTATTTGATGCCCTATCAACTGTGGGGTGAAGAAAAAAAAATATCCTCATTAAATACAAACAAAAAAGTATGCTGTACTTGCAAGTTATGAAAATGTCCCATAATCTTAATTATATAAATCTCTCGAGTAACTTTATTCCGACGCATCTCCTCATCTTGGTAATCCATTGCATGAGACTTTTTGGCATATTCCCAGTCATTGTGATGAACTTATGTGTGATAATGTTATCGGCCTCAAATATAAACAATGTATGAGTTTCGGTATGTCTTTTTTTTTTAGAAATTGGCTTGTTAATATAATTTGTCCTAACGATTGCTGATATACTCTACTTCATTGTTTAAATGAACTTGTCTTGACTCTGTGACCATAATTTTAAACAAATTAAATTCTCCGGATGCTTATATTGAATTTTAATGGGTGACTGAACGTCAAATCTAATAGGAGAGCACGGACTATGAGTACGAGGAGCAATAATTTAATGTAAATAAAACCTCGCTCTCTCACCGCTTCGCTCCAATATTGGAAAAAAAAATATATGTATTTTTATCATATAAATTTACGATTTTAATACCCGCTTCCCAGCAAACAATTTCGTATCATTTAGAAGATAAATTGCCCAGATGATACCATCCCGATTCTTCCATGCGATAAATTTATAGATTTTGTCGCCTTTTCAATAATTAGCGGATATCCGTCAGGCATCGCGATACGATGGCGATTCTTCCTTAGGATAAATTCATAGATTATTTATCGCTTTTTCAATAATTAGGGGATATCCCTCAGGCGAAAGAATGGCGATAGGATTTCAATCCGCCAATTTATTGCCAAGATGATATTTCGCCAATTCACAATAAATACGAAACGACGACTGTGTCATTCTCATTGTTTGTAGTCTAGATAGCGCAACGGTTGCACTTGCAAACATGGGAACCTGGTTCGAATCCTACAAGTATCAATTGTGGAAAAAGATGAAATATGAATTATGAGCCTTGTTGCGAACCACGGCTCTGTGTCGAGCCGCCGTCACTGCAACAAGAATATTTTGATGACCAGGATACTTTTGGCTCGGTGGCACAGGTCCCGGCTAGACCAGCGTATTGCGTGGGTTTTTGAGCCAAAGCATCCTGGTCCTAGATTAGCCACCTAGAACATTTAAGACACGAGGGAAGGAATTGGGGAAAGGGAAGGAATGTGTCCATCCTTCGGGACACGGAAGAACCCAATCGAAGAAAAAAAATTAGTTATTCATTAGGAATTATAAATTATTATTGAAAAATAAACCAAAGCTAAACCAAAAGTATATGTAAACACTTAGAAAAATTCCAATAATTCACAAAAAGGAATTTTCAAGTAAATAGAAGTAATGAAAAAAATGTGTATAACAATAATGGAAAAGGAGAATAGTATATAAGTGTTTAAAGGCAAAATAAAATGGACTAACTAATGCAAGTGTTACTCACGGTTATACTCCGGATGAACGGTCGACCGATCTCGTAGTAGCCCGTAGAAAAACTAAAGTACAATAATTACACATTTAAGAAAAAAAAAATCAAATTCAGAAATAAGAAACAAAATTCAAATTATCGTTCAATAATTAAACTACTCTTAATCGGGAATCACGAACCACTCGTACTAAATCAGGATCACTGTTTGACTTCGTTTTTTCGTTCGTAATGTTTTTAAAATTTGAAAGTTTCAGCTGAGCACCTTCTCCGCTTCAATCATCACAACGTGTTAAACCACTAGAACTGCTTCAATCGTGTAAAATTAGGAACTATTCACGATAGTTTTCCTTAGATTTTCCACTAACTTATCTCTTCACAAAAATTGGCATTTGTCTTAGCTTTTAGCTACATTCAATTTATTTAACTGAAAACGATGTTGTTCACTGTCGTATAAAATCAGCGTTTTTCCGCGTTTCAGTTCTTCACATGAACATTTACACGTCGATATCATCAACGGTCACAAAACAGTTTTTTGTTTCTTCATCCAATTTTTCACTTCTTCGTTCTCAAACGACCAATCCATAACTCCTTCACCAAACCGAACGGAATTCTTCGGCGTTCAAAACCATCTTCAAACTTCCACCCCAAAAACAAAATCGAAATCACCACTGTTCTCCCGGACCACCAGATCAACCGGCTTCCCCTGCGGTCAAAATCCAACTCCCACATCGGGGTCAATCATCCCACCAAAATTTTCTTTCCTCACAAAACGGACCTCCGCATTCCATCCAACGAGATCATCCTCATCGCCTATCCATCCAAATTGCAGAAATAAAAACAAAAACAAAAACCCGCTTGTCGTCCACCAAAAGTGTCGACGAACTCTCCCACAAAACTGCATCCCATTCCCCTTCACTCCACCACCCTCTTCAGCTGCAACACAATATGCAGAACTATGTTCCATAGAAATGACGTCATTCAATCAACACAAACTATGTTGCATGAAAATGACGTCGTCTAAGCAACACAGTTCAGCATACGGTGATTGATGACTCTCCGCTGACACCACCACCTGACCCGCATACGAAATCCTCTCTATGTATCGCCGTGCCGTGCAACACAGAGACAATTGCGTCTATGAAACAATTGCCTCTATGCAATACAGCACACGATACACAGACATGATCGCTGCATCATCTGTGTTGGCTCTCAACCATAGCATCCCGATAGCAATACATTCGCTTTTTGAGGCGACCTTGCAACATATCTTGCATTCGGGAACGCTAGCCGGTCAACGGAGTGTCATCAGCTGGGATTGCACTAGCGCGAAACGGAATAGAATGCAATGAGTTGCAGTGGTTCGCAACAGCCTCAAAGAATAGGTAAGATAAAAAAGCATGAAGATTAATCTAATAAAAAAAGCGATAATAATTTTTGTATTAGTTGACTCTCATCGCGTCATTTCGTCAATTCGTAAATTTATCCCCGCCGCGATTCGCTTTCTTGTTGCCAACTCGTTTCGCCAAAGTTTCTCCAGGAAGTTTCGCTTTCGGTAACTATTTTCTCCCGAAGGGGCTGACTCCCGCGATAAGATGGCCATATCCCCGTCTATAAATTTATCTTCCAAGGCGAATCGCATTCTTATCGCGGAAGATACAAATTGTTTGCTGGGTTATTGGCAAAGTTTTTGCATGTGTTTAAATGCGAAGAATTTACCAACTTAAACGTCGGTAAATTTTTTTTTTTGAGTTTTTGTCGTTTTCTAAGTAAAGGTTAAATTACGGTGACAACTTCACAATTTTTGCGGTTGCGCCAAACTAATGTAGAGCTAATGTACGTACGCTTTTTCGCTGCCTCAAAGTTTTATTAAAAAACTTTACCGCTTTTCCACCGATGACAGTTGACAGATTCCGTTTTCATTTGTTCTATGAATGATCGGGGATTTTGACATAATGCACAGCGTAGTGACAGTGTACGCCAGGACTCCAAGAAATGCCGTTGCCGCGCTCCTTGGCAATTGGAAAAGGCGCACAGTGGTTCAGAAACGGCATTTTACGGAAAAAAATTATTTTGATCGAAAATGGCTTTAGCTATTTTATATATAGGTATGTACATGAAATTTGGTAATAACATGTAGAATAACAACGCCATGTTGGAGAGAACGAATCGTTATGATGAACCTATTTTAAGGGGGGTCAGTCTCACTTTTTTTGGTGTATATAGGCATGTGGGGCATCATATCAAAGGGGAAGTTGAGTAAATTCCATTTTTGATATATATTTTTTAATTGGAGTAAGTTTGGCTATGTGAGATGGTAAATAAGCATTTTTTTAGTGTAGTTCTGGTTAAGGATACACCATAAAACTAGGAAAAAAATGTCAATGTAAACTGATAAATAACATCGTGGACAATATTTTTGGCAAGATTCGTATTGATCGCAGCACATTTGATAAAAGTACAGAAATTCAAAATAAAGTATTGTATTTTGGCATAATTAAAATACATTGATTCTTCTGAAAAAGTCGCGTCTTTCAAAGATTATTTTTTCCTCTATGTAAAAGGTAAATAAAAAATATTGAGATGCTTAATTTAATTTAACGAAATAAAAACAGCAATAGTTTGATTGTTGATAATATTTGTCAAATTCCAGCTTGTAAAATGATAACAGTTAAGTTTTTGTATTTACGACAACGTTTCGCCTATTTATTTATTTATTTGACGCCATGTTTTTCTGAATTTTGAAATGCAAACGTACCAAAATAATATACCGTTGGAAAGCCAACACATTGGGGCAACTTTTGTCAAATTTACAGATTTGTCAGTTCAAAGTACCGTTGTAAAATTATCATTTGAATTTTCGATGAAAAAATGATTTTGATAGTTTGAACATTTGTATCTTTGAAGTAACGGCGAATTTCGAAACCGGAAAAGTTTATACGTTTTATGGGAAATTTTATATAGTTTCAGAAATTGAGGTCAAATCTCGGATTTAATTATTGATTTTTTTTCGGAAAGTCAAGCTTTTTGAAATAATTTACAAAAAATTCTATAACTCTGTAACGGTTAAAAACAGAGTGTCCACTTTGGTTTCAATTTTTTACAAATGAACGGTACTATCTACCATTAAAGTATGCTTTTTATTTTTATTAAGTGGTTCATTTTGACTGTGAGGTGTACTTTTGAACTTTTGAAGGTTATATCGTTTTTTAAGAATAAAGTGGAGTGGGTCATTGCGAGTCTAAGTCAAAAATGACTCAAACTCGCTCTCCACTACCACACAAAATTTATCAGCTTAAAGCCAATTCATCCTCCTGTCACTTGGTTTCGTCCACACCATGGATTCACTCTTCAGGAGCTGCCTTAACCCATGGAGGAAGCAGCTCGACCAAGCCAGGGGTCGAGTTTGAGTCATTTTTGACTTAGACTCGCAATAACCCACTCCACTTTATTCTTAAAAACATTAAAATGCGCTTATGCGTGAATAAACACAGTGACTTTATATCGTTTTTTGTGTACTAAGAAGAAAAAATAGTTTAAAAATGAAACCGGAAAATAGAGGGCTACGCCCGCAATCCGAGGGTTTTGTAGTGTCCCATGCCAATAGGAGATGAATTGTCCTACTCTAGGAGACGCTTAACCATTCATGTTAAGACAATATTGCGAATTGTAAGTTTGTATAAAAAAATATTGAGAATAAATTGTTTGAATAATTATAGAGAATAGAGTCAGCATAATCTAAATGAATGTACTACTATTAAATTTTACGTGATTATTACGAAATTTGGAGATATTATTGCACATGGTGTTGATTATCGTCGGCCATCAATATTTTCGACCTCGAATGAGTTTGAGTGCTAACTGTAACTATAGCACATAAATATACTATTATTAACCTATTTTGAGAAGATATTAAAATTCCATATTTTTTTTGTTTTCTGTGCTAGTTGAAAGCCATCTTCCTGTATGTTTTCATATTTCTAAGTGTAACGGTCTCGAAATGGTAAGGGGGTGGGACAAATTACAATATGATCTCATATTTTCCCCTCTGCCTCTTTTCCCCTTTCTTCGAATTTGATGAAGTCGCCAAAAATGGAATGTACTCTGTAGTACCTTTCTCATGATACCCCACTTGCCCATATCAGATGAAAAAAAATGTTGACCTTAATTTCCCCTCTATGGGAACCTCCCCTTAAAGCAGCAACCCACCTACCTCCCCCCTTAAACTTCTCTCCCCTACCACTTCTATACCACCAATCTCCGTCTTTTCAGAAAAGGTTAACTCCAATTCACTTTACGAAAAACAATATTCAAGTATGCAGTACTAGTATGTAGCCGGTTATGTGCATTTTTTGTATGAATGGCATCAAAATCTCAAAATTTTAATGAATTTACTATTATTAAATATTATGTGATTGTTATGAAACTAGGAGGTAGTATTGCCTATGATGTTGGTTATCATTAGCCATCAATATTTTTGACCTGGGGTGCGCGTAAGGGGTGCAGGGGTGTGCTAACTGCAACTATAGAAATGTACTATTATTAACCTTTTCTGATAAAATTTCAAAATTCTAGAAATCTAGGTTTTCTACGCTGGTAAAATGGCGCTTTTTTGTAAATTTTCATATTTCTAAGTATAACGGTCTCGAAATGCAAGGGGGGGGGGACAAACTCGGATGACATATTTTCCCCTCTCCCTCTTTTCCCGTTTCTTAAAATTTGAAAAAAATTCCAAAAATGGAATGTACTCGACGGTACCTTTCTTATGATACCCCACTTGCCTGTACCAAACGAAAAAAAAATTTCGTCCTTCATTTCCCCTCTATGGGGACCTCCCCTTAAAGTTGACCTATTACGACGATTCGCTTTCTCCGGTGAATTATAGTAATTCTACACATTCCTACAAAATTTCATGTATGTATTTTAGCTTCAGCCGTTCGTGAGATATTCCATGGACAGACGGACAGACAGACATTCGACCGATTTCATAAGGGTTTTGTTTTTAATACAAAACCCTAAAAAAACACTGAAATAAGAGACTTTCATGCTTAGACAATAAATTTAACTAAAAATAATTTTGGTTTTTCAGTCATTTTTGAAGTAATCCTTTCTCTAACATAAGGTGGTCCATTTTGACTCTGACTCACTTTGTGTACTTATAAATATGAAGAAACTGGAAAATGATGTTATTTGGCAAGCCAAGCAGTCTAGAATTGCTTACTATGAATGCACGTCACTGTTATTTATAGGCCTCAATCCTCGAAAAATCTATTATAACTGAACAATTAATTCCACTACTTTTTATTTCAAGTTTCATCAGGCATAAAAATAAAATGTGGGTTCTTCAAGGGAGTTTCGAATCTGAATACCCCCCCCCCCCCCCCCCCCCCCCCCTAGATTTGCCACTGAAATCATTTAAGTCATGCAGACGAATACGAGCTATTTTGGGGCCATTGAATAAGAAAAGTAGGCCATGAAAGGTCCCATCTATTATAATTATTTAATTGAAAATGAACATGATAAAGTTGGTACTTTTCTTTTGTAACAGATAAGGGTTTCTTAATCCTAATGTATTCACGCATTTCGAACCAGTTATCTGACCTCATGGAGCCATTTTTTAACATAGAATACTATTATAAATCATCGAAATGTTGAGATAATCGTACAAGTCTAAAAGTCAAAGTCCTCAATTAGCCATACTATTGTACTATAAATTTTGCTTGGATTGACTATTTTATTATTCTTCAAATGATACTTGTATATATCATTTTGACACATGCAGGTCTCACTTTTGTTCATGAGTATCGGGTATTACATATGACCTCCCTATCCCTACCCTTTACGAAGTGGACCTTACTATTTAAATTTTTGGTCAGTTCAAAATTAAAAAAATTAAACCGGAATATAGAGGGCTACGCCCTCAATTCGAGGGTTTTGTAGCAAGCTATTATTTTGGTATGTAAATATCTGCTCCTGGCTCTTCTTGCTACCACTCAGATAGATAAAAACACCATAATTAAAATGTCTTACCCATTATATAAAATAGTATCTTACATGCCAATACCCTTGTTCCGCTTTCTTTAAGTTAAAGAATATATCAAAAATGAAATGTACTCAACATTACCTTTCTCACGACAGGGGGGATGGTCGAGCAAATCGTACCCCAAATCCCGAAGTTTTCCCATCCCCAACGCACACTTGTGTACAGGTTTGTTGTTCTGGTGAAAGATGATTTTTTTCTCTTTAAGCCAGGCCTTTTCTCGCGAGTTTTGGCATCCAGCTGGTCAAGAATTTTGGAATAATTTTCGCACGTTATTGTTCTGCCTTTTTCAAGGTAATCAATTAATAAGATCCCTTTTGCGTCTCAAAACACGCTGGCCATGACCTTTCCGGCAGATGCGATCGACTTCGCTTTCTTTGGAGCTGAACCACCGGCTTCCACCCACTGCTTCGACTGCTGTTTCATTTCTGGCGTATAGTGGTGGACTCAAGTCTAATCCATGGTGACAAATTGCTGCAAAAAATCGGTCGGATCCCGATTGAATCGGTGCAAAGATTGCTGCGAAAATCGTTTGCGCATTGGCTTTTCATCGGCATTCAGCGAATGCGGCACCAATCTTGCGCACACCTTTCGCATGTCTAATTCTTTGTGCAAGATGTTTCGCACCCCTTTTTTCGATATCCGCACAGCCTCAGCAATATCACTCACTTTCATTCGCCTATCGTCCAACACGATATCATGCACTTTTTCGATGGTTTCCGGTGGGGCTGCGGTTTTTGGCCGTCCTTCACGTGGGTCGTCTTCGAGGGACGTGCGACCACGTTTAAATTCATCTGCCAATTTTTTTCCGGTTGACATCGAAGGAGCAGAGTCCCCGCAAACTTTTTTTTAACTTCGGATGAATTTCCTTAGGGGTTACTCCATCCAAACGAAGAATTTTGTGATCGCACGATATTCAAGTTTCTCCATTTTGACGATAAACACGTAAGACGTCTACTGCAAAAATTCGTGTAAACAAACTACCTGAGAGAACAAGTTGAAGCTTATCATACGAAATAATGACACATGGACCCAGGCAGAAAACATACATTTTCGCTGATTGTAACGGTATTTCTGTGTCAGGCCGAAAACTTTTCACCTTACCCTCGTAGCTTCAGCCGTTCCTCAGATATTCAATGGACAGGCGGACAGACATTTGGTTGATTTCACAAGACAAATTATGATCACATATTTTCCCCTCTCCCTCTTTTCTCCTTTCTTCAAATTTAATGAAAATGCCAAAAATGGAATGTAATCGGTGGTACCTTTGCCTACACCAGATGAAATTTTTTTTTTTTATACCCCAGACTTTTAGGGTACATTCTTTTTGTCACGACGAAAATATGTAACACCTTAAAGGAGGCTCCGGAGGTATAGCAATGTATATATATAAATGATCAGGGTCACCTCTTGATTCGATTTAGCCATGTCTGTCTGTCTGTCCGTCTGTTCGTCTGTTCGTCTGTCCGTCTGTCTGTCTGTCTGTCTGCCCGTTCGCACGATAACTTTCGATAGAATGAAGCTAGAGCCTTGAAATTTTGGTCAAATGTTGGAAGTATGATCTAGTTGGTTGTTATTGAAAATGAATGTGATCAGGCCAAGAGAACACCTACCTCCCCTACATATGTGAAATTTTTAAATGTATCAATAACTCCCGATTAAATAAACATGAAAAGCTCTAGCTTTGGAAGATTGCTCGTGAGGGCAGTCTTATACTCTTCTGAAAAAATAAAATTGATCAGTTGAAAACTAACGGTAGTTTTCTTACAAAGAGCCCCGTACTACCCTACTTTTCAGGTTTTTTGTCTATAACTCTTGAACCGATTGACGTAGATACCTGATTTTTGGCAAGTAACCCTGAGGGGAGAAGCTGCTTGAGTTTCAGTAAGTTGGGCATAATCAGATCAAAGGAACGCCTACCTCCCCTACAAATTTCAAAAAAAATTAAATATTCCCTTAAACTTTCGATAGAATGATACTAGCAAGTTGAAAACTTGGTAAAATGTTGCTAGTAAGATCTACTTGGTTGGTATTAAAAATGGGCAAGATCCAACCCAAGAAACCCTTACCTCCCCTACAAATGAAACTTCAAATAAGCAATAACTTTTGATAGAATGAAGACAGCAACTTGAAATTTTGATCAAATATTTAAAGTAAGATTGAGTTAGTTTGTATTAAAGATAGGCCAGATCCAACCCAAGGACCCCTGCCTCCCCTACAAATGGAACTTAAAATAAGCGATAACTTACGATAAAATAAAGCTAGCGACTTGAAATTTCGGTTACATGTTTGTAGTAGGATTCAGCAGTGGCGTGGCGTGATAATTCAACTAGGGGAAGCAATTGGTATTAAAAATTTACTATTATTATGCTTTCCACAAATTTACTGCGTATTAATTGAACCCCTCTCGTTAGCTACTTTTAACATTTCTAATATAAAAGCACCCAGGAATCACGAACGTGGACGTGAGAGTAGATATACTGTATTTTATCAGCATTTTAATTCCCATGCTACCAATATATAATAATTTACTTTTAAATAAATAATTGTAAAAATTATATGTTGGTAGACTTATCAAAAAAGCAAAGCTGTAACTATAAGTATATAAATAAAGCATATTCGAATTATTAGAACTACTATAACAATAACAACAATAGCAAAAAAATTGCAAAATAAATATCCATACACTCATAAAGAAAGTAATCATGTTCAGCGAATCAAAATTTGAATAATAAAAACAATAACAATACAATAAAAATTAAAAATAATTCAACTATTTACTATTTAAAAAATCACAGTTAGTGAGTAAAATAAAATAATAATAATTGGGCAATAAATATAAAATATTACAAGTCAAAATAAATAATAAGATCCGTACATACTATTATTTGTAATTTAATTCTATTCGTCTTTCTTTTTTTGCGAATTCATCTATAATATCTGTATAAAAACTTTGCTCACACAAACATGATTTAAGGAAAACCTTTTCAATTGACATTATTGCCAAGTCGCTAAGCCGTTGTTCGCCTGTACAATTTCTAAGATACGTTTTAATCCTTTTTAAGCAAGAAAAACTGCGCTCTGCGGACGCACTGGTTACTGGTAATGTTAAAACTAAACATATTAATTTATAAAATTGTGTGAAGCTATCTTTTAATTTGTTATTAATGAAATAGTTAAAAATACCTTGAAAAGATTTTCCCTGCAAATCAGAATCAGAATAAAGCACAATGAGTTCAGTCTTTAATGAAATATGGTCAAATATATCAGCATAAGTTTTAGTTAAATTTAGTAAAAGATTGTCCGGAAATGTTTTCAAATATTGGTTAAATTTAGAAGAATCTAATAGGTTTAAAAATGTGAAACTTGCTAAGGATGAAAATCTTGAATTTATTTCTGCGGTAATATTATCTATAATTTCGACATAAATACGTGTAAAGAATAGTTCAACATTTTCATTACTGTCAACAAGGCACCTGGCTTTTTTCCGGCGTTGTGGAGTTAGATGTGGTTTGGGTCCAAATTTCCGTGAAACTATTTCTTAACGATTGAAGTTGATTTTCAAAATCTGTAATTTTTTGAATGCAGTACATTATATCAGTTTGTTTACTTTGAAATATATCGAAAAGTACGTCGGTTTGTGGAAAAATTTTAGAAAAAACATTGAGCAGGAAAACAAACTGAAAATCTGTAAGTAAAACAAGAAGTCCCCTTGCGCTATTAACGGTCTCGCCATCCCACTTTCCACTCTCATTTTCAATGATATATTCAAAGAGTTCTTTTAATTGATCTAAATTATCAAAAATGGTTAAAACTAATCGACCATTAAAAGTCCAACGTGTTGGAGCTAATTTTGGAAGCCTTTTTTTGAGGAATAAATCTAGTGCAACTGTTCTCTTTGTTGAATGATCAAAAAATGTTGAAAAACAAGTAATAGATTGAAAAAAAATTCGACATTCGCGTATTTTATCGCATGATTTAGATAAAACTAAATTTAACCGATGAGCGAAGCAATGAATATATATTGCGTTTTTATACACATCCTTTACACGTGTTTGTAATCCAGTTATTTTACCAGACATTACCGAAGCCCCGTCATAGCTTTGACAAATAAGTTTGTTACCGCAATTGAATTTTTGAACAACATCTAAAACATGGTCAAATAAACGCGACGCAGTCTGATCATCAGAAATATCTGTAAAAGTTATGAAAGTTTCTTTAACCTCACCGGAAGGAGTAATGTAACGAAAGGTTGTTGAGAGTTGAGAACGACATGAAACATCGGTTGTTTCATCTAATATTATTGCTATAAATTTAGTTTGCTGAATTTCATTATAAATCTGTTTTAATAAAATTTTAGAAATGCTACTAATGAGATCGTTTTTAATATAATTTGATATTCCGGAAAAAACAGTCGCTTGCTCCAAGTGAGCTCGCAAGTCCGGATTATATTTAGCTAAAAGATTTAAAAGTTCAACGTAATTTCCCCTATTGCAAGAATTCACATTTTCATTGTGACCACGAAATGCCTGTTCTTGACATCCTAAATGGCACACAACGTCAATTAGCATTTTTAGTATATCTCGATTTTTCGAAACTTTCTCATTGTGCAATATTATTGAAGATCTATGTTGGCTACTTAATAATTCTTCAATTCTAGGACCGGAACCGAACTTGGAAAGAAGAAGTACTGACTCTAAATGATCAACGCTTTTCGTACCATGCCTGTCCACAGCTTTATGTAAATTATTTAAGTCACAAAACCCGGTAGTTCGCCAAACATTTGAATCATTTGAAAATAACAAGCATGGCCAACAAAATAATTTTTGCTTGGTCTTACAACCGGTAATCCATTCCGTATCTTCATAAATCTTAGCAGTAAAATGCCTAGCACATCTTTTTGTTTTAGAAACAATTTCCAAAATCGGTTTCGGTCGACCCTTTTCGATAATGTCTTTTTTTTCTGCGAAAGATCGAGATCCAAAAGACAATCGAAAAAGATCATCAACAACACAATATTGATCCATGCTACTTTAAAAACAAATCAAAACACTATAAGCAATTATAAGCACCTAGACCGATTAAAAAACCCCTTCACCTTTTCACCAACAAAAAGCACACAAATCGCACTACACTAGAGCAAATGAGTTTTAAATTTAACGGCTCATTCAATTCCTTGTGACGTCAATGACTTGAGGCAGTATTACCATCTCCCACTTATTTTTTCTTGGAATTTTCCGTTAAATGGTTTTCGATTAGATATAAGTTATTGAAATATGCATAAATATCCCTATAATTGAGTTCGTCTCTTACTAATACTCGTATACACTAATAATTCTATGCGAAATCACTTCTTCTCGAATTTACCAATAATAATTTTTAACCATGAAGCCATTATATTTCAAATCGAAACTTTTTCCACAATTCAATTCCTATCCTACTCTGGTAACCCTTGTGAAACTCATATATCACATCACATACGCATTGCAACACAGCAAGTATTTTCAGTCCACAAGAAAATACGAACAAAGAGGAAATGGGAAGAAAAGTTCCCCAGCGTCCATGCGCCAGCAGCTCCGCTGCAGGCAAGAATTTCCTCTACTACATGTGAGGGGAACTTGGAAGCAAATTCCTGAGTGCTTCCAACCTACCGTGTACGTGAATTTTTTTTTATCGCGACACAGTAGGTTTACTGGGGAAAAAAATAAACGCTCATAGATGCAAATTTTGATATGCTTCCATGTGTCTTCTTCTTGGTGTGGTGTGGTGGTTTTCGCGGTGTTACCAATTCGGCTGTGTAAGATATTCGCGATTAGTTTCTTTGGAACTTTTATTTACATAGACTGTGCCGAAGAGTTTTTTTCGCGACTTTTTTGCGCGATTCAGAAAAAATTATTTAGAAAATTTTCCACCAATCGCCAAATATAAGGGAAGCAATGCTTCCCTTGCTTCCATGGACGCCACGCCACTGGGATTCAGCTTTCTGATATTGAAAATATGTAAAATCCGACCAACCAAACCCTTACTTCCCCTACAAATGAAACTTCAAATAAGCGATAACTTTCGATAGGATGAAGCTAGAGATTTGGAATTTTGCCTAAATCTTCATAGCATAATCTAATTGGTTGGTGGCAATGATGGGCAAGATCTGATCCAAGGAACTCCTACCTCCCTTACAAATGAAACTTTAACTAAGCGATAACTTTCGATAAAATGAAGCTAATGACTCGACACATATTTTTAGAAAGGGTTAGTTAATTGATTTTGAGAATGGTTAGCATCCTCCTGAATGAGTGCCAACCTCCCCTAAAAACTGGTCATATTAGGAAATTCTCTTTTAATGCAAATGGTCGTTGCCAATTGGTACTTTTGGTATCACCACTAGGTTTGTACAAGTCTAGGGTATATACGCTTCGGACTCCGGGCCGAAGCTTCGCTTCGGCCTGGTTTTACCTTCATTTCCCCCTCTATGGGGACCTCCCCTTAAAGTTAGCTTATTACGACCCATCGCTTTCTCCGGCGAATTATAATAATTCTACATATTCCTGTAAAATTTAATGTATGTAGCTTCAGCGGTTCGTAAGATATTCTATGGACAGACGGACGGACAGACATTTGACCGATTTCATAAGGGTTTTGTTTTTATTGTACTACAAAACCCTAAAAAAATGAAAGTTCATTTCAAATTTTTTTTTTAATAAAGTTATTGTTGAGTTTGAAATATTGAGCTTCATTTCATCATCATCGGAAATCGCCATGCTAATTAACAAAGATGAAACCATGCTAGACAAAGTGGTTCAATGAAGAGGAAATTTATAATAAAAATATGTGTACATAATACATTTAAATGTCTACATTCTACAGAATTTAAAACTAAATATACAGTATATTTCAAACACGATTGGTGAAACCAAAATGGGTGGCCATAGAATAGAACAAAAATGCACCGACAGAAACAATCCGGAATTGATATAGAACTGGAAATGTCATAATTAGCTTATC
Source organism: Chloromyia formosa (assembly GCA_964017055.1). NCBI lineage: Eukaryota > Metazoa > Arthropoda > Insecta > Diptera > Stratiomyidae > Chloromyia > Chloromyia formosa. Next base: position 43,244,480 of record OZ024814.1, on the reverse strand, counting down.
CACACTTACTCGACTTTCGGTCGTCAAGAGGAATGATAATCTGGAGGTTTAAGTGCCAAATAGACGGTGTAACATGTTCTCCCTTGTGTGAGCTCCGCTCGCTACGCTCGCTCCGCGCTTAAGGGATCATAACCCTCAGTATCGCACATACATTGACGCTCGCTTCACTCGCTCTGGGTTTAACAGTCCCATGTGTGGGCTCCGCTCGCTACGCTCGCTCCGCACTTAAGAGATCACAACCCTCAGTATCGCACAAACATGAACGCTCGCTTCGCTCACTCTGGACACTGCATGGCTATTTTCGTTTTTATCGCATGCCTTATTTCGATTTGAAACCGATATTATCCATGCATAGCTTATTTCGTTTATTTTCCGATGAATACTTTCGTTTCCAAACGAAAGTATCCATATGGATTATTTCGTATGCCTTATTTCGCTATGGCTTATTTCGGTGCCCCCTTCATTTTATGAAATGTTGCCAAGGCGACACCCTCTGGAGGGTCCCCGCAAGGGATTGCCAATAATTCAGTGATTTCGCGACAATTTCGCAATTTTTCGGCCAATTCCGATGATTTCGATAGAATCCAGCCATGGAATTATGTATTTAATAATTAAAATAGTTTGTGACACGAATGTATTTGTTTACGTTTAGGTGGAATACAACTGCTCTGATGTGACGTATTCCCACGTTAGTGTCACCATACACTGTCGATCTCGAAACTAGTACAAGTGGACCGGTTTTCTTCATATCTATTTTATGTGAAGTGTGTGTGTGTGTGTGTCAGAGGACATTTGTACCAGGTTCAAGTTCGAATTCGACAGTGTATGACACTTAGACATATTAGAGATCACATTGGCCTGGCGTGTAGCGCATGAAAATACAACTTCCTGTGCGTTGCACAACCCCCAGTTAATCGCTCGAAACGGAAAACAAGACACGAGAAACCACCTAATTGATCTGACGTCTTCCCATGACTGACGAAAAATCTAGAATCTTTGATATGCCCCTAACGCGTCATAAGGCGTACTGTGTCAGTTTGCATCATCCAATGCGTTGCCACGTCACGTCGTCAGCCCAATGTGAGCCTAAGCACACAGAGCCCTATGCTGGGATTTCGTATCACACTCATTATGGCGTGGGCCCACATGTTCATACGTCACGTTAGAAGAGTCTGTATTCACCTTTAGACTTACCATAGCCCATTTATGTACCTACCCACCAGGCGCAGATAATACTGTATCTCCAGCCTGATCCTACGCATCAATGTTCTCCCCTTACACCGCGCACCGCCCCTATCACGCTTGTTTAAGTGCCACATCGAGTCGGCGGATCTAATTCGACCGTAGGCAACCGAACAGGGTTGTCTGTTGCCTACCGGAAGTAGGCAATCCATGCAACTTTCTCGATTCTCTTCATCGGAACATCAACTTACAAGCAATGCCTCGGTGTTGTGTTTTTGCTCCGACGAACCTGTTCATGGCAGGCGGGTAGGTAGGCAACATTCGATTGCCGACGGCAAATTACGGTGAACCAGGTAATCGTATTCCCGATGTACGATGATTGCAGGGCTAGGCAATGTCTGATTGCCTACTGTTGGGGAGGGAGACCGAGGGATCCGGACTGCGTCGCATTCGTCGTAAACACACTACTTTGCCTTCACCCCTAGTGGGGCATAGCGCGTCAACTACTCCTGCGCGCCATCGTACTCTGTTCTGGGCAATGGGGCGCAACTCCCCAAAAGACTTACCCAGCACCCTACACTCGTTTCCCACAAATCGACGCCATATAATTTTAGGACCTCCTCTTGGTCGGCTTTGGTTGGAAATGGGATTCCGTTTCATGGCATGCAAAGCAATGCATTTATAACTCTTCCGCAATGTGTGACCTATCCACTGCCATTTTCGCCTGCGTATCAATTCGTCGATAGTCATTTCCGCAGTGCGCCGACTTAGCTCTTCATTTGATATTGTTTTGGTCCGGAAAATTCTTAGAATTCCACGATGACATGAGTTGACGAAAATTTGCAGCTTTCTGGTAACTCTTATACAAACTTCCCATGTGCTGCACCCATACAAAAGCACAGATAGCACCAGGGAGTGAAGCAGGCGCAGCTTGGTCTTGATGCTGAGATAACTGCTTTGCCAGATTTTGGACAGCATGCCGTATGCGCATTTAACCTTGTTGATACGACGAGCGATGTCCTGCTCCGTACCACTATTTTCGGCAACGATGCTACCCAGGTAGACAAAGTTGTCCACCTTCTCCACAGGCTGCCCATTAATATCGATGGCAATAGGTGTCGGATTTCATGTTTTGCAATGGCGAGGCAAGAACCTTGTTCTTTTTGGAATTAATCTTTAGCCCAACCTTACTTGCCTCCCTCTCGAGATCTAACGCCATTGCAGACAGATCTATGATTTTGTGGGAGAGTAGGCATATGTCGTCAGCTAGTCAAGATATTGTAGATAAGATGTCAAAGTCCATTGAATTCTAGTCCGGATAGGGCTGCATGCAACACGTCGCTGATCGCTATGAAGAATAAGAATGGGAGAGAGAGGATGCACCCCTGCCGAACTCCTCCTCCTTAGCTTTATGCAGCACGCGACATTTTGCGCCGTCATAAGTTGCCTTAATAATAGCCACAAGCTTCTCAGGGATGCCTCTCCTGCGCAAGGGCGCCCATATAAAATCCCGGTTCGCACTATCGAAAGGATTCTTGAAATCGATGAAAAGCAAGTGAAGCGGAGAATCGTACTTAACGCATTGCTCGATGATAATTCGCAAGGTGTTAATGTGATCGACACGGGATAATTCGCATCGAAAACCAGAATGCTCTTCATCAATTGTGTTTTCTAAGTGGGCCTTTAGTCTTTCCATTTTAGCTATTATGTTTGCAACGGCAGGAAGCACACAAATGCCTCTCCAATTATTACAGTCAGTGAGACTACCCTTCTTCGGAAGTTTGATGATTAAACTCTTTCCACTCAGGAAAGGTCTCTGTATTCCATGCTTTATCAACAAGTGTGTGCAGCAAATCGGCAGTTACGCTTGGCGCTGCTTGATAAAGTTCGGCAGGGATACCGTCGACTCCCGGCGGCCTTTCCCCGTTTTAGTGCAATTATTGCAATGACTATTTCCTCTTTAGTCGGGGCAGTGGACCGTATACGCAAATTTTGATGGTTAGCTAAATTATCTATATGAGGGCGAACTTCACCAGAGGTTACACGGTTCAAGACCGCGGCGAAGTGGTCTTTCCACCGCCTCATTTGATCTTCTTCCAAGATAAGTAGCTTGCCATCACTATCCTTCACCGGATGTTGGCAGGAGTTATGACTCCTTGTAAACTCCTTGATGACACCGTTTCCGGCGTTTAAGTTGTTACTTCTTGCGGCTTCTTCTTCTGAGGTTTAAAGAGAATTCGCATAAACTCTTTTATCGTGTCGCACACCACGCTGAACTTTCGAGCTTTCTGACTTTCAAGGAGTTCGATGCTGCTTCGATTGTCGTCTGATGCTGCAGCCAAATGAATCTGCCAATTCTTTCAACAATCCGCTGCCATTAAGCGTCGGACACCCAGGCCTTATTCCGGCAATCCGGGCTTGCGCGAAGGATGGTATCTGCACTTTGAATGTACGCATTTTTTACGGCATCCCAGTTTTCATTTATGTCACTATCTGGGTGACTGTTATATCAGCTGCTTTTTGCGCAAGATACAATACTTAGTCATTAAATTGTTGTAAGACAGCTGAATTTTTTAGTTGAACGGTGTTGAGTTTGCGGCGCCTGGGTATTTCGTCGCTAGGACGGCGCACGGCTGCAATACGCAATCGAACATTAGCGATCATAAGACAATGGTCTCTTCCCATCCTAATATCGGCACCCTTCTTGTTTCGCACGTCCAGGAGGCAACTCTTGAATCCACAAGGAGTTTGGAGTAGCATTTATAACGATCACCTCAAGCCGCATATTACTGACTTCAAACCCATAAATGAACGGCTGTGTGCGATTTGCATTAAGACTCGATTCTTCAATCTCTGGCTCATCAATGTGCACGCCCCCACTGAAGTTAAAGACGCAGTAAAAAGCGAGTTCTACGCTCGCCTTGAGACTCTTTTCGACTCACTTCCAACAAACGACGTCAAATTGCTGCTGGGAGAATTTAATGCGAAAGTCGGAAACGAAAGTTGGCATGGAGTCTCCATGAAGAATGTAACGACAACGGCCAGCGACCTATCGACTTCGCCTTCAGTAGGAATCTAGTCGTTAGCTTTACGTGTTTCCCGCATCGACGCATTCACAAGTAGACCTGGAAATCTCCAAACGCACATACCGTCAACCAAATTGATCACGACCTCATTTGCAAGAGATGGACGACTAGTGTGATGGATGTCCGCTCTTATCGAGGAGCAAACTGCGACTCAGATCATCACTTGGTGAAGACGACCTACAGATTTAGAATTTCCTCAGTGCACCAATCGAGAATCAGCCCTCCCAAAATCTTCGGAATTGATAAGCTTCTGAGCGATGCTACGGTTGGGCGTATACTACCGCCCATGAGGAAAGACTATCATCTATGCTACACAACATCAGCAACACAGGCGTCCATGGGTACTGGGAAGAACTCAAGAGTACCATCAAATATATCGCAAAGAAGGTCGTGGGATAAAAGCTGGTTCGACGAAAAATGCAAAAATTCACTTGACGCGAAAAACGAGGCCTATAGACAATGGATTCAACGAGGAACCAGAGCCAGGAGAGAAAAATATGACGATCTACGGCGAATATCGAATAGAATAATTAGACGTAAGAAACGTAAATAATAATTTGACGAGCAGTTGCTGAATATAAGGAAAACAATAAATTGGTGAATGCAATTAAGAACGGCTATCAACCCAGGACTAGCCTTTGTAAGGACAAGGATGAAAACATCATCAGCGACACCGCATTAAGAGCTTTTGAACCTACAATCTAACATTCCCACACAAGAAGCTCTCGACGATATTGTTGATCTAGGCCCACCCATACAACCCCCGAAAGTAGAGGACCGCGTTGCGGTCACTAAAACGAAATAAATCGCCGGGCGCTGACGAGATTCCAGCTGAACTGCTAAAATTCGGTGGAACGTGTCTAGTTGATGCCATACATCAATTACTTCTGCGAATATGGGTAGACGAGATGATCCCAGACGATTGGCGCAGAAGCATCATCTGTTCAATTCACAGAAAGGGTGATAAACTGCGGTGTAAGAATTACAGGGGCATATCACTAGTTTGTACGTCCTATAAAATTTTGACGAAAATTCTGGAAAATAGAATAAAACCGTACGCAGAACGAATCATTGGCGAATATCAAACGGTTTCAGACCTGGTCGACCAGCTCTTTACGGTCAAACTAATACTCTGAAAGTGCTAGGAATGCAACGTTGACGTATACCGAATCTTTGTCGACTTCAAGCAGGCATACGACAGTATCGATCGCGAAGTACTGTACAACATCATTCTCCAATTTGGGATACCGGTAAAATTATTGCGACTGACAAGGATGACGATGACCAACTCCGTCTCGCAGGTCAGGATCCATAAATGACTTACTGATCTATTTGAAACACTGGCAAGTGGCACCGACGCTTTTCAACCTAGCACTGGAATACGCTATTCGGGCTATGAATATGGACACATGCAAGACACTACTCATCAAGTCGACACAATTAGCAGCGAACGCCAACGATATCAACATCATGTCCCTAAGATTGGCCGACGCAGGAGAACTTCTGCATGCGCTTCATACCGCTGCAAAAGAAGTTGGTACGTACGTATACGTATCAACAAGGGTAAAACTAACTAAATCGACCATCAATATGGGGAACCTCAACATCGAGTTCGTGAATGACTTCATATACCTGGGTTGCAACTTGTCAAGGGACGCCAACGGAATTGACGAAATCAAGCGACGGATACAGTTAGCTAATAAGACTTTTTTCTCGGTTCCCCCTATAATAAAATCGAATCATATGCACAGAAACACGAAGCTCCGCGTGTATAAAATCATTAAACGACCAGTGCTATGCTATGGCTGCGATACATGGGCCCTAACTCAAGCCTCCGGAAACATGCTACACACATTCGAACACAAGGTTCTGCAGCGAATTTTCGGGCTTGTTTGTGATCGAGATGGATGGCGCATCCGATACAACCATATGTAAGTTGTATGAACTGTACGATGAACTGGAAGTTTCGAAAATCATCAAGCTACAACTACTTCAACTGGCAAGGCATGTACAACGAATGGACGATGATCGCATGCCAAAAAGAGCAATCAACGCAGAACAAGTCGACAGAGCGAGACTGCGAGGACGACCGAGAGCTCGTTGGGAGATCTCAGTATATGCGGAAGCCGAGAAGCTACTGGGCTTAAAAATTGAAGGACGCGGCACGTGACCAAGATTATTGGAAGACAACGATCCAGGCGGCCAAGGCTGTCGCGCCACGATAACGATGATGAACAGATATATTTTCGAAGTCTTAGCGGTGATAACTTTGCGATTATCTTATTATACCCATGATAAAGATACTTTATTGCAAAGTTTTCAACTTGATAAATTATCGATTATCTTAATCTTTTCCTGAAAAGATATCATTTTGAAGTCTACTAAACGATTTCTTTGGGATAATTTATCCAATTCTGATTATCATCGCCATTCATTCATTTCATTTATTTGAGTCTTTCTATTGCACAGGGAGTTACTTAATGACTATTGTATATGTACTCTTGGCAGCTAGACATACATGTATGTCAAAAAATCTTTGAAAAAATGACATTATTCGACGAAATTGTGTTTCGCCAATCCATGATGTAATAGATAATTATGTGGGAGTTATTTTTATTTGCCATTGCTCCTTGGCTTATTACTTGTAAGACCCGTAGAGTAGCCTTAAAACTAAATAACAAGATAAATATAACAATAATATAAGAGTTACAGAGAGGGCGGATGTCCGATTACGAAATATAATTAGCTCGGATGATGCCACCGTCTCTCTAGCCCTTATCCTTGAATTTTTAATTAGAATGTTCAGATTGGATATTATTGACCTATTCATGGTATGACTTCTATACTATATCCTTATAATCTTACTCAATAAGGATTTCGAGGCGAAAGGAATGTTATAGTGGTGCGTATGCCAACTCGCTAATAGAATAATTCATGATAAATAGGTATAGTCAAATCTACTTACATATATGATGCTTAATTTTCTTAATATATTTTACATAAATGTACAAAACAGCAATATAAGATATACGAGTATCTTGCCTTTCAGTTACGTTAGGATCTCTTTCTTCTTAAGGGTAAATATATTAAATAGTAAATATATATCAAAAGTAAATAGTTCATATGTTGAAAATTGCACATGATCTTATTTCTCTCAATTGCCCTAACCCATTGTGGGGCATAGCGCGTCAACTGTTCCATGTGGCCCTGTTGACGTTTCGACGGCATAAACTGGTTTCGGAGAATGCAGTTGCCAGCATGCACCTCCTGCACATCCATGGCCACGAACGTCGTCGTGGACGGGATTTGAACCCGAAACGGCGGTAGTCAAACATGATACTGATGCCTCAACACACTGCGCTACCGGATTTTATACTTAGTATATGTATATGTATTATTAAACCATATAATAATAGAGATACATAGATAAAATATGGTGAGAATTATTTGTATTGGAGCCTATTTTCAATTATATCATCAACTTTAAGTGTTACTGAGAGCACTTAGCCTATTATGTATGCTTTTTTAAATATACTAGTATTACAAAGTAGGAGAATTCTTGAAATTTAGATTACAATTTGTCGCTTTGGTAATACATTTTTAAAACTAGTTGATTAGGTACAATTCTAGTGGAAAAAGAAACAATAAATATATCATATTTAATTTTATTTTTAATCGAATTGCCAATTAGAGTTCGTGCAGTGCAGAATTAATTTTCCTTAATATTATTTTAAATTATCCGAATGGTTAATTAGAAGTGAGACCCCGAATCCAGAGGTCCTTCCAGAGAGAGGGTCAAAGAACTAACTAACCCCTATGCGAGGAGCAGGAATTTTTTAAGTAGAATGAAGGCATAAATGTACCTGCGGGGAGAGAGTCAGGTGGACGGAAATAAATGCTGGAAGGGAGATTTGTAAAAAGAACTCCTATTTAAGGAATTTACGTTCTTATGAAAGTTCTCCTACTAAATTAAGCAGATGTGACTGCCATTTCTTTAAACGTATTCGGGTGGATAAAATCATGAATTGCATAAGAAGAATGATGCCTGACTTGTCATACAAAAGAGAGTTCCGAAAATATTTTAGGTTAAGCCTGCGATACTTGGAGAGGCATTTACGAAGAATTTTCTTTCAAATATCTGAAGTTTTTCAGCCACCTTCGGTGAAATTGACGGATGTCAGTATAATTTAGCAGGTCAGATTAAGGTTTTATATAATTGTAATTTGACATTAGACGCAATCGACTTAGATGAAAAGAGAGAGCTAAGCTCTTTAGCTGCTGAATGGACTTTAGCGAGTATTTTCCTAACATGAGGATTAAGCCCACATTTGTTATTAAGAACGATGCGAAGATAGTTAAGATGGTCTTCTAGAGGAATGGATTCCCCATTTTTTTGTAGATTAATGCGCTTGCTTTCCGGTACGGCTTTATAGTGGCCTTTGTCGCTAGGATTGCGAAAACAGATTAGAGAACTCTTCTGGGAATTTATTTGAAACCCCCACTTGTGGAGAAACCAACAGATAGGAGCAAGTATCGTAGCTAAGCTAGTTTAGTTAACGCTTGGGATGGCTTAAGAGCTTCAGCAAACACAAACATATCGTCCGCAAAAAAGAGACTGCAGATAATTTGCTCAATTGAAGAGAGCCGATCTCCATTTTCATGATTTGAATGAATTGCACTTGGGATGTCATATATGAGAAAGGTAAAAAGCTTGGGCCCTAGGATAGAGCCTTGGGAGACTCCAGAAGACAACGAAAACAGTTCAGATTTTCGAGACACTCTGTGAATTTGAATTAATCTATCTTTGAGGAAATTGGCAATGATGGCTCAGTGCAAGAGGGCAGTTCGCCTCCACGAGTTTAAATATTAAACCATTGTGAGAGGTTGGGTCGAAAGCTTTTGCAGGTCGATGGCACAGGCCACTGTAGTTTCCTTTTTAGGGTTTTGTAGTACAACGAAACCCTTATGAAATCGGTCATGCGTCCGTCTGTCTGTGTGTCTGTCTGTCCAGGAAATATCTCACGAACCGCTGAAGCTACATGCATGAAATTTGGTGGAAACATGTAGAAGTATTATAATTCTCTGGAGAAAGCGATGCGTCGTAATAGGCCAACTTTAAGGGGGGACTCCATAGAGGGGAAATGAAGGTCAAAATTTTTATTTCGTTTGGTATAGGCAAGTGGGGTATCGTAAGAAAGGTACCGTCGAGTACATTCCATTTCCGACATTTTCTTGAAATTTGAAGAAAGGAGAAAAGAGGGAGAGGGGAAAATATGTGATCCGAGTTTGCCCCCCCCCCCCTTGCATTTCCAGACCGTTATACTTAGAAATATGAAAATTTACAGGAAAGCGGCATTTCACCAGCATAGAGAACTAAAAATAATAGAATTTTGAAATCTCATTAAAAAAGGTTAATAATAGTACATTTATATAGTTGCAGTTAGCACAGCGCTGCACCCTTTAAACACATTGTTGGTCAAAAGTATTGATGGCCAATGATAACTAGCACCACACGCAATAATATCTCGACGTTCCAATACAATCACGTAATATTTGATGATAGTACATTCATTTAAAGTTAGGCATTTTGACACTAACCATAAAAAAAATATACCTGCCGGTCTTATGCATAGTTGCGAGTACTACTTGCATTTTTCGTAGTGCGAATTGCAGTTATTCAATTAAACATTTTTGAAAGAGTATAGATTGGTAGGGAGCGATATGTCGTATTTGGCCAACATTGGAGGGGGGGGGGAGGGGGTCAGCATAGAGGCGAAATTACGGTCGATTTTTTATTTTTTATTTTTGGCATTTTCCTTAAATTTTCAGAAAGGGGAACAGTGGGGAGGGAGAAAATACTATTGTAGATCGTAATTCCCCCCCCCCCCCCCCCCCTTGCATTTCGAGATCGTTACACTTACAAATATGAAAACTTACAGGAAGGTGGGTTCTAAATAGCGAATAAAATGTAAAATAATGGAGATCAAAAGAACTGATGGCCAACGATAACCAACACCATAGGTAATAATATGTTCTAAGTTTCGTTACAATCAAGTAATATGAATTGGCATTTAAGATACTATATCTTGGGTAAGCCATTTTAATTATGGTTTTTTTTATCCATCTGAGTGGTACCAAGAAGAGCAAGGAGCCGATATTTACATACCAAAATAAGCGATTGCTACAAAACCCTCGGATTGCGGGCGTAGCCCTCTATATTCCGGTTTCATTTTTCTATGATTTTGAAAAACTGTTTCTTGCAGTGCCATAACAGCCATTTCAGTGGATCTGTGTTTTTCGAATCCAATTTAGTTATTTGGGATTAAAGGATCACTAAACATTGAAAATCCGTCCAAAATGATTTTCTCTAAATTTTCCCATTATTGAATAAGAGAGATATAGGGCGCAGCGATTCAATATCGATAGAACTCTGCTTTTTGGGGATTGGGTAAAGTAACGCTTGTTTCCAAGATGTCGGGCAATACGCTGCATTAATACAATTATTAAATATTTTGGTTAGATATCGACCTAGAGAGTCCGCACATTTTCTTAGAATGTGGTTTAGGATTCCGTCCGGACCGGAGCATTTTTTGTTATTGGCGGACGAGATGAAACTTCTTGTTTCTTCTATTGAAGTGAAATGTTGGTAATGCAAAGAGGCTGCAGGACATACAGAGCAATTGCTGTCAGAGAAGACAGTTAGAAGTGATCCTTCGATTTCAGATTAAAAATCAGATACTTTATTTTTGACTAGCGAATTTAGAGGTTCTGTCGGGAGGTGCCGGTGCTTAAGGATATTCTTAAAGTGTTCAGAGACGGTTCTAAGCTTGTCCTCGATTAAATAATACGTAGTCGCTCCTGCCGAAATTGGATCTTTGCTAAGGTTATACTGACTTTGCTTGCGGCCGGTAAGTTTACTAATTTGTTTAAACATCTGGGGGAAGGTCTGAGAGCCTGAAGTTTCTCCTTGTAATAGGTATTGGTTTCAGAGTTTATATGCCGTCTTATAATCGTGTTAAGAAAATTGATGTGACTTTTTAAAGATTGATAATCGTGGTTAACTCGATTAAAATTAGAGTGGAAAATTCTTTTTAGTCTCTGAATTAAATGTAGCCTCTTTTTGACTAACTCCTGAGTAAAAGGGGTGCGGTAGTCATATTTAGAATCGATGGTAGGTTTAAAGGGGCGTAAATATTCAAGCAGATAACTGAAGATTATGTAACGAATTCTTATAGTTGTCAATTTCTAAGTTGGTCAGGTTCCTGTTAGAAGGCAAATGGTCGACTACGTGGTCTGTTAAATTTGCCAGTTCTCCATTAAATGTAGTCTAGTCTACAAGGGAGAAGAAGAAAGAAGGCGGCACTGGAGGTACCAGGCTATTGTTTATTAAAGGAATGTTCATTATTATCCCGTCGTGGTCTGATGGGGCAGCAATAGTGTTGCAGCTGAAAGGCGTAGCTTGAAAAGGAGGAAGGAGATCAGGAGAGACTAGAAAATTGTCGATAAACGAAGCTCCCCGAGGAAAAGAGGGGGAGATTTCTCTTTCAGGAGGGGGTCACTACGCCGGGGGCAGTCAACGCCCAAGTGGTTTAGGCTACACGCGACACATCTTGAAGCATAGGCACAATTATTGGCAAAATGTCCGAATCAATGACATTTGTAGCCTTGGACAAGATTATTTTTATGAGGTTACTCCCACCAGTTTCTGACGTATCTTAGGGAAGTCATATATTTTCTGTCTTTGTCAGATTCAAGAGTTATTTTTAAGAATGGAAGAGAAACATTATTGTGCCCCGATCAAATAGTGGTAAGTTGAGCGATTCTGAACGAGTACCACGTTTTCCTTGTATTGTAGTAGTCCCATTTTAATCTTCAGGTTCCGGTGGACTCTGGATACTAAATCTATTGTGTAACCCTTTCGAGTTTGCATTGTTAGTATTGTCGGGGTTTGTTTTGTTTTTAGACATAAGCCTACCTGACACTAATTTAAAGTGGTTCAAGTCTTCATTTGTTGCCTCCTGGGTGGTGGTGTTGAAGTTTGCTTGTGATGTCGAGGATTGAATAGATGATATGGAGTTGGCGTCTTCCATTTCGCAGACGTTGTCAACATCCGCAACAGCGGAATGTTCTTTGGTGGAAATCCCAGATGAGCAACCAATCGTATTATTGGAACGTTGTTCAGTTGCTGCCCGATTGTTTAGTAATGTTGCTTCTATCTCTCGTTCCGAAAATTTTTCTGAAGCCATTTCTTGTCTTATTAGTTGGGTTTTGCTTGATGATATGTTGGCCGATATTCCAGATGGGGGCTTTTTCCGAATACGCATGTTAGCTTCAAAGTGGATACTGTTATTCCTCCCTATGTTGCAAGAAAAGTTACCCACATTACCAGTTACCACGCAGGGAACTTCGTAGTTTTATTCCAAAAAAAAAAACAGCTTTTCGTAAGCATTTATTATTAGCATTAATATCAAATTGATATAGTAATAGGAACCTAGTAACTAAAGTTAAATTCAACGTAGAAACTATAAAGTAATCAAAACCTCTGCACTGAGATCTTAGAGCCAGCAGATTAACACAAGGTAGGTATGAATTCTACTCCATGTTTTCACCCCACGGGTAAAACAATCTTATATTACAATAATAATATTCTGCTTCTGCGCAGCAAATGTTCAATTGCGAAACCGGTTCTACGAGTCCAGTTCACAGTTATTGTATGCGCCCTTTTCGACACATAGAACCAAATAATGCCCATAATTTCAGGTAGAATTCAAACAAATATTAATTAATATTAATTAATTCAACAACTTTAATGTTCGAGGTAATTGTTTTGTACCAATTGTACTGATTACACATTTGTTTTTATCACACAAAAATAAAGAATGACTGCTGAAGGCGACTTTCCGTCGCCATATGTAGAATAGCAAACGATTTGGTCTGAGATTTTTGAAAGAAGTTTTTGGTAAATAAAATATAATGAAATTGATGTATTTTTATAGCCTTTCAGCCTTCACAGTTCACAATTTTTAATGTTTAAGGGAAGGAGTAAGGTTAATTCGGTGAAAAAAACGTATTTTTACGATTTTTTTTGGCGATACAAAGAGTGTTAGGCTGCGCGCAAGTTGGCACACGTTCGTGTGTCGCGTTCACGTGTTTTATGTCAAACGGTGTGAGTCTATGGTTTTCAACCAAAGACACGAATCTGCCAATTTGGCAAATGCTCGGCTGTTGTCGTATCACCAAATTGGATTCATTATTGTGCGTTAACGCCAATAATTTAGTATGAAATATGTGCTTATGCACATCCTACTACTCTCCAGTCGTTTGTTTCGCGACTCAATTCTTACCTAATTATCCGGTTTAAAGCACAATAATGAACTCAGTTTGGGGATACGACAACAGCCGAGCATTTGTCAATTTGACAGATTCGCATCTTTGGTTGCAAACCATAGACCCAAACCATTTGAAGCAAACACGTGAACGCGACACGCGAACGTGAGCCAACATGCGCGCAGCCTTATTTTGATTTGTCAATTTCCATATAATACTGCAAGATTTAAACAATATTTTCCGAAATTTTCATTGCAAAATATTGAGAATTGAGCGAGTGACAGTGAGTCTCCGTAGGCGCCTCGAAAAAAAAGTTGTTTTGTGGTGTACATCATAACTCGCAGCAGAACCATCTAAAACAAAAAAATCAAAATGCACTTGTTAAAGGAGATGTTTCTCGAGGTAACCCTGGGAGGATTTTTTTTTTTCGATTTTTCAATTTTTCGTAGCAAAAAAATCGGCTAATTTGTTATTGTAAAATTCATAATTATTAATAGAAAAAAAGCTCTAAGGGATACCTGGGGAATTATGTGAAGAAGTACTGTGCAAAATTTTAAAACGATTGGTCTAGTAGATTTTGAGTTATAACGTACACGAACTTTAAAATAACAAGTTTCAAAAAAGCGCTTTGAAGTTTTGCACACTAAAAAATTTAAAATAAAATTCGATAATTCCATTATACTCACACAGAATCGTCGATGCCAGGTCCATTGAGCAAAAAGCTTTCATCAAGATTATCTAAAGCATCTTTTTGTATTTGTCTACGCAAAACTCTTCCTTCTTTACTGTCGTGCACCGCTTGCTCCTCTGCTCTACTAATTCGCAATTCGTCAACTTGTCGCGCTCACTCGTGAGAAGTTGGCTCTGTACCAATGTGCACTTCTTGCATAAAGGCTAACAAAGCAAAAGAACCTTCATTGAAAGTACATGCAGCTACATTAGCTGCAATTTCAACAATTGTAAAGGTGCCACTCACTGGCTTTGGAGAGATTTTTCAAATAAGCTGATTGAGACTCTCATTATTATTTTGCGTGAAACCTCCAAGACATCGCTGCAAAAGTGCGTGCTTGTTCAACTCCTCATAAATGGGCTTCATGGCTTCCAGAATATCAGTAGGAAGGGCTATGTAGCTGTGTTTGAATAATTCTAGACCATCTGCAGCTGCAGCTTTCTGCCATTCGCCCCAGGAGTCTTCGCCGCTCGAGCATTTCTCGTGCTGTGGATTCTCGTCGGTTGAACTGTAGTGATAATAAGTTGCCCATTGGCATTTTCCATCTTCTAAACTGAATAATGATTAAGTCGAATAGCCAGTCCATAGTTAATACTCAATTTGTCAATAATTTTAGCAGTAAGCTTTTCTTTGCCAGTAAGGCTTTTTATTTTTACGATCTTTCCGGCCTTGGTTTCTGTGTCAACTGCGCTTTTTTTACTAGTTCACGCAGACGTGTTCCCACTCTCTTTTGGACATGCCCTATGCATTCTTTTTTGTTTATCACAAAATCTTTACCATAAGGTTTTCTATTAACAACGCCGCTTTACGTCTTCGAGTCGCCGCGCCGTCTCCGGTGTATTTACGAAATTTCACCCCAAGATTTTCCAACGATCGTTTGAACATTTCTATAATTGCTGATACCTCCATGTTACCAGAGGGTTCGACGTGGTTGGCTTTGCAATTGCCGCTATTCACATGCTCTTCGTACCACGCTTCGTATTCGGCAGAGTCCAATTTGTTTTCCCAAGTCTTACAATCGTAGCAGCAACTACTTTTCACAAAAATGTCAAATGCCTTTCCAGTATAATATCCAATTACAGAAAAACGTTCTTTTTTTACCATGTGCCATCGCCTGATACAGTCAATTCTGACGTTTCTTCTAAATTATTTGCTTCACACATTGCTTCTTTCTCTTCTTGTACAGCCGATGCAAAATACTTCTTGGCAACATTTTTTATAGATTGACACATTTTTTTTTTCATATTTGAATTATAGGTTGGTTTCGATGAGAAAGCACTAGCCAAATCCATTAGTTTGCAAAACTGATTACATCCGGCTAAACCTAAGCTTAACACTAGCTTTACGAAAGCAAATCGATAATTGACATCGTATGCACCAGAATCCATTCTTTTACTAGATGGAATGTAATGAGGCTGTTTACACTTTTCACATGTAACTTTGATGTTGAAACCGAGACCTTCCTTTTTGCATGTTTGGAATGCAACTTTTCCATTACACTTTACACCTTTTACTAAAGTATAACTATTGCTATTGCTTGTGAAAAAATAAGAACAGCGGGACTATTTTTATTTTCTTCCGATGACGCGGTATTAACTTTCGCTTCGTCCCTTTTACGCTTATGAGGAGGCACTATTTTTTTCGGTCGACACAAGATCTCTTACTTTTCTTACGATCTTCTCTGATAATTTTTCGAGGCATTTTTAATAATAATAAATATAGTCACAGCAACAATTAAACACAAATCCAGTTTAAAATACCCGAAAAAAACACAACAAACACGAACGAAAACAGAGTCAAACTTTTAGCGCCACTTGCTCCTGCTCAGCACGGCATACAGCGATCAACTATGTATAGGTATATACCATGGCATGGCTTCTACCAAGAAATATTTTCAGGGATTATAAATGAATACAATAGGCTGGCAGCGAACTCATTATCGTCGCCAATAAGATATCATTCCGACTGGATATTTAATACGGAATCCTTATCTATTGCGATCAGATACCTTAGACTTATATGTAGTATGGGGTATATTGTTTTTGTCACGACGAAAATATGTAACACCTTAAAGGAGGCTCCGGAGGTATAGCAATGTATATATATATAAATGATCAGGGTCACCTCCTGATTCGATTTAGCCATGTCTGTCGCACGATAACTTTCGATAGAATGAAGCTAGGGCCTTGAATTGGTCAAATGCTGGTAGTATGATCTAGTTGGATGGTATTGAAATTGGGCATGATCAGGCCAAGAGAACGCCTACCTCCCCTACATATGTAAAATAATTAAATGTGTCTATAACTCCCGACTAAAAAATCATGAAAAGCTCTAGCTTTAGTATATTACTAGTGAGGGTAATCTTATACTCTCCTGGGAAAATAAAAGCGATCAGTTGAAAACTAACGGTAATTTTCTTACAAAGAGCCCCGTACTACCCTACTTATCTGGTTTTTTGTCCATAACTCCTGAACCAATTGACGTAGACATCTGATTTTTAGCATGTAACCCTGAGGTAAAAAGCTGCTTATGTTTCTGTAAGTTGGGCATAATCAGATCAAAGGAACACCTACCTCCCCTAAAAATTTCAAAAAATTAAATATTCCTTTAATTACGATAACTTTCGATAGAATGATACTACCGGGTTAAAAATTTTGTGGAATGTTGCTAGTAAAATCTGCTTAGTTGGTATTGAATATGAGCAAGATACGACCCAAGGAACCCCCACTCCCCTACAAATGAAACTTCAAATAAGCGATAACTTTTAATAGAATGAAGCCAGTGACTTGAAATTTTGGTCAAATGTTTGAAGTGAGATTGAATCAGTTGGCATTAAAGATGGGTAAGATCCGGACTAAGAAACCCCTACCTCCCCTAGAAATGAAACTTAAAATAAGCGATAACATACGACAAAATAAAGCTAGCGACTTGAAATTTTGGTCAAATGTTTGTAGTAGGATCCAGTTGGCTAATATTGAAAAAACGTAAAATCCGACCAACGAAACCCCTACTTCCCCTACAAATGAAACTTCAAATAAGCGATAACTTTCGATAGAGTGAAGCTAGAGACTTGAAATTCTGTTTAAATGTTTGTAGGGTGATCTAATTAGTTGGTGGCAATGATGGGCAAGATCCGACCCAAGGAACTCCTACCTCCCCTACAAGTGAAAATCCAAATAAGCAATAACTTTCGATAGAATGAAGCTAGCGACTTGAAAAATTCGACAAATATTTGTAGAATGGGTTAGTTAGTTAATTGATTTTGAGAATGGTCAAGATCCTACTAAATGAGTGCCAACCTCCCCTATGAACTGGCCATATGGAAGACCCATTCTTAATGCATGTGGTCGTTGCCAATTGGTACTTTTGGTATCACCACTAGGTCTGTACAAGTCTAGGGTACATACGCCTCGGACTCCGGGCCGAAGCTTCGCTTCGGCCTGGTTAAGATTTCATTTGGAAACTTATTGTTTATTGGGTTAATTTCATAGAACGGTGAAAATGAGGAGAATTTTTCTTTCGCGCGCTCTATGAAATTGATTGTTCGATGGAAGTGGTTGTGCGAGAGCACACTAGGGTGGAGCACAATAGACCTTCAGGTCGCCCTCCACCTAATCTAATGTGTGGCGAACTTTAAACAAAACAGAAGTGCAATTTATTGATCTCTCTATAGATTAACCCCAAATTCCAGGCGCGACGAAAAACTATTTACAAAAGGGCGCGAATATAACAGTTCGATAAATGCATTATTTATTTCCCACTGCGAGTAAACTTTTTAGATATGAAATGTTAATGGCGAAATATTATATTGAAAAGCGTATATTTAAAGCTGAATTCTATCATCTATGCACTATCCGCATCTCCTGCTTGGTTTATTGGATGCACGCCCGAACGACTATGTCTTTTCTTTTTTGCCAATACATAAGCATAATTAATATAGTTATATAGTATATATTGGAAAATATACGAGTACAAACAAGTTAAGCGATGAGCTAAACCGAAACCATTTCGCTCAACTTACTGCGGCGGCAGCCACCGCGGATTATGGAGCGGCGAGATGTATGTATAAACTGCTTGACTTGCTGCGGCGGCTGCCGTCGTGGCTTATAGAGTGGCTGGCTTAGAGTTAAATACAATAAAATGTAAACTTGTATCTCGCCGCGACTGTTTGCTTTATACACAGCGATGCGACGCTGATAAAATCGCGCCTCCAAAACGCTGCCTTAGTCTATACTGATTCATAAATAAGCTAGCTTTCGGCTAGCTTGCCGGAGGTATGATACTCTTCACACCTTCAACATTCTGCGCTGCTATACTATAGGTATAAATGGTACATTTTGAAATTGGCAGTAAAACTTGTTCCGATTCCACTGTTCCCCTGAGGGGTATATGAAATAGTGGACCGACTTCAACCAAATTTAGGAACGTGGTTTGGCGGTAACTATTATCGATTCATGTGAAATTTGGTAAATATATCTTTAGAAATAAAAACATAAATAAAAGAAAAACTTACCTTTGGACCGGTCGTTCCTAAGATAGCTATGTGATACAGTAGTCCAATTTCAACCAATTTCGGGATGTAGTTTGACAGTTTCCATTGAAAAGTATGAAATTCGGTTAAGATATCTTTAGAAACAAACAAGTTTTTCTCACAAACACTGACCTTTGGACCGGTCGTTCCTATGACAGCTATATGACGTAGTGGTCCGATTCTGTTGGTTCCGTGCCATAGAAAGAAGGCTTTGAAAAAAAATATCACCTTGATAGCTTCAAACTAAGAGACTAGTTTACATAGAAACAGACGGACAAAGCTTAATCAACTCATCTCGTCGTACTAAAAATAAATAACCGGCGCAACAGTCCAATTTGAACCACGGCTTCGAGATGAGTTAGCATCATCTCATTTTCTAGATCGTGACGGTTTTTGTGCAGAGGTATGTGATCAGCAACACGCTCAACCGAACTATTTACCCCATAATGGGTACTCATTTAACAGCTGAGTGGGCTCATAGTCCGACACGTAAATCCCCGGAATCGAACCGGGACCCAGTGCGTTGAAGGCGAACGTGCTAACCGTTGCGCCATCCGGACTACTACATCTCGCCGTACTGACCAAGAATATATATCGTTTAGGTATGTGGGCGGAGATGCTTGCTTCTGTGCGTAGCAAGCTTCATGACAAAGTTAATATATCCTATCACATTCGTGAAGGGTATAATAAACGATTATGTATTATGTAGCACTTAATTCGTTGCCAAATATATGTACTAATTTTTGATAAAGGACAGACGATCAATCACGCCATTTCCAACTACGTACTTATTTTTCAAAGCAACGTACTGTCTTCCTTGACATATTGCTGTAACTTTTTTAACATTTGACACCCATTCGAACAAAAAAAAAGCTCGCCGGATCTCTCCAAGATTATCTGAATTAAATAGGCGTGGCGTCTCGATGTGATAACGACGAAACAGAGAACTAAGATTTTTATAAAACGACTCGATAATTCGCAGTCTGTTTCGCGGTTAGCTTGAAAAAACAATTCGGCTTCTAACTATCCGTAGGCATTTGTTTATTATTTGAGCTTATTTAGTGTTTAGCAAGTGCAAGTTCAAGTGAACGAAAAATCACTCACACTTTTTTGGGATCCTAACTAACCGATATTGTTTAATATACTCCATAGTTTTTTATCAGTTTGTTTCGCGCTTCACTTGAAAAATTCAAACCTTCAACTTCCCATAGCCATTTGTCTAGTACTCGTTGTTGACAAGCTTTCCTGGCCTTTGCTTTAAGTGGAAGTTCAAGCAAACTTCCCACCCACACTTTTTCACCTTCACAGATAAAAGATTCTTCTATGTGAGATATTTGCAAACGAATCGTTGAATTGTCCTATTCAAATTCAAGTCATATTCGAATTATCTGCGACTGTCCGACATCGTCCTTCTGCAATATTGGTAAACTCTCTCTGCGAAGCGGGAGCCATCGACTAATTCGTTATTTCCTGCCGACAGTCGTGGGCACCTGTTGCTATAAAAGTCGAAAACTGTTGATCAACGTTTTCACTCTTGTGTCGCGATTGCCTCGAAATCATTGCACAGTAAAGTTTCGGAAAGTTAAAAATCGGTGAAATTTGAGGATTGTGTGTCAAACCTGCAATTTTGGATTTAAATATACATACATACATTCTAGTGTGAATAGTGCTGAGTTTAACAATTATTTCTTAAAAGCTGCTGTTAAAGTTTAAATAACAGGTTGGTTGCAATTACATAAATTCGGTTACTGTGACTTTTGGGAAATAAAAATGCATCGAATATGGAGTGGCCTCCTTAATCTGAATTATAAAAGTTACCAAAGAAGTATGTCGTTATACTGAAAAGAAATTACATAAATTAATAATAATTCGTTATCAAGAAAATGTAAATTATAGTGAAATCTGGTCTTACGAGTGACTTCGATTAAATCGTGTTACTGCTACAGTCGTACACTTTTCAAATACATACATTGGATTTATCTATAGAAGCTAATGAATTGATAATGAATCAGGACTAATTTATTATGAAAGCCTTCGAAGCATTAGTTAAACGAATGCTTGTACAGTGCGGTGTCCGAGTACCTATTGGAATAAGTATTTTTGGAATAGAGAAGAAAATAGGATTTAGTACAAATATACCAATCTTAAAGCACTTTTGTATTTCAAATGTTGACTTTCTAGTAACTTTGAATAAATATTTGTTTCTTTCATAAATACCTAAATATTTAATTGGCGAAACATTTTATGTAAGTGAAGCTTCCACGGTTTTCACCACACGATTCCTACTGCGATTCTAACCAGAAAAAATAAATGTTGCCTTTAGCTGCTTCTGCTACAGGCATTTGAATTAAAAAATACGCCGTTCTCACACTACTAAAAATGCAATACCTAATAGTTAAATTTGTACCATAATACAATATAATTCATAATAATAAGATAAATATTGTTTATTCAACAGCGCTGTGAAGTGAAAAAGAAAAATTGATTTGTTCTTTTAATACTCTTCAATTGTATACATACATAGTAATTTTCTTTCAAAAATTAAATCTTTGCTTTATTGTGAACAGAACAGATCAATATCATTAACTTCGCGCAGTTAAATCCTTTTACGTGATCAACAGAAGTATGATATTTAATTATATAGTATTGTTAAGCGCTTTGGGACACTTTGTTTGAATCGTAGTGCTCAATTTTGTTATTCATATTCAACATTTATCATAATAGGGGCTTGTAACATGCGGCATTGCAAAAAAAAATCGGTCGAAGCTGTAATCTACATCCTTAGCACTTTCTACGTGTGCAGAAGTATCTAAAAAAAGTAGTTTTATATGAATTTTTGCACAACCGAATTAAAAAAAATTGTATTTCAGTTTTGCAACTATTAGATATTAAAGTATCTTTTGCGAACTGAGTCTTTATTCCAACATTATCCCTTGGATAATTTTTCAGTTATTAGTATCAGTGATATTTGCGTTTTTTTTCTTAATTATTATCCCTGCAATTAAGGGATTCAGAAATAGAAAAAAAATGAAGCCGGAAAGTAGACGGCTTTGCCCGCAATGCGAGGGTTTTTTAGTTTCCGATGCCAATAGGAGATGAACTTTCCTATGGTTATTACTAACATTTTGCCTTAAGCCTTAGTGGGGCATAGCGCGTCAACTACTCCTGCGCGCCATCGTACTCTGTTCTGGGCAATGGAGCGCAACTTCCCAAACGACTTACCCAGCGCCTTACACTCTTTTGCCACAGATCGACGCCATGAGATTTGAGGACCCCCTCTTGGTCGGCCTTGGTTGGAAATGGGACTCCATTTCATGGCATGCAGTTATCCTCCTTTCGCAATGTGTGACCTATCCACTGCCATTTTCGCATGCGTATCAATTCGTCGATTGGCATCTGACCCGACTGAGCTCTTCACTTGATATTGTTTCGGGCCAGAAAATTCTTATAATTCGACGAAGACATGAGTTGAAGAAAACTTGCAGCTTTCTGGTAACTCTTACGGAAAGTTTTCATGTACTGCTCTCATACAAAAACACAAACAGCACCAAGGAGCGAAACAGGCCCAGCTGGGTCTTGATGCTGAGATAACTGCTCTGCCAGATTTAGCCTGGTTGATACGACGGACGATGTCTTGCTCCGTACCACCATTTTCGACAACAATGCTACCCGGGCAGACGAAGTTGTCCACCTTCCCCTCAGGCTGCCTATTAATATTTATGGCAATAGGTGTCGGATTTCTTTTTCGCAGTGGCGGGCTAAGGACCTTGGTCTTGTTGGTTCTAATCTTTAGCCCAACCTTGCTTGCCTCCCTCTCGAGATCTAACGCCATTGCGGATAGATCCATGATTTTGTGGGAGAGTAGGCATATGTCGTCAGCATAGTCAAAACGTTGTAGATAAAATGTCAAAGCCCATTGAATTCCTCTGTCTAGTCCGGATAGGGCTGCATGTAACACATCGCCGATCACTATGAGGAATAGGATCGGTGAGAGGATGCACCCCTGCCGTACTCCACTGTGAATTTCAAAGTCCCCCGACACCTTACCTTTATGCATTTCGCGCCGCCATAGGTTGCCTTAATAATAGCCAGAATATTCTCAGAGATGCCTCTCCTAGGCAAGGCCGTCCATTTAGAATGCCGGTTCGCACTATCGAAAGACTTCTCGAAATCTATGAAAAGCAAGTAAAGCAGAGAATCGTACTCAGCGCATGTTAAGACGAAATTGCAAGATTGCATTAAAAATAAAAGAAATTGCATTAATAGAATCACCCCCCGCGCCTATCTTCAACCTTTAAAAAATGGCTTACTAAATAACTGCGATTCACATTTGTCCGAATCAAGCTTTAATCGAGACAGAGTAAAATGAAAAAGCGACGAACAACAACATGCAAGTAGTACTCGTACCTGCACAAGAACCCAGTAGGTACTCGTATGTTTGTGGAATGTTTAGTGCCAAAACGCCACCTTTACATTATTAAATATCATGTTATTCTCACGAAACCTTACAGGATTATTGTCTATGGTTTTGATTATTGTTGGCCATAAATATTTTAACCCCGGATGTGTTTAAGGGATGCAGAAGTCTAACTATAGAAATATGTAAAATATACTATTATAAACCAATTTTGGAAAGGTATTAGAACTCCATTATTTCCCATTTTCTATGCTAGTGGACTGCCACCTTTCTGTAAGTTTTTGTAAGTACGCTCTGTATACCGGAACGATTCCACACTGCTTTTATTTACGCACCAGGCGGTATATTTTTGGCTTTCATTGTTCAGTATCTCTCACGTCCTCGTCATTTCTGCCATGTTCCAAATTTTTCGCGCGACGTTACCTCTGTCAATACCGAGCGGCCACTGGGTGTTCATCCCGCGACGCGGTAAAACGAAACGATTTCTCCCCACATCCACGAATACCGAGCCAATCAGGAAACACGCATTGAAATAAAGGCGCTCGGTAAGCTTTTGGTACCGCGTATACCGAGCATACTGATCCCCCAACGCTACCGTACCGACAAGTGAGGAAACGGCCTCAGTGTAACGGTCTATTGACGCGCTCAATGGCCGTGTTCGTTCGGCCACCGCTCTACGATCTAGAGAACGGGCGCAGCAGCTCGATCTTCAGTGCGTACAAAAATTGCCTCTGGGTTCTAATAGCAAAGATTAGGCATCACAAAGATACTGCAGTTCATACAAATTAACGCACCTGGTAGTAAATCTCCTTGAAAGAGATAGAGCGGCAACATTTCTTCAGTGTGGTATCTTCGTAATGTCTTATCTTTGTTAATAGAACTTCCACTGCACTCCGAGCTTGTCAGTATAAAGACGACGCGGATAGGAGGTGCATGCTAGCAACTGCACATCCGAAAAGTAGATATGCTATTGAAACGTCAACAAGGCATAGAAATGCTAGAGATGTTGACGTGCCCATGCTCCTGGAGGGGTCAAGGCAGTTTAGAGAGAGAGAGAGGATAGGAGGTGCATGCTAGCAACTGTACGTCCGAAAAGTAGATATGCGATCGAAATGTCAACAAGGCATAGAAATCCAAGAGACGTTGACGCTTCCATGCCCCTGGAAGGAAATTAGCGAGTGTAACGGTCTCAAAGGTCTCAAGGAAGTGAGAAAAATTATGATCTCATTTTTTCCCCTGTCCCCCTCTTCTCCTTTCTTCAAATTTAAATAAAATTCCATAAATTTAATAATGTGTTCGGCGTTACCTTTCATATGATACCCTACTTGCCTATACTGGACGAAAAAGTTTGTTTGACCTTTACTTCCCTTCTATGAGGACCCCTCTTAAAATTGTTCTATTAAGACGCATCGCTTTTTCGAGCAAGTTCAAAAATTTCTACACATTCCCACCAAATTTCAGCTTCAGCCGTTCGTGAGATATTCAATTTCTCTTACGCGACCTAGATTGAACGCAGCGGTAGCGACAGCGGCGAAAGCAGATCTGCATGTTGGTGTTGTTGCTGCTACCGCTGCTGCTGCTTTCTGCGTTCTGGGTCCGGCATTTCGCTTAGAACTGAGGAAACTCGCGCTGAAGAAAGTGTCTGGTACACCCGGTACATAACTTTCGTCATAACACTATCTTCTACGGGTTTTTATTAAAAAGTTCAGTTCAAAAATTGGTCAGAGGCCTTGAAAAGTGTTCCCCATAATACTCGTAAGATAAGCTGTTTAACAACAACATTAAGACAAAATCTAATAACTTCTTAGTGGTTTAAAATATAGCAATTATTCTGGTGGTATTTTTCCACAAAAAAAAATCTACATTCAACCCTGAAAATCTAGACGTTTCGAAGATGTACACAAAATACGCTTAAATAGGTTACTGTAGGTAAATAATTTCCAAAATTTTGGATTTTTCTTACCTATTTTTAAAGTTACATTCAGGGAAAAATATACCAAAATTCCTCTGGAATGCAAAGTGAACTTTAGCGGCTGATTAAAACAACAGTAGTCTATGGAGGCATTCGCAGTTACAGCGTCTGGAGCAATCTACTTTGTGAGCCACACTGAAAGTAGCGTCTGGAACAATGGTAAATATTAAAATATATTCGCCGTGTTCGATACAATCAAACATCCAAATCCCAATGAATCGAACGGCCTGGATCTGTGACGAGCGAGCTCAAATTGCCACCATCCATATAATTCGCCGCGTGGGGGCTAAGGCCGGCCGTACATTGTGTCGTAGGCAGGGCAGCCCGCGCAGTATACACATAGCATTGCTGTTGTAAAATATGATTTTGAAACTGGTGACAACAACAGTGCCATTTGCGTGCTGTGCGGGCTGCACTGCTTACGACGCAATGTGCGGCCAGCCTAATTGCGGACTTAGTATGGAAAGGTGTAGGGGCGAGAAACAAGTTGACGTTCAACCAATTCTTACGCAGATGTGATCCTTTACGAAACCTGGATCAAAGGCCAATCAATCGTTTTGTATAAAATCCGTCTTCGATCAGGTGAATCACTAATCACTAATCACAACAAGAAAAAACTTTCGTTCTACGCTCGTTTGTTGTTTTTATCATTTGAAGAAAATTCCCCAACCTGCCGCTAGAGACGCGGCCAAAGCAGCATGTTATAATTTTTTACGGATATGCAGATCTCCTTTAGTCCCTGCCCCAACTTAATTCGCTTATTAGGCGCCGCAATCTCGGGAAAAAGCTCCCAACCCTAGCAAAAATAACTTTAACACAACGAATGATCATAAAACAATGAAGAAAAGGGGTCATCACCACTTTTTTCTTCATAATAATATATTTGAGATCCTTTAAAAAAGGGAACAGCCATTCTGCATTTACCACTTTGAAATTAGCAGTAAAACCTATTCCGAATCCACTGTTCCTATGAGAGGGATATGAAATAGTAGGCTAATTTCACCTAAACTTAAAAATGTGGTTTGGCGGTGACTACCTATATAATCGATTAAAGATATCTTTAGAAATAATAAAGTTTTTCTGACAAAAACTTACTTTTGGACCGGCCGTTCCTATGGCAGCTATATGATAGAGTAGTCCAAGTTCAACCAATTTCGGGAATGTAGTTTGCTAATAGATACGATTGAAAAATATGAAATTTGGTAAAGATATCTTTAGAAACCAAATCATTTTTCTCAAAAAAAAAAAAAAAAACAGACTTTGGACCGGTCGTTCCCATGGCAGCTATATGACGCAGTGATCCGATTCCATTAGCTCCAACATATACATATATAGCGGGCAATAAAAAGCTTGATAGCTTTAAAACTGAGAGACTAGTTTGCATAGTAACAGACGGACAGACAGACAAAGCTTAACCGACTCATCTCGTCATACTGGCCAAGAATATAGTTTACATAGTCGAAG
Source organism: Chloromyia formosa (assembly GCA_964017055.1). Lineage (NCBI taxonomy): Eukaryota > Metazoa > Arthropoda > Insecta > Diptera > Stratiomyidae > Chloromyia > Chloromyia formosa. Next base: position 43,217,771 of record OZ024814.1, on the reverse strand, counting down.
ATGCTTCCTTCTGTGCGTTGTAAACTTCATGACAAAGTTAATATACCCTATCACATTCATGAAGGATATAAAGACACTCATCCCACGCTGGAAATATTGATAAGAGAATGAATTTGTTGATAATTTAATTAGTTCTAAATTGAGATAATTGAGATGCCCGTAGAAATAATAGCTATCTAAAAAGTAACGAAACTAAAATAAAATACATTTCTGAAAAAAAAATTGGAGCTCGCGAAAAACAAATGTAAACACCACTAAAAGATGTGTCCTGCAGAAAAATAAATACTACCCTTTCCAAATTATATTAAATTATCTGAATTTATAATATAGTAATACAAGAATCAACTTCACACGTTCAAATTTTCCTGCGAAATAACTTTTCAAACTTTTTCGTTTTCTACGGAAAAGTCATAAATCCTAGTTTTGGCGATTTGCATGATTTAACTGAATCATCCAACAGTACTTTAGTAACGATATTCGTCATTTTGCATTTTAAATGCATTTATTACCCTTTTCGGTCAACATAGTTGGAAGCGATAGAATGCATTCCAAATACAAATACAATAGGTTCACCCCGATTTCGATAAGTTTTACTGCTGACAAACATAAAACATTTGAGAAACTTGACATGAAATAGAAAGAAATTAATGTTTCAAATTTTGAAAGTTATGCCCGAACTAGATTGAATGCAGCATGCAGCAGCAGCGGCACCGGCAGCGATATGTCAAATTACAATAGAAAGCATGCATTTCCCTCCAGCGACCTAAATTGAACGAGGCGACAGCGACGAAAGCAAATCTGCCTGTTTTTGTTGTTGTTGATGCCGCTGCTGCTGCTTTCTGCGTTCGGGCATTAGGCGGAATATTGACTTTTGTATAGCAAATAGAGATTGTAAAATGACTATCAACTGAAAAAAAACAGTTCAAAGGAGTGCAACGTAATCTTGGGATTTCGAGAATAGTTTAACATTTATAATTGTTGTGGTAAGCAAAATTTTCAATTTCGATTCAAAATTATGAATACAAAGGGAAATACGACACAAATTTAAAGTTGAACGCAAGGATTATTTTACCATTTGAGTTTTTTTTTTGCAAAAAGCATGGTATCAGTGAAATTCAGATAAAGACTAAATTAGATAAAACAATCACAATTCGGCGTATCCTTTAAATTTTAAACAGGTGCGTTATTTTAAACGTTCGTGCAAATACCCAATATGGAATTACCGGAGTTTACCAGAAGTTATCGAATTATATGATCATTGAATTATACATGTAACAATCTTTTTTTATGTGTCGAAAAGAAGATGAGAGATCAAAATGAATGATGCTGGCAGCCATATGAGTTCTGATACACGGGACGCGTATACGCGATCGCGTGATTTTTACCCGAGTCGCGTAAATGTTAATAGTGTTCACACGTAAGTCGGGTTTACGCGGACAAAACGTCAGAAACGGGTATCGAAGATTTTAATCACGCGGAAATAATCCACAAGCCGTTGTGTTTACACGAGGTGCGTTTACGACTCGACAGCATATGTGCGACTACTGAAATCATTTATTTGCATGTCTTTGTTGTTGGATTATGGATTCAACGGCGGATAAGTACCCGTCGAGATACGTCGTCAGCTAACAAGTTACGCCTTGTAGTAAACCCGTTTGCTGTTTACACAAGACAGGTATCGTACAATAGATTTGACGCGCCCGTCGAGTTTAAACGTGCCATACACACACCGATCGATCGGCCGATCCGTCACCCGAAATCAATATCGGCCGACGGATTGGCGTGTGTATGTGGAAATCGCACCGATCGGGCGATCAATTTTGATCTGCCGATATTTTAGTGCGATTTTCGTGCGATCGATCGGTGACGATCGATTGGGTAGTGTATGTGATTATCGCAAGTGAATGTCAAATTACCAAATTATTAAATGATGAAATTTCAAGGATTCTAATGATTTAAATGGCACTGCAATTTAAATATCAAATATGTGGTATACGAAAATACCACACACATCCAAACAGTTAACAAAAATGAATCTAGGTTGGATTGGGAGTGAATCATAACCTATTTTTTGAATTGTCATTCGTTATCGCATCGCACGAAAATCGCTCAGTGTGTGTGCAGTGGACATCGGCAGATATTTTGTGGCGATCCATCGGCCGATCGATCGGACGACGGATCGGATAATGTATGGCGGCTATTACGCGTCTCGTGTATTAGAACCTTATTATTGTCATGATTTACGAAACGAGAAGTTAGTTACAATAAGCCATCATTCCGAGGTAGGCAGTGTGGTATGACTGAGCTTCTGGAAAACGTCATAGTTAATTAAGGTGAAAGTTCCATTATCTCGCTTTAATTTTCCAGCAAAATAGTGTAGCTTTCACTTAACCAAGAATTCAAGCCAACGATAAGTTTATTTTTGGATTAGCCAGCAAGAAGTGCTAGCTTTGATCCAATAGTGAAGCTCTGGAGAATGTTATTTCGACAAGATTACGCAAATGGCGGAATTCTTTTCTGATGTTTAGAACTGAAATTGGCCATAACAAAGGATTTGCAATGTATTGATCAGAATCATACGAAATCTTATGAGGTCAATGCCGAATCAAACTGAATTAATTAAGTGATTGAGTACGGGACAACATAATACGTAATATGTACGAGTTTAGTAAAAATAAGTATTCGACTTTGTTTCATAAAATAATTAACTGGCGCAACATTCCCTCGAGGGGCATGAGCGGATGGTCAAAATCTCTAGCATTTCTTTGCCTTGTTGACGTTTCGATAGCATATCTACTTTTCGGAAGTGCAGTTGCTAGCAGGTACCTCCTATCCGCGCCGTCTTGATACTGACAAGCTCGGAGCACTGTGAGAGTTCTATTAGTACCCACAGGCAGTTTTGATCGTACCGAGATTTGAACTCCGAGCTAGATTAGTATCGTGGAGCGGTGACTGAATGACCACGACCACCGTGTGGGACAAATTTACTAGATCCTGACCGAGTTATTTACCCCAAAATAGGTATGATACTTATTTAAAAGCTGAGTGGGCTCATAGCTCACACACGTAAATCGGAGCCCAGTGCATAAGCCAACGTGCTAGCCGCTGCGCCATCCGGACTACGTTTTTTTTTATAGCTTATTAAATATTTTTTTTTAAGTAAAGCTATTTAAATTTCCACAGGAAAATATTAATTTTTGTAAACAATTTAAATAATCAACTGTAAGTTTGATTTATGATCTAGAAATCCAGTTCGGAGGGGCCCGACTTTGTTAGTCTCTTAGAAAGCTTGTCCACATTTATGGGATTTTTGGTCATGGAGGGACTTGCGTCTATTGAAAGCGCGGACGCATTCTTCTTTAGAGAGTCGGTCAATTTTACCTTAGATTAGATTATATTAGGAGTATGGCCCCTAAGCTAACAACGATCTATTAGATAGTCTAGGGTTGACGATTGAGTTAGCTGACTAATTTTGGATGAGGCAATCACCTCCACTTAAGGGAGATGCCTCACAGGGAGACTCCAGGCGGCGGCGGCGAGTGGCTCATACTCGCAGAGGATGTGCTGAGAAGTCTCATCATCGCATTCGAAAAAAACGACAATTTTGGTCAGAGAAAATATCCATTCAGAATCGAGTGCCCTGTGAGTAGCTCGCAAAGAACATTCAGGGTGGACACACTTGCGTCCAAAATCTAAATTTTCCCCGGTCGAATCCAAAATTTCCCAGTCAAATCCATACATCGACCGGAAAAATTTGAATTTTGTGTATGTCCACTATTGCAGTGCTTCTGCCCATGCTTAGCAGTTCCAACGAATGCTTATATGAGCGGCATATAAACAATTTCGATTGTTTCAAGCCAGAGAATTTTTTTTATTGCACAACGGTTTCTAATGTACCTGCTCTCTTATATGTACTTTAATGCTACACAGAGAGATACCCCAGATGGTTTGTGTGTCGGTCTAGCCAGCTCGTTGGCAATTTCGTTAGTAGATGTTGACTTTGTTTGGAGAGCTAAGTCTGATCCGATGTCAAGCAAGGAACCAGTGCTTCTAAACACAGCGTTTGCGACTTGTTCTATGAGTAACTTCTCCAAAATGGCATCCTGTACGAGGGTCTGCTGGTCGGATGTAAGCTGGAAGGACTTTTGAGGGTATAATAGCCACCATTTCGATCGCTACCTTCGAGTAGGAGACTCCAGGCCTGCTGCTGGCTACTCTGTGAGCAGTAATAGCAGGGCCCCCGTACGATTGCAATTTTCTCTTAACGCGTTTTTTAATTAGTCATTTTCATTGCGAGGATTTTTCGTCTATGACTCTCAGGTGAAGTGCGAGAGTTTCATGCAAGGTAAACGTGGGCAAAATGATGCCTTGACGTATGAGGAGTTGATGGCTGATGGAGAATTGGTCGGAGATATACCTGAGAGGCCTGACTTTGGCAATTGCTGTAACGTCTTGCTTTTTGGGGACTTCCTAATTTTTGTCCTTTTATCAGCTTACTTTACTTTAAATTCTATGAGAGGATTTTGTCTCCAGCATTGATTCCGAGCGAGGTTTAAGCGCAAGGGAGCTTGTTCAGGCGCATGACCCAACTGGAGTAAAAAATTTATCTCATATTTTTATGCTAAATATTCTATGTTAGGACGAAGTATTAGCTGTTGTTCTACGTATATCAGTTTGTGATTTATTGCGTTTAGAGTAATGTAAGGGTGGTGACTTTCGCGTGGTGAAGAGTTTATGCGGTCGAATTGGGCTACCCTGCACACTACGGATTTCATTTAATCTGTTTTCAAATAATCCGTGGTCACTTTCACGGTTGTTTAATTCAAGTATACAGTCTCTAATTTCACATATGCCATTTCGATTAAAAAATCCTTTAATGGACCTTTTTTCTATTAATTTGGCTACACATACATAAATTGGTAGTCATATAAATATTACCCCAGGCCTAATAAAACATATATCTCTTCAGTAGAAAACGACAACATTCTTGCAAATATCACATTCGCATATTACCATAATACATAAATGATTGTTGGTTTAAATTCATATACATAATTCGGCATGAAAAGCTTTTCTTGTCTTATTACGAATTCAAATTGTTCTAAATACCTGAGGGTCGGATACAAATTAACATTCATATTTAAATGTCAACCATTTAGCACAATTTGAAACGTATGGCGATTGCACAAAATAAGTTGGGTTGTGTGAAGGGTTTAAGTGAACATTTTGGAAAAAAGGTAGTTTTTACTATACAACATTTGAAGTGATTTAAACAAGCTTTTTTTTCTTGCTACAGTAAAACCTTTCCTTACGCACACGTCTGTAGTACAGCCACTACTCTTAACGGACAGTTTTATCAGGTCCCGGCAAAAATATGGCATTTTCATACATTTTAAACCACTTCATTACGCAATCCCTCAACACAGGACACGAACACTATTATTAGTCCCAGTCAGAGTAAATTCAGCTCTTCAGAACACATAAATCTTCAAAAATATAGGTGGTTTAAAGGAGACAATTTGTATCACAAGTTGTAGAATGCAATAATATATATAGTTTCAAAAAGCCTAAATGACTAGTTCGATTTTGACCGACTGGCAGAGTAAATTCAGCCGAAAAAGGTTTTGAAAAAATCTCTTTCTTATTCATGTTCTCTTTGACAGGGCTTTAGCCTCGTAGGGAGCGTCTCGAGATCAGCTTTCTTTTCTTACGGATTGACTTTGTCCCTTGTCCCCTGATCCGAGCAGTAGAAAAAAATAGAGAGGAAAATGTGAGATTTAAAGATTTCAAAGAAAAATTTTCCAGATATTTCCGGTGGTCTGTGGTTAAATTTGGTTATGTGGAAATGTAATAGTATATGCACACCCGACACCTAAATCTTGATAGATTTGCAAATCCCGAAACCCATATACACTATTCGGTCTTCGTCCACCACCAAGATTAAGTTGACAGTTATGCTGTAGGTACATGTAAATTTTTTTCACTAGAACATACCGCGTAGAGTGTAGTGAAATGTTAAAAGCATATATTCAGGTGAAAAAGGAAATATTTCAACAAGATCTCGGTCAAAATCTAGATTAATAAATGTATGGTAAATCATGGGGATAGATTTAAAATCTCGAGAGTTACTCAAATCTCCTATGGTGTGCAAGGAATAGTTGAGAGTCTGTGGAGTTATCATTTGGTATTAATTGAACCAAGCTCTTGGTGTTCTATTTGAATTCATTTGTGATTGCCATAAATCTGTGTTGCGGAAAGATAGCCGTTAAACTCCAAATACCAAAAATTTACAGAAAATAAATTAAAATAGTTTTCCTGAAAATCGAACCGTGTTCCGTTTTAGACGAATCAATCGATTTGTCGGTGGATAAATTCCTACAACATTTTTTGAAGTCAGTCAGATCTTCAAAAGACTTAACGAACCGATAGTGGGAATTGTATACGCGTACATTTTCCAAATATTTCGAGGAGGTGGGTTGTTTAATATTATTGAAGATAGGGCTTATTGAGATATTAATACAGGTGTTTTCAATGATTGCGTAGAAAGGTGGGAAAGATAATCGACAATTAATTAGAGGGGGTATGTTGAGATTTTTGTAAGGGGGAAGAAGAACCCTGATATACTGCTACTACTCAATTTCCCTAACCCTTTATGGGTCATAGCACGTCAACTGTTCCATGTGGCCCAGCTGACGTTTCGTTGGCATAACCTAGATTCGGAGAATACACTTGCCAGTAGGCACCTCCTGATCCTTCATTTAACCGTCTACCTGCGACAAATCGGGAGATGCTGTGGCTTATTATTACGCCCCCCACCACAGGGAGAAGGCAACACAAACACCCAAAAAATGTTTTTTGACGGTAAATATGATCGATTAATGCGAAATTTTGCGAACATATCTCTAGAAATAAAAAAGTGTTGTTAACAAAAACTTACTTTTGGAACGGTTCCTATGACAGTTATATAATATAGTAGTCCAATTTGAACGAATTTCGGGAATGTTTGGCAGATATAATTGAAAATTATGAAAATTGGTTACGATATCTTTAGAAACAAAAAAGTTTTTCTCACTAAAACACACTTTTGGACCGGTTGTGCTTATGGCAGCTATATGACGTGTGGTCCGATTCCATTAGCTCCGACATATATACAGCGTGCAATAGAAAGAAAGTTTTGTACAAAATTTCAGTTAGATAGCTTCAAAACTGAGAAACTAGTTTGCATAGACACAGACGGACAAAGCTTAATCGACTCATCTCGCCATACTGACCAAGAATTGTAGTTTATATGGTCGGAGATGCTTCATTCTATGCATTTCAAACTTCATGACAAAGTTAATATACCCTATCACATTTTTGAAGGGTATAAAAACCGATAAGTTGAACCATCTGTCAATCATAAAATGAGTTTTATTGAATTGAAAGATTAGGTGAATTAAACAAAATGTGCCGAGTAAAACGGAAAATAAAATTGATTAAAGCGTAGAACAGAGTAGAAAATATTGTCCGTTGATTACTTCTGGCAAAGAGGATTGATATTCTACAAGAGTGATCACTCCATAGAACTTTCCCCTCTGCCATTAGATTTGTATGTATTGACAAATAGTATAAACTACAGTAGTCCGGATGGCGCAACGGTTAGCACGTTCGCCTTCAACGCACTGGGCCCCGGTTCTATTCCGGGGATTTACGTGTCGGACTATGAGCCCACTCAACTGTTAAATGAGTACCCATTATGGGGTAAATAACTCGGTTGAGCGTGTTGCTGATCACATACCTCTGCACAAAAACCGTCACGATCTAGAAAATGAGATGATGCTAACTCATCTCGAGGCCGTGGTTCAAATTGGACTGTTGCGCCAGTTATTTATTTTTATTTATAAACTACACAGTATAGATACACAAGAGAATCAATACATACAAATCTACCGGTGGAGGCTAAAGATGTATGGAGTGAGCTTACTTGTGTAGTCTATACTATTGGTCAATACATACAAATCTACTGGCAGAGGCGAAAGTTCTATGGAGTGGTCTCTCTTGTAGAATATCAATCCTCTTTGCTTCTGGTCTGTAGTGCATTTCTAGTGTTCACAAAGACATATAGAAGGAGATGAAAGCACCATTTACTGTACATTAAATTCTGGACGTAATTCCACCACATACGAACTAGGAAAAAGTAAACAGAGAGACACACACCCTCCACTGCGCAACACCCGTGCAGTCTACTATATATAAAAGCACAGGAAGCACAAAAGATGTCATCCCCTCTCAAACTTCTCCTTCGTGAACAATAACATTCCATTTTGTTTCTCTGCCACGGAACACCCGCCCGGTCCATATTAGAAGCAAAAGAGATGTCAAATTTCCATCCCCCTTCCTACTTCCTCACTTGTGCCGAATTACTTCGTTTCTCTCGCTCTTTTTCATTTCCTCTGATTCTCTCTTCATAGCTAGTGTTCTATAAGGCATGAAGCTTTATAACGAGATCTGGGTGAGAAGACAGCAAGAAGTGTACTTGAAACTCATTTTTAAAATGATTCATATATCATTAACTTTCTACGATCATCTTCTTTCTATGAAGATGCGCACCTGCCTTTACTTCCATATTTTCTAGTGTTGACTATGTTGAGGATATCCTTTATGAAAAAGGATACGTTACCAGAAACTCTGACTATGTACTAAAATCATTCCATTGCTCCAACCTACTTGTTTGAATTTGTCAGAAAAAAAACGAGAAAAAAAAACAACACGGCTTATTTTTTTTTCATTTTTTGCAAATAAATTTAATTTAAATTATTTGGAAATGCTCATGAATTTTGTTTAGAATTCTATATCATTGAAATACTTGATGATATGAAATTCCAAACATGTTTGGAACGGCAATAAGCTTCAGAGCAGTGCTGATCAGTCACATAATGGGAACGAAAATCGGGATTTTACATGGAATGACTAAACACGTTTTTCTGCTCACCTTAACCCTATTCAAAATGCATATTTTGTCTAGCATTTCACTTAAATAATTCTTTTAAATAAGTATTTCTATTGCGAAAGTTTCAACTATTCTCGTAATTTTCTAAACATCTTACATAAAACGTATAAATCACTGCTCATGTTTTTTACTGGTATATATTGTTTTATTTATAAAAAAAACATAACAATATTGCAACTTTCTACTCGAACGTGACCATCATACTATCAATGAAACCGTCCACGCAAACTTTTACGTTCTATGAATATGCAAGTTCTAGGTATTGGCGAACTCAAACAATTCAATTGAGAAAGTTCGAAAACTGAATAATTTTTCATTACATTTTAATTTAAAATGTTTTATCACGTGTCGCGTGGCTGCGATGTTATCATTTACATAAGTAATATAAATTCGTACTTACGAAATTTAAGTTAATCTATTTTAATAATAATTGACCAAATATAAAAGTAAATTATGCGTAACATGGGTCGTATGTAAAAACTGAAATATCAGTACTAACTGTTAAAATAGAATATCAACATGATTTGTAGAGAAAAATATTAATTAATAGAGAAAAAGTAATCAGTTCGTTGGCCGACATATGTCAAGGCTTAATTGACCTCAGGATTATGTGTTTACTCACAAGTGCTTTCAATAGAGATAGATGATGACGATATACGTATTGAATATCTACGTCATGGTGAGATAATGGTTTTCAAGCAAAGTCAAATAATTAAAACAAAAATCATCATGTAGTTGAAACTAGTCATGGTATGATTCGGTTATTTTGTAGATCGGATGGGACTTGATCCTGTACGATACATGACATAGGTCGGCAGACTTTCCCCATATTTGTGAAATGGAATGGATTAATCCAATTCACATATTTAAAGAAAAAAACTTTGTGTTGTTTACGTTTGACTCCACGTCAAGAAACCTGGAACAAAAGCCTCGGATTGGTCGGATCAATAACGGCGACCACGCAAACGACTAAAGGATTATTCTTTCGGATCCTGGAAAGTACGCTCCCTGAACAAACCGGGGGCCGAGAAGGCCCTCTTTCAACAGGTCGAAAAGCACAAACTGAGCATTACTGCAGTTCAGGAAGCAAATTGGGTTGACAGCGAGATCAATGACAACAAATCGCACACAATTTTGCAAGTGGCAAACCATCGGGCCGTAAGCCGTTTGGAGTAGCATTTATAGTGAGCACATTACTGACTTCAGACCCATAAATGAACGGCTGTGTGCGACTCGCATTAAGATTCAAATCTTCAATCAGTGGCTCATCAATGTGTACGCCCCCAATGAAGTTAAAGAAGCCGTAGTAAAAGACGAGTTCTGCGCCCGCCTTGAGACTCTCTTCGGCTCACACCAACAAACAACGTCAAACAGCTGCTGGGAGACTTTAATGTGAAAGTCGGAAATGAAAGGGGGACCACTGGAGGCCACAGTCTCCATGAAAAATGTATCGACAACTGCCAGCGACTTATCGACTTCGCCTGCAGTAGAAATCTAGTCGTAAGCTCTACGTGTTTCCCGCAACGGCGCATTCACAAGCAGACCTGGAAATCTCCAGACGCATATAACGTCAACCAAACTGATCACGTCCTCATTTGCGGGAGATAGACGTCAAGTGTGATGGATGTCCGCTCCTATCGAGAAGCAAACTACGACTCAGATCATCACTTGGTGAAAACGACCTACAGATGTGGAATGTCCTCAGTGCACCAATCGAGGATCAGCCCTCCCAAAATCTTTGCGGTTGATAAGCTTCTGAGCGATGCTACAGCGGAGGCGTATACTACAGCCCTTGAGGAAAGACTATAACCTATGCTACACAGCATCAGCAACACAGGCGTCCATGGGTACTGAGAAGAACTCAAGGGAGAAATTAGTGGGATATAAAGCCCCGCGAGCTCGAAATGACTGGTTCAACGTAGAATGCAAAAAGACAATGGATTCAACGAGGAACCAGAGCCAAAAAAGAAAAATATGGTGATCTACGGCGAATATCGAATAGAATAATTAGACGTATGAAACGTTAATACTTTGATGAGCAGTTGCTGGGTATTAACGAAAACCCAGCTAATAGGAACACCAGACAAGCGTACAAACTAGTAAATACAATTAAGAAAAATACTATCAACCCAGGACTAACCTCCGTAAGGACAAGAATGGAAATATCATCAGCGACACTGATGGCATTAACAAATGATGGGCCTCTTATTTTGGAGAGTTTCTCAACCTACCATCTAACATCCCCACACAAGACGCTCTGGACGATATTGCTTATCTAGGCCCACCCATACAACCCCCGACAGTAGAGGAAGTTGATCTCGCCTTGACGTCTTTAAAACGAAATAAAGCGCCGAGCGATGACGAGATTCCAGCTGAACTGCTAAAATTCGGTGGAACGGGTCTAGTTAATGCCATACATCAATTACTCCTGCGTGTATGGGTGATCCCAGACGATTGGTGCAGAAGCAATATCTGTCCAATTCACAAAAAGGGAGATAAACTGCTTTGTGAGAATTACAGGGGCATAGGCAGTACGTTCTATAAAATATTGACGAAAATTCTGAAAAATAAAATAAAACCGTGCGCAGAACGAATCATTGGCGAATATCAAAGCGGTTTCAGACCTGGTCGCTCCACAACCGATCTGCTCTTTACGGTCAAACTGATACTTCAGAAGTGCTTGGAATACAACGTAGACGTATACCAAAAATGAAATGTATGTCTGAAAATAAACTGAATCCCCAATTTTAACTTCATATATTTTATCAGCGACGGAAAAATCCCTACTTCCAGCAAGGTCGTTCCTGTTTACGAGAAAAAAGTGTTGCCGTTCTGGCAGTGGCGTAGCTAAGGTATTTAGCGCCCGATACAAAACTTCAGTACGACGCAGCCAAACCCCCCCCCCCCCCCCGGCCGCAATTTTTTTTTTAACGCAAACTATTCGGTAAATATATAGTGTACAAACAACGTAAATAATACTATTTTACTAATCTATTAGATACTACTTTTCTTATGGAAAAGATGAAATGATGTCCTTTTATATATTTGCGGGGGGGGCAAAAACTCCTCTTCCATAGTCCTCCGCGTGGGCGCCCCCTGGAACGGCAGGGGTCACTGACCATTGCCAACCAACGTCAAGCCGCCAGTGATGGCGGTGCGATGATTTGGTTGAGGTACCCCTGTGGTGTGGGGTGTGAAAAAAATACCACGGCCTTTCCCTTTGAGGGCCTGTCGTTAAAACCGACAATCAAAGGACAGGATGTGTATGCCAGCAACTTGCACTATCCGAAATCTTTATATGCTAACGAAACGTCAACTATGCCTCGGATAAGGACTGACTCAACGGTTACGACTTTTGGCTATCGTACAATGACAAAGATTGGATTCTGGAATGCGCGTACTCTCCTGGACAATGGATCAGAAGGTCCCCAGAACGCACGATTTCTTCAATTAGAGAGTGAACTTCTGCGGTATAAATTAAACATCTTAGGAGTTAGTGGGATAAGATGGTGGAACAGCGGAGAATTCATCTCTCCAACGGGCAGCACTGTAATGTTGTACTCCGGTAAAGCTACCGGTAGTCGTCGTGAGTCAGGTGTGGGGCTCCTTTTAACCAGAGCCGCGCGAAACTGTCTCTTATCCTGGGAACCGGTCTCTGACAGGGTCTTGACCGCCAGGTTCCGGACCAAAATGAGGAACATCTCAATAATACAATGTTATGCCCCTACTGAACCCGACAATGTCTTGGCAAAAGACTCCTTCTACGAAGAACTAAACGCCGTTCAGAGCAGAACACCTAAAGGTGACATTATAATGGTTATGGGTGATTTGAATGCGAAAGTTGGCGCCGATAACTATGGGCTCAGACATGTGATGGGGAGACACGGTCTTGGTGATCGTAATGACAACGGTGAAAGATTTGTAGAGTTCTGCAACTTTCACAGTCTCTTCATCGGTGGTACTATGTTTGAGCATAAGGACCACCACAAAATCAGTTGGTCCTCTGTTGATCGGCGCAGAACACAAAATCAGATCGACCATTTTGCCATTAGTAAAAGATTCAAGAGTTGCCTCCTGGACGTGCGAAACAAGAAGGGTGCCGATATTGGGATGGGAAGAGACCATTATCTTATGATCGCTAATGTTCGATTGCGTATAGCAGCCGTGCGCCGCCCCAGCGACGAAAGATCCAGGCCCCGCAAATTCAACACCGCTCGACTAAAAAATCCAGCTGTCTTACAACAATATAATGACCATCTTGCGCAAAAAGCGGCTGAGATAACTAGTCACCCAGATAGTGACATAAACGAAAACTGGGATGCCATAAAAAATGCGTACATTGATAGCGCAAATACCATCCTTGGCCCAAACCCGGATTGCCGGAATAAGCCCTGGATGTCCGACGCTTCATGGCAGCGGATTGTTGAAAGAAAGGAGCTGAAAGTTCGTTTGGCTGCAGTTTCAGACGACAATCGAAGCAGCATCGAACTCCTTTACCGTCAGAAAGCTCGAGAAGTTCAGAGTAGTGTGCGACACGATAAAAGAGTTTATGCCAATTCTCTTTTAGCGTCAGCAGAAGAAGCCGCTAGAAGTAACAACTTAAACGCCGTATACGGTGTCATCAAGGAGTTTACAGGTGGTCGTAACTCCTGCCAACATCCGGTGAAAGATAGTGATGGAAAGCTACTTATCTTGGAAGAAGATCAAATGAGGCGGTGGAAAGAACACTCCGCCGCGGTTTTGAACCGTGTAACCTCTGGTGAAGTTCCCCCTCATATAGATAATTTAGCTAACCATCAAAATGTGCGTATACGGTCCACTGCCCCGACTAAAGAGGAAATAGTCACTGCAATTATTGCACTAAAACGAGGAAAGGCCGCCGGACTTGACGGCATCCCTGCCGAACTTTATCAAGCAGCGCCAAGCGTAACTGCCGATTTGCTGCACCCACTTGTTGATAAAGCGTGGAATACAGAGACCTTTCCCACTGAGTGGAAGGAAGGTTTGATCATCAAACTTCCAAAGAAGGGTAGCCTCACAGACTGTAATAATTGGAGAGGCATTTGTGTGCTTCCTGCCGTTGCCAAGATAATAGCTAAAATCGTCCTGGAGAGACTAAACGCCCACTTAGAAAGCACAATTGATGAAGAGCAGGCTGGTTTTCGATCCGGATTCTCCTGTGTCGATCACATTAACACCTTGCGAATCATCATCGAGCAATGCGCTGAATACGATTCTCCGCTTCACTTGCTTTTCATCGATTTCGAAAAGGCTTTCGATAGTGTGAACCGGGATTCTATATGGGCGGCCTTGCGCAGGAGAGGCATCCCTGAGAAGCTTGTGGCTATTATTAAGGCAACCTATGACGGCGCGAAATGTCGCGTTCTGCATAAAGGTAAGGTGTCGGGGGACTTTGAGATTCGCAGTGGAGTTCGGCAGGGGTGCATCCTCTCACCGATCCTATTCTTCATTGTGATCGGCGATGTGTTGCATGCAGCCCTATCCGGACTCGACAGAGGAATTCAATGGACTTTGACATCTTATCTACAACATCTTGACTACGCTGACGACATTTGCCTATTCTCCCACAAAATCATGGATCTGTCCGCAATGGCGTTAGATCTCGAGAGGGAGGCAAGCAAGGTTGGGCTAAAGATTAATACCAACAAGACCAAGGTTCTTAGCCCGCCGTTGCGAAAAAGAAATCGGACACCTATTGCCATCAATATTAATGGGCAGCCTGTGGAGAAGGTGGACAACTTCGTCTACCTGGGTAGCATTGTTGCCGAAAATGGTGGTACGGAGCAGGACATCGCTCGTCGTATCAACCAGGCTAAACGCGCATACGGCATGCTGTCCAAAATCTGGCAGAGCAGTTATCTCAGCATCAAGACCAAGCTGGGCCTGTTTCGCTCCCTGGTACTATCAGTGCTTTTGTATGGGAGCAGTACATGGAAAGTTTCCGTAGGAGTTACCAGAAAGCTGCAAGTTTTCGTCAACTCATGTCTTCGTCGAATTTTAAGAATTTTCTGGCCCGAAACAATATCAAATGAAGAGCTAAGTCGGCGTACGGGTCAGATGCCAATCGACTAATTGATACGCAGGCGAAAATGGCAGTGGATAGGTCACACATTGCGGAAGAGTGATAACTGCATTGCTATGCATGCCATGAAATGGAACCCCATTTCCAACCAAGGCCGACCAAGAGGGGGTCCTCGAATCACATGGCGTCGATCTGTGGCAAAGGAGTGTCAGGTACTGGGTAAGTCTTTTGGGGAGTTGCGTCCCATTGCCCAGAACAGAGTACGATGGCGCGCAGGAGTAGTTGACGCGCTATGCCCCGCTAGGGGTTAAGGCAAAGTAGTAATATAGAATAGTTTCCAAATCATGCTTAAGGAAGCATTTAGTTACACTAACAATCACTCAAGTTGTTAGTGCAACTCTGTGGATTTATCCTGCTGTCTTGGTCGACTAACACGCCTATGCGTAGCCTGTAGCTTGTAGTTGAAAATTCAAATGTTCGAGCTATGTTATGTTCACATATACTTCATTTCGACGAGTTCCCTTCATTCAGAATTTTGCCACCTATTCAAATATTAGTGGTGAGTTTTCTAAATTACATAAATTGGAATTGTTTGTGACACTTGGTTTCATTCTGCACACCAACTTAGTATGCGTCTGTAGCTTAGCTCGGTAACGCACCGGGCATTTTTTGCTACTCGAAACACGGTCTCTGCGGTTCGCGCCCCGCAACGGGACCAACTATTTTTTATTCTCAAATTCCCTCTGAATTAATTTCTCCGAGCTTAGTGGTTTCGTATGGATAGTAGCACTCATCAGGTCTTGCATCTTTGCAGCTATCCATGTGCAAGACGACCACGAAAGTGTGAGAATTCTGTTTGTATAAGCCGTGAAGGCGTGATTTTACTTGAAAACTCGACCGTGGAGGTCTAGATGGTGTGAAGCACTTATATTAACTCACTAGAGGGGTGGAGAGAAGGTGAGAAGTGAAGATATTTGTTCCCTGGCAATTTTACTTTATGTATTAATCTTCTTGCAAATGTACAAGTGCGAATCATTTTCAATTTAAATTGGAATTGTTTGTGACACTTGGTTTCATTCTGCACACCAACTTAGTATGCGTCTGTAGCTTAGCTCGGTAACGCACCGGGCATTTTTTGCTACTCGAAACACGGTCTCTGCGGTTCGCGCCCCGCAACGGGACCAACTATTTTTTATTCTCAAATTCCCTCTGAATTAATTTCTCCGAGCTTAGTGGTTTCGTATGGATAGTAGCACTCATCAGGTCTTGCATCTTTGCAGCTATCCATGTGCAAGACGACCACGAAAGTGTGAGAATTCTGTTTGTATAAGCCGTGAATACGAAACCACTAAGCTCGGAGAAATTAATTCAGAGGGAATTTGAGAATAAAAAATAGTTGGTCCCGTTGCGGGGCGCGAACCGCAGAGACCGTGTTTCGAGTAGCAAAAAATGCCCGGTGCGTTACCGAGCTAAGCTACAGACGCATACTAAGTTGGTGTGCAGAATGAAACCAAGTGTCACAAACAATTCCAATTTAAATTGAAAATGATTCGCACTTGTACATTTGCAAGAAGATTAATACATAAAGTAAATTACATAAGTAAAATCATCGAAACGAAGTATAGTACTATATACATATGTGAACATAACATTAGTTCAACTGCCGTTGTGCCTGGGGCAGCGGCCCCCTTCGCCCCCCCCCCCAGCTACGCCACTGCGTTCTGGATTCCCCACTCTGTTTTTTGCAATTTTGTCTTCATATTCTTAATCAAAACCATTAACAGTTTTTTCAACTAGATTGTTGTTGTTAATTGCCCTGACCCCTCCAGGGGCATGGGCGCATCAATAGCTCTTGCATTTCTACGCTTTGTTAGCGTTTCGATAGCATATCTACTTTTCGGAAGTAAAGTTGCTAGCATGCACGGCCACCACAAGATTGGCCGTATTTTTTTTTAAAGGTTGCCGTCGAGAATCTCCTTTTGTTTTTGAATTTTCCCAGTTTGAACTTCAGATTCGCAATCAGCGACCTAAACAACCCTCTACCATGTGTGTATTGATAGAGAAAGAACCCGTCGAAACCGGATTGTAGAGTAGGATTAAATGGGGTTCTTTCCGTGAGCGGTGGCAAACCAACCATAGAAAATACTAAACCACCAAACCGCTGCAGCCAACAACTAGCTAGACAAACAGTCCATGAAAAACGACACTTACCTCACTTTGAAAGCCTGTGAATAAGCGAACAAAGTGTACTAATCGAGTTTTGTCTGTAAATCATCTAAATTCTAAACAAAACTACATATATTGTGAATGGAATGAATATTTTCTCGATGACAGCACGTTACTTAACATTCATCATTGCCCAGGCGTAGGTGTCACTAGCCTTTGCGTTTGAGTTTATTATGTCTGTATTTAGAATAATATTGCAAATAGCCGATTAGATTGTTTACATTGTAACAACATTGACTAGTCATTCTAGCAAAAGTGACTACTGCTGATAGAGTCTGATACTCTCTATATTTTTCGAATTCAGTTTTGAGTTTAGTCTTTTTTATCGACATTATGGTATATGAATACCAGTGTGTAGAATTTCACCCGTATATCCTTTACGCGCGTTCCGTCCAGAGCATAGGTTTGTTTTCCGTTTCACTTCATGCCTTGGAAAGTATTTTTGCCTTGACCAAAAAACTAAAAAAAAAAGTATCTTCAACAGTACACCAAGGCACTGGGCTCAGAACACTAATTCAGAAAATACTTATATTTGCTAGTTTTAGTTTTGGTTTCATTTCTTCTCCCTCTCTCTCTTAATTGCCCTAACCCCTTGTGGGGCTTAGCGAGTCAACTGTTCCATGTGGCCCAGTTGACGTTTCAACGGCATAAACTGGTTTCGGGGAATGCAGTTGCCAGCATGCACCTCCTGCACATCCATGGCGACGAACGTCGTGGACGGGACTCGAACCCGAAACGCCGGTAGTCAAATATGAGACTGATGCCTCAACACACTGCGCTACCTGTCGCCCCAAGAAGGTCCTGTTGACCCAGCGCGCACCCGCAGCAGCGCTAAACTTCATCGAATTACTTCGGCTAGTTTATAAGTTTTTATTACAATATAATAAAAAATAAACCCGGAATATAGAGGGCTACGCCCGCAATCCGAGGGTTTTGTATCAAGCGTTTATTTTGGTATGTAAATATCGGCTCCTAGCTCTTCTTGGTACCACTCAGATGGATAAAAACACCATAATTAAAATTTCTTAACCATGATATACATAGTATCTCACATGCCAATTCCCTTGTTCCCCTTTCTTCACATTCTTCTTTGTCATAACACCCCCCCCCCCCTCCGCCTGCCAGTACCAGTCGATAAATAAAATCTCCCCTAAAGTTGGCCAATTACATCGCTTTCTCCAGCGAATTATAGCATTTCTACACATTCTTACAGAATTTCATGTGTGTAGTTTCAACCGTTCGTCAGATATTCAATGGACACACGGACTGCCATTTGACCGATTTTATAAGAGTTTTATTTTTACTAAAATACAAAACCCTAATAAGAGAAATTTTATAAATACATATTTATTATTAGAATCACCCCGTCAATCAACCTTTACTCTTTAAAAAACGGTTAATCAAATAACTGAAACTCGCACTAAAAACAACATGCAAGTAGTACTCGCAACTATGTATGAGACCGGTAGGTGTATTTTTTAAATGGAGAGTGTCAAAATGGCTAAAATTATTTTAAATGAATGTACTATTATTAAATATTACGTGATTGTGACGAAACTAGGAGATACTATTGCCTGTGGTGTTTGTTATCGTTGGCATCAATATTTTTCGCCTCGGATGTGTTTGGGAGATGCAGGGGTGTCCTAACTGCAAATATATTGTAGAAATGTGCTATTATTAACCTATTTTGAAAAGATATCAAAATTCCATTATTTTTAGTTTTCTATGCTAGTAAAATAGCACTTTTCTGTAAGTTTTCATATTTCTAAGTGTAACGGTCGCGAAATGCAAGGGGGGGACAAGTTTTGATCTCATATTTTCCCCTCTACCTCTTTTCCCCTTTTTTCAAATTTGATGAAAATGACAAAAATGGAATGTACCAGATGAAAAAAACGTTTGACCTTCACTTCCCCTCTGTGGGAACCTCTCCTTAAAGTCAGCCTATTACGACGCATCGCTTTCTCCGGCGAATTGTAATATTTCTACATATTCCCACAAAATTTCAGCCGTTCGTGAGATATTCTATGGAAAGACGGACAGACGGACATTTGACCGATTTCTGAAGGGTTTTGTTTTTACTACAAAACCCTAAAATGAATGAAAGAAGAGCAATTTATTAAAACGCTTTGCTGCGATTACTGCTTCCAAACGATTGTTATGCTTTCAGTGCAGACTTTTCCGTTTTAACGGAAGCTGGGATCGTGATGCCACACCCTATAGATTTCAATAATTTTGGTGGTGACTATGTTTTTTTTGTGACCTTCCTCTTTGTGATGTTGGTAGCTCAGTGCGTTGAGGCGCTAGTCTGATATCTTATCCTCCCGGTTTTCGCGAGCTTGAATCCCATCGTTTGTACTGTCTTCCCCTTGTGGATTGGGGTGTAACAATGAGTCACATCCATTCCAGACTTATTGCAGGATCCCGCAAAATGAAATGGAGGTGTGTTTTCTATAATATTCATGCCAGTTGAGTTCCTCGGATTTATGACAGCTTGCCTAGTTCGGCATAAAGCCATGATTGTCCTCATCAGGAAGCCATTCTCAGACCTGGAGAAGCAGCCAACTATCCAGTAATTGACTGTACTTGCCCTGCCTCATGGTCCCTTTCAGAGGCGTCATATATGTACGTTGGTATGCTAAGATCAGAACAACCAGATCTGCTAAGAATTGTATACAGTAATGTTTCAGAAAATCACCATTCAGTGCTTTGATTACAAAAAGTCATATTTACACAGCTCCAGCTCGCAACATATATCAAGTCATATTCTGGTGTTCTCTGGCCAATCACGGTCGCTTTCTTTTTACGGCCTAAGTCAGGCGTAGGCGTGGCTTTTGACTCAACAGTGAACTATCAGATTTTTCTTAGCAAGCCATCTCCAGTAGCAGTGGTAGCAGTGCTGCGCGACAATCAAAAATTGAATGATCAACGGCTCAATTTGATTCAAAATCGACGTAAATTCTCAAAAAAAAACTTGCATAAACCATAACTCATACCATTTGCTTATATATGAGCCACTTTATAAAAATGCGAGGAAAATTAAATGATAAAAGAGAGAGCAAAATAAAATTACAGAACTATATCCAGCAGTAAAACATGTTACTTAAGTGAATTCAGACGTTTAAGACATTACCGTCAACCGTCGAATTGCATGATTAAAAGAGCGTTCATACATTGGTCAGCTCAACTTCAACTTGGACTCTTCTCGACATTTGCCCGACATCGGACTGCTCTCGGTACCCAATCTAAAAGATTGGAAGCATACACACTAGTCGTCTCGATCTCATCTTCACTGCGATTCGGACTCGAGACAGAAATGTCGAGCTAATTGGATTACTTCGGAAAAATAAATTGAAAATTTAGTGTGTTTATATATAGGGCGCCAGATACATATAGCTCAGGAAATGAATGCTCATTTGGGGGGGTCTAGACAGAAATGTCGGTTGTATAGCACTAAATTCTCTATAATAGTAGGCGTGTTTTTTGGGGAATTTATCGGGTGTAGGGTAAAATAACACACGCGTTACACAAACAACATTAACCTGGATAGCTTAGTGCGGTGGTTACCCTACACTCGATAACCCCTCAATAACTTCCACATGCATGACATATAGACAGCCTTAGTGTCGTGTGGAATCTAATATGTTGATGTTGGCACGTTTGTGTTTTTGCCAATCACGCCAAGTTCATTGGTAAACTAATATTACGTCTTGCTCTGATGGGGTCATGCCCATTATCAAATAATACATTTTCAATAGGATTACTAAAAATATCAATGTAACAAAAAAAAACGAAAAAAAAATAAGAATTTGCTGGGGATCGAACCCGCGACCCATTTGGATAGAGTTGCACTTGTAGGTGTCACTGATAAATAACTCGTTTGGATAATGCTTGTTAAGTTAGAGCGGTACGCCAAGCTTATAAATGTCCGCCGTAGCAATAAATAAACGATCCGACAATGAAACTGATATTTCATCCGAATTTGTAATTTATTTTCACCACATATGAGGCGCACCACTTGACGTCAGTGTAGACAACTTCACGATTCGGAATTTAACCTGGATGCTACCCTAGAGCGTTTTTTTGCGCAACCAGGGCAGGGACCCTAAACGGTTACGCAAATAAACACGCCTAGTGTCTCACATCATTTTTCATATCTTTTATAGTTTAAGAGATACGTAAAATACTTGTCAAATTCACACATTTCCCAAAAAAATCATTTTGCCTCACGTTTTTTCAAGTCTTTTTGCTTTTATCTTTTTTGCCATTCATTTCTCAAAAAAGGTAACCAGGAAAAAATTGTAAATAGTAAAATTTCCCAACAAATGAGTACACCAATTAGTATTGCATATTGAACTGATCAAAAGTTAGACCAATTTGAATATTTGGTTTAAATTACGATATTAACTTGTATAACGCAATCGTACATAAATAAAATAAATAAATCATAGACCTCGGTTTCTCTTCAAATTATTTTTTGTGGCGTGTAAGCAAATGCCTTCAGTTGGAAAAAAATAAAGATGTGAGAATTGAGGAAATCAAGTAGATCGCCTGACTTATTTGATGGAAAACCAGCAAAACGGTCACCACTCATCGTAGAAAGCTCAACTTAGTGTCAAATTATTCCGATTTGTGTAGTTGTTGCTGTAGTAGCAATGCCTACTGGCATGGAAGGTCTTTGGCAGCTCTTGGCCGTTCCTGGTGAACGGATCGCTCCGGCTTAAAGTATTGAACCTGCGGCAAAATAGAACAAGACCTTTTTTTTGGAATCTGGCATTTGTCCATAGAATTAATAGTTATGTAGTTTTAGGCAAATAAAGCGTCAGCTGCTAAACAGCTCCTAACTGCTTTCTCTCCCTCATCAAACAGGATTTTTAGTATGATATACGAGTATATTCTATAGGGCATTTTGAACAGGGGATATTTCGGCGTTTATTTTCTGCGGTTATGCCTACTTGTTTCGAGACTTGGTTTTACCTTTTGCTCGGTAAGTATTCTTGCTACTGATGTCCCAGTTTTTGATCGCGCCGAGATTTGTACTCCGAGTTTATAACGGACGGTTTGGTGGGCATCCGAAGATGCCCGTGGGGACGGAGCCTAAGGTATCATAATTGACCGTGAAGGTCGGGCTGTGCCATCTGGCGAAGAAAAAGGCCCCTCCACGAGCTAAGCAGAGGCCTATGCTTGCTGTAGCTCAGTTCGGGAAACGTGGGCGGGGTTTTCGCCGCTCGTTGCCCCTGTCCTTTACGTATTAGCAAAAATTCATTGGCCTAGGGAAAACAACACAAACAGGGGAGGTAAACATGGGGAATGATAAAAAATGAGGCGATAAGGATCGAATGGTTGGCGGACGGCGCAGATTTCCTCGCGTTCGCATCAGAGTCGAGGCGCAATGGGACCCTCGGCCTCTGGTTTCATACCACCGATAGATCCTTACTCATCAGGTGCTGCAATAGATCTGCCGGTGGAAGCAAAACCAGACCAGAATATGGTTCATTATAAGTTCTAGATTAGTATCGTAGAGCGGTGACCGAACGACCACGGCCATCGAGCGCGAGAAGGTTAAAGATAGGCTACATTTAAGCTAATTGTTATCCTTATAAAGGATTTTACTTAAATCGGAATTTGATATCGCATGCTATATACAAATATGATAGTTAAGTACATAAACGTATGACTATGAGAAAATAAGTCCAATAGAAGTTAGTATACACAAATAGTCTATGCTTCCAATAAGGATTTCATCTGCCATTCATTCTCGATTTCAAACGCTTGTTACAATTGACCATTTGATCTGAAGAGTAAACAACTTGTTCGGCATCTTGAATCTCCCTCGTGTTTTATTCCTTGTTTTGTGTAAAAGTCTAATATAAATATTTTTTAAAGAGTAAAAATGGATTTTTCGACATAACACAACAACAAATCATTTCTATGTATTAATTTTTAATATAAATAAAAGTCTACTGAATAACAAAACAGATGATGTCTAAAATGTATACTCTTCTCTCAGTACACTAATATGGAAAATTTCTTGCTTGATTTAATATCTTCCTACATACATATAAGTTGTTGTTTTGCCTACAGTAAAAGTACGAATAAGTTTATTATTACGAAATATTCAAAAGTCGGGAATATTTTCAGTGCCATGACTTATGATTTCACTTTAAACTGACAAAGGGTGGGAAGGATGGAAAAGGATTTTCTGTTTATTGAACTTTATGATATTATTGTTTTCATGGCAAATTAAATGGAGCAAACGGTTGTTTCCACGGTCATTTGAGAAAAAAACTTTTCCTATGATTTGTTACAACTTTTAATAAACACCTGTTTTGGTTACAGTGTAAAAGGAATAAAGTCAAATTTATAAAATTGGGTAGGAGGCAGGCCTACATACGAGTAGGTCTGCATTACATGGAAGCCTTCATGACTTGGTCCTTTCTTGAATCACATTCTGATTTCTTATTTTTTGCCACAAAGTCGCTTTTATAGATCCTGATTTCCTATATTCTACCTAATTCTATTGTATTTATCATATCGTAAATTGAATGCCAAAAATTTTACTTCTCAATGACTGCGTATAATGGGGGGTAAACGACTTTTCCATACATTGGGTCAAACCACTGACGGCCAAGTCTTAGCGATAATACAGTTTGGAAAAGCTAGGTAGCTCTAGCTTGAATAGCTACAACCAACACCTAAGCGTCTCAGATTTAGTAGGATGGAATGATTTGTGTAGTTGGACCTACAACATAGTTGTGTGAACTCCAGCACGTTTATGAAACCATGTGAAGCAGCTATCTCCGAGGCCACCCCCTTAATGGGGTTAAGCGATGTGCTGATAACTCGTCCTTGTAAAAACCACTCCACGTGAAGAAACCTGGAACAAAAGCCTCGAATTGGACGGATCAACAACGGCGACCACGCAAACGACTAACGGATCCTGGAATGTATGCTCCCTGAACAAACCGGGGGCCGAGCCAACAGGTCGAAAAGTACAAAGTGAACATTACCGCAGTTCAGGAAGCAAATTGGGTTGGCAGCGAGATCAATGACAACAAATCGCACACAATTTTTACAAATGGCAAACCATCGAGCCGCAAAGAGTTTGGAGTAGCATTTATAGTGAACCTCAAGCCGCACATTACTGACTTCAACTAAGACTCGATTCTCCAACCTCTAGCTCATCAATGTGCACGTTCCCACTGAAGTAAAAGAAGACGCAGTAAAAGACGAGTTCTACGCCCGCCTTGAGATTCTCTTCGACTCACTTCCAACAAACGACGTCAAATTGCTGCTGGGAGACTTTAACGCGATCATTGGAGGCCACAGTCTCCATGAAAAATGTATCGACAACGGACAGCGACTTATCAACTACGCCTGCAGTAGAAATCTGGTCGTAAGCTCTACGTGTTCCCCGTATCGACGCATTCACAAGCAGACCTGGAAATCTCCAGACGCACGTACCGTTAACCAAATTGATTACGTCCTTATATGCAAGAGATGGGCGTTTAGTGTAATAGATATCCGCTCCTATCGAGGAGCAAACTGCGACTCAGATCATCACTTGGTGAAGACGACCTGCAGATGAAGAATTTCGTCAGTGCACCAATCGAAAATAAGCGCTCCCAAAATCTATGCGGTTGATAAACTTCTGAGTGATGCTACGGCGGTGGTGTATACTACCGCCCTTTAGGAAAGACTATCGCCTATGCTACATAACATCAGCAGCACAGGCGTCCATGGGCTTTCGGAAGAACTCAAGTGCAAGCACTTTCGGAAGAACTCAAGTGTACGTCGCAGAGAAGGTCGCGGGGTATAAAGCTGGGGGAGCGCGAAGTGACTGGTTCGGCGAAGAATACAAAAATTCACTTGACGCGAAAAACGAAGCCTATAGACTATGGATTCAACGAGCAACCAGAGCCAAAAGAGAAAATTATGACAAGCTACGGCGAATATCGAATAGAATAATTAGATGTAAGAAACGTAAATCCTGTGTGGATACCCAGATTTTACGTTAAAACAGCAACATGGACCCCTTCCGAATTTTTGCGTCCTTGTCCACACTATACCGCTATCGCTTTTTCCTTAATCGGATGGTTTACACAAAAAATGGGATTTGGATGAATATGGAACCAGAGGAAAACATATTCGAAGGACAAAGGCGCTACATCGGACAGCACATCAAGTGAAGCCGATTCTAACCTCGGTTGTGTCGTTTATGGTTGATAATCGTGTTTTTAACGTAATTGTTGAACCTTATTGTGGGAAAGAAAGTTGATACCGTCTCTTGTGTCACCTGGGACTCATCAAAGCAAGAAATTTCGAGTTTTCTGTCAAATGCCAAACTGAACATGGCATTTGACAATGAGACAGCCGGCATGCCGTTTCTAAAACACGAAAATAATCACAATGTGCTGGTCAGTAATTGTGAAGCGCTAACTAAGCGCGGACTCAGCGATTTTTTGTTAGGAACGCAGCCAATGTTAGATTGACCGAAAATCATTTGTGCATAATTTGAGTCGAATAGATAGCTAAAATTGTGTTACACTTAAAAGTGCTTGCACAAATGTAGCTGAAAACAACGATTACAATGTCCGTGCTGCAGATCTCAAGTCACAGACTCGATAGCTATACATATTTGTTTAAATAACAAAAAAAAAATACAAAACTCGTATTGTTATTTTTTTATTTCAACATTCAACCTATACGATTTAATTTTGGGGCGATTCTTCATTCATATTTGGGGTAATAGTTCTAGTTCACCAATTTTGGTGCAATTTGTCGTTTAATTTTGAGGCGAAATTCCAGATGAAAAATCACCCCTAAAATTAAGGCAATTTTTAATTTTCCTTTGGGGGCGATAGTTCCTGGGCAATTTTTCATAGAGCCGTAGAAAATTCGTAAAAAAAGACGGCAAAACTTCGAGTTGTAACTTTTCTCATTGGTATGCCCCGTCAAAGGGGCACCTTCGAACGTTCTAAATCTAAAGACTTAGCTATGAGATAAATCTCGTTCCACAAACTCTAAGCCGGCCATATGGCTTACCGGCTTATTTCTCCGGTATACCGGAACGTGTATAGCCAAAAAAAGAGCTTTCAAACGTCGTATGTCGTCACAGTTTTCAATCAGTCGGAAAGTGACAAGTGAAAAAAAAATCCTTCGGTAACGTAAATACCGATTGAATTTTTTTTTCAATAGAATTAGATTCCAAGTAAACACCTTGACGTCCCACATGTTATTTTTTATAATCAATCTAAACTTTCACTAAAAAGTTACCATAAATATTTTCTAAATTTCTAGTCAAAACTACACTGTTGACTCACGATATTTTAAACAATGTTCTTACTTACAGGGATATACTCGACTGCATTATTGCCTACAATACAACATTTATGGCACTCCAGATGACACAGATTGTTATCCTTCTTGTTACGCTAATGGTTCATGGCGTTATGGTCCGTTCTGGCACTGTCCCCGTACTTTCCAGACAGGAACTATCCTACTTACTGGGCGAAGGCGTCAATTCTCGCGATTCATATCAGGATTTGGTATGTATTGATGTAAATATTGTACACGTAGTTTGAAATAAGTCTTGAAAATATGCTGATGTGTACGTAGTATCGTAGTAAGAGATACGAATTATGAAAAAAAATGCAAATCGACAATAGGTGTAGATGTAGTATAGATGTAGGACTCTTCTGACTGTTTTATTATTAGACATCGTATTTTCACGGAACTACCAATAAATACCACGTAAATTTATCTAATTTTGGTATTTCTCCTCAAAACTGACCTAAAGTGCAGAAATATTGCTCTATAGAACCAAGTTTTGCGGCAACTTTTTTTTAAATATTATCATCTGAATCTGCACTCCAAATACAAAAACACTCGTCCATCGTTGGCAAGGAATAGAGGGTCACTGTTTTAGGACCGTCCACTCCACACCTGTACGTAATACAGAACTCAAAAAAGTAAAAGGTCAGTATGTAAATGTTGTTAGATGCGCCGCGGGTTAGCACATGATTCTCTTCTGGGAATTTTCTACGCCACCTTTGTCCGTGTAACCTGCCAAACACATGCCTTTCACTTGATCTCAGAGCACTTCTAGGAACAAATACACCCATCGTCAAATTGAAAAAAAAAAACAAGCTAGCCTTCGACCTTCGTTGAGATTTATGGTGCATCTGCCACTTTGAAATTAGTAGTAAAACTTGTTCCGATTTCACTGTTCCTATGAGAGGTATATGAAATAGTGGGCCAATTTCAACCAAAATTTAGGGACGTGATTTAGCAGTCAATGCGATGGATAATATGAAATTCGGTAAAGATATCTTCAGAAATAAAAAAGTTTTCCTAACAAAAACCTGTTTTTGGAACGGTCGTTCCTATGACAGCTATATGATAGAGTAGTCCGATTTCAACCGAATTCAGAAATATGGTTTAAGTTTATTGATTAGTGCGAAATTTGAAAAAGATAGCTGTAGAAATAAAAATGTTTTCCCCACAAAGACTAATTTTTGGACCGGTCGTTCCTATGGCAGCTATATGACGTAGTGGTCCGATTCCGTTGGTTCCGACATATTTTTAGCGTACAATAGAAAGAAGGCTTCGTACAAGTATTTCAGCTCGATAGCTTTAAAACTGAGGGACTAGTTTACATAGAACCGAACAGACAGACGGACAGACGGGCAAAGCTTAATCGACTCGTCTCATCATACCGACCAATAATTGGTCGGAGATGCTTCCTTCTGTGCGTTGCAAACTTCATGACAAAGTTAATATACCCTATCACATTCGTGAAGGGTATAAAAAAAACTTTCTTCGAAGCACCATGATGGATCGCATTATTTAGAGAAAAACTTTCCTCAGATAAAGACTAACTCACCGGTTACGACCTTTGCCTATCGTCCAATGACAAAGATTGGTTTCAGTAATGTGCGTGCTCTCCTGAACAATGGATCAGAAAGTCCCCAGAATGCGCGATTTCTCCAATTTGAGAGTGAGCGGTATAAATTAAACATCATAGGAGCTAGTGAGATAAGATGGTGGAACAGCAGAGAATTTATCTCTCCAACGGGTAGCACTGTAATGTTGTACTCCGGTAAAGCTACCGGTAGTGCTCGTGAGTCAGGGCTCCTTTTAACCGGAGCTGCACGAAGCTGTCTCTTATCCTGGGATCCAGTCTCCGGCAGAATCATGACAGCCAGGTTCCGGTCCAAAATGAGAAATATCACACTTACATAATAGGTGGTTTTTTTTTCAAGATCCATATAGAACAGAGCAGGTTAAGACCACACAATTACACTAACAATTTGATCTGAGTTGCTCTCGATAGAACGTTAGTGCAGGATTTCTACTCTGTTAAATAGTTCCGCATTTGAAATGCAGGCGGCACAGGCGTCGAAATTTTAGACCAGTTTACAGTTTGGGAAACACATAAAGTTAATTTCCTCTCAATAAAATGTCCGTTTTGTCTAATTATTTAGAATAGTAAACATACAAAATTATTTTGCTGCCTAAAGGAAATTTGTCCGATTGTATATGTACTAAGGATTTAAGTTTTCTCTTGAAATTTTAGTTGACATTTGAATTCTAACTAAACCAAGACACACTCCCTTAGCAAAGACAAAAACTTACTCCGTTAAATTGCTCTGGATCGTTTTTTTCGTCGCTTAACCTGCTCTGCTCTGTATGAAAAAACGCGCCTATGCTAACTAACGATTAACGCCAACAAGACCAAGCTTCTTAGCCCGCGCCGTTGCGAGAAAGGAGAAATCCAACTCGTCCAATTGCCCTAATGGCAATCAATGGACACCTGATGGAAAAAGGTAGATCAATTCATATACCTAGGTAGGTAGCATTGTTGCCGAAATGCTCGTACGGAGCAGAACATCGCTCGTCGTATCAACCAGGCTAAATGCGCATTCGGCATGGTGTCTAAAATCTGGAAATGCAGTTATCTCAGTATTAAGACGAAGCTGGGCTTGTTCTGCTCCCTGGTACTGTCTGTGATGTTGTATGGGAGCAGCGCATGGAAAGTTCCCGTAAAACTTATCGGAAAGCTGCAAGTTTTCATGAACTCGTGTCTTCGTCGAATTTTAAGAATTAGAAGGATGTAGCCAATATAACAATAGGTGCGTTTTTTCGTACAGAGCAGAGCAAGTTATGTGACGAAAAAAACCATCCAGAGCAATTTAACGGAGTAGGGTTTTGTCTTTGCTAAGGGAGTGTGTCTTGGTTTAGTTGAAATTCAAATGTCAACTAGAATTTCAAGAGAAAACTGAAATCCTTAGTACAAATAAAAATGGGACAAATTTCCTTTAGGCAGCAAAATTATTTTTATGTTTGCTATTCCAAATAATTACACAAAACGGACAATTTATTGAGAGGAAATGAACTTTATGTGCTTCCCAAACTGTAAACTGGTCTAAAATTTCGACGCCTGCTCCGCCTGCATTTCAAATGTGGAACTATTTAACGGAGTAGAAATCCCGCACTAACGTTCTATCGAGAGCAACTCAGATCAAATTGTTAGTGTAATTGTGTGGTCTTAACCTGCTCTGCTCTATATGGATCTTGAAAAAAAACGCGCCTAATATCAAATGAAGAGCTGAGTCGGCGTACGGGTCAGATGCCAGTCGACGAACTGATACGCAGGCGAAACTGGCAGTGGATAGGTCACACATTGCGGAAGGATGATAACTGAATTGCTGGACATGGCATGAAATAGGACTCCATTCCAAATATGGGCCGACCAAGCGGTTGTCCTAGAAAGTCATGGAGTTCCTGGGTAAGTCGTGGGGCAGATGCGTCCCATTGCCCAGAGCCGAGTACGAAGTCGCACTGGAGTAGTTTACGCACTAAGCCCCACTGGGGGCTAAGGCATAGTATTAATAGCAGTAGTAATATACCTATACATACTGTATACCGAACGATCCAAGAGCATTCAAAACTAATCAAATTAAGTTTTGGGACGGGAAAAATTCTACTTCGTATGGAAAGGTATGAATCGATTCAGAATTTGTTTTCCGGTACGGCGTATTAAAATACACAATATAATTAATATTATTAGTCAAATTTTAACAGAGCAAAAAAATGTTGCTTTACAATGTTGTACTTTGTAAACAATGTATCTTATTTATACGGAATTTCAGTCATTAGAGTAAAGAATCAGCTGCAATTTAGTATTTACTTCAGTTTTCTACATTAAGTATTTTTCAATACGTTTTTATTATATGTTAATCATTTGCCCTAACTCCAAGGAGAGCATAGTATAATGAACCATATTCTAGTAGTGCTCCTTCCTCCGACAGATCGAAAGCAGCACCTACTCAATTGCCCTAACCCCTTGTGGGGCATAGTGCGTCAACTGTTCCATATGGCCCAGTTAACTTTTCGTTGGCATAAACTAGTTTCGGAGAATGCAGTTGCCAGCATGCACCTCCAAAGTGACCTGTCGGTGGTACAAAATCAGTGGCCGAGGGTACCATTCCACCCGGACCTCGATACGAGCGCGAGGGCATCTGAGCAGTACGCCAGCCATTCCATCCTTATCGCCCCATTTTTTGTATTCCCTATTTTTGCCTCCCCTGTTTGTAATATCTATTGGCCTGTGAATCCCTTTTAATAGCTGCGTTTCGTTTCGTACAGAGCAGAGTAAAGGAGGTTAAGCGGCAAAAAACGTTGTCTTAGTTTAGTTAATATTCAAATGTCAACTCAAATTTCAAGAGAAAACTTGAATCCTTAATACATATACAATCGAGTAAATTTCCTTTAGGCAGGAAAATTATTTTCTGAGTTTACTATTCCAAATCATTATACAAAACGAATATTCTATTGACGGGAAATTAACTTTATGTAATTCCCAAACTGTTCGAAAACCTCGACACTTGCGCCGCCTGCATTTCAAAACTCAGACTACTTAACGGAGCAACATTCTTGCACTGACGTTTTAGCCAGAGCCGCTCAGATCAAATTGTTAGTGTAATTGTGTGGTTTTAACCTGCTCTGCTCTGTATGGATGCTGAACAAACGCGCCTAATATGTACGGACAACGGGCGGCGACAACCCCGCCCACGTCTCCCGAACTGATCTACAGCAGGCACGGACATCTGTTCAGGTCGTTGAGGACCCTATTTCTTCGCCAGATGGCGCAACCTTCGGCTCCGTCCCCACGGGCATCTTCGGATGTCTATCAACTCGTCCATTATATTTTTGGCGCCAAACGTGGGGCGCATTTCTGGTCAAGAACAGGACTAAAAAGTACCTCATCGGCACTGTTTTTGGCCCTTCCACCGTCATACATCCCCAAATCCCCCCAATTTTTTCCCTTGACGCCTTTCCCTTCAAGTACCATTGCTTTGCTTTTCTCTGTAGCACCCCCATCCAGTATAAATTTAATGGAGATTATTAACTAAATTAAAGAATCCTGGAGGTTTATCAATTTTTTAAATGAAATGTTTGTTTGAATTTGTTTGTCAAAGAGTTTACAATAAAGAAATGTATGAATACTATTTAAAGGCATTTCTTTATTATTCCAGAAATTCCAGGGAAAAGCATCCGATATGGAACTTAATGCGCAATCAAAATTAAATTGGCTCCGACAATTGATTTCAACCGAAATCGAAAATCGTAAGAATGCGATATCTGATAATGATTTCAAAGAAGAGGTGCCTATGGGTCCACCGGCAATCGCGGCTAAGCCTAACCCTCCAATGGAAATTCATAAAAGATATGGTGGATGTAAGTACGACATTTTCTATTATGTTTTTTTTAAGCTGTTACGTCATAAGTTTGGGTTCAATTATTTTTAGAACTAAGTAGTTTAATAATTAATTTATATCTTTATAATGATAAATACATAGTTAAAATATGAACACAGAAAAAAACACAGTTTCTTATTGTTCACTTCAAATTATATGCTAAGTTGTTAAAACATTAAGCGCTATTGCTTGAAGTGTGTCCACGTGCGAAATAGGGGTAGAAGATCGCGATAGACCGTTTCGGGGGATTACAAAAGGAGTTCTGCAAAATATCTTCCAAAACGGTAATTCATGTGTGGTTGTGAAACATAACCATGACCCCAATTAGTTCTATTTGTAGGGAAGGTAGGCATACCTTTGGCCAGATCGTGCCCATTTGCGGTACCAACCAATTAGATGTTATTCTGAATATTTGGCAATATTTGACCAAATTTGCATGTCGGTAACTGTATTCTACCGGGAGTTTTCGTTCCGTTTTTCCTTGTGACGAAATCAATATTCCCTATATTTTTTGTGGTCTAGAGCAGGGGTCGGCAACCATCGGCCCTCCGTAACGGTTTGTGAGGCCCGCGAGGCAATAACGAATTATGTACTTTAAATATGGATCTACAAACGTTACTAAAACGATGGCAGACGTCATCAAAATCACAAACCGATCCTACCCAACTGTCATTGTCACAGTCTTGATTCCAATCCAATCGGAAATTTGGACGTTCGAATAGACTTGTTGACAAGAGTAGATTCAATTGCCTACGCGTCAAGTTTCGCTGCGTTTTTCAAAAGAATTTCGACCTGTCTTTTTTAAATAAATCCTACGGAAGCGTTAGTGAAAAAGAATTAATGATTCGGCATTGACGAGTATGTGACCTCATTTAAAGCTGGTCTTCGCAGAATCGCAGTCGAATTATCGAAAAGAGCAAGTTGGATCAACAGATCACGGCAATAAGGTAATAGACTAATTTTTGAAGTGGTTGTGTCTCTTCTTTGGAACAGGCCCATTTGTCATCTAATTTAACCTTATGCACACACCCTAGACAAGTATCAAAAGAATGATTATGATTCGAAAATTTTGTTTTCACTCAATTTATGTGAAGTATAAAATTCTTTCGGAACCTAATGTACTTGTAATTTTCGACTGGCACGCAATTTGCTCTAAATTCGAGCGAAATCTCTCAAAATCTATCCTAAATTCAATCAAAAATGCAACAAAATCTTTAATTTGGTTATGTTTGTATTAGCGTTTGATCTGTCAAAATATAGCTGGTGTCATGACAACAAATAAATAAACAAAATAAATTCATGAGAAATTATCATTTATTAACTTGTTGACATGACACCAGCTTTATTCGTTCTGATCAAATTAATTGTTTTGAGTAAAAGTCAGAGCAACTCTGAAATAAAAATGAGATTTGGGAAAACCTCTTTAAGGGCAAGTTTTTTTTGAACAGTTGCTCGAAAAAAGAGTGTTGTGGGACAATCTCGTGCCCAATCGAAAACGACGTAACTAAAAAATCGTATTTTCAAACCGCAAAATTCTGTTCTAGAACTCTTTAAAAATCGTAAAACTGTATTAAATTCAGAAAATCGTACAAAATATAACAAAACGCACTCCGCTGGGAAGTTTTGTACATAAAATTTTGTTCGAATAAACATTGTACAAATTGATTTATAGTAATAACGTCGGCCGGCGCTTTCCATATTTCAAATTTCCAACATTGGGCACGTGGATATCGGAATTTCGATTTAGAATGGAATTTCGGTTTGATTTTTGTGCACTGCCACTTGGGTGAATATCCTGAATAAAATCCAATTCGGATCAAGAGAAAATGTTCTGACTTATGTCCTTTTTGGTTAATGATATCTGCAGGCGGACTATACTTCTAATTTTAAAATTGCTTGTTTGGCGTGGTGTTAGCAACATAAATGTGATCGGTTTTCTTGCACTGCTACTTCATATTATTTCACTGCGCCTAAAGATACTTCTTTTGAAAGAGGCCCACTGTCCTAAAAAGGTTGCCGACTCCTGGCCTTTTTTTCGTTCGTAGCTAGAAATACTTCTTTTAGGTATTGAACAAATATAATCAATTTGAAATGAGCGTCGTCGATTTGACGAAGCATATCCTTCGTGTATGTCGAAAAGCATGTCCGTTTATAATTCAAATTCGCTCCAAAATTTTAGGGAGGTTTTTCGTCTTTTTTAAACAAAGGATTTGCGAAAACCATAGTTTCAAATTTAATGAACTTTTTTCCCAATATTTTGCGAAATATCGCCCCAAATTAAGAATAGTTTCCATTTTGGTTTTGGGCCGATGGTCCCTAGACCGATATTTTATTAAACCGTATAATATTATTTAATTTTTATGTTAAAAACAAAAAAAAACAAGAAATGTTTTTATTTGCGTTCATGTGGGTAATTTTTCCAGTACGCTTTGGTGACGCCGACCTTGCAAGATCTCCCAGAAAAATCTGCCAATTTGCAAGTTATTTGGAGCAATTGAAGCATTTTTGCAAATGTATGTATGCGTACCGGGGGGCAAAGACCTTTTCCATAGTCCTCCACGTGGGCGCCCCCTGGTAACGGCAGTGTATCAATTCGCTGACGGCCAATGTCTTAGCGATAAGACAGTTTGGAAAAGGCAGATAGCTGTAGCCTGAATGGCTGACAAACACCTAAGCGTCTCAGGTCTAGTAGGATGGAATGACTTGCGTAGTTGGACCTGCTACATAGTTGTGTGGGCTCCAGCACGTTTATTAAACCATCTGAAGCAGCTATCTCCGAGGCCATCCCCCGAATGGGGTTAAGCGACGTGCTGACAACTCGTCCTTGTAAAAACCACTCCATGTCAAGAAACCTGGAACAAAAGCCTCGGATTGGACGGATCAACAACGACGACCACGCAAACGAATAAAGGATTATTCTTTCGGATCCTGGAATGTACGCTCCCTGAACAAACCGGGGGCCGAGAAGGCCCTCCTTCAACAGGTCGAAAAGTACAAACTGAGCATTACTGCAGTCCAGGAAACAAATTGGCTTGGCAGCGAGATTAATGACAAGAAATCGCACACAATTTTTACAAGTGGCAAACCATCGGGCCGCAAGGAGTTTGGAGTAGCATTTATAGTGGACAATCACCTCAAACCGCATATTACTGACTTCAAACCCATAAATGAACGGCTGTGTGCGATTCGCATCAAGACTCGATTCTTCAATCTCTGGCTCATCAATGTGCATGCCCCCACTGAAGTTAAAGAAGACGCAGTAAAAGACGAGTTCTACGCCCGCCTTGAAACTCTCTTCGACTCACTTCCAACAAATGACGTCAAATTGCTGCTGGGAGACTTTAACGCGAAAGTCGGGAATGAAAGTTGGCATCGGGGGACCTCTGGAGGCCACAGCCTCCATGAAGAATGTAACGATAACGGCCAGCGACTTATCGACTTCGCCTGCAGCAGGAATCTAGTCGTAAGCTCTACGTGTTTCCCGCATCGACGCATTCACAAGCAGACCTGGAAGTCTCCAGACGCACATACCGTCAACCAAATTGACCACGTCCTCATTTGCAGGAGATGGGCGTCTAGTGTCATGGATGTCCGCTCCTATCGAGGAGCAAACTGCGACTCAGATCATCACTTGGTGAAGACGACCTACAGATGTAGAATTTCCTCAGTGCACCAGTCAAGAATCAGCCCTCCCAAAATCTTTGCGGTTGATAAGCTCTTGAGTGATGCTACAGCGGTGGCGTATACTACCGCCCTTGAAGAAAAACTATCACCTATGCTACACAACATCAGCAACACAGGCGTCCATGGGTTCTGGGAAGAACTCAAGGGTACCATCAAGGATGTCGCAGAGAAGGTCGTGGGATATAAAGCCCGGCGAGCGCGAAATGACTGGTTCGACGAAGAATGCAAAAATTCACTTGACGCGAAAAACGAGGCCTACAGACAATGGATTCAACGAGGAACCAGAGCCAGAAGAGAAAAATATGACGAGCTACGGCGAATATCGAATAGAATAATTAGACGTAAGAAACGTAAATACTTTGACGAGCAGTTGCTGAACATAAACGAAAACTTAGCTAATAGGAACACCAGACAAGCGTACAAACTAGTAAATACAATTAAGAACGGCTACCAACCCAGGACTAGCCTTTGTAAGGACAAGGATGGAAACATCATCAGCGACACCGATGGTATTAACAAACGATGGGCCTCTTATTTTGAAGAGCTTCTAAACCGACCATCTAACATCCCCACACAGGAAGCTCTCGATGATATTGTTGATCTAGGCCCACCCATTCAACCCCCGATAGTAGAGGAAGTTGATCTCGCGTTGCGGTCACTAAAACGAAATAAAGCGCCGGGCGCTGACGAGATCCCAGCTGAACTGCTAAGATTCGGTGGAACGAGTCTAGTTGATGCCATACATCAATTACTCCTGCGAGTATGGGAGAACGAGGAGATCCCAGACGATTGGCGCAGAAGCATCATCTGTCCAATCCATAAAAAGGGAGATAAATTGCGATGTGAGAATTACAGGGGCATCTCACTAGTTTGTACGTCCTATAAAATTTTGACGAAAATTCTGGAAAATAGAATAAAACCGTACGCAGAACGAGTCATTGGCGAATATCAAAGCGGTTTCAGACCTGGTCGCTCCACAACCGATCAGCTCTTCTCAGTCAAACTGATACTCCAGAGGTGCTGGGAATACAACGTAAACGTATACCAAATCTTTGTCGACTTCAAGCAGGCATACGACAGTATCGATCGTGGAGTACTGTACAACATCATGCTGCAATTTGGTATACCAGCAAAATTAGTGCGACTGACAAAGATGACGATGACCAACTCCGTCTCACAAGTCAGGATCCAGAATAGACTTACTGATCTATTTGAAACACGCACTGGTTTGAAACAGGGCGATGGACTGGCACCGACGCTCTTCAACCTAGCACTGGAATACGTTATTCGGGCCATGAATATGGACAACAGCAAGACGCTGCTCATCAAGTCGACACAATTAGCAGCGTACGCCGACGACATCAACATCATGTCCCGAAGATTGGCTGACGCAGAAGAACTTCTGCATACGCTCGATACCGCTGCAAAGGAAGTTGGATTACGTATTAACGAGGGTAAAACTAAAATAATGATGCAATCGGTGACAAGGACACCTGCACAACCGAGCATCAACGTGGGGGACCTCAACATCGAGTTCGTGAACAACTTCAACTACCTGGGTTGCAACCTGTCAAGGGACGCCAACGAAACTGACGAAATCAAGCGACGGATACAGTTAGCTAATAAGACTTTTTTCTCGGTTCTCCCCATAATGAAATCGAAGCATGTGCACAGAAACACGAAGCTCCGCGTGTACAAAACCATTATACGACCAGTGCTATGCTATGGCTGCGAAGCATGGACCCTAACTCAAGCCTCCGAAAACATGCTAGACACTTTCGAACGTAAGGTTCTACGGCGAATTTTCGGGGCTGTTTGCGATCGAGATGGATGGCGCATCCGGTACAACCATGAGTTGTATGAAATGTACGATGAGCTGCAAGTCTCGAAAATCGTCAAACTACAACGACTTCAATGGGCAGGGCATGTACAAAGAATGGACGATGATCGCATGCCTAAGAGAGTAATGAATGCAGAACGAGTCGACGGAGCGAGACTGCGAGGACGACCGAGATCTCGTTGGGAGAGCTCAGTAGGTGTGGACGCCGCGCAGCTGCTGGGCTCCCAAAATTGGAGGACGCGGTCACGTGACCGAGATAATTGGAGGACAATGATCCAGGCGGCCAAGGCCCGACGTCGGGCTGTCGCGCCACGATGATGATGATGTATGCGTACCTGTAATACCGAAGTGTCTTTACTTCGACGTTGTATGTTTTCTGGATGATTGTTGCATTACTTTTCACCTGAAATGTTTGAATGGACCAATTGACATAGCGATGAAATAATCTCAATTGTCTCCATCTTAATATTTTGTTATAATTATGTTTTCAAATGTTGTTCCTTTCCTATAGTAATCAAATGCACAGTATTGACTATACTCTCGAGCAACTTCTGACTCAGTAGCGAATTGCAATGGCAATTCAAATGAAAATTTGTATGATATAATTCGCAATGGCCAAGTTAAACTTATTACCGCGGGTGGAAAGTACCGATCAAATCGACGTCAATCCGTACCCTTAAGCCGTTCGATCTACCTTAATCCCCTGACAAACCTTGCACTTTCTTACTTGCCTACCGTCGATTTTAATATGGATATCGAGTGGGACAAGGCATCTGGCGGTAAATGTTCCTTGCCATTTCGGTGTACCACTTCAAGATCGTTCCGCTAAAGTCTCAGCCCACCTCACCTCACAACAAAAAATTGTCGCGCCGGTAATTGAACCCTTGCTCTTTGCATTGCAAAGCTATGATGACACAACGTTGGCCTTTACTCAGCTGGCATTAGAGCTAGTTTTTTTTGACGTATCCCAGTCCATTTCAATATTTCGTTTCTTACCCTTTTTTACTGCCACGTTTAGTGGTGACAGTAAAACATCCCTCATACCAAAGTAGATTTTTCGCCGCGGATTCACAAATTTATTTGCATTGAGGTTTGGAGTTATTTACACCAGTAGGACGCAAATTCGCGGCTCAAGCGACTTTGCAGCGATTTTTGTTTTTCCGTGAATTTGTCGCGTTTCAACGGCTACTGATGTTGATTTCAATTAAGTTCTGTTTAGCTTCCGTCACAAAGACGCGATTTTTTGGCTACATAAATTCAAATAAAACTTCGGTGAAATCGAAGAAATTCACATCAGTAGCCATAGAAACACGTATGGCGCGGTGAGAAGGAGGCTGATTTCTCTTAATTCCCTCAAATACACACCGCAAAACAATTAAAGGACCACTTAAAAAAATGCCAAATTCTTCCTGCTGAAAAGAACAAGGAAATCAAGGTGCAGCTTTTGATATTACTGTAGGGATTCTAAAAAGTATAAAACATTTTTAAAAATTAATTTCGAACATAACGGTATATTTCATGAAAATTTCACAAACTCTTCACAAAAAAAAAACAATATCCAGCAATATTTTATGATTTCTTATTTCTATTTTTTTATGTTTTATTAAGTTGTATGGCTGCTTAGTTGCGCGTATTGCCACCAGGGGATCAAATAACCGGCTGAAATCGATTAGGTTTGCTTCTAATGAGACACCTGATATCCTCTTCGGGGCTTATTCCAGCTCTCGGCTAACGAAGGTTGGAACGGCTCTTGATGCGTTACCCCAGCTGGTCTCATAAATATTCTATGGGATTTATGTAAATCTGGACTGCACGCTCGCCGGTGAAAATGGTCGATATTATTAGCATATGTACATGTTTACAGTATGCGTGCGGACCAAAATGAAATCCTGTACATCAGCACGTTGTTTTCCAGTAACACGAAGTCTTGGCGCTTCGTTAAAGTATCGCTGAGCTGTCAGATTGCAATTAGCTGTCAGAACTAAATCTCTTTTGTCATTTAAGTAAATAGCACCAAACACCATATTGGATCCATGGCTACCATCCAAAAGAGGGTGTGGGTTGAAAAGCACAGGAAATAAAACGTTCGTTTCCTTTTCTCTCAGACCCTGGCTCGACCATTATTTACACACAGGCAAAATTTCAATTCGTCAGAGATGAAAACTCATACTCCAATTGCAGTGGTTCCTAGCCAACCGATGTCGGGCGATTTTCTTGCTAATCGCGTTACTTTTACCGGATATCTGGAAATTGGGCCATTCACCCTTAAATGATTACGTACGCTTTGTTTAGAAATAACGGTTCCTTGGGCGTGTCTGGGGTCATTTAGAATGGAAAATGTTATGTTTCAACGGCTTCTGAGGGCATTTAATGGTATAAATCGGGCCTCGGCGTAAAATGTTGTTCTTAGTCGGCCTTGTCCTTATCTTCTTGTGAATTTTCCTGACGTCTGGAATCTTTTCCAAACACTTTGGATGACAGAATGTCTCTCTTCACGGCTCACTTCGCGGAATCAATGGCCTTCCTCGAGTAATGTCATAACCCTACATACTTCAAATTCATTGAGATGTCTTTTCGCACCTTGTGGCCGATTTATCACTTGCTAAACAATAGGAAACTTAAAAAAAAAAGGTACACAAAGGGACTGGAAAGACGGATAGAGGTATCCGAAATAACGACAAAAAAAAAAACAAGTGACTCTTTCATTTTCAGTTCTATGTAGTCAAATTTACCATTATGTTCGAAACTAACCCTCAAAAATATTTGCTATTGTATATTTCGCCCTTTCGGCACTATTACCGACAACTAAGTCTCGGCTTCCTCCTTTTATTTAACCGGAAGAATTAGGCGTTTTTTAAAGTAGTCCTTTAATTGTTTTGAAGTGTGTGTGTAGATATTAATATTATTTCGAATAACAGCAAATGAATAGTGGCAAAAAAATCGAGTCGGTGAAAAGGAAGCTTGAAACCCCATTTTTTAAAAGCAGTTGATCACTATTCTTAAAAAAAAACAAACACACAGCATGGATCATTGCATATGCCCGTCCATCATATGAATATATGGAACGGGTCAAAAATTAAAGAATAAAGTTGCAGACTTTAAAACTTTAATTTTTAGTTTTAGACTTTAGTGCTTTTGAAATTAGAATGTGTTTATCTGGTATACTTTTACGTGAGCTTTAAGTAAAATAGATCGTATAGAATACCGTATCACCTCAACTCTGCCATGTACATGTATTTCATTTATTATAAAATGCGCGTTCTTTTGCGTATCTTTCGAGTGTAGTGTAGGGTAAGAAACATACATTACACAACAACGACAACGGGTTTGTTCTTTGTGTAGCGCGTGCTCGTTACCCTACACTATACACTAATTATAATAAATATTCCTTCAAATCGAAAACTAAAATAAAAAAGAACGTTTAAAAAAATGGTGTACCAAAAACTAGATATTCAGAGCTATACATACATTATTCGCATACACAATTCTTCCTACGCTGCACAGTTCCGAAAATGTTCGCGGTTGCTATAAACAAAATAAATACACACTACTTACTAAAGATTGGAATGAAAATCATTTAAAATATATTTTTTTTTATTATCGATTTACATTTTTCTAGGCATGCCTATATTTTAATGTACTTTCACCATTGAATCTTATTTAGGGTCGTTTTCTCAATGTCTGGTTAAACTGGCAGTTAGCTATCTGGGACACTGAACTAAACCTTAGCGTATGCAACGCTCAAAATATGATAATGTAGAAAAATCAGCCAGATTTTCGTGGCGGAACTCTGCTGCCTGTTCTATTCTATTCTAAGTCTGTTCCGTCACTCAGCATTAATTTGAGGCTCAGTTTGTTTCAAATCCCCTTCCATCGAAAGAATTTCCAAAACTCTGTTCTTTATGATCCGTTTGATTGTCTAATTTGAATGTGCAAACGTAAACAGTTCTAGCTGTCAAAATCTCAGCAGCCCGTATCACCTGTTTTTAATTTTCGTCCGATAAATTTTTAACTGAAGGATGAGTGGCGTTAAGCGTTTATCTAAAGGATAAACTTTAACC
The DNA here is from genome assembly GCA_964017055.1 of Chloromyia formosa. Lineage (NCBI taxonomy): Eukaryota > Metazoa > Arthropoda > Insecta > Diptera > Stratiomyidae > Chloromyia > Chloromyia formosa. The sequence continues at coordinate 43,176,169 of OZ024814.1, read as the reverse complement.
AAACATTGAGAAAACGGTCCTTAATGTTGTAGTAAAGTATTTGCTAACTTATAAATATTTAATATTTGTCTTTGCCTTGCCATTCACATTATATTTGCCGCAATGTACTCGTAGTACCCCTCGAAGAATGTAAGTAGTAGGTAGAATTTTGAAAATGTATTCGCTATTCTAGTTTTACTTAATAAATAGAACTTTAAAATCCAAATTAGTTCAGTTTATGGTAATTTAAAATATATCTTTTTTTTTATTTGTAGATATGCGACCATGCTGGTTCAAGAACTGCCCTCTTGGCAGGAAAAGAAGTATATTCGCCCTATAAAAACGGATTATTACACACCATAATCACAACAAAAATGGATTGATATAATTTGCCTGGAATTGTTGTTCTATGTCGGACGAAGAAGTTTAAATGGAGAAGTTTAAATCTGTTTTACCTTTTAACTTGTTCAATGTTATCAATTACCCATACAATCAATGTTTAGAAAAAGTCAAAACATTAGGAAAAAAAATAAACGGCAAATTCCATCGTATTAGTCATGTGGAAATTCTTTACCGTCCAATCTAAATTTTTCTATTTATATTTATTAAATATCTAAATTTCATTTAGCAGTATGCATACCTTTATTGGATTTATTACATTTCTTCATTTGAATTGTACATAATATCGGAAGTGAAACAAAATTATCATACAAAATCATCCAATGAATAAAGAAGAGAAAACGAAATGTAGCATGTACGTTTGTTGTTATTTATTAACGAAAAAAGGAAGGCTATACAGAATTATTTATTACTACAAGTATTAAATACTAAACTATATATTATTGTAATGCAGAAATATTTATTGTAATTAAAAAAAATTAAAGCTACATTATATGACTTATCAGTCCTTATTGTATTCCTGTAAATATATTAATTAACAATTTACTGTTCGAGTGACTTGTTTTTTAATTCTAATAAGGCAATGAGGTGAGATGGCAGTACACATCACGTTACCCTTCTTAAAAAAATACTTGGCGCAACAGTTCAATCAATGGACCAAGGCCTCGAGATGAGATGGCATCATTTTATTTACTAGTGTAATCAATTTACACCGGTTATACATATCATCGGGTTACTACAAAAACAAACTAACTACATTTTTGCTATTTTGGCAAAGTGCTCTACTAAACATATGTTATACTGACAAAGCCAGACAAAGTTCTAATGCCTGAAGAGGGTGATCCATTGGAGTAGAAAAAAAGTAAAGTCACTTTGAAATACTTATCAAAGTAAGATTAGAGCACTTATACTTTAACATGATATTCTTGGCCACCTGTAACGGACGGTTTGGTGTGCATCTGAAGATGCCCGTGGGGACGGAGCCTGAGGTAGCATAATTGACCGTGAAGGTCGGGCTGTGCCATCTGGCGAAGAAAAAGGCTCCTCATAACGAGCTAAGCAGCAGCCTATGCTTCGATTAGAGACGTAAGTCTATAGACATACGACTCTAGACCTTTGAAGAGAGAGTATATGAGGAAGTGAAAAAGAGCGCGAGAAACGAAGCAATTCGGTACAAGTGAGGAAGTAGGAAGGGGGATGGAAATTTGACATCTCTTTTGCTCTATATGGATCGGGCGGGTGTTCCGCGGCAGAGAGACAGACTGGAATGTTATTGTTTCAATTGGAAAAGTAGGAGAGGGGATGACATCTTGCGTGCTTCCTGTGCTTTTATATAGACTGCGCGGGTGTTGCGCAGTGGAGGGCGTGTGTCTCTCTCTACTTTTTACGACTGGAATTGCTTCAAATAGTTTAGTGTTGAGTATATGCGGATTGGTCCTCCATAGGTATTCTCTGTGCTCTAGACGTACGGCGCGGCGTGCGTACGTACATCCATACAATACAAGAGACGTACGTTTTTATTCGTCGCATAAAAGTCGCCACATACGACAACAATTTTGGTAGCGAGCATGCATCGAACTTCGTCAAATACAAATGGAACAAGTTAGCCTTTGGCTAGCTTGCCAAAGGTATGATATCATACCTTCGTTGTGAGTTATGGTGCATTTGCCACTTCGAAAATAGTGGTAATACTTGTTCCGATTTCACTGTTCCTATGAGTGGTATATGAAATAGTGGGCCGATTTCAAGCAAATTCGGAAATGTGATTTAACTAAAAATACCATTAGTTAGTGTGAAATTTTAAAAAGATATCTTTAGGCTGCGCGCATGTTGGCTCACGTTCGCGTGTCGCGTTCACGTGTTTGCTGTCAAACGGTTTGGGTCTATAGTTTGCAACCAAAGATGCGAATCTGTCAAATTGACAAATGCTCGGCTGATGTCGTATCACCAAACTGAGTTCATTATTGTGCTTTCAAAACGGATAATTAGGTAAGAATTGAGTGGCAAAACAAACGACTGGAGAGTAGTAGGATGTGCATAAGCACATATTTCATACTAAATGATTGGCGTTAACGCACAATAATGAATCCAATTTGGTGATACGACGGCAGCCGAGCATTTGCCAAATTGACAGATTCGTGTCTTTGGTTGAAAACCATAGACTCACACCGTTTGACATAAAACACGTGAACGCGACACACGAACGTGTGCCAACTTGCGCGCAGCCTTAGAAATAAAAAAGTTTTTCCCACAAAGACTAATTTTTGGACCGGTCGTTCCTATGGCAGCTTCCTGACGTAGTGGTGAAATTCCATTGGTTCCGACATATATGTATAGCGTGCATAGAAAGAAGGCTTTGTGCAAAATTTCAGCTCGATAGCTTTAAAACTGAGGGACTAGTTTGCATAGAAACAGACAGACAGACGGACAAAGCTTAATCGACTCATCTCATCATACTGACCAAGAATATATACAGTTTATATGGTCGGAGATGCTTCCTTCTGTGCATTGCAAACTTCATGACAAAGTCAATATACCCAATCACATCCGCGAAGGGTATAAAAATTCTCCTCATTTTCATCGTTCTATGATATTTGATGATTCGATGGAAGTTCGGTCGTGGTTCTGCGCGATCGTCTGTGGCGACCTTAAGAATTCCTCCTTACGGTTAGTATGTTATGTACTAATCTTTTCATGCAAATGTGTTGCACGTATCTCTCCCACAAAAAAATAACATTGTCCGTTGCGCTCTACAATTGAACCCTTCTACTCAAAAAACCGGGTTTAAAGTAAAATGACTTGCAAAGTAATTGTTTTCTTTTGAAAATCGATCATAATGATGTGGAAACTTTTGACTTCGAATGAAATATGTTGGAGACTTAGAGAGCGAAAATTTTTCGTTGCGAACGTAACTTTGACAGTTTTTATATGAGACTTGGCACGAAAAGCCGACCTTAGTACTATGCTTAAGAGGAAAACAGATTTTTTACTTCAAATAATATATATTAGAGCAAAATGTTAGTCGACCCCAAACCCCAAGATCACTACAGTATACTAGATCATGATGGTGTACCTTGAGGCGTATGACACACTCAGTCGAGTTATTTACCTCAAATGGGTATTCATTTAACAGCTGAGTCCGGCTTGTAGTTCGACACGTAAATCCCCTTTCACCGAAAAGGATTCGAACCATGGGTCCAGTTCAAAGAAGAAAAATTTGCTAGTCGTTTCGCCATCTGGACTACTGCCCCGTCTTTGTAGAGATGGAAATTTTATAAGTAAACGATTTTGAACCTCTCATTCATCAGCAGTTTAGCGTCGTCGGATTAAATTTTCAACAATTGATCAACGGTTTTCACGTTTGAGGCGCAGTTGAGCAATTGTTGCTTAACTTCTCATTTCGTATGCAAAATTTAGTGAGTTTTATATAAATTTTGTACTCTACATCGTAGTTTGGGTGTAACGCATGTGTTGCTTGAGCAGAGCTCAAATGAGGACCGAGGCAGAGCCCTTGGTCGTTCCGACCCTGCCGGACTCCTGGGTGTTAAAACCTCGTCAGCGAGTGACCGAGTGTGATGCGAGCTTGATAGCTAGTTCGGCTATCGGTAGTGTGGGCGGGGCTACAGATCGTCACTGGCTGTCTCTTCTTTGGTTACAAAAAAACTCACACGTCGGCCCGAGTGCCCAAAACAAACGGGGAATCCCTACCAGCATGGGGCGCCGCGCCCTCTTCCCAAACCTTGGGCCAAGCCGAGCTATTTACCTATAGTTTAGCCCCCTTACAGAAAACGATGAGCAACTACGCGACGAAACGGAAGTTGGAGGGCCTTTGGGAATTCAGGGAGCAAGAGAAATTGTTTACGTGTGATTCATAGTGTAGTGTGTATAATCATTTAATCATAAAAAAAAAATTCTTTATTATTGATTCTCGGACCTAAGGTTTAGTTTTACTTAGCTCAGCAAATTTTTCATTACATTTCCTTTTTTTATAGTGTCATATTGTGAAATTTCTTGACACGATGAAATCTTAGCTATCATTACACATTCATAAAAAAAACTAACCAAGAGCACTTATCAAATGAAACCGGAATATAGAGGGCTACGCCCGCAATTCGAGGGTTTTGTAGCAAGCGCTTATTTTGGCATGTAAATACTGGCTCCCTGTTCTTCTTGGTACCCCTCATCTGAATAAAAACACCATAATTAAATGTTTTACCCATGATATAGTATCTTACATGCCAATTCACAAAAAGACTGCATCTGTCACCTCTCAAAGTAATAGTTTTAATACGAGAAGCTGTAGATAGATATGTATGTATACGAGATAAACTGTCCCACTCTTCGAGATGCTTAACCATTCATATTAAGACGACATTGCAAATTGCAAACTTGTGTAACGGCTTCGAAATTCAGGGCGGCTGGGACAAATTACGGTCTAATATTTTTTCCTCCTCCACTGTTCCCCTTTCTACAAATCTCAAGAAAATGCCAAAAATGGAATGTACTCAACATTACCTTTCTCACGACACCCCACTTGGCTATACCAGTGGATAAAAAAAATTTACCTTAATTTAGCCTCTATGTGGACCCTTTAAGTCAATGTACTATTATTAAATATCATGTCATTGTAATGAAACTTAAAGGTATTATTGCCTATGATGTTGGTTATCATCAGCCATCAATATTTTTGACCTAGGGTGTGCTTGAGAGGTGCAGGGGTGTGCTAACTGCAACTATAGAAATGTACTATTATTAACCTTTTTGGATGAGATTTAAAAATGCTATTATTTTCGGTTTTCTATGCTAGTGAAATGCCGCTTTTCTGTAAATTTTCATATGTCTAGCTATAACGGTCTCGAAATGCAAGGGGGGGGGGGACAAACTCGGACAACATATTTTCCCCTCTTCCTCTTTTCCCCTTTCTTCAAATTTGAAAAAAATTCCAAAAATGGAATGTACTCAACGGTACCTTTCTTACGATACCCCACTTGCCTATACCAAACGAAAAAAAAAATTCGACCTTCATTTCCCCTCTATGGCGACCCCCCCTTAAAGTTGACCTATTACGACGCATCGCTTTCTCCAGAGAATTATAGTATTTCTACATATTTCCACCAAATTTCATGCATGTAGCTTCAGCGGTTCGTGAGATATTTCATGGACAGACGGACAGACGGACAGACAGACGGACAGACGGACGCATGACCGATTTCATAAGGGTTTTGTTTTTATACAAAACCCTAAAAACGGATAGCTTCTAACCATTTACAATAGACTTCGTACTTATGAAATAACCATGTTCTCTAGTTCCAACAATGAAAGACGTTAAGTTGATCACATAGCACCTTCGGTAGTATAAAAAAAGATCTTAGAACTACCTTTGCCGAGAGAACTTTCATAAATAAATATTAAAAATGAGCATTTCTACCGGAAATAAAAGAAAATTTTGCTGACGAAAGTCGCCGATATTTTCATGTAACTTGTCCTTTTAACTTCAGTGTGAGCGTCACATTTGCTCCTTTTTCTTCTTTGGAACAATTTGTATAATACTAGATACGAGTACAATATTGTTATTAATAGAGTGAATTCACGCACGAAATAACGTTTAAACTAAGTATTATTCATCATCGTGGCGCGACAGCCCGATGTCGGGCCTCGGACGCCTGGATTCTTGTCCTCCAATTATCTCGGTCACATGACCGCGTCCTCCAATCTTGGAAGCCCAGTAGCTGCTCGGCGTCCACAAATAGTGAGCTTTCCCAACGAAATCTCGGTCGTCTAGGCAGTCTTGCTCCATCTACTCGTTTTGCATTCACTACTCTCTTTGGCATGCGATCATCGTCCATTCTTTGCACATGCCCTGCCCATTGAAGTCGTTGTAGTTTGACGATTTTCGAGACTTCCAGCTCATCGTACAGTTCATACAACTCATGGTTGCACCGGATGCGCCATCCATCTCGATTGCAAACAGCCCCGAAAATTCGCCGTAGAACCTTACGTTCAAATGTGACTAGCATGTTTCCGGAGGCTTGAGTTTGGGCCCATGCTTCGTAACCGTAGCATAGCACTGATCGTTTAATGGTTTTGTACACGCGGAGCTTCGTGTTTCTGTGTACATGCTTCGATTTCATTATGGGAAGAACCGAGAAAAAAGTCTTATTAGCTAACAGTATCCGTCGCTTGATTTCGTTAGTTTCATTGGCGTACCTTGATAGGTTGAAACGCAGGTATTTGAAGTCGTTCACGAACTCGATGTTGAGGTCCGTCACATAGATGCTCGGTTGTGCAGGTGTCCTTGTCGCCGATTGCATTATTATTTAGATTTTACCCTCGTTGATATGTAGTCCAACTTCTTTTGCAGCGGTTGTAACAGACGGTTTGGTGGGCATCCGAAGATGCCCGTGGGGACGGAGCCTTAGGTAGCATATGACCGTGAAGGTCGGGCCGTGCCATCTGGCGAAGAAAAAGGCCCCTCAACGAGCTAAGCAGCGGCCTATGCTTGCTGTAGCTCAGTTCGGGAGATGTGGGCGGGGTTTTCGCCGCTCGTTGCCCCTGTCCTTTACGTATTAACAAAAATTCATAGGCCTGGGGAAGACAACACAAACAGGGGAGGTAAAAATGGGGAATAAAAAAAACAGTCGATAAGGATGGAATGGTTGGCGGACGGATCAGACGCCCACGCGGTCGCACCTGGGTTCGGCTGTAATGGGACCCTCGGCCTCTGGTTTTGTACCACGAACAGATCACTACTCATCAGGTGCTGCTTCGATCTGCCGGTGGGAGCAGCACTAACAGACCATAATATGGTTCGTTACAGGTGGTTCATTACACGGTATCGAGCGTATGTTGAAGTTCTTCTGCGTCTACCAATCTTCGGACCATTATGTTGATATCGTCAGCGTACGCTGCTAATTGTGTCGACTTGATGAGTAGCGTGTAGCTGTTGTCCATATTCATAGCCCGAATAGCGTATTCCAGTGCTAGGTTGAAGAGCGTCGGTGCCAGACCATCGCCCTGTTTCAGACCAGTGCGTGTTTCAAATAGATCAGTAAGTCTATTACGGATCCTGTCAGTCGCACTAATTTGGCCGGTATACCAAATTACCGCATGATGTACAGTACTCCACGATCGATAATGTCATATGCCTGCTTGAAGTCGACAAAAATTTGGTATACGTTTACGTTGTATTCGCAGCATCAGTTTGACTGTAAAGAGCTGATCGGTTGTGGAGCGACCAGGTCTGAAACCATTTTGATATTCGCCAATGATTCGTTCTACGTACGGTTTTATTCTATTTTCCAGAATTTTCGTCAAAATTTTATAGGACGTACAAACTAGTGATATGCCAATGTAACCCTCACACCGGAGTTTATCTCTCTTTTTGTGAATTGGACAGATGATACTTCTGCGCCAATCGTCTGGGATCTCCTCGTCCTCCCATACTCGCAGGAGTAATTGATGTATGGCATTAGCTAGACCCGTTCCACCGAATTTTAGCAGTTCAGCTGGAATCTCGTCAGCGCCCTGCGCTTTATTTCGTTTTAGTGACCGCAACGCGAGATCAATTTCCTCTACTGTCGGGGGTTGTATGGGTGGGCCTAGATCAACAATATCGTCGACAGCTTCTTGTGTGGGGATGTTAGATGGTAGGTTCAGAAGCTCTTCAAAATAAGAGGCCCATCGTTTGTTAATGCCATCGGTATCGCTGATGATGTTTCCATCCTTGTCCTTACAAAGGCTAGTCCTGGGCTGGTAGCCGTTCTTAATTGTATTTACTAGTTTGTACGCTTGTCTGATGTTCCTATTAGCTAAGTTTTCGTTTATATTCAGCAACTGCTCGTCAAAGTATTTACGTTTCTTACGTCTAATTATTCTATTCGATATTCGCCGTAGCTCGTCATATTTTTCTCTTCTGGCTCAGATTCCTCGTTGAATCCATTGTCTGTAGGCCTCGTGTTTCGCGTCAAGTGAATTTTTGCTTTCATCGTCGAACCAGTCAAGTACATTTTATTGTTTGTGCTTAGAATACTTCCATCAGATTTCCATCTTGTTTTTGTCACTCCTTTCAGAGTAGAGCCAAATATATTAGTATAGATTCCACAAGAGTTATCACTCCATAGAAGTTTCGCCTTCGCCAGGAGATTTGTATGTATTGACAAATTGTATAAACTTAGTATAAACAAAGAGGATTGATAATTCTACAAGAGTTATCACTCCATATAACTTACCCCTCTGCCAGGAGATTTGTATGTATTGACAAATTGTATAGACTTCACAAGAAAGCTGACTCCGCCTCCGGCGGTAAATTTGTATGTATTGATTCTATTGAGTATTTATACTGTGTAGTTTATACTATGTTTATACAATTTATCAATACATACAAATCTCCTGGCAGAGGCGAAACTTCTATGGAGTGATAACTCTTGTGGAATCTATACTATTTGGTATAAACTACACAGTATAGATACACAAGAGAATCAATACATACAAATCTACCGCCGGAGGCGGAGTCAGCTTTCTTGTGAAGTCTATACAATTTGTCAATACATACAAATCTCCTGGCAGAAGGGAAAGTTATATGGAGTGATAACTCTTGTAGAATTATCAATCCTCTCTGACAAAACCGAATACGATAAAAACAAACGCGATATTCCGCTACGGCCAACGCGTGAGAGTTACAAGGTACCAGAGTGCAGGTTGCCCACCTTTGAAATTATCGTACTTACGGTTGTCATTTTGACTGACAATGTTGACTCGCCTTACCTTACACTCGACCACAATGATCCATACCAACTTGGCGCCCCGCGCTGGTGATTAGTAGTAGCAGCCTCGTATAGCGACCGTTTCTTTTGTCAGCTGAGGTTAAAAATAGTTGGGTGCTTCAGAGGACTTTTGGCACACCCGCTCACCATCTGTAATCACCATATTTACTACAAATCCTTAAAAAAGAATCGTCCTTCACAAGGAGAGGATAAAAATATCATTTAATCTAAATAAGTCCCTAGACTATACTCGCATCTTATCGCTAACCAAGCATTTAGAAGTTGTTTATAACATATCGCATTTCAAGATCCCGGTGAATCAAAAATAAGCATTAATAATAAATTTGAACAGTCCTGAATTGATGAAATGCCAGCTATTATCTAGAAATCGTTCTAAAATATTCATTCTTTTCTGAGGAATCGAACAATAATCGAAAATGTAAACTTTGGATTTCAACGAAATCGTTTGCCGAAAGCTAATAATGTGATGATGTACACTTCTGATAGAGAATTCTATTCTGAGGATAGGATATGATTCCATGGATACGCATGCATTAATTTTTAATTAGACAATCGATAAGAAATCTTTCGCAAGTAACGCTAATGAATTTATCATATAAAAAGTCATAATAGCGTTGTTTAAACGTTTGTCAAACGGTAAATTTACCGTTTCTGCTTGGCTATGGTTATAAACCAGTCAAAATCTGGCTTGTTTATGACCATATGGTTGTAAGCCAGGCAAAACGGTAAATTTACCGTTTCGCGAACGTCACCCGTGGGATATCGGGCTTAGACCATGCACCCCTAGGTGAGTGCTACTCCTACCTTGATCGTACGAGGCGATTAGGACCAATCACGTGCAGGCAACAACAACACCTCATGAACCTGCTGCACTGTTTAACATCTTTAGGACCTCCCACAGGTGAGTATGTGTGAATGGGCTGCCGAGTCTGGAGACCACCGTCGGATGTAAAAGGAAAGACCATAAAAATTTATTTTCCACACACTAGTGCCAAATAGTATAGATTCCACAAGAGTTATCACTCCATATAACTTTACCCTCTGCCAGGAGATTTATATGTATTGACAAATTGTATAGACTTCACAAGAAAGCTGACTCCGCCTCCGGCGGTAGATTTGTATGTATTGATTCTCTTGTGTATGTATACTGTGTAGTTTATACTATGTTTATACAATTTGTCAATACATACAAATCTCCTGGCAGAGACGAAACTTCTATGGAATGATAACTCTTATGGAATCTATACTATTTGATAGAACACGCAAGAAGCACCACCCCGCTGGGCACTACTTCTGATGCACAGTTGAGTGATCCCAGAGCGAACATTGTTCGCGCCAGAGCTTGACGGTTTCCGGGGACGAGCGCTATGAGGCAGTCCAAGTTCCAAGTACACTGTAGAGAAGCTGAGGGTTGCAAGCTGGAATTTCGTATCCATGACGGGAAAGAGCGAAGAACTGGAGGACGTCATGAAACGGAGAAGGATAGACATTATGTGCGTGCAGGAGACCAAGTGGCGAAATGACCAGGTGGACCGAGCTCGTTTTTTGACGAATTCCAAAAAGTACAAATTGTACTATAATGGAAACTCGAATAATAGAAACGGGGTTGGCGTTATTCTGTTACCGGTGTTACTTAACAGCATCGTGAGTATCCCGAAGATAAGCGACCACTTGATAAGTATCAATCAAGTTATCTGCGAAAGAGTGTGGAACGTCATAAGTGCCTACGCTCCCCAAGTGGATTTGCAGTAAAGTGAAAAGGTACCAGATACCGAGCAGTTTTTTTTTGGAGGGGATTTCAATGGCTATGCGGGAGAATCGAACTATGATTACGAGGATTGCCATGGTGGGAAGGGTAGCCAATCAACAGCCAGAAATGATGAAGGTGAGGCTATGGCAGATCGGCAGATCGATCAGCCGATGAATCACCACAAAATATCTGCCGATCTCTGCTGCACACACACTGTACGATTTCCGTGCGATGCGACAACGAACAACAGTTAAAAAAAATAGGTTATGATTCACTCCCAATACAATCTTCATTTTGTTTTTGTTAACTATTTGGATTTGTGTTACATTTTCCTATACTACACATTTTATATTTGCATTACAGAGCCATTGAAATCATCAGAATCCCTCAAATTTCATAATTGACTAATTTGATAATTCACTTGCGATAATCGCATACACCATCAATCGATCGTCAGACCAACGGTTTGCAAAATATCGGCAGATAAAATTTAAATTGGAATTGTTTGTGACACTTGGTTTCATTCTGCACACCAACTTAGTATGCGTCTGTAGCTTAGCTCGGTAACGCACCGGGCATTTTTTGCTACTCGAAACACGGTCTCTGCGGTTCGCGCCCCGCAACGGGACCAACTATTTTTTATTCTCAAATTCCCTCTGAATTAATTTCTCCGAGCTTAGTAGTTTCGTATGGATAGTAGCACTCGTCAGGTCTTGCATCTTTGCAGCTATCAAATCACGCCTTCACGGCTTATACGAACAGAATTCTCACACTTTCGTAGTCGTCTTGCACATGGATAGCTGCAAAGATGCAAGACCTGATGAGTGCTTTTATCCATACGAAACCACTAAGCTCGAACAAATTACAACAGGGAATTTGGGAACAAAAAATATTTGGACCCGTTGCGGGGCGCGAACCGCAGAGACCATGTTTCGAGTAGCAAAAAATGCCCGGTGCGTTACCGAGCTAAGCTACAGACGCATACTAAGTTGGTGTGCAGAATGAAACCAAGTGTCACAAACAATTCCAATTTAAATTGAAAATGATTCGCACTTGTACATTTGCAAGAACAATTATACATAAAGATAAAATTTGATCGTCAGATCAGTAAAATCGTCAACGATAGTCACATTCACTGTGAGATCGATCTGACGATCACAATATCGTCAGATGGATCTGACGACGGAATGCATCGTATATGGATGCTTTAACATCCGAATTTGTCATTTATTTTCACCTAAATGATTTGTTAGTTTAAAAATCTCGATCTCGGTGCTTGATCTCCTATAGATCGAGTTACTCCAGATCAAGTGATCAGTGATCTCGCTCCAGTGTTAACCCAATATTAACCGAATTGGGTATTTGGCTTCCCTGGATGACACTGACCACAGCTCAGTGGCAGCGATTTCGGTTATCAATTGAACTAACGGTACATTCTGATAGATATATGTTTTATTAATATTTAAATGTCATAAATATTATACAATGTGGTCTAACTTTAAAAACAGGATATGGCGTGGTATAGCCGTCTGCCTAATTTGACAGACTTTTTACCTACTAAACATTGAATTACATTTATTCGATTTCATTATTATAATTATTGTCTTAAATCGAATTTTTTTTGGTGTTAATTGCTATTTTTATGTTTACACTATGCATCTAATGTTCGCTGCGCTACTAATCTCAGTTATTTGTGACATGCATAATTTGTTGCCCGCCTACTTAACCCCATGACGTTGAGGCTTAACTTGATTGATTGATTTTTGAGAGGGGAACACATGAATTTCAGGTGTCAAAATATCGACTAGTAGTCCATAAATCCTTGCATTCGAATACATTAGGTAGTATGAAGTATTTAATACACCATATTATAACACAATAGGCGCATTTTTTTTCAAGATCCATATAGAGCAGAGCAGATTAAGATCACACAATTACACTAACAATTTCATCTTAGCTGCTCTGGATAAAATGTCAGTGCAAGAATGCTCCTCGGTTAAGTAGCCCGATGGATCGCCACAAAATATTAGCTAATCAAAATTATATGGAACTGTAAAAAAAATTGTCAATATCGATATCGAGCGACGGATCGGCCGATCGATCGTTGCGTGTATGGCACGTTTAACGGAAATTTGTCCGATTGTATGTGTGCTAAGTATTTAAGTTTTCTCTTCTGCTCCGTGCAAAAAAAAACGCACCTATAATACTATAATTTCAAATCCACTATTAGTCAAAGATCACTATGTGTCGCCCAGTCAACTAGGATTGTTCCGTCTCTCCTTATTGGGCTTTTTCCGCTATATGTGGCTCAGACTTTTGCTAACGGTGTTTTTTTTTTAAATAAAATAAAAAATAAAATGTATTCAATTAACGCGATTGACGCTAATTAAACTGTAGTTGGTGAATGCGAGTTAAACTGGTGTTTATTTTTAAGTTAAGTAAAAAACTGATTAGACTGTTAGGCCGGCCGCATCAGAAAGGGCGTAACTAACATTTTGTTCGAAGTCAAGTTTTTTGTGGATTTTAATAAGTCACTCTCAAAGAACAATCCCCTTAAAAATTTCTATTTATTTTAAATCTATTGCGTTTTCACTATAGCTTATTAAAATTTTGAAGTATAGCGTGTTTTGAGTGTGATCTACCCGAAAAGACGAAAAATTGACGTCGAGAAAAATTTTAGTTACGCCCTTTCTACATTAGAACAACGCAGCGACTCCTCTGATGCCAAGTTCATATAGCACATCTCACATAACTGAATGGTTTACCGTGTCAAAAGCTTTGCTCAAGTCTATAAAGATGCCAGTAACATATTTTGATTTATCGAGCTGAGAGTTTATGAAATGAAGGGCATTAGTAAGCGCTGACGTGGTATTGCTTTCAGCTAGAAAGCCATATTGATGTTTATCAAATCCACATCCTGTTTCGTTAATGAATCTAACAATTCTTGAATTTACCACCTTTTCGAATATTTTGCTGAAAACGCTGATAAGGGCGATGGGCCTATAGTTGGATGGATCGTTGGGGCTGCCATTTTTGTATATCGGCTTAATTTTAGCGATTTTCAGCGCCTCCGGAAATGTGCATTCACAATGGTGTTTATTGATGATTTGACACGGAAATGGTGATATGATATTGCACACTAATTGAGGATCGCTGGATTTGATGCCGTCAAAGCCAGCAGATACGATACGTAGGGATTTAATTATACTTGATATTTCCTCTACACTAGTTGGTTCGAAAAATATAGTGTGTTCATTTGAAATGTTGGGAACCCTTCTGCAATTCTGTGGTGAGCTGATTTGTTGAGATCGTTCTTTGACTTTTGCGAAAAACATATTTATGTCACTGGCTGAAAGATTGTTCTCAATTTCCTTACTACGACCTCTGTCGGCTGATAATTCTTTGTTGATGATTTGCCATAGTTTTCTGCTGTTCCCAGAGGCAATCTCATATGGTTTGTTTATAGAGTTTGTCTTAGCTTGTTGTACGAGTTTAAAAGCTTTGTTTTTGAGGAACTCATAGGCTGCTTGTTTGCTTCTTTTAGCCGTTGCTTATCAACCACATTGCCTGCGTTCACGTTCCGCAACGTTGTAATTGCGGTAAAAATTTTCCCTCCACCCAACCATAAACTCTTAACCCGAACGACTTGTTTTGCAGTTGTCATGTATTAAACACCTGATAGCCGATTCGGGCAACCTTTTAGTTTCCGGGGCCCCGGCTGGGGGAATCACTTTTCACTCGGATTTTTGTCACTTTTCACTCGCGTCACTCTAAAAGTCAAGAATTTGCAAAAAAAAAATTTTTTTTTAAATTTTTATTTTTAATTTTTGTTTTAAGTTTTAATTTTTTTTTTTTATTTTTTATTTTTTTTTTCATAATTTATACTGAGTGTTTGGAATATTGGAGGCATGGAAAATTGAAATATTCGCAAATCCCCTTGCGTGGGCTCCGCTCGCTACGCTCGCTCCGCGCTTAAGGGATCGCAACCCTCAATATCGCACAAACATGAACGCTCGCTTCGCTCGCTCTGCGTGCAACAGCGTTTTGATCAGTTTTAAACACACCAAACACTCAGTATAAATCATTACAACAAGAAAATAAGGAAAAAAATAAAAAAATTAAGATTAAAAATAAAAAAAAAAATTAAAAAAAAAAAATTAAAAAAAAAAAATTTTTTTTTTGCAAATTTGAGAGTCTTAGGGTGACGCGAGTGATAAGTGACAAAAAATCCGAGTGAAAAACGATTTTTTCACCCCGGGCCCCGGAAACTAAAAATACCCCCCGATTCGCTATTGAATTTCAAACAAAACTTCAATTAAATTCGCGACGGTTTCAGGAAAAATGAACAACACTGCAAAATCGCCACGAATTTCTGTTGCTCCGGTGTAAATAAGCATACAAGACGCCATGTAAAAATCAAGAAACCGAAAACGAAAATCCACACTATCTGGCAGTCATATGCAATACGTCAACTAACAACTGTCAAATACGCTAATACCCCTTACCCCCCGGTTGACCGGAAATTAACCAGGAAAAATTTCTGGTCAATTTCCCCGATATGTGGTAGATCAAACGCAAACTGAAACGGACCGTCCACGAGCAAAATCAGTCGAACTGTTTGCATTTGCGTTTAAAACGTTGCGCGACCTGAACCCACTCATTATTACTGAATCTTAAATAAACTTTCCTGCCTAACTGTACCAGAAGTGTCGCCATCTACGTTTCCAATAAGAATCATAAATGTCACTTTTCGCTCAGTTGGCTCAGTTGTCGACCATTTTGACATATCGGTCATTTGCGCTGACCGAAAAAATATGGCAGCCAGTTGTTGACATTTTTGTGTTTTTCGCATTTTCCGCCTATTTTCGAGAGAGACACTGCAAGTTGACATTGGATTGAAGCGAGGTATCTTTTCGTGCATCGAGGTCAAGAAAGCGGACCTGTCGCTCTTGGTATTTAGCACAAGATCATGACAAACTATCTGCGAGACAATGAAGGTACGATTTTAAGGTTACTCGTGCTAATTCAATTTGCCAAATTGCCCCCATCCAATTATCTATTGTAGGGAAATTCATCCCGGCCACACAACGTCCAGATGGTACTTGGCGAAAAGCTAGGCGCGTCAAGGAGGGATACGTCCCGCAGGAAGAAGTGCCCCTTTACGAAAGTAAAGGAAAGCAGTTCGCCGCGCGAAAGACTGATCTTCCCGTCGGCATGTGCCCTGTCGTAGCTCAAGCTTCCAAAGATAAACGTGAAAAACATCAGCAGAAGAAGAAAGCAAACTCCACTTCCGGTGTGATAGTTCTACCAAATAGTCAAAATAGCAATACGAGTGATAAGCCAAAGGCACCTAATCGGGACACCGATAAAAATACAAAACCACCGCCAAGTCCGGAGGAGACAGTCGTTCCGAATTCCCTCGCAGACGACATGGACAATCTCTACTTGGACGCCGAGCGACAAGAACAATTGAAAAAACTACGAAAACTGAAGAAAAAGATCCGTGAAATCGAATCGATCGAAGCCAAAATCAATTCCGGCGAACTGAAGAAACCTGAAAGGGATCAGCTCGACAAAGTCAAACGGAAACACGAGATTGTAAAGGAAATCCAGGAATTGGAGGGTTCGAAGTAGACTCATAGATATTGGTGCCATCTCTATACTCTTAAGAAACAGATTTAACACATAGACGTTCACGCTGATCGACAGTGGTGACGCTCCAATCAGAAAGCCGACCTACGATCCAGATCTTCAATGTTTTAGATTAAATTTTATTTTTCTTCCGATAAGTCACAAAACAGGGCCCAGGGTCCATTTCCGTGTGCATTGCCCGACCGTTGTGTGGGGTGGGGCATACGCCACCAAAAGAAAAACTATTTAAACAATCCCCCTTCCCACAAAGCATTTGTACGTATACATTTTAAGGCCAACAACTTGCATGATCACGTAAAAATTAGATTTTTAATAGGTGTAAAAAAGAAGAGACTATTGTAACTATATATTTAATGTAGTGTAGTTATTGTATTTTATCACGAATAAAGTGTTTGATTGTGTACGAACGTTGTTTCAAGTGAAGTAGACTGGCTTTGGTGGATTCTATAATTAATCGAGTGCAATGCACCGGGAATTTGTCTTCGCTGAGCCCACAGAATGTAGATATTTTTAGAAAGTCAATTGCTTTGCAGCCACCCCAATCCACTAGTGAATGGTGTTTTGCTTTGTCACGAAAGCTTGTCTGTGTTTTTAAAAAGGCATTCGTTTTGGTAAGCGCAAAGCTTGAGGATTTTTTCTTGTGAATGTAGGTGAGAATAAAACTGAGATAATAGTTTACGGCAAGAGCTTTTATAACAAATTATAGATTAGTACAAGTAACCACAGATTAATTGTACTATATATTAATGTATCCAATGTACAAGTAATTTCTCTAGATTAAGGTGGTAAACCATTGCCCTACAACAGTGCGCTGTAAAATAATAGCGCCTTATTTGAATTTTCAATGTGGACACGTTATGGACGTGTCCACATGCGAAAAGGATTCTGTTATACAGAGTGTTCCGCGTTGGATGGGCAATACTGATAGGTGTTATTCCACAGTTTGTTGTAGGAAAAATGGTACCAATAGAATTGGCATATATTTAACCGTTACCGAGATATAACTGTTCTTGTGATTGTCATCAAAAACCGTGACCTGCCAAACAAAATCAAAATTTGCCACTTCCCCAATCATCAAATCTGAAATTTGACATCACCTTTTAAACCTACATAACATTTCATATAAAACGGCTTATCCCCGATTGCGAAATTCACCGTTACTTCAAAGCAGAGCAGAGTGCGAAGAAAATTTGGCGCCCGGGGCGAAGATCTAATATGGCGCTCCCATATATAAATAGAAGAATATAATACTCGTATACAGCATCCCTTCAAAACAACTCTCGGGAAACTAATCGGTTAATTATCTAGTAGCACTATCGGTAATCTTTCAGTAAAAAGTTAAGTTAGTTATTATTAAATAATATTATTAAAACGTCTGTACAGTTGACGGGACGGTCGTCGGTCTTAATCTTCAGTTTCAGTTCATTTCAAACGTAATTATATGCAGTTTGAATTGGCTCTCTACTCCTTAGCATTATTTAACGAATGTGGAGTGAAGAGGTGCAGAAAGTCAGCACTATACACATTTTTTAACGAAGTTGATAAGAACGTTGATTTAACTACCTTTGAATTGGTTGTTGATGGGGGTTTCCAATGCCACAAAGTTGTGGGTTGTTCGTCGCGCTCGGTGGCCGTGATCGTTTAGTCACCGCTCTACGATTACTAATCTAGAGCTCGGAGATCAAATCTCGGCGCGATCAAAAACTGCCTGTGAGTACTAATAGAACTCTCACGGTCCTCCGAACTTGTCAGTATAAAGACGGCGCGGATAGGAGGTGCATGCTAGCAACTACACTCCCGAAAAGTAGATATGCTATTGAAACGTCAACAAGGCATAGAAATGCTAGAGATGTTGACGCGCCCATGCCCCTGGAGGGGTCAAGGCAATTAGAGAGAGAAAGTTGTGCGGGAAAATAGCAAGTGTATCAACCATTTGTGATGGTTACGTAAATTTGTTTAGAACCCATTATAATGGGAGAGGTTGTACAGTGGTTTTTGATGGGTACACTGACACATCAGAGAGCACAAAAGCAGCAGAACAGAGTCGACGATATCGGCTCAGGAGATGTGAGGACATCAATACGAGTATCAGTTTGGAAAGTGAAATTAAAGTCGCCCTCTTCACCCCTCCCTTCGCACGGCCCTGGTGTTGAGCAACAGGCAACAGGTCGTCCCTTTTTTAAAGCAGGTTGTTTTAGGAAATTAGAGGTGGATAAGGATGCACATTCAGCGTGAAGAAGCGGAAGGAAAATTAAAGAAAAATGTGAGACAAATCGAAGGAATGACCGGTTTGATTTCAGGCAAGAGGTCGTCCTTTTTATGGGAGACCAGTGGAAACAACAAAAAACAACGCATCAATCCACTAAAATTTTAGCACAACAAAAAATGTATACTTACCCTATGAATTCCGATGAAAAGGCCGAAAATCACCTGTAATGTTGTCATTTGACAACCACTTTGAATTCACTTTTTGGAGCACTTCCGGGAGTTTCCGCTGAACTCACCGGCCCGAAGATTCGATCCAAGGTAGCGCTGCACCATTCACACTAACCAAATTGCCGGAAAATTAACGAAAAATCCGAAATTTCCCGTGTCGCACTTTCATAACCACATTCATGTCTCGCGCACTTTCGAGCGGTTCATTTTGGACGGAAGTTCGCGGCACCTTGCGTTTTTTTTCACTTTTAAATATCAGTGATAAGCACTACTTTCAATTGCATTTAAAATCGCGACACTAAAATCACTTTTACGCACGAAAATCGCCAGATTTCAAGAGGTCGACTTCACGCGTTTTTCACTTTGTTTACATATGGTTCACTGCTTGTCATGACGTCATTACTTTGACACTCCGGCCTGAGAATAAAGATGGCGGTGCTACATCCGAAAACTCGATGACGACATTCTGTAATACATACTCGTATGTTTATGTCATTTCCGTCCCACCAATGTCCATGAGGCCGCATTTATCCAACTTGCGAGAGCCTCCGTGGTTCACAAATTTACATTGAATTTAAATACAATTTCGCCGCTCAACCAACCGCGGCTGCTCCCACGGCGGCAGCTGCCGCGGTTTGTTGAGCAGTTTGATTCATTTAAATTGAATGGAAATTTGTAAACCGCAGGTGGCCCCGCAGCTTCTAAACATATAGCCTAATATTCAGTTCCAATTGGTTCCCTATTAACATTTTCAATGTTAAAACCTACTACTCAATTGTCCTAAACCCCTTGTGGGACATAGCGCGTCAACTGTTCCATGTGGTCCAGTTGACGTTTCGTTGGCATAAATTGGTTTCAGAGAATGCAGTTGCCAGCATACACATCCTGCACATCCATGGCCACGAACGTTGTCGTGGACGGGATTCGAACCCGAAACGCCGGTAGCCAAACATGAGACTGATGCCTCAACACACTGCGCTACCGGTCGCCCCAGTGTTAAAACCGGAAGACGCAGTGAAAAACCCTCACTTCAGGCAATGAACGAGTCGTTTTTTATGGAATACCGAGTATTTGAATATCAGGTAATGAAAAGAACAAGTACTAAAAAGAACAGGCACTCAAATCCCGGAATCCCGGTACTCAGTACCGGTACTGAAAAAAACCGATACTAGTACCGGTACTGAACGAATGCCTGTGAGTACCGGGATACCGCTTGCAGTACCGGTATTTCAAAATATGAAGTACCGGTACTGAGATCTCAGTACCGAACAGGCCTATCTACAGGAGTCAACCAACGCCATCTAGATAGACAGGCCTGCGCTCAGCTGATCGTTACGTCATTATTTCCTTCGCCAAGGCCATGCCAAGGCAGTGACTGCACACTACGATGTTCCCGGCACGATATATGTTTACAATTGGAATTTCGCCAGACGGCATTTTAGTCCTCTAAAAACACACTTTCTGGACACTTGCACCAATTTGGTCGAAGCCGCAGCCCCGGGGATCAGTCGCAGAGCACCGTGGAACAGTTCACACTTGACAAAATACATCTTTTGACTGCACGACACACTTTCATCGCGCACATGTTTGTTTTACCGGATCACTAGATGAAATTTTACTTACAAATAAACACTGAACGCGTTGAGCAACGCCATCTATATAGACAGGCCTGCGCTCAGCTGGTTTTGACGCAATCATTTCCTTTGATGACGCCATCGTATCCACAATCCAGTGGTCGGCGACTGATGGCGGCGAGTCCCCGGTATTTGTGCGTTCCGTGATTAGTTTTCGTTTCGCGTTCAGTGTTTATTTGTAAGTAAAATTTCATCTAGTGATCCGGGAAAACAAACACGTGCGCGATGAAAGTGTGTCGTGCGGTCAAAAGATGTATTTTGTCAAGTGTGAACTGTTCCACGATGCTCTGCGACTGATCCCCGGGGCTGCGGCTTCGACCAAATTGGTGCAAGTGTCCAGAAAGTGTTTTTAGAGGACTAAAATGCCGTCTGGCGCAATTCCAATTGTAAACACATGTCGTGCCGGGAACATCGTCGTGTGCAGTCACTGCCTTGGCATGGCCTTGGCGAAGGAAATAATGACGTAACGATCAGCTAAGCGAAGGCCTTCTATCTAGATGGCGTTGCTATTAGCCAAGACGCGAAAAAACATCGAAAAAAATTTCGATTAGGAATGTACCTTTTTTTACATTTTCTACCCAAAAAAAATGCTTCAACCCTACTCGAAATCGACGCCATGCTCTTTGAACGGACTACGGTGTAGGCGCAATTTAAAGTGCGACTTATTTGACGTTTGATATGTCAAAGTCAAACCCGCTTTTGCTGGAGAGATAGCGCTGTTTTTCGTTATTTGTGTTATTTTTTGTCCGGTCCAAAGTAGAATCTCAGTGCTGTTATATTTTTGTTTAACGATGGAGACGAGTTCTTGTGATGTAAGTATAATAACGTAAAACTTAAAAGCGTCTCATGCATGCTTTAACGTAGTTTCATTCGAACCAGGAACTCGGGACGTTGGTGTTCGCCGGAGACAAAGTTTACAGTTTAAAAACAGGCCAGTACTTGGTGGGGAATGCTTCATCAAAGGAATTTACACATGATGTCGCAATAGACGATCCGGTAAGTGGCATTTTTCTTTTTATGGTTGTAGGTGTATGGTGTTGGTTTTTCTTGAAGCGAAGGCTCCGCGAAATTGGCGCCGAAATTTAGCGTGTCAGTGGCTACGTTACATTTTGTTCACACTAGCGACAAAGTCGCTTGATCTAAAAGTATCAGATGCATGCAAATGCGACGTCTCTGATGATCCACATTCATTTTTAGTCATTTTGACAATATCAATTATTGTATTTGAGGAAAGTCTACTGAATTTTCGTTCAAACTACTTGTTCTATCTCTCAATTTTTCTACAAAGGAAACTTTGTCAAGCACTTTTAAGTGAATAGCTTCCATTCATTTCTTTATCAAGCTAAGTTCTTTAATGTGTAGTAAGGTAACTTTGTGGTCTAATAGTTTCCAATTGAAATTGTATGAAGAGGTTTCCATTGAGATCACGATATGATCAGTTAAGGTGGCTGAAGTGGTCGTGACCCTAGTTTGTTCATTGTCGTTGATAACATTCATATTGTTCATAGAAAGCATTTCGCAAGTATTCAATGCAGGCATTATTATTTTTATCCAGGATGTCAATGTTCGTATCTGTCAGTACAGGTAAATTACTATATTGATGATACAAATCAAGTACAAGTATTCTATGAAATCGTTTACATTCTCAGAAGGAGCCCTGTAATGTGTTCCTATTTTAATTGGCACATTAGATGTTGATAACTCCAAGACTTACGTGTTGTATTGCGGTGAGTTTAAAATTACCTTAAACTGAATGTTGTTTTTAATGTACACAACAGGCCCCCCCCCCCTTTGTGTCCCTGCAGTTAAAGGTTGCGGTATAACCGTTCAAATTAAAAAAATCAGAAACTTAGAGTCACATCCACTTCAGCCACACTTGTCGATCACATTGCAACCTCGCCAAACACTTCAACTCACGATTTCAATTTCGAGCTACAAGATCAAGACGGCATCGATCATAAAGTAATCCTATTGCAAATTAGAGAACTTAGAGTGGTAGAAAAACGAAGTGGTTGATAAAGTTTCTTTCACAGAAAGACTGAGAGGTAGACTAAACAATCTACATAAATGAAAATTTAGTTGACTTTCCTCAACTGATTGATATTGTCAAGTTAACTAAAATTGAACCAACGACTTTAAAAAAGTTCGCACAAGACATCAATCATGGATAACTTTCGAAATAATAGAAACAATTAAAAAGAAAAACATTGCTTACAAGAAACTCAAACAAGACCCAACAAATGATAGTAAACAAGCGGCTTATAAATTTCTCAAAAATAAAGCTTCTAAACTCGTACATCAAGCTAAGATTAACTCTCTAACCCAGCAATACGAGGATGCCTATGGAAATAATGGCAAATAATTAATAACGAATTGTCTGGAAATGCAAATCGCAGAAAAGAACCGGAAAGTGAAGTCACAGCTAGTGGCATGAACGCGTTCTTTACATCAGTTGGAAATAAAAATCAATCATCATAATGGCTTATTTGAGAATATTAGAAGATTTCCCAGCGTTTTAACGAACATACTAGTGTATATTCTTTGAACCAACCGGTGTAGAGGAACTGACCGGAATTATAAAAACCCTTCGCAATGTATCTACTGGCATTAATGTCATCAAAGCCACTGATCTTCAATTAGTATGTGATACTATTTCGCCACTTCTGTGTAAAATTATCAACGATCACATTTGTGAAGGTACTTTCCCAGATGTGTTAAAAATCACTAAAATTAAGCCGGTATTTAAAAATGGCAATCCTAACGATCCATTAAACTATTGGCCTATAGCTCTTACTAGCGTTTTCAGCAAAATATTTACAAAAAGGTGGTTAATTCCAGAATTGTTACATTCATTAATGAAACATCTTATCATCATCATAATCGTGTCGCGACAGCCCGACGTCGGGCCTTGGCCGCCTAAATCGTTGTCCTCCAATTGTCGCGGTCACGTGACCGCGTCCTCCAATCCTCGAAGCCCAGTAGTTGCGCGGCGTCCACATATACTGAGCTCTCCCAACGAGATCTCGGTCGTCCTCGCAGTTTCGCTCCGTTGTTGTTGTTGTAGCGACGCGGTGATATCCGATGAATGTGTGTG
Organism: Chloromyia formosa; assembly: GCA_964017055.1. Taxonomy (NCBI): domain Eukaryota; kingdom Metazoa; phylum Arthropoda; class Insecta; order Diptera; family Stratiomyidae; genus Chloromyia; species Chloromyia formosa. The sequence goes on along the minus strand of OZ024814.1, from coordinate 43,152,442 downwards.
TCATAAAGCTTGGTTGTCCATGTTTTCTTCAATGTACAGGTGTAGAAATGCAGCTACCTCAATAGGATTATCCCATAGCGCAGTAGGTGTTAGGCGCGTGGGAGCTGCAGGACAGCTAAATATGTGCTCAACATCGTGTGGAGTGAGGCCATAGGCTGGACAGGAGTTCTGTATTTCGTTATCAATGCGGGATAGGTACGAGTTCAGACGTGAGCACCAGTCAGAACGAAGTTGAGCGAGTGTAGTCCTGGTTGCTCTAGAAAGTCGTAGTTCGTCTGAAGATATAGCAGGTGGTTGCGCATTTAGTACCCTGTTTGGTGTCATGTCCGCGATTGAGGAGAGCTCTTCTTCACAATGCAGTGTTGTGATGGCCGATTTGTAGCTAGCGTTATCGAAGGGAACTCTTTTAAACCTTTGGATCTCCCGCTCGCGGTCCCTCATATTACGTCTTACATGACGTGGCGGTGGGGTTTTATCCATAAGATTAGAGTTAGGATGGTCACTCCGATAACAGCCAGCTAGATACTGCTTCGTTAGAAGTGTGTTGTGGCTTCTTAGGAGTATCATTCTGGTTTCTTGGTGAAGGTGGTCCTGCGACGACATCAGCAGGCAGTCTGTGACAGTTCTAAGAGCTACATTTTGGCAGATCTGGACGTTACTCCATTGAGTGTCACATAAGTTTCCCGACCAGATGGGAGCCGCATAATTGGGCACAGATCTCCCGATAGACTTGTAAGTCGGTAGTAGGGTCTCCTTGTCTTTCCCCCAGGAACTACCAGCTAGAGCTTTGAGGACTTTGTTCCTGCTTCTCATCTTGTCACAAATGGTTGACGCATGGGCCGAGAAGGTAGCCATGCTGTCAATTGGTGACACCGAGAATTTTTGGGATGGTTAATGGTGGGGATAGTTTGACCGTCTACTACAATATCCAGTTGTTGCCTCACTTCTTTCGTCCATGTGGTAAACAGTGTAGCGGTAGACTTCGGCGCAGACAGAGTGAGATTTTTGCTGACAAAGAAGGTGTTCAGTTCGTCGAGATACTCATTTATCTGTTCACATATTTGAGTGATGTCGTTGCCGGTTGCTAAAATCGTGCAATCTTCAGCATAACTGACAATTTCAAGCCCGTCAGGTAGCGTAGGGAGTCCTGACATGTAAAGGTTAAACAGGGTGGGAGATAAGACTCCTCCTTGGGGACCACCTTGTTTAATTCGTCTTAGTTTAGATTCCCCGGATCTAAATTCTGTGTAGGACTGTCTGCCGGCAAGATAGTTGGCGATCCACTTCACAGTATGCGACGGAAGCGATGTACCACAGATGTCAGACAGGATAAACGAGTGGCTGACAGTGTCAAAAGCCTTTGACAGGTCTAATGCCACCAGAATCGTTCGTTGACAGGGACGTGCTTGGTTGAGGCCATTAAGTATTTTTGATGTAATGACATCCAAAGCCGTTGTGGTGCTATGCATCTTTCTAAAGCCATGTTGGTGGTCGGCCATCTGAATGTGAGTCGCAATTATAGGGTGGAGCAGCGCTTCTAGGGTCTTGGCTACAGGAGACAAAAGTGTGATGGGACGATATGATTCGCCTAGTGTTGGTTTTTGCCCGGTTTTAGAATAGGGATCACTCTTCCTTTCTTCCAATATTCGGGAATGATAGACGACGAGATGGAAAGGTTGATCGTGGCCGTTATGTAATCAATTGCTCGTGTGTCAAGATGTTTGAGCATGACCATCGATATACGGTATGGTTCAAGGGCTTTAGAACTCTTCGCTCTTTTTATCGCTAGTGCAACTTCCGGAGATGTAAATTGAAGTTCCTGGTCAGCTGGACGGTTACGAATGCTCCTAGTAATGATACGCTTAAGTTTATCAGGAGGTGGATGTTCGATAAACTGTTTATTAAAGTTGTTGGCGCATTTTGTTGGGTCGTTAACTGTAATGTTGCCGAATTGGATTGCAACATGCCCTTTGTGTTTGATTGGATTTGTATGACCAGAGCTTATTGACGCCCATTGTCAAATTGCAATTGTCGAGGTGAGAGTTCCACTTCCTTCTCCTGTGATCTACTACCTGTTTAAAGATGTCATGGTTTAACTCCTTAATCCTTGGATCGTCCGGGTTAATGCTACAAATGCGGTCTCTATCATCTGCCAATCTAGCTGCTGAAGTAGGGAAGTTTGATCGAATTTTGGGTATTCGACCCGCTGGGATGAACTTTGTGATTGCTTCCTGCAGTATGTGCCTTACATTTCGTTCGGCCGTGCGCACATCAGTTGGAGTTGGTAAGGCAGCGAAGGCCGTGTTGGTGTAGGATTTGAAGCCATCCCAATCCGCTTTACTGTGGTTGATAAACGTGCGGTGATCAGCAAACTGAGTATTTGATGGTTTGTCCAATTTTATTAGGATTGGCAGATGATCCGAGGATAGCGTCAGGTCTGGTTCCCTTTGAGCATCATTGATAAGTCCAGCGCTGACAATTGAAATTTCGGGCAAGCTGGAACATGTTCCAGCAATACGAGTGGGCATGTCGTCGTTAAGTGGACAGAAGTTTGACGCGTCAAGTTGTTGGGCTATGGCAACCCCTCTGGCATCGTTGTCGAGCTTAGAGTGCCACAATTCGTGATGGGCGTTGAAGTCACCAAGTAGGAGACGATATTGGCCAGCTAGCAGTGGTGTGATATTGACACTGTATCCCGAGGCACAACTGGATACAGGTGGAATATAGATATTATAGATTTCAATATCGATATTGCCCGACTGAATGACTGTGTGTCCAAGATGTTGTCGTTGGCTGTGACATTGATTTCACGATATGGTACTGAATGATGGATTAGAAATGCAATTCCACCACCAGCATTATCCTTCCTAATGACGTAATTGCCATAGGAGTTGAGGGACGAATTGGTGTTAAGCTTCGTCTCCTGTATAGCTCCAATCATGACGAAGTCCGATAATTCTGCAATTTTTCGCTGTCACCCATTGCAGTTAAGTTGCACAATTGATACGGTGTTGAAATTTGCAACAGCTGATGGGACGTCCCAAACATCTGTCCTGCATGTAATGGAGCCCCTCACGACGTAAACCACATCTTTAACTGCCCAGCTGCACCCACGCACTTGACTCCTAGATCGCTGTGGGAGAACCCAATAGAGGCAGCTAACTTTCTATCCCTCAACACCGGGGATGAAGACGTAGGCATGTAACGAACAAACACACCGAATTCCGACCATTGCTACAACAACAACCTAATTAGATCATCGATAGTATGTTGTAATTCATTATCTACGGAGATTTGTACACTAACATCATACGAAATTTTTAAAAGAAGTTTAACCAGTTCTAGCTGAAATTATAATTAATCACCATTGTAACTGGCTTTCACCAATTATGATTTAGTTAGCGTTAACCGCGTTAATTACAATTAATTATTTTACTTTGGAAAAATTACTTTTTTCGCATTCCCTCTACAGCAGTGTTACTGCACTGTGTGGGAGGCGAAACAAGTGTTAAAATTAACTTCAATGTTTTAATGTTTTTAGTTTTGTCTGTGTCTGTGGCGCCTACTAATTTCATTCCCAATTAATATATATTCGGGGTCGAGGTATCTGTTACCCAAAAATCCATTCTTAGTTCCATGATGATGAAGAAAGCGCCATAGCACACTGATCCCTTCATTCCTTGTAAAAAAAAACAACTTGATTCGCACCCTCTTCCTCCTCTCCACTTCCGAACCCCTTATCACTTTAGCATATATTCAGAGGACTGTCCCCAACAATTATGGAACATTTCAAAACTGCACAATTGTTTTACTATTTTTCATTCCTGGACTAATCAATAAAAAAGATTGGCCGATTACTTAGTTATCGTTTCTCAAGCTATTTAGATTTTTTATGAGGCTTACAAGTTTTTTTTTCTTACAAGGGATTAGGGATCAGTTTGGCTTTGGCACTATCATTCTTAGTCATGCAATTTAAAAGCTCTTATCATCATTTCCCTGGGGGGAAAGGGATTGGAGAGGTAGAGACAAATACACTCAATTCAGGTCAGGTTCACAGAAATACGACATGAGGAGCTGAAATTGGTGTTTAGGATAACACATACCCGCCCAACATAGTTAAAGGGAGAAAAAATTAGTGTGTGCCAAAGACAATTTACATTTGGAGAAACATTAAAACATGGATTATAAATTAAAAACTTGTTTTGCTTTCCAGACAGTGAAAAGACACTGGTATGGAGGGAAGGCAAAAAAAAGTATTTTTAACAAAATGGGAAACAAAATTTGATCAAATTGAGAACGCGATAATTAAACCATGGTTGGTGAGTGCGATTGTTTGGAATTAATCAAGTATTTAGTTAAATCTCGTTACACTGTAAGTAATGTTTAAGTATGCATTTAAGAGTTTCATAAGATGTGAGAGTACGAATTTCTTGAGGTAAGGCATTAAAAATCATTATTGACGATCTAATCGGGTCTAGCAAGATTCTGTTCGTATTGGCTAAAGGTGTTCTGAAGTTGCCTGCATTTCGAGTGCCATAGCTATGAACTTCTCTATTCAGCTTTATTTTTCTTATTAACGATCTTCCAAATAATCTTCACTTTCTCAGAAATGATAATTTTTTCTAAAGGTAGTTTACCTGTTAATTCATATACTTCAGAAGTAGGTGTTCTTGGGTGGAGATTATGGACCGCTTTGACAGCTTTATTAAGCATTCGTCCGATAGCTGAAATATTTCTCGCTGATGTTTGGCTCCAGTTCAAAATACCGTATGTCAAAATAGGCATAACGTGAGCGTAGAAAATCATGTTTTTGAGTTGGATGTTCGTGTATTTTCTACGTCTCACTAAAGCTATTAATGGGCACAATTTAGCTCTGATTTGCTCGATATGATCATTCCATGAAAGCTTCTCATCAATAATAAGCCCTAGGTATTTGGTTTTGTCGACTCTGTCAATAGTCTGATTTCCAAATTTGATAGTTAGTTCAATATCGGCTTTATTTCTTTGCCTGAAGAGCATGTAGTGAGTTTTTTTTTTAATGTTAAGTTCTAACTTGTTACCTAAAAGCACAGATTAAATAAATAGACAGATGCAGAGTCAAATTTTCCCCATGAAAAATTATGCAACACCGCCATCTATATCAAATGAATGTGAATTATTTCCATCTATCCAACACTTCCACCTACCCAACATTTTAGCATAACTCATAACTACCCTCTATAGATAGCCATCTATTGCAAAGGTGTGAAACCATTCGCCCTCTTCTTTTATTATCTCCACTATTTCGATTATTATCGATAATAGATGTCCCTAAGGGTATTATAACTGAAAACAATTGTGTGCATTGTGTGTTTCTTCAGTGCATACGCACCAGCCTCATTGAAGGTGCATTATGGGAATAAAGTCAATCGTATGATGATCCTCGCAACGACCCAACGGCGTCTCAATACAAAAAGAGACACGGTACTTGTATGTAAATAGAACGATATATACGGCCGGTGTTGTTCGAACAGGTTTCTTGCAACGATTGCATGCTTCAGCTATAATCAATTGCGACAATTTCGAGCAATTGAGTTCAAATTTAAGTAGATAGATAGATAGATATACAAATACGAGCTACTTTCCCAGCAGGAAGGCACTGCGACCATAAAGATCTATTGTGCCGTAGCTCATTAATCCAAAAGACCGTCCACCCTTCTAATAAAGGGCAGTAAGTCTTTAGCAGGAATCAACCTGAATTCTGCAGTGCTGATAGTAGCCTGCCCGAGGAGTGACATCCTAAAACGCGCGATGGCGGGACATTCGCACAAGATGTGCTTGGTCGTTTCCACGTCTTCCAGACAAAGACGGCATTCAGTCTCGCTTGACAGACCCATCTTGTTCAGGTGATATCTGACCAGGTGATGGCCAGATAAGTACCCCACTAGGAGTCTTAGGTGGGTTCTACTCATTTGAATAGTACCCTTGTGACTGAAGGGCATTATCAGCTCCTTTGATTGACGAAGCCCTGGAAGGTTATTCCAGTACTGTTGACGCAATCGTGCAAACCAATCTTTGATCCGCAGTTTGGCCGAGGCCAGTCCAAAGCCACAGTAAGGCTCAGGTCCATGAAAACGACTGGATGATCCTTGTCTAGCAAGTTCATCCGCAGCCTCGTTCCCCTCAATGCCCTGGTGGCCTGGCACCCAACACAAGAAGACTCGGTTTTTGGTTGCCAACAGTTGAAGGAGATTGTAACACTCCTTCACCAGTTTTGAAGAGACCTTAAATGAGGAGAGCGCTTTTATAGCTGCTTGGCTGCCTGAGTAGATAGCAATGTGAGCGCCGCGAAGTCCAGTTTCCAAGATTACCCTGGCGCAGACCTCAATGGTGTGGATCTCAGCTTGAAAAACGCTGGGCGAGACTCCCATTGCGATCGAAATCCTGGTGTTGGGTCCAAAGACACCTGCACCAATACCCTGTTCCGTTTTAGACCCATCGGTGAACCACTTGATACATCTAGGATCTGGACAGGGTGTGCCATTTACCCATTCAGAGCGGTTAGGGATGAGGGCTGAATATTTTCTGCCGAAGCAAACCTCCGTGATCATGTAATCTGATCTCAAGCAGATCTGCACATCAGGAATTTGATTCAGAATGCTCATGTGACCGCTTTCTTCACTACGCACGTCGGAAGTTAAACGAAGTCTGAGAGCATTTAGAGCTGCTGATTCTTGAATGAATATATGCAACGGAGTAAGTCCAATAATCGCCTCCAGGGCTGGCGTAGGACAAGTGCGCATAGCTCCAGTGATGCCAAGGCAGGCAAGACGTTGAAGCTTATTGCACTTCAGTAAGACAGAAGATTGCTGAGTTTTCGGCCACCACACAAGCGCTGCGTAGGTCACCATAGGCCGCACCAGTATGGTGTATAACCACTCAATTATCTTTGGGGTGAGCCCCCATGTCCGTCCAAAGAAACTTCTGCAAGCCCACATTGTGCGTGTGGCTTTGCCAAGTACATTATCTATGTGAGTATTCCACGTGAGTTTCGAGTCTAGAGTTACTCCGAGACATTTAACTTCAGTGGAATAATCTAAGGTCGTGCCGCCTAACGAAATTGGATCCAATGTTATGTTTCGTTTTCGTGTGAACGGCACAACGACAGTTTTCTGTGGGTTTACATGTAAGCCCACAGCCACACACCAGTGTAGAACTATGTCAAGGGCCGACCTCATCACCTCAGTGATGGTGGATTCGAATTTGCCCCTGACTATGATAATTAAATCATCCGCGTATCCGATAGTAAGATAACCGCGCTCATTAAGCATGGAAATCAGCTCGTCCACGACAAGGGACCACAAAAGGGGTGACAGAACGCCACCTTGTGGACAACCCTTTACGGCATTCACGCAAATGGATGTACTGCCTAGAGTTGAGTGAATATCCCGTCCCCGGAGCATGGCATCTATCCATGCAATGGTAGCGGGCGGGATGTCCCTGAGTTCCAGTGCTCTGGAAATGCACTCGTAGCCGGTATTATCGAAAGCCCCCTCAATGTCAAGAAACGCGCACAGCGCGATTTCCTTTTCACTGAGGGACTTTTCGATTGTACTGACAAGGCTATGCAAGGCGGTTACTGTTGACTTACCCTTCGTGTACGCGAATTGCATACGATATAGGGGGCTCGACAGTTCCATCTTGTGCCTGATATGCAAATCAAGCAACTTTTCCATGGTTTTAAGGAAGAAGGAAGTAAGGCTAATCGGTCTATAGGATTTGGGCATATGTTCCGGCTTATTGCCCGCTTTGGGTATGAAGACCACATTAACTTTCCTCCAAGGTTGTGGTATGTACCCTAGGGTGTAACTTGCCCTAAAAAGTTCGATTAGCGGAGTTATTATGATCTCCAAGCTGTTTTGTAACAGAGCGGGGAAGATGCCGTCTACTCCGGGAGCTTTAAATGGCTCAAAGGATTCTATCGCCCATTTTACTTTGTCCATGTCAAAGATGACCCCCGATAAACTGCGAGCCCGGCTTACGGGAACCCGTTGGGGCCTCACAGTTGGGCAGGGGTCACCATCAGACAGTACGGACCCTGGGAAATGGGTCTGAAGAAGCAACTTTAATGTTTCTTCTGGACCTTCAGTATACGAACCGTCTGGTCTCAATAGAAGGCCGACCCCGTTTGCTGAGTCTTTGGAAAGGGCTTTGTGAAGGCGCGCCGCTTCCGGTAGCGACTGAATGCTCTCACAATGTCTTTTCCAGCATTCTCGTTTGGAATGCCTAATGAGTTTGTTGTACTCGGTGAGAGCAGTTCTGTACTCATCCCACCTATTGAAGCGCTTGGCTTTGTTGAACATCCTCCTAACTTTAGCTCGCTTGCGGGCCAATTCCTCGTTCCACCAGGGTACTTTACGCCCCGACTCCACCGAACGTGAAACGGTACTATCTCTGTAGGAGGAAGTTAAAATTTCATTGAGCTCCTCAGCTGCAATCTCAATTTCCCCTGTAGTTCTTATGGGGCTGACCAGTAGTTCCGCTTTGGAGCTAACTAGTTCACGGAATTTAATCCAGTTAGTTTTCCTTGGACAAAAAGTATCCGAGCGAATGTCAGATTGTCCTAGGATGTCAAATCTGATGTGTCTATGATCTGAAAGAGACACTTCGTCCGACACGTGCCAGTTCGCAATGAACCTGGAGAAGAAACCGCTAGCAAGGGTAATGTCGAGTACCTCTGCCCTTGCCGCAGTGACAAAGGTAGGTTTGCACCCCCTGTTCAGGACATTCACATGTTTACACATAAGATAGTCAAGAAGGCGCTTACCTCTATCGTTGATGTCGCTGCTACCCCACACCGTGTGGTGTGCGCTTGCATCGCAACCGATCACATAATGCCGGTTTGTACGTCGACAGAAGTCAACGAGCTGCTGGACCTCGAGTAGTGGAATCTCAACATTGTCAGATGGGAAGTAGGCAGACGCAACTACCACTTTCTGACAACCGTTGAGCGTGGATACCTCCACCAATGCTGCAGCTAGATCTCTAGAAATAAAATTGGTTAGTGGCAAATAGTTGACGCATTTGTCGATCAGAAGCGCCGCACGCGGACAACCCGCTAACCTGTCATATATCAACTTACCAGTTGTTGTGTTTAGACCGCAAATTCGGCCACGGGCCACCCATGGCTCTTGAATAAGCGCAATGGTGGCCTGTTTATCGGCGAATAACCTGCACACAGTGGCCGATGCTCCTATTGCGTGGTGCAGGTTCGCTTGAAGCACCTTAATGGCGCTCATGGTCCTACGAGGATAGCGAGCGTTAGACAAGGCACTTTTGCTTGCCCTGTCGGGAACTGTTGCCTCCGTCCCCCTTTCGTTGACGCTCCTTTCGGTGAGAGCCGCTGAGGTTCCTCGGGCTATTAGCAGCACGAGGACCAAACGGGTTTCTGCCCCGTATCGACGATGCGCCTTGACGGACATTGACCGCTAGCGGCACAGGTTTTGCGGCACTTAATGATGCGCGATGAGTGCTAGATGCGTTGCTGGTAGATGGTATAGTCGCATCTATGATGAATGTGGAGTCGCCGTCGGTGTCGACAGGCCCCGCATTGATTGGAATTGGCTCCATCGCAACCTTATTATCAGGTTCGCCTGCGGCGGATGGGGCCAATTGGTGCGCATCTTGTTTTACAGAGGAAGGCGCACTGTCTGCATTTGGACGCTTGCACTTGCCCAGATTGAGCGTGACGTGCGTGAAGCGATAGGCAATTTTACCCTTGCGCTCCAGCAACCGCTCCATCGAGGCGTCGTCCACTGCCAGGACGAGGTGAAGGGAGTCCTCATGTGGCCCCCTATTTATGACCCTCCAATTTTCGGTTGGAAGTCGATTTTGAGCTCCAATTGATCCAATGACCCTTTCATTGGAGAGCGTAGAGCTGCGGGGAAAATAGTCACGTATAACGTGTGGACGAGGGAAGTCCTTTTCCTCCACAAGTAAAATGGGGAACGCGCATTTAGATTTAATGAATGCAAAGTTCCTTCGCACCCATTCAGCTGTCACGGCGTTAGTACAGATCAGCAAGAACCAACCCGTACGTGGAACACAGGCCTCGAAATCAATGTCCTGATCATCAGGCCTGTTCTCAATCGTGACGTCGATAATAGCCTCCTGTACCAGAGTCATTTGCTCGGTTGTTAGGGAGGTAGCGGAAGCATCAGCTGAGCAGAACCCCAGCTTAACACCAGCTGTTACCTGGCTATACAACGGCTTACCGGACTCTTCGCGAGTCCTGGATTTTTTCGCCAAGTTAGCCTGTGGAGATTGCTCCTCAGAGCGTCCCCGCTTCACCGACGGCTTAGGCCCTGAACGTAAGAGGGCTATCTCCCGGGCCTTTTCCCTAGAGTGGCCCTCAGCCATAGCCCTCCTATATTTGCGCCTTTGCGCCGTCGTTAGTTTAGTATAGCCGCTACTTGGGTTCAAACCCATGCGGCTGACTCTTTCCCCAACGACCGTCATTCCGGATTTCTCCGAATACGATTCGTCGGGATCAGAATCCATGTCAGAACGTAAGGGCTCCGAGTCATCAGGACTAAAGAAGTCCAAGGACGACTCAGAGGGACTGTATCGCTTAACGGCCAGTCCATCGACAGTCTCAACAACGGGCCCGGAGGCTCCGTCGAGCAGTGAGCTAGTAGGCAGCTCAGAGGAAACTGTGTTTGATGCATTTGGAGCTGCATCACACTCTGGTTTGTTTTGTATTTCTTTTTTATTATTCATAGAATCCCACGAATATCCGGGAAAAACAGTCACCGACGACATCACCCGGTCTGCCGTCAGAAGTGGTTTAAAACTGGAGGTCGACAGGTATCCAGAGTTCAAATTTAAGTAGGTAGAATATTTAGGGAATCCGGATGACAATATTTGACCTAATGCGTGAAAATAGAAATACTGTATATCTACATACATATGTTTTGCATGTGACTTCAGTCAGGCGAGTGCTGTTTAGTTTATTTTTTATGTGGTATGGTAGGGAGGTTCCGATAAAGATTTAAAATTTTGATAACAGTAGGTGGATAATTATACATGGTTGACACGCTCGGGGACATGCCTACTATTGCATTCGGCATAATAATTCAGGCAAAGAACAAAAAATAGGAAAAAAATCTTGTAATTTTGAAAATTTGCACAATTGTTGAGGACAGTTCTCAAAATGTAAAATGTAGTGCAGTTGAAGGTCTGTTTTCCTCTTTTCCTTGAAAATAACTTCAAACAATTGGCTAATGTTCTGTTTACAGGTTCGTAAGAAAGCATGTTCCTTTTGCAACAGCCCATCTTTCCTTACATCATCGATTTGACCTGATCAAAAATGAAATTTGCCTGGTAGTTGTTGGTTTTCAGGTCCAAATACATAAGCATACGCAAAACTCAAGCCAATTTGCGCGCAAATTTCTAGTTTTAGTTGAATGTTCTCGTGTAGACGCACCATAATTTCAATTGCAACTTCTATCGATTGAATACAAGTAAATTGTAATTATAATATTAAAATTATACAACAAGTAACAATGTCGGTATAAATCCTTCAAAATCTGATTATAATTTACTCGATGTTCTGCTGAAAGTCCAATGAAAATCTACAGCTCCGGACAGACGATTGAACCAAATGCTCTATTTCGTTCAAGATGATTTCAGTAAAAATAGTAATTTGTTAAAATATTGTTTTTTACTACTACTACTTACTATAATATCATAAAGAGCATTATTTATAAGGCTTCTCGAGTGAAATGAAATGTTTACGTCACAAGTCGAGTATAAGCTCTAATCAAATATTTATTCATTTATTCGTTGAACGGAATGGCAAAAAATTATCACTCAATTCGCAACGTAGGTTTCCACATCACCCATGAGGTACTAAAAGATGCGTTACCGTTTTTTAGATGGTCGGTCTCCCCAGTAGGTCTATTGTCCATAAAAAATGTAGTCAAGGTCCTGGTTTTCTTCAGTACATAAGTCTAACTTTATGTTGTTTGACTAATGTACTGAAGAAGGGAGTAAATCAAACCTAACACTGGAATAATTTTCTTAAAAAATTTGAACAGAAATTTTAAGATCTTGTGTTTGTGCGAAAATATTAACCGTAAACACCTTTATTTTGATGCAATGTTTATCCACACAGAGTGCACAAAGACGAGATCTTAAAATTTCAGTCTAAACATTTATACAAAAATTTACTAGCATGAGGTTTGCTTAAGTTGCTTCTGAAATCCGTACATTCATATACATGGGTAAATAATGATTTTACATCAGGAGAAGCTAGAAGTTTCTTCGATAAATTAAAACGACTACAATAATTAGGAACTGTCAATAAAATTACTCATTTATAAAGGCTTTACGTTTCGAATTTTTTGTTGTTTTATTGTATTATTTGAAACAACTTGTGATTCCCTTTTACAATGTTTTCGGAGCAGAACTAAAATTAACTAGGGTATAAAAATTCTAAACATTGTATTCTATGCTCTGAATCATCAATGAACCAATCGATTAGTAGCTTCTTTGCACTTGGAAATAATGTTTTTTTTAATATCGCCTATGTGGGGAGTTGAACGAAATATGTCTATAAAAGTGTTGACATGCAATTGGCACATTTGAAAGAAATAGTTGGTGGCACAAGATGTCCAAAGCCAGGGTTCTTCCCGTAATTTTTAAATATAAAGAATATTTCGGAAATTTCGTGTGGCTTGGAATCGCTGAGCTTTATCATTGTCTTCATACAAGTTTCACATGGAATCTTAAGAGACTTAAGCAGTTTAAAACAGCAGTAACCTGCGAAATAACGCGTTGACATGTCGGCAGCTTCTTTTACTAAAGATACGTCTTCAGAAGTTGTTGGTTCGAAAATTATATCACGTATAACATCTTCCTGATCTATATGTAATTCACTACCGATTTGTGACATATTATGCGGTAAAACGGCAGACCAATCAACATTTAAAATTTCGTCACAATCTTCTTCGCAATTACCGTGTTTTGAAGTAAATATTATCTTTATAGAAACTATTTTGGCAACAATTGAATTAAACTCGTAAGTACTTGGATTTCGTTTGTTTGAATTTCGTCCACGAATTTGCGAAAAAAAGTTTTCCAGGGGATCTTGACTTAACTTTGAAGTATACAAATAGAAAAGATCCTCGTATTCCGAAAATAAATCGTCAGTCATGTCAAGAATTGAACAAATCGAAAGTTGGAGGCCATTAAGACAATAGATAGTACAAGGTTGCTTGCCAATTACTTTAATTTGTGAAATGTATTCCTTCATTTGTCTAAGAAATTCTAAGTCCTTACAATCCCTATTAAGAGGTGGACGCCCATTAAGGATATTATATATCGCTTTAATATTCCCAAATATGTTCAAGTGTAATTACAAGCATCAATGATGCAGACGATTGGCGCAGAAGCATCATCTGTCCAATCCATAAAAAGGGAGATAAATTGCGGTGTGAGAATTACAGGGGCATCTCACTAGTTTGTACGTCCTATAAAATTTTGACGAAAATTCTGGAAAATAGAATAAAACCGTACGCAGAACGAGTCATTGGCGAATATCAAAGCGGTTTCAGACCTGGTCGCTCCACAACCGATCAGCTCTTCTCAGTCAAACTGATACTCCAGAGGTGCTGGGAATACAACGTAAACGTATACCAAATCTTTGTCGACTTCAAGCAGGCATACGACAGTATCGATCGTGGAGTACTGTACAACATCATGCTGCAATTTGGTATACCAGCAAAATTAGTGCGACTGACAAAGATGACGATGACCAACTCCGTCTCACAAGTCAGGATCCAGAATAGACTTACTGATCTATTTGAAACACGCACTGGTTTGAAACAGGGCGATGGACTGGCACCGACGCTCTTCAACCTAGCACTGGAATACGTTATTCGGGCCATGAATATGGACAACAGCAAGACGCTACTCATCAAGTCGACACAATTAGCAGCGTACGCCGACGACATCAACATCATGTCCCGACGATTGGCTGACGCAGAAGAACTTCTGCATACGCTCGATACCGCTGCAAAGGAAGTTGGATTACGTATTAACGAGGGTAAAACTAAAATAATGATGCAATCGGTGACAAGGACACCTGCACAACCGAGCATCAATGTGGGGGACCTCAACATCGAGTTCGTGAACAACTTCATCTACCTGGGTTGCAACCTGTCAAGAGACGCCAACGAAACTGACGAAATCAAGCGACGGATACAGTTAGCTAATAAGACTTTTTTCTCGGTTCTCCCCATAATGAAATCGAAACATGTGCACAGAAACACGAAGCTCCGCGTGTACAAAACCATTATACGACCAGTGCTATGCTATGGCTGCGAAGCATGGACCCTAACTCAAGCCTCCGAAAACATGCTAGACACTTTCGAACGTAAGGTTCTACGGCGAATTTTCGGGGCTGTTTGCGATCGAGATGGATGGCGCATCCGGTACAACCATGAGTTGTATGAAATGTACGATGAGCTGCAAGTCTCGAAAATCGTCAAACTGCAACGACTTCAATGGGCAGGGCATGTACAAAGAATGGACGATGATCGCATGCCTAAGAGAGTAATGAATGCAGAACGAGTCGACGGAGCGAGACTGCGAGGACGACCGAGATCTCGTTGGGAGAGCTCAGTAGGTGTGGACGCCGCGCAGCTGCTGGGCTCCCAAAATTGGAGGACGCGGTCACGTGACCGAGATAATTGGAGGACAATGATCCAGGCGGCCAAGGCCCGACGTCCGGCCGTCGCGCCACGATGATGATGATGAATGATGCACTTGAAAAAAAAAATCATTTATTATCAATTTTCCATCCTATCGAAAATTGTCAATCTCATTCCCATTCTTCAAAAGATATCTTTAGTTAGAATGGATGAACAAATACATAGAAGCGGATTTCATGTGTAGCGACATGGAAAACTTTTCGTTTACGATGATTCACTACTACAAGAAAAGAATTGTCTATGTTGGGATTTGTGTGTAACTTATCACATGAGGTATGGGAAGACAAACTGGCAGTGATGTCGAAAAACCGGTCTCTATGGCCTTATGGTTTTTGTCTTTGATTTACACAAATAATAAATACGATGCATCATTTCATTAGCTAAAATGAAAATGATATCATATTTTCCGGTAGACTCAGCATGTGGAAATTTTCCCGACACGGTCCAAGTTTAAAACATCCAATTTTTACTTTTATAAACACTGATCCGTTCGAATAAATTTGTATTCAAATCAAAATCCCGCCACATGATTGAATAACTTGAACTGATATACCCTGAAGATGGCATGCCGGACGATAGTTCAAATCTTTGCTAAGTTGGCTTTGCTGAAAGAAGGTTTGAATCCAGTTATATTCAATAATAAATATTTCGGGTTACTGTCCAGGAACTAAAATTTGTATGTGACGCTTCATCTGTATATTGTTTGTGCTAAAAGCCACTGCTGATAAACTTTCAGATCATGATCAATCACTTGTTCGGCATCATTCTTACCGAAATGAGAAAACAGCAGAAGAGTATCATCTGCATAGGTGACATACTTCGCGGAAAGGCCGGGCGTTACTGAGATTGTTCACGTATAGTAAGTATAGTGTGGGGCCTAAGATGGAACCCTGAGGAACCCCTGAATTTAACACCATTTCACCGCTTATATTATTGTGGAACTCAGTAATAATTGGTCTATCTTTCAAGTAGTTTGCTATCAGATTGTTGGCGACTCCTCTGATACCAAGTTCATAAAGAACTTCTGATAGGACTGAATGATTTTGAGTTTGAGTTGATAAAGTGAAGTGCATCTGTCAGCGCGGCAGTTGTGTTACTTTCTGCCAAGAAACCATATTGCTGTTTATCAAACCCAATAGTCTCATTAATAAATCGGACAATTCTGGTATTTACGACCTTTTCAAATATTTTGCTAAAAACGCTTATTAGCGCAGTGGGTCTAAAGTTTGATGGGTCATTAGAATCTCCCAAAAACAACTCTGTTGTAAAAAATTCCCGCCAAGAAAAACCTCTCAACCGCAAAAAGGATTGATATGAATACAATACCGCCAAAGTACTCGTAGCTTCGCGCCCCACTCTAGGGTTGGCATATTGAACGCTGATTGAATTAGTAAATTTCTTTCAAAGCTGATTGGCGGGGAGCTTCCATTAAACAAAATAAGTTGAACAATCTGAAGAAAAACGGGGTAGAAAATGGTCTATTAATCACTTCTGGCCCGAAGTGCATTTTTAGTCTTTTGTAAGGCGGAAGCTTTATAACGAGATCCGGGCGAGAAGCCAATAATACTTGGCATAAGAGCCTACAGCATGATCCGCACGCAACTACATAACCATCATTTTATCAGAACGACATCGTTGTCATTATCACTGTCATTTTGTCTATGGCTATGAAGCTCCCCGCCAATCAGCTTTGAAAGAAATTTACTAATTCAATCGGCGTTCAATATGCCAACCCTAGAGTGGGGCGCGAAGCTACGAGTACTTTGACGGTATTGTATTCATATCAATCCTTTTTGCGGTTGAGAGGTTTTTCTTGGCGGGGAATTTTTTACAACAGAGTTGTTTTTGGGAGATATCATATCTTTTTGCATAGTAGTAGTAGTAATGCAGATGGCGCAACGGTAAGCACGTTTGCCTTCTATACATTGGGCTCCGGTTTGATTCCTACTGAATGCGGTAGTCTTCGATAAAAAGGGGATTTACGTGACGGACTATGAGTCCACTGAGGTTACCCATTTGGGGTAAATAGTTTTCTTGCCAAGAATATCATTTGTCTAGTTCAAAGGACTCAAAGTGCCTTTAACAGTAGTTTAGTGCATTCGCCTCATCACCCCCAGTCGTATAATACTCATCTTGCCTAGAAATCGCTTCCTTGCCAAGAACGTCCTTTCTCCTGCCCAAAGGACTCAAAATACCTTTAACAGTCTACTGCATTCGCCTCATCACCTCCAGTCATGTGATACCCATCTTGCCTAAACATCGCTTCCCATCTTCCACACATTGGAAAAAATCATCTTACATAATAATTCATATCTCATATGCCATAAATGAAACTACCTACAAGTAAATCATATACCACATACACAGAGCCATATAGAAGGAGATGAAACCCCCATTTACTGTGCACAAAATTCTGGACGTAATTCCACCACATACAAACTAGTAAAAAGTAAACAGAGAGACACACGCCCTAAACTATATAGAAGCACATAAAGCAAATGAAATGTCATCCCCTCTCCTACTTCTTCTATTGGAACAATAACATTCCAGTCTGTCTCTCTGCCGCGGAACACCCGCCCGATCATATAGAAGCAAAAGAGATGTCAAATTTCTATCCCCCTTCCTACTTCCTCACTTTGCCGAATTGCTTCGTTTCTCTCGCTCTTTTTCATTTCCTATGATTCTCTCTTCAAAGACCACACAGCATGTTTTTTTTCTTTCCGGACATCCTAAGATGCAGCCATAAACATTCAGTTTCAATTTTTTCATCACACACTTTTCATTCATGCACTAGCCACGCCCACAGGCATTACCTCGTATGGTTCTCCTCACCCGACGAGCGCACCGACTTTTGCATCCGTCGTCGTCACTACTCACATAATCAAGCGTTTGCGTCTCTCCCCGTCGGAATGCGATCTCTGCGAGTGATTTCCTGTGTCGCATTCAAATTATCAAAAAGACTTAAGCCAGAAACTCTACTATAAAATTTCACATTTTTGGATGTATGTATCTTTTTATCTACTGCACGGATCAGAGCAAATGATAGCCTTTGCACACCCTTGGGACACAGGCAATCCGTGAGAAGGCAGACCTGGATACGCTCCCTACGAGGCTGTAGCCCTGTCAAAGAACAACGAGAACAAGAAAAATTTGTAAAATAGCCATTTTCAAATTATCATATCTCGGGTGTTTTTCCTTGTATCCGAATCAAATTTGCAGCACTTTGTAAGATGACCGGAGACAATGACCATACCAAATTTAAGCCCGAACAAGCATCCGGGGCCGGAGCTACAGAGGTCCGAAAACCCGTACTTGTTGTGTCGCGTAAACATCCCGCGTCCCTAGATCTCCATTTTTGAAAACTGGTTTGATTTTGGCAATTTTCAATACATCAGGAAATGTACCTTCCCAAAGGTGTTTATTAATACTGTTGCATAGGAGTGGAGAAATGACATCACAAACCAGTTGCAGATCACTGAATTTAATCCCATCAAACCCAGCAGATACGTTACGTAGGCTTTTTATGATACCAGCGATTTCCTCTATGTTTGTAGGTTCTAGAAATATCGTTTGTTCGTTCAAAATATTTGGCAATCTTTCAGCATTCGTAGTTAACCTGCTTTGCTGAGTTCTTTCTGTGAGGGATTCGAAAAACTTATTGATATCATTAGCTGAAAGTGTGCTATCAATTTCTTTTCTACGTCCAGAATTTGCTGTTAGTTTATTGTTAAGAATTTGCCAAAGTTTTCTGCTATTACCGGAAGCATTCGCATATTGCCTGTCTAGAGAGGCTGTCTTAGCTTTTTGGACGAGACTCGAAACTTTGTTTTTAAGGTGTTTATAAGCTGCTTTTTTACTTTCACTAGATGGATCGAGTTTGAATTTTTGGTAAGCAATGTTTTTCGTTTTGATAGACTCAATTATTTCAGAATTAATCCATGACTGGTGTCTTGTACGGACTTTCTTCGGAGTCGTAGATTCGTTTTTAGCAGACGCGATGATATCAATCAGATGTTTGAAATCAACAGAATTTTCATTCAGACTGCTTATCTTAACTCTTACGTTTTCCTTGAAAGAATCTTTATCAATTGCTTTTTAATTTATTTTAATATTTAAAATTGCAGTTTTGTGGTCAAGGTCGGCTTGGTCCATTAGTTGGAAATTGAAGCTATGAGTGGAGGTGTTCATTGATGATACCATATGGTCAATTAGTGTAGCTGAGATGGCAGTGACCCTTGTCGGTTCATTATCGTTTTTGTTTTAGTGTTTAAGTTAGTTGTAAATTACGTAAATTTATTATTATACATTATATAGTTTATAAAATTTCCCCTACCATATTACAGTCAGTTGACATCAAGCATGCGGCTATAGTCGTAACACACGAAACAGTCAAACTATTGGATTTATTCTCCCAATTTGGAACATATATCGAAGGCAAAAAAATTAAACAGTTCGAAGTTATTGAACTCTCTAAATCAGCAAAATTGCAATTCGGGAGTGTTATATGCCATTTTCGTAATAATCAGGAGGTAAACTTTTTTTTTTAAATTTCCTAGTCGCAAGCCAGCTTTTCACGTGAGTATTTTTTCTTTCGTCAGAGCGATAGCGGTTTTCTGGCATTGAATGATTCGACTGGGAAAGATGTTTCGATCATTCCAAACACTCCGACGTATACCAATCAATCCCATAAAAATGCAACCACCGCCTCGACACCATCATCACTCTCGGCTGCCCAGAATGACGATGAAGGGAACGAAAGTTTTCTGATCAAAGCAACGCAACCTTTTAGCGAGCATGCTTTTAAAAATAATTCAAGTGCGAGTGTACGCTATATCAACTCTTTTCTCGGAGAAGAGGACGACGACTTTTTCATACCCGAAACACAAGAAGTCGCGATGGCACCAGAAAATGTGGAACAACAATCAAATGATTCGTGTGATATGTTTCAACTGAACACTCAAGATTTCAACGACGGCGACGATTGTAGTAATCATTCCGATAATTTGATTACTAATTTATCACATCAGATTTCTATGCCGATTCCATTTATACATGTAAATGCAGGAGCAAATGACCCACATACAAATGTAGCTGACGTCACAATGTTAACGAAAGATACCGGCTTTGATAGCGATACGGATTGCGAAGAAGAACTATTCCATTTGAAGCTGGATGAAACCGATAAATCGACTAATTTAGATGAGAGTAAAGATAAACCCAAGCCAACATCACCGATTACTACAAAGGATGTAGAAATGGAAGATGCAGAAGATTTAGAACCGACACAAATGTTTCCTGAAGATATTCCTAATTCAACTAATTCCGATAACGCTAAAGACAAGTCAAATTCAAAATCATCGTTACCTTTCAAGGACGGTGGTGGTGAAATGGAAGATTTAGAGCCAACGCAAATGATTCCTGAATATATTCTTGATTCGACTAATGTAGGTGTCGGTAAAGACAAGCCCAAATCATTGTTAGCTTCGAAAGGTGGTGATGGTGGAGAAATGGAAGATGCAGAATACGTAGAGCCAACACAAAAATTTCCTGTAGATAATCCTAAAGAGAATGATGCACTAAATCCAGTAAACGAAGGTGCTGTTTTAGAGGCAGCTAAGGTTTCTCCCACGAATCGTATGGCTAATGGTTCAACTCATTCTGACAATGATGATGATGAAATACAGCCTACACAGCCTTTTCCATTCCCTACAAGCGCATTTCGTGAACCAAATAAGTCGGCCGCTCCAACCGCCTACTTGGATGAAACGCAAGCATTTTCATTTCTTATACCGGAGCCTCGTAAGTTGAATTTCCCCGTCACTGCTGAAAACTCTTTGGCGGATCTAGATAAAGCTCAATTCTTCCCACCCAAAGTACAAACGACGGCAATCAATAAATCAAATATCCCCGGTAACGATCAGGAAAACCGCAATTTAGATGAACATATCGAATCCACTCAAGTTTTCAAGATTCCCGCTAGAGTATCAACAAGCGCGGATGACCATATCGAATCCACTCAAGTTTTCAAGATACCCGCTAGAGTATCAACTAGCGCGGATGACTTAAATTATATGGAAGCAACTCAAAAGTTTATCGTTCCTTCACCGTTTTTGACCAAAAAGCAAAGATCTCCATCTCCAGTCCTGCTCGATTCGGACGAAGAGGAGCATGACCCAGAATTTTGTTTAGCGGCCACTTTAGTCGCTGGCGAGACACCAAAACCGATTTCGTCCTCTAAGAAAAATATGCCTGACAAGCGTCAAAGTAAACTAAATAAACTGTTCGGTTCCGACGATGATGACGATGAAAGCGACTTAAATAATATAAAAATCTCACCTGTTACGCCTGCTGGCAATGTCAATGTAGCCGACAAATCATTAATACAGCCAACGCCGGATTTCGCATTCATCAAGTTACCTAATCTTAAGAAGATAGGCATGGCAGATGAAATTTTCCGAAAGAAATCGCGACAAATGGAACGCAAGAAAACTGTTTTGGAAGAAAGTTCCGATGACGAAGATGACGAAGATGACCCAACAAAATTAATGAATAGACTTCTTACTGAAAGTGAAAGTTTAGCAGCTACTGTAAAAGATTCACCTTGCAAACGCACTAAGCATTCTCCTGTGGAATTAAACCATGACGATTGTAAACCCACTAAACATTCTCCACAAACAACCGACGATAATTTAAAACCTGCCAAACGAACTGTTCGAAAAGCTTCTTCTTCTAAATCTATCGCAAACGAGCCTGAAACTAGAAGCCATTCAAAATCCACACGAGCGACGACGAAAAGGTCAAAGAGAGACGAAGAAGAATCAAAGGAGTCAAGCTCTGAAAAAAGGTCAAATGAAAGGGAATCTAGATCGAGTAGGTCATCTAACTCGAAATCTTCAGAGAAAAGTAACTCACCATCAACATCATCAAGTCGACGAGGTGTGAGGAATCCAAGCAACGATAGACAGGAATCCAAATTTTTACCAGAGAAAAAAAGTACGAGACAAAGACGCGACAAAAATTCTGTCGATGAAAATAAACATGAGAAATTATCAAGAAGGGGTAAGTTGCATACAAAAAGCCTTTTTTAACAAATTTCGTGTTTCTTTCATCTAGCATTTTTAATAATTCACTAATTATTATCTATGCATAATTTGGCGCAGGTGGCGAAAATAGTAAAGAAGATAAACATCACAAAAAAAGTGAAAGTCGAAAGATTGATCGAGATTTTGACAAATCCAGTGATAAAAATTTGCCAGTGGTCAAATTAGGTGAATTGAAATCCTCAATAGATAATTTTAAAATTATTCGAAATTGTATGGTGCTACTACATAGAGCAGTCCTTAATAAAATTCCAGAGAATGTTGATCATCCGTCAAAGAAACGTTACAACTCCAGTAAAGACGAGATTGCCGTGCCTAAGAAACGAAGTAAAGAAAACGTAAGTAATTGAACAGTTTTTATTGTGTATTTTTGTGCTTATTATGTCGTCCTATTTGATGCGTTGGGATTGCGTTCTTATACACCCTCTACTTTACCAGAAATTCAGAGAAATCGACAGGAATAGCATTCTTAGTCCCTCCGCACACGGGTCGTTTGATATTCGGCTCGTCTATGATTCGAATTCTGCTCGTGTGCATTCCCACACGACGAGGGACGTCGATTGCAATTTGGCGCGTCTGCGACGCGATTCAGTATTAAGCTTTGGTGTTGTTATGGATTCAAATCAAATATGATTTTGGAGTTAGGGGAATTCGGGCAATATGTCGCCTGAGTATAGGTGAAAGGAGGAGTGTCGGTGTCGGCATTTTAACCCTTAACTCGCGAGGCGAAATATACCTCTTTATACATGAAATGGAATATGGGCACTATTGGTGTCGTGTGAGTCGAGGTGGAAGGAAGAATGCACATAAGTGCTGGTTAAAGCATTTTAACCGCTTGGCGATGCGAAATGGACCTTTTTGTACATGCGCAATATGGGTGTAGCCGGAATCGAAATGAAAGGAGGAATGCACAAGGGTGCTGTTCAGAACATTTTAAACCTCTGGTCGTCTTATATTTGGATCGGTAATCGGCTCGCCTGCGATTCGAACTCCACTTCATAGACAAATGAATGTTGGTCCGCATACGAGTCGGCTTTCGGCACGTCGGCGTATCGAAGTTCGCATGCTTCGGGATGCACAAGTGCGTTTTTGAGCGTCTCGAAACATGGAAACTGTTTGTAATGGAAAAAATCGCCAACGTCGGACACTAGAAAATAATATATGGCCGCATTTGTTCAGTTGATAATTGTGTTCAACATTCGTCAGACGTATTCGTGATTTTTTAATCAATTATGAAGAAATAATAATAATAAACTTACATCATCAACAAGTCCGAGGCAAAGCAACATCGAGTGCTCTGCATGATGCTGTCTGCAAGGCAGATGATGGTTTAACTCCACTCAATCAATTTAAAGGATCAATCATTTGCTCCTTTGAGTATGGTGAAGTCAGACCAAGAGAAGATCGACAAATGGAAGTCAAAGGCGATGCATGGTAAACATGCCAGTTGCCTTTGGCAGCCATTTATCGATCTTCACCTGTCTAACAGGTGGCTTCGTGCAAGGTACCTCTTTGCCGAAACAGAAGGTTCGATGGTTGTCATTCAGGACGGCGTGGTCCCCACCCGTGCTTATCTTAAGCATATATGCAAACAAAGGGTGGATGTCGACCGGTGCAGAATGTGTGGTTTGGTGTTGGAAACACTTGACCATCTCATTTCTGGTTGTTCTGTAATGGCGCCGGTAGAGTACACGGACAGACATAATGCTGTATGCAAGGTAATCCACCAACACCTTGCATGGGCTGATCAGTGAAACCGTACCGATCTATCAGTACACTCCACAAGCAGTGCTTGACAGCACTCGCTTCACGATGTACTGGGATCGCCAGGTAAACACTGATCACCCGGTCGCCCATAACAAACCCGATGTACTCCTGGTCGACAAGACGAGTCGCTCTGCATATATAATCGATGTTGCTATCCCCCATAATAGCAACATCGAGAGAAAGCATGCGGAGAAAAAGGCAAACTATAGTGCACTGGCCCAAGAAATCAACTTTGGCATCTTGGCAGTGTACGAATAGTGCCTGTAATATTGTCGGCTACCGGTATAATATCCTGACCTCCCTCACCAAATTGAACCTGCCGCACAAATTGATTGACACTATGCAGAAACACGTTATTCTGCATACTTGTGCAATTCTGCGGAAGGTGCCGGCGTAACACCTGCCCAAGGCATCCATACCCGCCAACTTGATGGTTACATCCGTTGCGGGTATAAAAACGGCCAAATGGGCCGAGAATACGCCAGCCAGGCGCTAATGAATAATAATCGGTAAGGTTAAAATCAAGAAGAAAAATTTGTATTGATGCATTTGGGGGGGGGGGGGGGGGGGGCATTTTAATATAAAACCCACACAGCTTCTTGGCGCCACAGAAACAGTAATTTTGCCGAAATCGAAAAAAATACTTCTCGATTTTATAGTGTGTAGAAACACCGCATTCTGCCATCGCAAAGCGTATTTGGATCACAAATTTTCACTGCTTCATGTTCAAAAAAGGTCCTTTTTTCCTCACCAAAGAGTTAAAATGCTTTCACCAGCATTCCTGTGCACTCCTCCTTTCACCGCGAATCACATGACACCCATATCCCGCTTCATGCCGAAAAAGGTCCTTCCGCCTCACCAAAGGGTTAAAATGCTTTCACCAGCACTCCTGTCCACTCCTCCTTTCACATCGACTCACGAGACACCCATATACGAATACTCCACACAATTTCTTTGAACACATTTTTATTTCTGGTTTCGTTTCTGGTTCGAGACGCACAGACGACGAGTACATCGATTCGCTTACTGTCGAACTATGGACGACCCGTGTATGGATCTCCATGCATTTGCCTGCTAACTTTCACAGTCTCTTCATCGTGGGTACTATGTTTGAGCATAAGGACCATCACAAAATCAGTTGGTACTCTGTTGATCGGCGCAGAACATAAAATCAGATCGACCACTTTGCCATTAGTAAAAGATTTAAGAGTTGCATCCTGGACGTGCGAAATAAGAAGGGTGTCGACATTAGGATGGGAAGAGACCATTATCTTATGATCGCTAATGTTCGATTGCGTATTGCAGCCGTGCGCCGTCCTAGCGACGAAAGATCCAGGCGCCGCAAATTCAACACCGCTCGACTAAAAAATTCAGCTGTCTTACAACAATATAACGACCATCTTGCGCAAAAAGCAGTTGAGATAAAAAAATAAAAACTGGGATGCCATAAAAATGAGTACATTGATAGCGCAGATGTACTGGTACTGTCTGTGCTTTTGTATGGGAGCAGTACATGAAAAGTTTCCGTAAGAGTAAGTAACCAGAAAGCTGCAAATTTTCATTAACTCATGTCTTGTCGAATTCTAAGAATCTTCTGGCCCGAAACAATATCAAATGAAGAGCTAAATCGGCGTACGGGGCAGATGTCAATCGACGAATTGATACGCAGGCGAAAATGGCAGTGGGTAGGTCACACATTGCGGAAGCGTGATAAATGCATTGCTTTGCATGCCATGAAATGGAACCCCATTTCCAACTAAGGCCGACAAAGAGGGGGTTCTAAAATCACATGGCATCGATCTGTGGAAAGGAGTGTAGGGCGCTGGGAAAGTGTTTTGGGGAGTTGCGCCCCATTGCCCAGAACAGAGTACTATGGCGCGCAGGAGTAGTTGACGCGCTATGCCCCACTAGAGGTTAAGGCAAAGTAGTAGTAGTATTGCCCACCCAGCGCGGGACACTCTGTACTGTCGGAGACGCTTCCTTCTGTGAGTTGCAAACTTCATGACAAAGTGAATATACCCTACTTCGTGGAGGCTATAGAATTCAGCTCCGTACGTCCAGAAGTGTTCGAAAAAAGCTCTTCAGAAATTTTAAATATGTATGTATTATGTATTTACAGAGTGTAGGAGAAGTTCAACTTGGTCATGTATTTTGCCAAATAAAAAATCGATACACTTTTGTTTTGATTCTTGATTCTTCGCTACCGGCTTCCATCCCAAATTGGTCCAATGATCCGTCGGATTACTCTCTTTTTAATTAATTTAGCAGTCTTTCAGATGCCATGTCATATGTAATGTTTTTTTTTTCACAGGATCCATCACTTGTCGAACCAGTGTTTAAAGAAGAAATCATCAGCTTACGGAAGTCAAGTCGTCCTGTCAAACCGCGCATAATTTTCACAAAAATGGATAGCAAACCGTACGAAAATCTTATTGAAAAAATCGGTAAGTTTACCTGCTAGTTTTTAACGTAGTACGTGTTATACTAGTATTTGCTTTTTTAGATGTGCCAAAATATAATACACGATCGGCTTCATCATCAAACAAATTGATCAGGCATTAGCATCTAACCAAATTTCATTTGAACTTTAAATTACAACAATTAAAATAGCATTACCAATATTTTATTGTTCGATTCGTGTTTTCCGACATCTTAGAAAGTACTCCTATTAAATAGAGGAATTTGTTTGTTTTGTTTTGATTATTCTAACATTTTTACACCAATATACATTGCGTTAAATAAATCCGAAGACAACAAAAATTTTATTTTTGTATTTTTTATTTAAATAAAACTTCCGCTTAGAATTACACTAGGCTTGTGGCTAACAGCCTGCAGTTGTAGTGGAAATTAAATATTATTGGCTACGTTCCTAACATACAACGGACTCGCAGCATGCTGTCCCAGCATTATCGAAGAAACTTTGCAGCCGATTTTTGTGTTCTGAACATTATTTGTCAAATTTCAAAGCTCATAGTGGACTACTACTGACTGAAACTTGTATGCATAGGACGGCGCGGGTGTCATTTGTGAACTGTCAACATATACTGGGCCCAATCAGCGGTGAAAGATTTGTGATGGAGAAAATCATGTGCTAATCAGAAACTCAGCATGCATAAAACAAATTCCCAACAATAGGTCAGCAGATATGTGTTTTGAACGTAGCCACTTGACAGTCGATTCAAATTTAAGGGGGGAAATCACATTAGGAGGCTAATTTTCACTGATTTTTAGGATCTTTTTGGGTGGGAAGAATTAATTAGAATTCAATCAAATTTTGACATCATTTTACTCGTATTTCGAACAACTTTTGTGAATAATTTAAGTCAAAAATAACAAAGTTACGCACTGATGTCCGCTGAAGGTAGTAACTAGAGTTCTCCAATTGCGGGACGTGTAGCGATACCAACTTTTATCCGAAATCAAAAAGGTTTCAATTTTACATTATTAACTTATTTTCTAAGAATATGAACCTCAATGCAGGTGAAAATAATGGAAATTAGAAATTTTGCATGTGTTGGAAAAAATTATTTCAATTTTTCAATTTTTGTTCAATTATTATGCAAAAAAAACACCTTTAAAAATATGATATCCCAAAAGTTGGTTCATGTTTTTCATCTTCTTATATACAGGGTGTCCCAAACCCCAACGTCAACCCGGAAACCGGTGATAGGCCAAGTGGTGGCAGTTATCAGAAAAGTATTAAAAAAAAGTCTCCGTCAATTATTTTTTGACTTATAAACATTCAAAAAAGAATTGGAAAAATTCATACTCTGTGATGATTTTTTAAGTACTGTTATTACAAATTTTCATTCTTTTTTTTTTTTTTTTATGAAGCAACCCTGACTAGCTGTTCTATAAATCACAATCTAAAAGTAAAAAATTACCGTATTGGTTTTAAATAAAATATGACTTTTTTCCCCAATTTTGTACTCAAAATTATCACTTATCCCAACTTCAACTGACTGCACTGTAAAAAATATATACCACGCGGTTTTGGCAAGTAACGGTAAAAGATGGCGCATTTTATCCAGATTCCAAAATGGTACGACACTTCCTAGCAATAGTCTCATTTAGGCAAAAGTGTAATTTATTGAACAAAAAAAAAAAATTACAATTAAAAGTTAGAACTTCAATTTACAATTAAACGTTAGAACTTCAATTTACAACAAATGTTCAAAATGTTTGCCTTCAGCTGCAATGCAAGCACGACATCTTCTTAAAAAGGATCGAGTTATAAGCCGGGCGAATGTTCCGGAACTAATGGCTTCAGCGGCTTCCGCAATTTTTCGGCGAAGTTCCTCCAAATTTTCTATTTCTTTCGTGTAAACCTTTTCTTTTACCGCTCCCCAGTAAAAAAAATCGAGGGGATTTAGGTCAGGTGAACGTGCCGGCCTCGAAATTGTACCAGACCGCCCTATCCACCTCTCGGGATATTCTCGATCGAGGAACTCTCTTAGGCCGGTTTCACATGGAACGCACGATACACGGGACTCTAGCAGAAAGCACCAGTGGCGAGCGAGCTTTCATACGAGTGCAATTTAAAATTAATCGTCGCACATACAAAGCTCGCTCGCCACTGTTGTTTTTTGCTAGAATCTCGTGTATCGTGCCTTCCATGTGAAACCGGCCTTACTGTACGGGCATAATGCGCTGGGCAGCCATCGTTCTGATACCACATATTTGCAAAAGTACTGAGTGGCACGTCTTCCAATAAATTGGGTAAATGATTCATTAAAAAATCTAAATATGTCTCGGCACTTAAGTTCTCCGAAAGCTCGAATGGTCCAATAATTTGGCCATTTAAAATTCCAGTCCACATGTTCACTTTAAAGCGATGCTGCGCTCTATTTTGCCGCATTAAATGTGCATTTTCAATGTGCCACTCGTGTAAATTGTGGAGGTTAATGTAACCATCTTTAGAAAATGTAGATTCATCGGTTCATAGAATTTTGTCAAAGAATCGGGGATCTTCTCTGTACTCACGCAACATCGTTTGACGTACTCTCTGCGGATAATCTCGAGGAAGCAGACTTTGGACTCGTTGAACATGGTACGGGTGCATCTTGTTTCTCCATAGAATTCGTTGTACTGTACTTTTGGGTACTCCTGTGCTAAATTCAATTGCACGTACTGAGGCACTGGGGTCTTGTTCGACTGCTTGTAAGACTTCCTCCTCGTAGGGCATGATGGAATTTGGCTCTCCTGTCATGTGGTGTGGAATTCGACCCTCTGAGAATGACTGGTATACGTTTATAAATATTCGGTGATCCGGATAACGTTCAGCATTTGGATATCTCTCACGATAAAGTCTGGCTGCAGCACTAGCTTGATAGCATATTCCCGCGCACTATCTGTATGGCATAATGGCAGTTAAATGCGTCCTATAATCAAATTGTTACTGAATCACTAAATCATTCATAAGGTTACATGTGCTACATTTGTCGTACCATTTTGGAATCTGGACAAAATGCGCCATCTTTTACAGTTACTTGCCAAAACCGCGTGGTATATTTTTTTTACAGTGCAGTCGGTTGAAGTTGGGATAAGTGATAATTTTGAGTACAAAATTGGGGAAAAAAGTCATATTTAAATAATTTAAAACCAATACAGTAATTTTTTACTTTTAGATTGTGATTTATAGAACAGTTAGTCAGGGCTGCTTCATAAAAAAAAAATAAAAAAAAAAATGAAAATTTGTAATAACAGTACTTAAAAAATCATCACAGGGTATGAATTTTTCCAATTCTTTTTTGAATGTCTATAAGTCAAAAAATAATTGACGGAGACTTTTTTTAATACTTTTCTGATAACTGCCACCACTTGGCCTATCACCGGTTTCCGGGTTGACGTTGGGGTTTCGGACACCCTGTATATATAAAAACGTTTGTGCATATGTTAAAGCTATCCAACTCATGTTCACACCATGTGTTCGTTTGGTCCTCCGATGTGCATAACTTTTTTTGTTACTCGGTAGGTGGCAGTGGAGTGGAGCTATTTACAAAATTCTTATTTATGGTCCAATTTGGCTCAAACTCACAGCATATATTAATTAAATAATAAATAAATAAATATAATAAATAAATAAAGTTGTTGACAAAATTTGGACCTGGTAGGTGGCGCTTGAGTCGAGATATCCATGAAAATGTGTATTTTAGGTCTTATTTCGTTCAGTGTATATCGATTTGACATTTCAGTATTCATTATTTTAATTTAGCGAATACAAATTGTTGAACATACATTTAACCAACGAACTGGGGATAATCCAAACGCCCAAGAATTTTCAGATCTGTTACTGAAAATTGGTGACGGTGCGTGTCCGGAAGAAGAAGAAAAGGTTATTCTACATAATAAATTATGTCCTGTAGTTCAATCACGAAAAAAACCTACGGCGACCCTGCAAAATTAACTGATCATTAAAACTCTATGCTTTGCAGTAGAGCTATTTTGACCCCCCGGAACGACCAGGCATCTGCGACAAACGCTGAAATATTAAAACGCGTTTCTGGGGAATCAACCGAGTAATGGATCGAGAAGATGCTACACATTTATCTGGTTGAATTTTTAAATTCCCTAAGTGCACCTGGACTTCCGTTTCCCAAAAAAATACGTCAACAAAGGTAGTGATCAAGCAACATTTGAGTTAGGAAATAATGAATACGACGAAGTCAGTAGGTTCCAATCTGGCCGCTATATAAGTTCTTCTGAGGCGGTTTGAAGCATTTTGAGCTTTCCTATTCATGAAAGATTTCCACCAGTTATGCATCTTGATGTTGGGCAGCGGGTGTACTTTAACTCTAAAAATGTGACAGAGCAAATTGAAAGCCCGCGACAAACTACTTTGACTGAATGTTATACGAAGAAGTTCCGTCATACTATACGTATAACAAACAGCAAGGAGTTTTCAATCGTATGCATATGCCGCAACAATCACGGGGGACTGACAGATCACGCGAGAGTAATCTCAATCGATGTTTGCTGGCTATCCAAGAAACAGTAACAGGGGGCAATTCTCTCTCTTAATACAGTATGCCCACACCAACTTTAGGCGGGGAACAAATTAATAGTATAAGTGCACTGTAAATCACGAGCACACATAACAAAACAAACTGTCACTACTAATTTTGCGGAGGTGAACTGCTGTTTAGAAACGATGAATCATTCAACTTTAACAAACACACACGAGTCAGATAAAAAAAAAAGGTCTGGATTGGGAGGAGCACCATCACCAACCATTATGAGGAGGAGAGCCATCCCCAAGACCACCAATTGACTAGGGAGGAGCACCGTCCCTACGAGGACTAACCATCCTCGGAACCACACAAGGAGGAGAACCATCCCGGGGCTCAGTCAAAAATAATTTGTTTGGTTTGGGAGGAGAGCCATCCCACGAGAGCTAACCACCCTCGGAACCGCCCTAGGTGGAGAGCCAACCTGGGGTTCAACCAATACAAATCAACACGATCAGGGAGGAAATCCCATCCCTGCGAGGACTAACCATCCTCGGAACCGCCCAAGTGGAGAGCCAACCTGGGGTTCAATCGTAACACCTGACTCGCGGCTTTAATTATTATTAATAACAAAGAACGCGCCACAGTTCACCACTCACAAAATATAACTAAATAATCTAAGCCATGCGTACAATACACTAAGTAAGTTAGACTTACAAAATTGTTCTTCACTTATGATCGACCTTTGCAGGATTTCGGTGTCGGCAGCGACAATGACAAGATGAGAGCGCGAGGGACACGAGAGGGTGGGCCAATTAGCCTAACAACATACTCACACAATTAATAAAGCTCACAAATCCAAACTTCACCTTTCCTCTCGGAGTATGGTCTAAGCTCAGGCACCGACCGATGCACTTTTCTCGTCTCGTCTCGGGTTGGTGGACCCGTTCACGACTCAAATCGAGGATTTTCGGACAGCAACTTTGTCTTCAAAATTACTTCACTGAATATTTGCCGGCACGAGGATTTCTAGGCAGGGTAGAATGGAAAAACTCGGGAGTTACACAATTTCCTCCTATTCCGTGGGAAATGAATTCAAATCAAATTAGAAGACGACAGTGGAGGACCACTACAGCTGTACGCGATCACGAACTCACTGATTACTCACTCAATGATCATCAGCCCAAAATACAAATCAATATATCCCTCTGAAACTGTACAGTTCAGAGAAATATAAAGTAAAACAATGATAAATCCTTCAAAAAGGTCTAGGTCATAAAAACGTATCTCAATACGCAGACCAATTTCATAAACTATACGAAATAATCGTATAGCGAAGCAAAAGATCGTTTGTGTATTCTACCTAGTCTAGCCATAAATACTGGTGGGGCGACCGGTAGCGCAGTGTGTTGAGGCATCAGTCTCATGTTTGACTACCGGCGTTTCGGGTTCGAATCCCGTCCACGACGATGTTCGTGGCCATGGATGTGCAGGAGGTGCATGCTGGCAACTGCATTCTCTGAAACCAATTTATGCCAACGAAACGTCAACTGGGCCGCATGGAACAGTTGACGCGCTATGCCCCACAAGGGGTTAGGGCAATTGAGCATAAATACTGTTACAAACTTTTTGAAGCACTGTTCAATAAAAGAGGTGTTATATGTTAAGAAATCATTGTTTATTTATTAAATGCATTGTCAACAACGGAAATTGCAACAAGTTATTCGAAGTGATTGCCTTTTGCCTTTACACAAGCCTTTAATCGAGCTGGCCACTTATCTATGGAAGCACGCACGACTTCAATCGGAAAGTTGGCGACTGCATGTGTAAGAGACTTCTTTAAGGATTCGATATTAGAATGTCTTTTAGAGCACGTCATTTGCTCTAAGGCAGACCATAATTCGTAATCCAGCGGATTCAGGTCTGGGCTAGAGGAAGGCCAATCTTCAGCTTTAATAAAATCTGGAACATTTTCTTCAAGCCATTTTTGGGTTGACTTCGCCTTATGACCTGGTGCAGAATCTTGCTGGAAACTCAAAGGCTGATTTTTGAATAATGACGTGTTGAGAGGTTTCACTACACTTTCAAGGACACTTTCTTGATAAATTTTGGCAGACGTTTTGACGCCCTTCTCACAAAAATGCAACTTTGTCACCCCGTTGTAGCTAACACCACACCAAACCATTACTGAGGCTGGATGATGACCTCTTTGAACCTTTTGGGCAACTTGAGAAGCTTCTCTGGCACTGCGAGCATAAACCCTATCGTTTTGTTTATTAAATGTTTCTTCGACAGTAAAAATTTTTTCGTCCGTAAACAAAATTTTACCGTGTTCTTGGTTTGCGTACCGGCAAAGTAATCGTTTTGATTTTTCCACTCTATTTTTTTTTAACGAATCTGTTAGTAAATGCCTGGTAGATCTACGATAAGCACCCAACCCCAAGTCACTTTTGATGATACGTGAAATTGTTCTTTGGGGTATTTTCATCTCACGCGATAAAAATTTTTGTTTCCGAAGAGGATTACGGCGAACTCTCTCGCGCACGGCTTTAACCGCTTGAGGTGTTCGAGTAGTTCGCGGACGGCCACTTCTTTCACGGTCACTTACTCCAGACGTATCATTAAATCTTTCAATAGCCCGATATACAAACATTCGGCTTATACCAAGGGTATGCAGAGTCTTAAAAATATCACTTGGTTGCATTCCTACTTTATGAAGTGCAATCACAGCGATTCTATTTTCTTTGTCACCCCAATCCATGTTCACTACACTAAAAATTAAACTCAAATGATGACAAATGCATCAAGCACAAGCGTACTATAGCGATTAGCTCAATTTTTAAGAAATGCAATATAACGGTTCCTTTCTGCAGGGTTGCCAAACCTTATAACAATATTTATGGCTAGACTAGGTATAATCTAGGCACATACTTGCATAGATGGAATGGTCGTAAAACAGCACATGTGTACACAATCACAAGTGATTTCTTGCGTAGGGGTTATTATTTTTTGTATTGTTTATTGAAATTGAAAAATAAAACTCATGCAACAAACCTTTTCTTACAATAGGGAGTATGCAGCGGAAATCAACTATAGTTCAGCGCAGTTGGCTGAAATATTGCGAAATGGTTTATGGAGTATGACAGCAGAACAACCTTTGCTATTCGATCATGTATGTCATAGCGTAGACGGTGATTTGGGGGAAATCCTACTTTTAGATGCACCGTGGGATGGGGAAAACATTTCTCACTAAAGTATCTTAGCCCAAATACGTATTCAAAAATAAATAGCAATTGCTGTCGCCTCATCAGGAATAGCCGCTACATTGTTACCAGTAGGCAAAACTGCCCATACTGTGTTCGAGATCCCGATTTACTTGGACCGTACGGAGATCCCAGTGCCTAGCGTTTCCAGGAACAGTAACAAAGCCAGGATTCTGCGCGATTGTTTCTTAATAATATGGGACGAGTGCACTATGGCGAATCGGAAAGCGGTTGAATCAGTAGATAGAACCTTACGTGACATCAAACAAAACGACCGGCCTGTGGCATTTGTCAACCAATATGCGGGCGCGAATTGGGGGTAATCAAAATGCCCAAGAGTTTTCAGATTTGTTACTGAAAATTGGTGACGGTACTTATCCGGAAGAAGAAGGGAAGGTTATTCCCCAAAATAGTTGATGTTATGTATTTAAAAAACGACCAGGCATCTGCGATAAACGCAGAAATATTAAAATGCGTTCTTGGGGAATGTGTTGAATATAGCTCAATCAAACGAATATTAAATTAAGGAGATGCTCCCCAATATCCGGTTGAAATTGTAAATTCCCTAAGCGCACCTGAACTTCCGTCTCGCAAATTAATATTAAAAGTCGGCGTCCCTGTACTTCTGCTTAGAAATTTGAGCCACCGAAATATGTAAAGGTGCCCGACTGAAAGTGAAGCTACTTTTAATTTAGCTTAAGTTTAGCCTTATCGTCGTGGTGTTGAGTAAGCGGAGAACAAATTAATTATGTTTGAAAAAAATAGTCAAGGTTAGTGTCAAGTTGTGAGCGAAGCGAACAACGCGAGCGCAGCTAGTAATTTTATAAAGAATCATACTTTCAATTTTCAAAATGATCGGTTCATTACTTTTTGAGTTTACGCCACGTCCAACGTAAATATGGACAATGCGGTGCGTGCATTGCCGGGCCCGCACGTAACGCATTTATTTGCGGATAATGCGGAGAGTGTCCAGCGACAATACGATAAGCGTTAAGGCGGGTTGCATTGACAATTGTCATTCGGTGTAAAATGGCTCCAGTCTCAGCAAGAAATTAAAATATTGACGAATAGAAAAAACAAGGGTGATCGATTTATAACAACTGTTATATACAGAAACAGACATTTTATGGCGAGCGGATGAAAGTAAATTTCGTGAATATATGCGACTGCTTAGGACCTTTTTATACTCCTCTGTTAAAATTAGTCCAATCGGTTGAAAACCAAGGCTGCTTTCCACTCAAAGAGGTCCTGGTATGTTATAGCTCATGAAAAATTTCGTAATTGACGTCGACCCACTTTTCCCTACAGTTCCGGAACCCTTATCAACGGAGGCTTTGAAGCAGATATTCAAGGAACTGCCCTCATTATCATGCAAAATTTCAAAACTGCATGTTTTTTATAGCGATGTCTACTTTAAAAAAACAACATTTTCAGGGAAAACTATCAACGGGGACTTTGGAGCATACATTCAGCGGATTCTTCACATTTATTGTGCCAAATTTCAAATTTCTTCAATATCCGCCGACATTCTATCTTTATTACCACTGTGGCTCTTATTCCAAAGCACACTCCGCTTTTGAACTTCCGAAATTAGAATCTCCATCGTCGTTTTTTTGCGCACGATAATGCGGGCAAAATTAAACGAGTTTGATTTTTAACCAATGCGTGCGATGCGAGGACGTCGCATCCCACGCATTTACTGCAATATCGTGTGCTGATTGAAATTTGATTTTGAAATTTGTCCGTATTCAACGCACCGCAACACACACACACCGCAACACACACACACCGCATTGCCCGTATTTACGCTGGACGTGGTGTTAGACTTCCCGCAAATGTAAAAAAAGTCATTTTGAGAAAAACGCGTTTGAAAAACAGAATATAACCCAAATAATCCCTTGTGTTAATGCTTCTAGTACCTTCTATACCTTTATGTAAAAACAAAGATGCAAAGGTGGAGTTCAGCTACGTAAGTACATAAAGTGACTACCTGAGGTAGTGCTCCGCCCTATCTGCTATGCGCTCGAGCCTGTAGATGTAGACTATACCCGAAGAGCCCTCTGTTCTACGCTCATAAAATCTACACCAATGAATTTTGCTTTGAAATTTGGGCAGCGTATTCTTGGATTGTTAAGCAACCAATTTATGCAATAAAAAAATTGGATTTTTTTGAACCTCCTAATGTGGTTTCCCCCCTTAAGCTTGGCTCTGCGTTAGCTTGATGTTTAATGAAGCAGTCAACACACGCTTGATAGCCGCGACAACTCGGTTACGACTCTACGATGCTTGAGTCTAGAGTTCAGGGGTTCATTTCGCTGGCGCTGTAATAAAAAACTACCTTATGTACTATTACAGCTCCCACAGCGTTCCAAGCTTCTTATTTAAAGACAGCTATACAGGCAAGAGGTATATACTAGCAACTGCACCATTCGAAATTGATATGCTAACGAAACAACGCCCCGCTAGGGGGGGGGGGGGGGGGGGGGCTTAAGGTTCGTTTTGCTAGCGCACGATCGTTGCACATTGTGCGCGATTAGCGATCACAGAACACAATTTGTGTGTATTTTTTCGATTGACGCAGAGTCGTGTCTAGCAAAACGGATCTTAAGGCAATTAGTAAGTAGCAATTAACATGTTCATAAATGTCCATTGAAACTGCATTCATTTTTTGTTTTCGACTGAATATTGAAGCGTACTGTTGATCATACCATTTCTGTAAGAAGTTCACACTATAACTTACGGATGTCTGAAATTGTGGACGTTTACTTGGATCTACTACATGTGCGATATTATTGTGTATAATTATGGGAAGATTTATCGTGAAATGCAAATTCAGGACAAACTCAACATCCATAAACGATCGAAATAAAATCAAATTAGTAGATGCCCATGTAGCATCTAGATACTGCCGATTGCCTTCTTTTTTGACCGATTATTTTCTACAGACAACTGTTTCAGATATCTCAACATTTATTCCTAACATAGTACTTACTTGTTGCTTTATTTTAGGTGGCACTATTGTCGACAGTCCCACTGATTGCACTGTATTAATATCGGAATCAATATATCGTACATGGAAATTACTCTCGGCTTTGGGAAGAGGCGTACCAATAGTTTCTGTAAAATTGCTTGAAGAGTGGTCGACTTCGAAGCAGTGGAAGCAAGAACCGCCGAATTATGACGACTACTTAATTAAGGACACTAATTCCGAGCACCGATTTAAATTCAACTTGAGAAAATCATTAGAGCGTGCTCGTCATTCGCCCGTTTTTAAACGATATTCGTTCTACTGCACTCCAAATACAAGACCCGTACCCAAAGAGCTTCAGAGTAAGTTGTTTTGTGAAATTGTCGTAAATACGTTATTGGACGTATCGTTTCTTTACGCTTTTTAGCTATAATTGAATGCGCCGGAGGAAAATTAATCAAAAAGATTCACAAAAATATGGAAAAGCCGGAGAAATTCTACATTGTATCCGACAAAAGCGATATCTGCATGTGGCCCGACATACGTAAATTAGTCGGCAATGTTCAAATTGTTAGCACCGAAGGAATCTTAATAGCGATCATGCAACAGTGTGTAAATTTTAAAGCGTATCTTTTATCTGAGTAATTTGTTTGTATTTGTTGAGTTTTAACGAGTCGTTACTGTTAATTTATATTTTATAATATATGTATTATATTTTTATCGAAAGATAAGCTGTTTTATTTGTTGTGTTGTGAAATTTGGTGAACATTTTTCTTATAAAAGAATTCAACGGATGTGTGTATTCATCATCATCGTGACGCGACAGCCCGACGTCGGGCCTTGGCCGCCTGGATCGTTGTCCTCCAATTATCTCGGTCACATGACCGCGTCCTCCAATCTGGGAGGCCCAGTAGCTGCTCGGCGTCCACATATACTGACCTCTCCCAACGAGATCTCGGTCTAGGCAATCTCGCTCCGCCAACTCGTTTTGCATTCATCACTCTCTTTGGCATGCAATCATCGTCCAAACTTCCAGCTCATCGTACAGTTCATACAACTCATGGTTGTACCGGATGCGCCATCCATCTCGATCGCAAACAGCCCCGAAAATTCGCCGTAGAACCTTATGCTCAAATGTGTCTAGCATGTTTCCGGAGGCTTGAGGTCCATGCTTCGCAGCTGTAGCATAGCACTGGTCGTATAATGGTTTTGTATGTACACGCGTAGCTTCGTGTTTCTGTGCACATGCTTCGATTTCATTATGGGGAGAACCGAGAAAAAAGTCTTATTAGCTAACTGTATCCGTCGCTTGATTTCGTCAGTTTCGTTGATGTGTGTATTAACCCAGTCAAAAACGGCATTTTTTATAAACCATACAAAAAGGAGAATAATGGAAACGACGATGTAAAAAAAGTTGACACTGCAGAAGCAAATACGATGATGAGAACATATACGTTCCAACGGCAGCCGGTTCTCCGCACCGGACGAATACACAATCAAGCTCCCACCTGTCTCCGGTCACATCTGCGAACAATCCCGCACGACTTATTCCGAGTCAACACAATCTGACTCCCGCTCCACCCGCCACTAACTTCAACAGCTTATCCATTCTCCAGCTGAATACCAATGGGCTGCAGCATAAAATTGCAGAACTCACCACGTTCATGGATAGACATCGCAACCTAGGGGCGGCCGGTAGCTCAGTGTGTAGAGGCATCAGTCTCGTGTCTGACTACCGGCGTTTAATTTTAACATCGTAAGGAAGGAGAGGCTAACCAATGCTGGAGGGGGGCTTGTCATCCTCGTTCATCCCATGCCATATCGTGAGATTGTCGTCCCAGCAGTTGACAACACAATGGAAGTACAGGCCATCGCAATTCAATCAGGAAATGTGGACATAGAAATATTTAACTTCTACATACCACCAGTATCAAGCTGTCCCTCGGGACTCAGCGTAAAACTAAGCCCCTTCCTATCTGGCCAATAGCTGCTGAGTGACTTTAACGCTCATCACGAGTTATGGCATTCCAACCTCGAAAACGACGCCAGTGGAGTTGTCATAGCGGAACAAGTAGATGCATCAGATTTCTGTCCTCTGAACAATGACATTCCTACTCGCTTCACAGGAACTTGTTCCAGTTTCCCTGATATATCAATTGCAAATGCGGACCTCATCATCATTGCCCAATGGGAACCGACTCTCACGCTGTCATCTGACCACTTGCTAATAGTGATCAAGCTTGATTAACCATCCGATGTGATCCATACCGACCACCGCACCTTCATAAATCACAACAAAGCAAATTGGGATGGCTACAAAGAATATACGAACGCGGCTTTTTAGCCTCACCTACACCCTCTGATGTTCGAGTAGCTGAGGCCTAATTTTCACACCACGGCAGCGAGATTGGCCGATGTACGCGATAGAATTCGCAGCACAAACCCTGACGATACCAGGATCAAAGATCTAAACCTACAAATTCAACACCAAAGTCGAACACATTAGGTTAAAATGGAGTACCCATCTGAAGAACTGCAACCTAACCACGGGCGTGGGCAAATTATGGTCGACAGCCCGTGCTGTCTCTAATCCACCAAAATAGAAAGAGAATGTCGCCATCTAGTTCGGAGATAATTCAATTAGTGACCCTACCCACTGCGAAAGTCGTTTCAATAAACAATTTATTGAACATCCTTCACAGACAGATATAAGCGCATAATCCATAGAAGGATCCATAACTGAACCGCAGACAACATACTTGTCTTCACCACCGACGGAAGGCGAGTGACCCCAATCTTGAAACCTGGGCAAAAAGCGACACTCGGCGAGTCCTATCGTCCCATCACACTTCTATCACCAGTTGCCAAATCGCTCGAAACACTAATCCACCCTCTTTTTGCGGCCCACGTCCAGCTTGCGAACCACCAGCACGGCCCGACGCACGACGACGGCCCTGGATACCATTAAATCTCGCATCCACAATGACCTCAATCAACCTCGTCCATGTCACAGATTCTGGTGGCACTCGACCTGTCGAAAGCCTTCGACACAGTAAGCAACTCAGTACTTCTGTCTTCAATTGTGCATCGCTTGTAACGTAAATAACCAAATGGATTGCCAATTATCTTGCGGGCAAGCAGCCCTACATCGAATCTAGGAGCAAGAAATCGAAGCTAAGGAGGGTCAAACAAGGTGTGCCCCTAGGAGGAGTTCTATCTGCCTCCTTGTTCAACCTTCATCTATCTGGATTCCCGACATCACCCGAAGGAATCGAAATTATCTTCTATGTCGATGACTATTCCATTCTGGCAACAAGGAACAACATCACGAAAATGTGCGAACATATAAACGGTTACCTTGGAGAACTTAATACATTTTTCACAGGCAAGAATTTGACCGTTTCAGCGCCTAAATCCTCGGTAACTTTATTAATCACCTGGACGAAGGAAGTCAAGATGCGACTTGGGATCTCAATTGGCAGTCAGCCTATTCTTGCCGTGAACCATCCTAAAATTCGTGGGGTAACCCTGGGCAGCATGGCCATGTCATCCCCCCATGCATTAACCGTGTGCGACAAGATGCTCGGAAGCCTTGGCCGGTAGCGCCTGGGGCGAAGACAAAGAAACAATAGTGGTCACATACAAAGCAGTCGGAAGATCAGTGGCCAACTATGCGGCTCCTGTTTGGTCACAGAATCTATGTATGTATGTGACAAGCAGTGGAAAAATATTCAGGGTTGTCAAAATGTCACTCTCCGTACTGTAAATGGCTGTCTCCTGATGTCATCCCAGGACCTTCTGCCTCAGGAAGCCATGATGCTACCTCTAAGAGACTACAACAAGCTTTTTGCCAAACAATAATCTGGTGGGCTGTTACCGGAGGGAACAGCCCAACACTACCCTCATGGACAAGACGCCGCCACCAAGGCATGTTAGGCGTGATTTGAGGGACCTCAAAAGAGATGTCCAGATGTATAAAAGGGTTCCTTTTGACAACGGCGCATACAGTTCAGCCATCGCAGCAATACATCATGAGGACATACAATCATCAATTGCAGGACTATGTCCAAATGTAGTTCTCTCGGCACAACCACCAGCCATTTCTCCTAAAGATAGAATACTTCTGAGAGCAGCGAGAATGACATTTGCCCAACTTCGGTCAGGCTGGTGTTCGCGTCTTAACTTCTGTCTGTCTCGCATTGACCGGGATGTCACATACACATGACCCGCCTGCAATGGTACGCCTCATGACGTGGACCACGTCTTCAATTGCCCAGCTGCACCCACACACCTGGCTCTCAGATCGTTGAGAGAGAACCCCGTAGAAGCAGCGATTTTCTTATCCCTTAACACCAAGGAAGACGACGTACCATAGTACGTAGCACGTGTGTGTTCGCTACCCTAGTTTGCTCTCGATCGTTATTTTACCGCTTAACCTGCGCTGCTCTGTATTGAAAAAAAAAGACGCAGCTAATAGCAGTATGATTTGCTTTGGTATCTTTTCCTTGCCCTTTCATACCACTCTGCGGTTTCGCGTTGCTCTGCCTGTGGTGTTGGCACTTCGCCCATTTTGGCGGTATAATCTCAGCTTCCTTCTGCAGGCAGCTCGGTCTTGGATCGTATCATCTCCGAGATTAATGCGTTGTTGTTGCTTCATCTGATCGATCCATGTGTGTTTCCGTCTGCCGTATGGTTTACTTTGGTAAAATAAAAACAACTCTAGATTCAAATATCCGAACTATGGAACTAATAACATATTAGCTGCGTTTTTCGTACAGAGAAGAGTAGAGCAGGTTAAGCGACCAAAAAAAACGATCGGTAGCAAATTAGGCTAACGAATGCGAAAACGGGGCATGTCTTTGCTGGGAGTGTGTCTTGGTTTAGTTAGAATTCAAATGTCAACTCAAATTTCAAGAAGAAACTTGCACAACTTCCCCCTAGGTTAATAGCCGCCATACATTATGCGATCCGTCGCCCGATTGATCGGCCGATGGATCGCCACAAAGTATCAGCTGACCAAAATTATATAGAACTGTCAAAAAAATCGTCAACGATAAGCGCATACACAGGCCGATCCATCGGCCGATATCGATATCGGGCGACAGATCAGCCGATCGACCGGTGTGTGTATGGCACGTTTAATATCATTCATAAAAGTTCTTTTAAAATATCGTGCGTCAAAGATATCTGTAAAAAAAAACTTTTATAGTGTAATTGCCGCCTTAAACGTCTATGTTTACTATTCCAAATAACTACACAAAACGAACGTGCATTTACCTTTGAAGAGAGAGTATATGAGGAAGTGAAAAAGAGCGAGAGAAACGAAGCAATTCGGCACAAGTGAGGAAGTAGGAAGGGGGATGGAAATTTGACATCTCTTTTGCTCTATATGGACCGGGCGGGTGTTCTGCGGCAGAGAGGCAGACTGGAATGTTATTGAGTGCGTTCAGAAGGTGGCAAAAGAGCAGAAACCGCTCGCGAGCAGCTCCGGAGCTGCTCGGTTTGGAGTCTGCACCTGCTGAACGCTACTTCACCAGCTGACAAATCGACCAGCTGAAAGCTGACGATGACAATTTTAGACGTGAAGTGCCGAAAAGTGGAAATTACATTAATCCCACGCTGTCCATTACAAAAATCACGAACAACGAAGAAACAAATTCAAAAGCACCCGAAAACCAAAGAACTAGAAGCCGAAAACGGCGAAAACACAACAACCAATTTGATAACTGTCAAAACTCGGAAACTCGCAACATGAGCGTGAGGTTGAAAAAGAAGAAGAAGAACCTGAGCACTGATCAGTGAGCAGAAATATTTCTTGCTCGGTGAAATTTGATCATGATCACCCGAGCAGAAGTTGCTCAGTCACTTCTGAACCCGCTCGTTCTGAACATGTTCGCTGAGCGGGAGTTGCTCAGTTCCTTCTGAACGCACACATTGTTCCAATTGGAAAAGTAGGAGAGGGGATGACATCTTGCGTGCTTCCTGTGCTTTTATATAGACTGCGTGGGTGTTGCGCAGTGGAGGGCGTGTGTCTCTCTCTCTACTTTTTACGACTGGAATTGCTTAAAATAGTTTAGTGTTGAGTATATGCGGATTGCTCCTCCATAGGTATTCTCTATGGCATTTACATAGAGCTGTTTATATTGAAGCTGCGCGATAAAGGTTTAGAGTGTCGCTGAGCAGTTCTTATCATAGGTCGAAAAAAAGAGAAGAGCAAATGCGTTGTTCCAACATAAACAGCTCTATGTATCACTATCAGCGTTGCTTTTATCGTTTGTCGAAACTCCAACATAAACGCACCCTTACAGCGTTTTCCCACTTGCCGATATTTTCCCGGGATGCCGGCCGACATTCTTAAGCTGGAAACGCACAGTGTACGCTGGAAGCTTAAGACGGGGAAGCTCCGTACACCAATAATACACGATGCGAAGATTGTGTATCGAAGACAATTTATTTTCCCCACGGTGTCTCTGAGCGATTTTGTGCGAAGCTTTCTTTGTATACGAAAGTTCTGCATGTACATTAACTTTCACAATTATTTAGATAAGGCAAATTCTCTCTAAAAATTGAAATGACGTCCGAATAATAAATTATACTCAGACTCTATTTGCTAAATCCCAAATCATTAGTCTAAATAAGAGTCAAAACACCTCATAGCAAAGGGAAAATATTTGAAGAGGAGTTGGCAAGGTGAAGTCAGTTGTAGGATCATTTACACAAGAGGATCATAATGCAGACGAAATTAAAAACATACGTACATGTAACAGGGAAAATTGTTATTCTTCTGGATTGTCGTAACATAATCATAATCAGTTATTCCTGCAAATGTAGGGGCTCCTAGCAACCTGTGTTTTGTCGTGAAAGCTCAATGCACGATATTGTGCTCGTATATTGGGGAAAAAACAAATTTACGTAGCGAATTTACGAGCACAATATCGTGCATTGAGCTTTCACGACAAAACACAGATTGTTAGTAGCATCTTCACTCCTCATTCCGTATGGAACGACCGGAAAAATAACGTGGCCCAACGACTCAAAGGAACGCGATGGAGTTATGAAACTTTTTTTGGGGAAGCTATACGCATCCGTCGATGTGTCCCAATATCCAGGGTAATGAGACCTCGTGTTTATTGTCCTAATCAGGCTAAATGCGCCATTTGCCATCGGAAATGTTGAAAAAACAACGTTGTAAGAGCCGCATATGAATGTTAATTTGGTTACCTTTGACACTGATTATAACTGAAAATCAAATTGTGTTGTGTATTAAAAATCCCATTACGTTTTGACATAGCCAAGGTCATTTTACTACACACAGTATCTCTTAATTTGTGTTTGATTATTGAAAACATTGAACAGCGACATGTGGTTTTATTTCTTTGCATGGCAACACACAATCATGGTTAGTTCCGAAGGAAATGATGCATATAGATGCACTCTTTTGTTAGTCGAATTAGCCACAACGAGAAGATGAAAAACAACATCGTATTTTTGTAACTATTAATTTATTTCTAAGCAAAGAAATATAATTTCTCGTTCTTGGATGATATCATCGACCGGAATGATAAAATGTTAGATTTGTCCCGGCTAGTGTTAGTTTCAACTCTGTTAACAATGAGAAAATGACTGTTTTGAAAACAAATGTTGATCATACGGTCGACTAGTTCATACATGCAATTCACTACGTTAATTTCTATATATCACCGGGGCGGCAGGTATTAATTTTTT
This sequence comes from Chloromyia formosa, assembly GCA_964017055.1. NCBI lineage: Eukaryota > Metazoa > Arthropoda > Insecta > Diptera > Stratiomyidae > Chloromyia > Chloromyia formosa. The sequence continues at coordinate 43,107,919 of OZ024814.1, read as the reverse complement.
CTCGCTCGGGTCTTGGACGAGCGTGGTTGTTGCATTTCGATTCTATTTTTGTTCTCCTTTGGAAATTTTTTGTAATTCGATAAACTCTAATTCTATTTTGCTTATGTATGAATCATTTATAATTTATTTCATCTCTCTGTATAATTACGATCAGCCACCTTGTGTGTGTGTGTGTATATATAAATTTACAGTTATCGCGACATTGGCGGCAGAGTTGGCATAGCCGGACCACCACCGGACGTTAACGCTGACCCGGGACCCAATAAAACTTGTTTTTGTTGTGTTCGCTGCATTTCTTCCATTTGAGCACGTTCTGTTTCAAAGATTACAGGCGCGAATAAAATCATTGAAGATGTAAAAAATATCCACGATGCGTTACACGAAAACTGGAATACATTTTTTACTGTGGATACGGATAAGCTAGCAATTGTGCCGCATCCATTTCGAACTGGTTCGGGAAACATTTCTGTTAATCCCCATAATCGTTCGGCGATCGTTTCATCTGGCTCCTGAAATAATTAAAATAAATATATACCATATATAATAGTGTGAATGTCAAAGGTGAATTATGTCTAATGTATCGGGGGTTCAAATTCCGCCGCGCAGTGGCCATAGATGTTGTGTTATCTTCCATTGTGGTGTGCGGTATAACAATAAAGCACAGCCATTCTTGACTTATCAGAGAATGCGGCTAAATGGACAGGCAGTGTATGCATGCCCGAAACCTGTTATATGCTGACGAAATGTCAAGTAAGTCGCTAGGGAATAGCTGATGTGCTTATGCCCCCACTAAGAGTTAGGGTAAATATACATATGGTACAGTATGTACATCTACACATATAGGATGTCACGAAATTGACTCTTCACCACGTGATCCGTGTTCCTAAGCAGACTGTATTATATTTCATAAGGTTTAAATAGACATTCTCATGAGTATGGTATCAAAAGACTGTTTTCGTTCTCGAGAATCATCTAAATAGCAATAAGAATTAATTCTCATGAAAATTTTCCATTCTCATGGGAATTATTCTAGAATAGATAGCGCTGGAGTATTCTCATGACCGAAGTTTAGTCTCACGAGCTGTTCGTGAGAATAACCATATTCACGGGCGGTTTTTTATAGAAGTTTATGTGCTTTCGCTCCTTGAACAAACCGAGGGCCGAGAAGGCCCTCCTTCAACAGGTTGAAAAGCACAAACAGAGCAGAACACATTTGCTTGGCAGCGAGATCAATGACAAGAAATCGCACACAATTTTTACAAGTGACAAACCATCGAACCACAAGGAGTTTGGACTAGCATTAATAGTGAACAACCACCTCAAGTCGCACATTACTGACTTCAAACCCATAAATGAACTGCTGTGTGCGATTCGCATAAAGACTCGATTCTTCAATCTCTGGCTCATCAATGGGCATGCCCCCACTGAAGTTAAGGAAGACGCAGTAAAAGACGAGTTCTACGCTCGCCTTGAGACTCTCTTCGACTCACTTCCAACAAACGACGTCAAACTGCTGCTGGCAGACTTTAACGTGAAAGTCGGAAATGAAAGTTGGCACCGGGGGACCACTGGAGGCCAGTCTCCATGAAGAATGTAACGACAATGGCAGCGACTTATCCACTTCGCCTGCAGTAGGAATCTAGTCGTAAGCTCTACGTGTTTCCCGCATCGACGCATTTACAAGCAGACCTGGAAGTCTCCAGACGCACATACCGTCAACCAAATTGACCACGTCCTCATTTGCAAGAGATGGGCGTCAAGTGTGATAGATGTCCGCTCCTATCGAGGAGCAAACTGCGACTCAGATCATCACTTGGTGAAGACGACCTACAGATGTAGAATTTCTTCAGTGCATCAATCGAGAATCAGCCCTCCCAAAATCTTTGTGGTTGATGGCGGTGGCGTATACTACCGCCCTTGACGAAAGACTATATCCTATGCTACACAACATCAGCAACACAGGGGTCCACGTTCTGGGAAGAACTCAAAGTAACCATCAAAGAGGTCGCAGAGAAAGTCGTGGAATATAAAGCCCGACGAGCGCGAAATGACTGGTTCGACGAAGAATGCAAAAATTAACTTGACGCGAAAAACAAGGCCTATAGACAATGGAGTCAACGAGGAAGCAGAGGACTAGACTCTGTAAAGACAAGGATGGAAATATCATCAGCGACACCGATGGCATCAACAAACGATGTGTCTCTTATTTTGAAGAGCTTCTGAACCTACCATCCAACATCCCCACATATGAAGCTCTGGACGATATTGTTGAGCTATGCCCACCCATACAACCCCGTCAGTAGAGGAAGTTGATCTCGCGTTGCGGTTACTCAAATGAAATAAAGCGCCGGGCGCTGACGAGAAGTAGCGTACGCCGACGACATCAACATACTGTTCCGAAGATTGGCCGACGCAGAAGAACTTCTGCATACACTCGATACCGCTGCAAAAGAAGTTGGACTACGTATCACCGAGGGTAAGACTAAAATAATGATGCAATAGACGACAAGGACACCTGCACAATCGAGCACCAATGTGGGGGACCTCAACATTGAGTTCGTGAACGATTTCATATACCTGGGTTGCAACTTGTCAAAGGACGTCAACGATACTGACGAAATCAAGCGATGGGTACAGCAAGCTAATAAGACTTTTTTCTCGGTTCTCCCAATAATGAAATCGAAGCATGTGCACAGAAACACGAAGGTCCGCGTGTACAAATACAAAACCATCATACGACCAGTGCTATGCTATGGCTGCGAAACATGGACTTTAACTCAAGGCCCCGGAAACAGGCTAGACACATTCGAAGGCAAGGTTCTGCGGCGAATTTTGGGGGCTGTTTGCGATCGAGATGGATGGCGCATCCTGTACAACCGTGAGTGGTATGAACTGTACGATGAGCTGGAAGTTGCGAAAATCGTCAAACTACAACGATTTGGGCAGGGCATGTACAATGAGTGGACGATGATCGCATACCAAAGAGAGTAATGAACGGACGACGAGTCGATGGAGCGATACTGCGAGGACGACCGAGAGCTCGTTGGGAGAGCTCAGTATATGCGCACGCCGTGTAACTACTGGGCTTCCAAGATTGAAGGAGGCGGTCACGTGACCGAGATAATTGGAGGACAACAATCCAGATGGTCAAGGCCCGACGTCGGGCTATCGCGCCACGATGACGATGATACGTGCATACAGACTGTAAGTTATTCGGCCGCTTCCCAATAATATATATATTTTAACAATAATGTTTCAATGTTGTTATTCCAATTAAAAATTGAATTTTACATTATGTATATATGTATGTATAGTGTAAACGCGCTGGCTGTGTTCGTTCTTCGATCGGTCACCGCTCTACGATCTACAGAATGGAGATTCAATCCACTGCGCGAAAAAAACTGCCCGTGTGTACTAATAGAACACCCACTGCATTCCAAGCTTGCCAGTATAAAGACGGCGCGGATAGGAGGTGCATGCTAGCAACTGCGGGATACTTCATTTCCTAAATTCCGCATGGTGGATCTAACAAAGTGCTCCGATTAACCGCCTAGACAGGCTTAAATCCAACAGTTTTCTTCTTATGAGGCTTGCGGCATCAAAACGACGCACACTAGTGCTAATTGGATGTTACCCCCTTCTGGGGGTTCTGCCACCACTTTAACCAACCATTGGCTTTCAGCGTGCACATATTTTGTCCACTATAGACGCAACGACGGAAAGTATCCATATTGCCGGATAGTCATCGACAAAGCCTTTCCACTTTTTAAATTCGAGGTAAAATGGGAAGAGGATGGATGACAAAGGTCGATGTACAACCGAAATCATTCAAATTTTTATTAGCTCTGGAGACAAACCGATGTATGGGATAGAATACGATGCGCAGATTAAAATAAGCACTCAGCAAACCAAATGATTCGTAATCTAATAATTTCTGCGGCAGCCAGTTCTACGCACCGGAGCGAGCCGTTGCATCAGCAACGGCCAAGAGCTGTTAAACCCCTTCAACGCCAGACGCGTTGCTACCACAACAACATTCGTAACCTAATCTTTCTCTTGATTAATTTCAGAATTCGGAAATGACTTGGTTCTAGTTCGTTGAGCGGACTGAAATGGTCATCGCATATGAATCGTACTTCTGAACCGGCTATGAACGGTATACAAGCAACGGATTTGATTCAATTTCTTCGTATGGAAAAAAGTATGTGTGAGAAGATACCTTTTCGCGTTTCGGTGAAATGCGTATAGAGATAAATCGATGATTATTACGGCCACTATTTACTTTTTATAAAGTTTCACAATTATCGGACTATGTTTTTTTTTATTTGCTGGGCACATTTCGTTCCATCTGAATTTTTTCTTTTGTAGCTATGAAGATCGACACTTTTAGTAGCGATATGTAAATTGCCACAGTGAACACTTGAAAGTCCACGTGCGTGTGTGAAGTAACTTTATAGCTTTCCACAGTAGTATCAATAGTCCCTACACTAATTGATAAATTCAAAGCGCACGACGTTGAAATAAAATTTATCAGTTCTATTCAACAGAACCATGTAACAGCATAACGTTACTGATGCCATCCACGATTAAAAAAAATAGTAAAAATGATAAAAGATAATCCATGTATTAGCCCATGCAGCATATCAGCTCCGATCCGATAATTGAATCAATTTATATAGTGATGGCGCCTGACGAAACAGCTGAGCGATAAAAAAAACTGTCGGCTTTTCTTACGTCACAAATGAAATCGACTCCAGGGTGGTACATGGATTTCCAATGTGAGAAAATTGAATTAAACTCTCAATGGGAGTATCCATTAGGCATGACAATAAGGTGACCGCTAAAATCAATACTCTTCGTACCCAGCCGCTGCTAAGTGAAATACGTACATACATATTTTCCCCTTGTTGAGGTTATGTGGCAGATTGCTAGTGAAAACTGGCAATAAAACTTACATCGTCAAAATTTTCTTCTTTTTCTGCTGTCTCGACGTCATCCTCGATAATAGCGACAGGGCCAGCGGGTTCCTGCAAGGAAACGGAACGCATTAAAACTTTCACCAGACCACTAAGCAAACAGAGAACTTCAATCGGACACTTGTGCACGAAATTGATTTTTTCCGACTGCGAACGGAAGAAACGCATGTAAATATTATAAAATTGTTATTACAGTGGGGCGACGTTCCGGAGTCTCGTCCTTGCTGCCTCCTAGCGACGACATGCCACTATCTTTGTCGACGAATTCGATGTCAGGATCAGAATCCATCAAACTTTCGTCGGCTTTTTGGGGATCCAGCTTTTCTGGAGTCTTTTACACCGGTAAACACGAAATAAAAACCACTCTCAGAAAATGTGCGAGCGTGACGTCCAAATCGAAGGTGAGTGCTGGCTGTGTCGTTTCGGCGTTAAATCGTAAGTGACACAAAAACTCCAGCAACTACGAGCAAATCGCCGCGAAAAAGGCTCCCAGGCAGATAAAAATTCTGACAACAAATGACAGAGGAACCATGCGCAAGTTTAGAATATGCGATAAGACGTCATTTGTCATGTTGAGTACTAATGTAGTACTAAAAGAAGATGGTCATGTTCGCAGATATAGCGGTTCGGGTAGTTTGAAATTCAAGTCTTCATTTCAAAAATCGTAACATAACAACTTAAAATACAGTGAAAGAAACAGCCACTTGTTATTATTACATTTGGCCCCGTTTATACCGTGGAACTAAAAGGCGATTTAACTAAATCGTTTTAGTGCTAGTACTTGTTCGTGGTGTGTTTATTGTATTCCGACCCATAGAGAATGGGTGGTATGCATAAAGTGAGTCGAGTGGAGTAAAGCTGAGTTGACAGAATTCCACTCAATTTTCACTATGGAGCGGAGAGTAGTTTTATGCATACAACTTTTTCACTCGATTCACTGAACATAGCAGACTCAGGAATGTCCTCAATAGACTTCACTCTTGAGTATATCCTCATTATTATGCATACCACCCATTAACTATGGAGGAGAAATCCGCATATACTCAACACTAAACTATTTGAAGCAATTCCAGTCGCCAAAAGTAAACAGAGAGACACACGTCCTCCACTGCGCAACACCCGCGCAGTCTATATAAAAGCACAGGAAGCACGTAAGATGTCATGCCCTCTCCTACTTTTCCTATTGGAACAATAACATTCCAGTCTGTCTCTCTGCCGCGGAACACCCGCCCGGTCCATATAGAAGCACGAAAGATGTCAAGTTCCGACCATACGGAGAGGTACTAAACATTAAAGATGTCAGCTGTTGGTTTGTGACTTCGGTGACTTTGGTTTAGAAAATGTCAAGAGGCAGTAGCCTCCTAATAAAAACGCGTTAATACCGCTATAATCAAAGGATGAAACGAATGCAGAGTTTCAGGAAAGGATGAGGTATTTATATAAAGAATAAAATATAATTTTCACCAACCAAACGATTAACGAAGACAGCAACACCATCTAGCCCTAAGTTTTCAGTCCAGTTCTGCATAGCAAGTGGAGCTACCAAAACTAGCTAATGCGACATATTTATGTCGTCGTGAGTTAGCTCGAATTAGTCAATCCTCGAAGATAGTTCCGCGGCATAAACGAGGCCATTTCTATATACCACAGCGAATGCCGAAGGATTCCCTAGCATGCCAAGCGAACCGTCAGCAAATTACTAACGAGTTATTAGATTACGTTTATACGTACACTATACCCTGATTACTTCATCTGCGGCCAGATCATCGCCGACCACTGGATTGTGGATACGATGGCGTCACCACAGGAAATAATTGCGTAATTTAGCCGTCAAAACCAGCTGAGCGGAGGCCTGCATATCTAGATGGCGCTGGTTTGATTTGTCGGATCGTTTATTTAATCATTGCCATCTAAAAATACAGGCCTCCGCTCAGCTGATCGTGGTGAATTCGACTTCTATTTTGACGTCAATTAAGTCATTAATTCCTTGCCAAGGCAGTGACTGCACACGACGATGTTCCCGGCACAACATATGCTTACAATTGGAATTACGTCAGACAGCGCATGTTTGTCCTCTAAAAACACACTTTCTGGACACATGCAGCAATTTGGTCGAAGCAACGCCATCTAGATAGACAGGCTTCCGCTCAGCTGATCGTGGTGAATTAGACTTCATTTGTGACGTCAATTTTACGTCATTAATTCACTGCCAAAGCAGTGACTGCACACGACGATGTCCCCGGCACGACATATGTTTACAATTGGAATTGCGTCAGGCGGCATTTTAGTCCTCTAAAAACACACTTTCTGCACACTCGCCCCGTAGCCCCGGAGATCAGACGCAGAGCATCGTGGAACAGTACATACTTGACAAAATACATCTTTTGACCGCACGACACACTTTCATCGCGCACGTGTTTGTTTTCCCGGATCACTAGATGAAATTTTACTAACAAATAAACACTGAACGCGGAAAACGAAAACTAAACACGGAACGCACAAATACCGGGGACTCGCCGCCATCAGTCGCCGACCACTGGATTGTGGATACGATGGCGTCATCAAAGGAAATAATTGCGTAATTTAGCCGTCAAAACCAGCTGAGCGGAGGCCTGTATATCTAGATGGCGCTGGTCGAAGCCGCAGCTCCGGGAATCAGTCGCAGAGTATCGTGGAACAGTTCACACTTGAAAAAATACATCTTTTGAGCTGTTTTGATGTTTGTTGAATTGGAGCGGCAAGTCGAATTTATAAACGTCCGCTGTCGCATTGAATAAACGATTCGACAAATCAAACTGAGATTTTCTTCCGAATTTGTAATTTATGCTCACCACATGTAGAGTAGAAAGCATGCGTTTCCCTTAAGCCACCTAGATTGGACGCAGTGGCAGCGACAGCGGCGAAAGCAGATCTTCCTTCTGTTGTTGTTGCTGTCGCCGCCGCTGCTGCCACTGCTGCTGCTACTGCGTTCAATCTGGTTTGCGCCTTTGGCTTGCGAAACCTTCCCTAAAACTCACCAAGTCCCCAAAAGACTTGCCCAGTGCCTGACACTACTTTGCCACAGATCGACGCCATGTGATTCGAGGACCCCCTCTTGGTCGGCTTTGGTTGGATGGAAATGGGGCTCCATTTCATGGCACGCAAAGCAATGCAGTTATCACTCTTCCGCAATGTGTGACCTATCCACTGCCATTTTCGCCTACGTATCAATTCGTCGATTGGCGTCTGCCCCGTACGCCGACTTAAACGTGCCATACACACACCGATCGATCGGCCGATCCGTCGCCCGAAATCAATATCGGCCGACGGATTGGCGTGTTTATGTGGAAATCGCACCGATCGGGCGATCAATTTTGATCTGCCGATATTTTAGTGCGATTTTCGTGCGATTGATCGGTGACGATCGATTGGGTAGTGTATGTGATTATCGCAAGTGAATGTCAAATTACCAAATTATTAAATGATGAAATTTCAAGGATTCTAATGATTTAAATGGCACTGCAATTGAAATATCAAATATGTGGTATACGAAAATACCACACACATTCAAATAGTTAACAAAAATGAATCTAGGTTGGATTGGGAGTGAACCATAACCTATTTTTTGAATTGTCATTCGTTATCGCATCGCACGAAAGTCGCTCAGTGTGTGTGCAGTGGAGATCGGCAGATATTTTGTGGCGATCCATCGGCCGATCGATCGGACGACGGATCGGATAATGTATAGCGGCTATTAGCTCTTCATTTGATATTGTTTCGGGTCAGACTATTCTTAAAATTCGACGAAGACACGAGTTAACGAAAACTTGCAGCTTTCTGGTAACTTCAACGGAAACTTTCCATGTACCTACTGCTCCCATGCAAAAGCACTGACAGTACCAGGGAGCGAAACAGGCCCAGCTTGGTCTTGATGCTAAAATAACTGCTCTGCGAGATTTTGGACAGTATGCCGTATGCGCATTTAGCCTGGTTGATACGAAGAGTGATGTCCTACTCCGTACCTCCATTTTGTGGGAGAGTAGGCATATGTCGTTAGCGTAGTCAAGCTGTTGTAGATAAGATGTCAAAGTCCATTGAATTTTTCTGTCGAGTCTGGATAGGGCTGCACACATCGCCGATCACTATGAGGAATAGGATCGGTGAGAGGATGCACCCCTGCCGAACTCCACTGCGAATCTGAAAGTCCCCCGACACCTTACCTTTATGCAGAACGCGACATTTCACGCCGTCATAGGTTGCCTTAATAATAGCCACAAGCTTCTCTGGGATGCCTCTCCTGCGCAAGGCCGCCCATATACAGGGTGTCCCATTCATGATGGTAAATATTTAAATGGTAGATAGTATGGCTCATTTGCAGAAAATTAATGTACAACGTGAACCCTCTATCTTTAGCTGTTACTGAGTTATAGCATTTTTTTAAAAAAAAACTGTCCAAACCCTTGACTTGTCCAACAAATTCTAAATTTTCTAAGCCCCCAATTATTCGATCCAAGATTTGATCTTACTTTCTGAAACTACATAAAATTTCATATAAACAAACTTTTTACCGGTTAAAAAAATAACCATTATTTCAAAGATACAACCGTTCAAACTTTGAAAAAATTGTGAAATCTATTTTTCATCAAAAATCCAAATGATTATTTCGTAACGGTACTTTGAACTGACAAATCTGCAAACTTGACAAAAGTTGCCCCATTATGTTATGTTTCGAACGGTATATAAATATTAGGGACATAGATTTTAAAATTTGCGAATGTGACGTTTTAAAGGTAAAAAACGTGATTTTCCAGAAATATTTCCAATGTAAAGTTTTTGCCACATTAACTTGGCACTGTTAATACATAATTATCTTGATCATATTTATCATGTGATTTGCTTTACATGAAAACACGTTTTTTTACCTTTAAAACGTCACATTCGCAAATTTTCAAATCTATGTCCCTAATATTTATATACCGTTCGAAACATAACATAATGGGGCAACTTTCGTCAACTTTGCAGATTTGTCAGTTCAAAGTACCGTTACGAGATAATCATTTGGATTTTTGATGAAAAATAGATTTCACAATTTTTTCAAAGTTTGAACGGTTGTATTGTATCTCTGAAATAATGGTTATTTTTTTTAACCGGTAAAAAGTTTATTTATATGAAATTTTATGTAGTTTCAGAAAGTAAGATCAAATCTTGGATCGAATAATTGGGGGCTTAGAAAATTTAGAATTTGTTGGACAAGTCAAGGGTTTGGACAGTTTTTTAAAAAAATGCTATAACTCAGTAACGGCTAAAGATAGAGGGTTCATGTTGTACATTAATTTTCTGCAAATGAGCCATACTATCTACCATTTAAATATTTACCATCATGAATGGGACACCCTGTATAATCCCGGTTCACACTATCGAAAGCCTTTTCGAAATCGATGAAAAGCAAGTGAAGCGGAGAATCGTATTCAGCGCATTGCTCGATGACGATTCGCAAGGTGTTAATGTGACCGACACAGAAGAAACCGGATCGAAAACCAGCCTGCTCTTCATCAATTGTGCTTTCTAAGTGGGTCTTTAGTCTTTCCAGGACGATTTTAGCTATTAATCTATTGGCAGCGGCATGGAGCACACAAATGCCTCTACATGCTGAGGCTAAAAGAGAATTCGAATAAACTCTTTTATCGCGTCGCACACTCCGCTGAACTTCTCGGGATTTCTGGCGGTAAAGGAGTTCGATGCTGCTTCGATTGTCGTCTGATGCTGCAGCCAAACGAACCTTCAGCTCCTTTCTTTCAACAATCCGCTGCCATGAAGCGTCGGACACCCAGGGCTTATTCCGTCAATCCGTGTTTGTGCGGAGATTTGAACTCCGAGCTCTAGATTAGTATCGTAGAGCGGTGACCGAAAGACCACGAAAACCGAGCGCGATAAAAATTGTATACCATTTTGAAAGAAATTAAATCCTTTACAACTCTCCACAATTTTTTTGTTTGTAAGATGTAAGGCTGAGGTGCTAGAGATAAAAGTTTGACAAAACACGTAGTGCGGAAAATGTAAAAATAATCGTTTTCAGAAGCGTGTAACTCGTTAACGATTGAAGATAGAAGAAAACTTTTTATGAAGAAAATGTAGGAAATTATATCAGCTATAATTTTTGTGAATAACTTTTCATCGTGAGACCAACCGAGAGATATTTGTGGAAAACTAAAAAAAAGGGACCTTTGAAGGGCTCTGCACCCCCCTCCCCCTTGCGCCCACCTGAGGGTCAATGACTTCTAATATGTTGTTGTACTAACCAATCCAAACAAAGTCCCGAAATCGGTTTTTGGGCTTAGTGACTTTCCGGCTAGAATTATTCCTTGACCAGACTATATAGAGACTATCTACTCGTAGAATGGTTAGTCTATTGATTCTATGCATATTCGCAATATTCGTAGCATTAAAGAGAATCTCCAAAACCTTCGCTATTGTCATAAAAAATCAGCCAAATGGTCGACGCAGTTCCGCTCGGTGATTCATGTCCTGGAGATCTCGTTTTCGGTAAAATTCTAACATAAACATGACCTTTTGACTATTAAAAAACAAAGGCGTTGAACATTTTTTTTTTTTATTTCTGTTTTATTTATTCAATGCTATTTTTACAACCGCAAAAATTGATGTTTTCCTTTTTAGAAATAAATAAAGTAACAACCATGCAATCGTATATAAATGTTTATCCATACAAAGTGACACCCTTGATAGTACACTCCGACAATGTTCATTGAACTATGTTTGTTGTTTTCTTTTCTAAAACAAAATGATAATTGAAAAAATAGCAATTGACTAAGAAAAAGAACAAATGGTAGACAAAATTCAGCACCAACAACAAAATAGTTTATGTACTTGTAATAAATGTTCTATATGAATCGTATTATCACTCTCTCAGCCTTATCTAGTGCTTTTTGTTGTTTGTAAATTTATTAAATATAATATATATTATGTTTTTCTTTTTTCTTTTCTTTAAATATATTTTATATATTTAAATATTATGTTGATTTTCCTTTCACTTATATTATTTACTTTAAGCAGTAAATAAATTTAACTACAATATTAAGAAATTTTATTAGATTTAATAAATAAGTATTATCATTTTTTGGTTTTTATTTGCCTTTTTGACTTAAACACTTTTAATGTAAGGTTATTTGTTAACATATTTTGTTATATTTTGCAGTTATGAATCGATGTCTTCATTAAGAGCTTTACAGAAGCAATCTAGTAAATTCTGAAAAGAAAAAGAGAAAATGTGATTTTTAGCATTTTTTCTTCTATTTTATTAAAAACTTATTATAACTGCCGATTAACTAACCGCGACATTAGTCTATCGAAGCACCTAAGTCTAAGGGTATGCAATGCATCGCAACACTTTAAGGCCCGTTTTCTCAATGTCCGATTAAACTCTTTGTTTACTAACAGGAACACAAATTAGTCGAAGCTATAAACAGCCCGATAAACATTTTCGTTTTCTCATATGTCCCATACAAATTACCAAGTCATAAAGTGTGGAACTAATCGAAGGCTAGGGAGCGGTTAGCGTTTATCCGATTAATAACGTTAAACAGATATTCAGAAAATTAAATTGAGCTAAATGGCAGTTTATTCTTAAGATAAATTTTAATCAAACATTGAGTAACCGACCCTAATGGTTGACCATTGACCCAATTTCTATAGTAGCTATAATTCATTATTGATTTATTTATTTATTTATTTATTTATTTATTCAAGCTATAACTGACAGGATAATACAAACCCAAAAAAACAGTATAGTATGGTACAAATATATGGAAGCAGTATTAATTGACAAAATAATAAGTAAGAACAAAAGAATAACAAAATAAACATAGAAAGAAAATATAGAAAGAAAAAAGAAGTTAATTCAATGTACTAATGTAAATAAAAATGAGATTAAAGTTAAAAGATTAAGTCAAATAGTAAAGTTAAAAAGTTAGGTAAGGCAAGATATGAAAATATCATAGTTCAAATGTGGAAAGTTTTTGCAGAAGCACACGTTTAAACGCGAAAAGTGAAGCCGCTAAAGGACGCAGCTCCAATCTGTCGTAATTTCTTATGATACGAATTAACGGAGAGTTCATATACACTGAGAGTTCAGCAGTGGGAGAATCGAAGACAATGTTCGAACGCGTGTTATAGGACGGAACACGGAAGCAAATAACATTAGAGAGTGATGAATGTAGCAATCCGCGACATAGCTTGTAAAGAAAGCATTCATCAAGATATATTCTTCTCTTTTCTAGGGACAGCAGCTTTAGGTAGCTAAGACGTTCATCATAGGTAAGGTAAGAAAGATGAAATTTGTATATTAAGGCTCGGGTAAATTTCCGTTGAACGGATTCAATAGAGGTGATTGAAACTGAATACGAGGGGGACCATACGACAGAGGCGTATTCTAAAATACTACGGACAAGAGAAACAAAGAGGCTTACAGAGGTGGAGATATAGCGAAAATCATGCGAGCAGCGTAAGACAAATCCTGCAATTTTCGATGCCCTTTTGATTATAAGTTCATAGTGGTAATTGAATCGAAGCCTTGAATCAAAAGTGACGCCAAGGTCCTTATACAGTGACACATTGTCAAGGTAGGAGGAATTCACTTGATAAAAGAATGACAAAGGATTGGATTTCAGCGAGTAAACCATTACCTTACATTTGGAGACATTAAGGTGCAGCTGGTTAGTATGACACCAATCATATAAAAGGTTGATGTCTGATTGTAACGCAAGGCAGTCTTCCGGGCAAGATACTGCCGAGTAGAGTTTGCAGTCGTCCGCATAAAGCAAAGAAAGATTTTTGAAAAGGGATGGCAGATCGTTAATAAAAAATATAAAAAGGAGTGGACCTAGGATAGAACCCTGCGGAACACCAGACGATGGACAAAAGGAAGACGAAACTGTACCATTGACAACGACGCTGGATGAACGGTCAGAAAGATAGGAGGAGAGCCATGAAACTAGTAGAAATGGAAAATTTAGATTGAGCAGCTTATTGAGCAAAATCCCATGATTGACCGTATCAAAAGCCTTGGAGAAGTCTGTGTATATGACATGGACGTCAAGATGTTTGTCAAAAGATTTAGCGACAAAGTCGACAAATTCGACCAAGTTAGTAACTGTAGACTTATTCCTGCAGAACCCATGCTGATTTGGACAAATTAAGTGTCCAAAGCTGTCGTAAATGAAATCAAAAACTATCCGTTCCAGGAGTTTAGAGCAGCTAGAGAGCAAGGAGATAGGACGATAATTGGTGGCATCATTAGGATTACCTGCTTTGGGAATAGGTACTATGTAGGACGACTTCCAATGTGAGGGGAAAATACCATCTTGAAGACTTTTATTGAACAGTATGGCTAGTGGTAGGGATATGGGGCTATGAATTTTTTTAAGGAAAGAATTGGGTAAACCATCAGGCCCGGAAGACGAACTGCGTTTAAGGGACGATATGAGGAAATCAACGTAGGAAGGCTCAATAGGTGTCAGTGTCGACCTTACGGATAGATGTTCAGAGCAAAATGAGTTGGAATTGCTAGACTGACGGAAAGTGCTGGAGAAATATGTGGCAAATAATTCACTAACTTCTTTGGGCGAGTTGGCTGTTTGGTTGCCGTAGGATATGCAGGAAATACGGGAACCAGAAGATCTCATATTTCTTACGTAGGACCAGAATAACTGGCTCTCATTGTTGCGGACACTGTTTTCGACGCTATCAAGGTAAGCAGTTCGTGCATCACGTATGAGGCGTTTGGTTTTAGTTCGAAGTTGACGAAAAAGTAATAGGTCCGAATGACGCTTGAAACGTTTATATCGAGAACGTATACGGTTTTTTTTGTTGATACTTTTATATATGCTTCGAGTAAACCATATTGGTCCTTTGCGGTGCAATGAAGAGTACAGTGGAACAAACTCATGAATTATATTGTATAAAATGCTGTAGAAGGTATCGACGGCACTATTGCAATCTAAAGCAAGCAAGATATTTGACCAGTCAACTTCATTCAGTCTAAGTAAGATAGCATCATAATTAGCCTTTCGAAAGTTAAGACGGGGGTTCTTTTCACGCCCACAAGTGGATTTAGTGCTGATCTTTATATCAAACTCAAGTGGAGGGTGGAAAGAATCACAGGGGACGTAAGGAGAAGCAATACAACTGGTGGACAGGCAGTCTAAAGGAAGGTTACTAAGGACGAGATCTAGAGTTCGATCCATAAAGTTGCGAGTAACATTGTATTGTGACAGAGCACAGAAATCCATAAAAGATGAGAGCGCCAAGAAAAGTCTAGGCGACGAGCAGGATAAAGGCAGCCCCGGGCAATCAGGCCAACTAAAATATGGCATATTAAAATCACCACAGATAATAATAGGAGAATCGGGGTGTAAGATATTGATGATGTTAGCATAATGAGAGAAGAGACTCTCATAGACTGGCAAGGCAGCATTACACGGTATGTAAACGCAAGAGACGAGGAGCAAAGTTGAACTAGAAGAACGAATTATAGCAGTTACGCAGTCATAAGGTTCATTAGTAGTGACAGATAGTAGGGTGCACTCAATGTTGGCCCTCAAGGCGATAAGAGCACCACCACCAAGAGACCCGCCAGAAAGTTCGTAATTGCGATCACAGCGAAAGACAACAAAATCTTCGAGGAACTCTCCACTACTGAAAGATGAATTTAGCCAAGTTTCGGACAAACACAGAATGTCATGCTGAGCAGTTAAAGCAGATAGATTGAGGTCACGAAGCTTGGTCCTTAAGCCGCGTACATTTTGGTAATACAGAGAAAAAATGTTTGTTTTAATTACTTCGGAGTTCGGTCGTCTCGTTGGCGAGGAAAATTTCTCCTTACGAAGTCCTTGAGTAAAACACCTGGTGGCCAGAAGGAGTCATTGCAAGGCATCTGTATGTCGTGCGGTAGCGTAATTTTGAAAGATGCAACAACCTTATTAGGAATATTATCTTTCGTTAACTTTTGGCAGTTTAGCAAAGATGGATTGTAGCCAAGCTTGCTCACAATATAGTTATGAACTTCAAGTTCAGTTGTATCATACGCAAGCCGGGATACAAATAACTGACGAGGCGGAGAACAGACACGAAGAGACCCACAAGCATTACTTGGCAACAGAGAAACACCATAAGTTGTAACGTTGATCGTTGGAGGTGGAGGAAGAGAAGACGAAATAGGTTGCGGAGATTGGACAACCAAACACTCAGTAGGGGGCACGGATGAAGGCTGTTCATGACTCTTACGATGCTGATGATGAGATTGAGGAGGTAACGAAACATGGAGAGTTGGTTCAAGCCGTTGAGTTGGTGGTTCGACTTGAGTAGGTAGAATAGGTGACTGTTGAGGCGATTGACGAGGAGATTGTAAGCTTCTATTAGTTTTAAATTGTGAGCGAGTAGTCACGCCGACTGGATCTAAAAAGCTCTGGTTAGCTTGAACTGGATCAACTGGAACTAAAAGCGGAGCAACATCCGATAGAGCTGAGCTTAGCTTAGCTTGAGCGGAAGCTAATTCCGACGAAGCAGTCTCTAGAGCAAGGTTTGCGTTCTTCAACCTATCTACATACGTTGCCATCGACATGGCTCTGCATACAGAGCAAAACCAGTAGACACCAGTGTCAGGATCGCGAATGACATCACCGACTGTACCCGTGAATCCAACACATTTGCTGTGAAATTGTTTACCACAAAATCCGGCACAAATAATGGCAGGTGATTTATCAGCCTTATCGATACAAGTTTTGGCTGAGCACTCCATAGTGTTCAAAGAATAAAAGAGCTATTTTAAAAAGCAAAAATTGTCAAAAATTGTCCAAACTGTTTATAGCACAGCACAGTTCACTGCACTAGAATGTGTTATCAGCTTGATCCACAATATAATCCACACTCTAAGCTACACTCAATTAGGCACTCTTTAGCATAAGAGAAAAAGTTCTTAAGTGTATATAACACAGCACTGTTCACTGCACTAAAATATGTTATCAGCTTGATCCAAAATGTAATCCGCACTCTAAGCTACACTCAGTTTGACACTCTTTAGCAAAGAGAAAAAGTTCATTAAATGTTGTTGCTTGGAATTAACAAGAACAACAAGGCAGGCAGTGGAGTTTTGCAAATTGCAAATTTATGAAGCAAACAACACTGGGATTCGCGGAAACGTTTTTGAATTGATTGCGGGAAGGCAAAAATAAGCAATACGCGACAAGCGGAGGATACAGCACTTCAGAAAACAAGAATTATTCAAGTTTAGAAAGGCGACAGATCCGAACACAAGCGCACGGTTTGACAGCTATTTCCGTTGTTCCGTTGTTTATTAACTATCAAAGTTTTTTCCCTTTTTTATTGAAGCATTTTGATGCCCTCGATCACTGCCCAATAATGTAAAAGCCGACAGACTTCGAATAAAACGTTGATTTTTGAGAGGGGAGCACATTAATTTTAGGTGCAAATATATCAACTAGTAGTCAATAAATCCTTGCTTTCAAATACATTAGTTAGAAAAGGATACTCATAGGGGGCTGAGAGAGGAATGGGGAACTAATACTAACTCAAAAGTAACGCTGTAGCTGTCATATTGCTACATTTGTCACTGTATAAGTGAGAAATTTTTAATTTTTTGTATGTATTAGCTACCTAACTACAGGGAGTCATGTTGTTATTGGTTACCGAGAGCGGAGAAATATTTTGTTTTGTTGGCATCCTTTTCTCACTAATGTCCTTGTAGATTTGTATCGATTTTGTTTTATTCGCACATTTTTGCTGTCAATTCACACTTATACTATATTCGTTCTAAATGCGTACGTGATATATGAATTGCAAGTCTTACACATACATATATACTGCGAAATTCAAAATTTTGTACTAAGTTTGTCGGCTTTATATTAATGGGCAGTGCCCTCGATAGCAGTGATCGACGAGGTCTCAGTCGCCACCAGGGAGGGATTTGGAGCGGTTGTAAAATGCCGGAGCGTGGAGCGGAGCGGTTTCTTTCAATGTGTATCGAAGTGGCTTTTTTTTTGTAAAACGCTCCACTCCATTTTATTTATTTGGCAGTTTTTATATAAAGGGTGTATTTTTGGTGATTAAATAGGGATAATCACTGAACTGGGGTGTCATTTGTGACACGGTTGGTTTTTCTTTGGTAAATTAGCAACAGTAGAATTTTGCTACGTAAGGTTCTTACTAGCGGTCACTTCCAACTGATCGTAAGCATTCGTAAGGAAATTTTTTTTTACTTTCTGCAGAGTCGAATGTAGCCGGTAGTGCTTCAATCCATGTTGATTTTTGGTCCGTTCATATAATGGGCGGGCGTATAGAAGCACATATATACTATATTCGTTCGATTATTCGGGCGCTTCTCGTGGTTCGTTATCAACCAAGTTAGGTATATACTTCCTTGGGTGATCCGTTGACTGATTTTTGCAATCAGACTTTTTTGGAGCCGCAGGACCAACAGGACCTTCTTGGTATGAAGCGAAATGGAGTTCAAACTAAGAAAATATGAACACTATCGGAATCGAGGTGATGATTGATGGGATTGGATTCTTGATGGAAATTAAATTCAAATATATTTAAAATATCACTTCGAAATCATCCATCCGTAAGAATAATCGACTTAAAGGTGTAGTCTACATCTTGTATAGGTCCTCGAGTAGAACTTCAGCAGAAATATCGGTAGCGATAGTGTTATTTGAGTAACAACTTTTTTCTGTACATTTTTTTTTTGAGGTAGGGATGATGTTTAGGGCTTGATTTCTTTTGTAGCTTTGCTTGACAAATTGAAGTCAATGCAAAATCAGTGGTAAAATATCGAAGCCTCTATAAGGGGACAATTCTGTCGACATCAAATATTGTTCTCTTTAATGTGGATACAGCTTCATTCACAATTTGTTTACTGCGTTTCCACCTTCTCATATAACTTGAGTGTCAGTTGACAGTTAAATCTTACACCCAGCCGTTGTATTTACTTACTAATGCATACGAGAGCTGTATGACGGCTGCCGCGCTGGCAGCTGTTAAGACCCCTTTCAAAGCATTCCTTTTTGCGTGGATTCACCATTATAAAAGGGATATGTCTCAAACATTATCATATTGGAACATGTGGTGGTCGGCAGTTGGGTTTTGATTGACCAACCTTTTATTCAGAAGTTTTGTCAACCTGATTTTTGGTTTCAGAGACGAATTTTGGCTAGGGGTAAAAAAAACATTCATTAAATAACGAGGTCATCTCAGCAGCACTGGCTATTTTGGGATGGGACTATCGTTAGGCCAAATAAATAAACTATGCTACAAAAGAGGGAAGGTGGCGCTAGTCTTAAAAAATCAATGAGAAAATAAAATAATAATGTAATTTAAACGTAGAAGTCATTTTCAAGTACTGTATTCAACGCACAATGCCTCCAACTTCACAAAAATCAGTAGTAGACATCAACTGAAAGCGTATTCAATGTTTGCAATTTTCGGTGGTACACCTGGATGGTGGCTACTATCTAATCAAACCCCCCGCCCCGCCCCTAAAGACTGCTAAACTATAAAAGCATAAGTTTATATTCAGAATTAACCAAGTGTAAAGCGGCCATTACACAGTCAAACAATTTGATAAGTTCTACAAACAATTAATTTGACATGAAACAGGTTGCTATGATACAATACAAACTAATTCTATTATTGTCATTATTTTGAGAATAATAACAATAGTTTTTATTGAGAATCGAGTTGAGTGGTGTCGGTGAATGCTAATCCATGCTTCTCGCTATGGAAGAGTCCACTACCACAATTTTTATTCGGCACTAAAGGACATCCCATGGTGTGCTGGTTTCGTCACACAATGACCAAAATCAAAATGGGTCCTGGGTAGAAAGTTTTCGCCTTTATAGAGCGCAAATATTCTACCCAGGGACCGATTTGGGTCATCACTCGAATCGGAATGCTAGAGTGCTTGGTCGTGCTGCTTCCACAATGGATCCCCCTCCCCTCGACGAAAAGCTACCTACTATGTCCGCAATTGTGAGCTTAATATCTGATGAACACTTGGATAATTTAATCTTAGCTGACAACATGGTTGAAAATGAATAAAAAACAATATGAATTAAAAAAAGAATGTTTTGTTTTTATATGAAGCGGAACGAACATTTTTGGGCCGGAGCGAAGCGGTTTCATCAATCTTGGAGCGGGAAAATCGCGAATTCCTGATCGCTACTCTACGATGCTTACATCTAAAGATCAGGGGTTAATTTTGCCGGCGCGTTAATAAAATAAAAACTACCTTTGGGCATTATTCAGCACTACCATAAGTGTTATATTGTACTATAAGCTTGTCAGAAAAAGACTGCCATACGAATAGGAGTTGTAGTGTGTACGTGCTAGGAGCTGCACCAACCGAAGTTTATGTATATGCTAACGAAATGTTTATACAATACAATAGGCATTGCTCGAACCGCCCATGCCCCACTAGGGGTCAAGACAATTAGTAGCATATTAGTAGGTTTTTTTTTTAACTATGTACATATATAATTTTGTTTGACGTAACTATTCATGTCACTATGCAAATACGTTTCGTGCGCAACTTTAATAATTCATTAATAGGTGGATGAACTCATCATCGTCTATTATGCAAAAAGAAAGTCATCCAGACTGCAGACCCAATCGATTTTCAACTATGTATGTAGTTGAAATGTGTTAATCTGTTTTGTTTTTTTTCACTCTCTTTGCTACGGGGATACCAGGATAATAGCCACAATATTCACGCCCTGTCTCACGGGTTTTCCTACAAAGTGTTTATTTTTCATTCATCATTTAGAGCCAAGTTGAAATGAATTAAAAATGTGTCCAGCCATGTATTTGGTTACGTTTTAACTTCAACAGGTCCTAAAATGTCCACAATATCAATAGTCATATTGAGACATTCCAAGAAATGAGATTGTATTTCGATTTAACCTGGAGATGTTTTGAAGTCGCCAAGTTGCCGTCTTGGCTAAACACCAGAGTCAATATCTTGGAAATGTTTCCTGCTAAGGATAGATTTACATTGAGTTGCCTCGAGTGCAAAGCACTTTTATACCTATAAAAAGCCCTGTGGAGCCCAATAATCTGTTTGAGTATCTTTTCTAATAGACTCCACTAAAGGATAAGATAAGATACTCAGTGGTTGACAACAAAGTTTCGGCGATGTTGATGTCAGTAGTATCCTATGTTCGAAAGGTTTTAGAGACCGACGGAAAGTTGTTAGTTATATAAAAAAAGGGGCACACAACATATAACGGATGGGTTGGTGGGCATCCGAAAATGCCCGTGGGGACGGAGCCTAAGGTAGCATAATGAGCTTGTAAAAAATCCCTCAACGAACTAAGCAGCAGTCTATGCGTGCAGTAGTTTAGTTCGAGAGACGTGGGCTCGTTGACCCTGTTCTTTACGTATTAATAAAATTTCATAGACCTGGGGAAGACAACACAAACAGGGAAGGCAAAAATGGGGAATAAACAAAAATGGGACGATAAGGATGGAGTGGTTGACAGACGGATCAGATGCCCTCGCGCTCGCATCGGGGTCCGGGT
This sequence comes from Chloromyia formosa, assembly GCA_964017055.1. NCBI lineage: Eukaryota > Metazoa > Arthropoda > Insecta > Diptera > Stratiomyidae > Chloromyia > Chloromyia formosa. The sequence continues at coordinate 43,086,357 of OZ024814.1, read as the reverse complement.
GGGATGGGACCATCGGCCTTTGGTTTCGTACTACTCACCAGGTGTTGCTTTCGATTTGTCGGTGGAAGCAGCACGACCAGACCAGAATATGGTTCATTATAAACATCAAACTTCTGCTCACCAACAACTGCATTAACAAACGAAACAAGGAACGTCCTTTCACAGGAACTGAACTTTCGTTCTCAGACTTGCCTTTTTCATTCGCCCTAATGAACTAATACTAGGGGCCTACGCTACTCACTATGTCCCATTTTCCCTTCAGTACCACTACAAAATACTCCCTCTTAACAGGCTTCGACAAGAGCTTTACTAGCCCCATCCCATCGAGGAATGCGTGGCTAGAGAACGCAAATTTGGCATCTGATACCATCAGCATTTTCACTGACGGCTCTAAGACTGAGGGAGGGGTTGGGACTGGTGTATATTCAGAGAAGCTGCGTATTGGCTTGTCGCTCCACCTGCCAGGACACAGTAGCGTTTTTCAGGCGGCAGTTTGTGCAATCTCCGAGGCACTAACCTAGCTTGCGCGTAATGTCATATCTGCTAGAGATGTTATAGTACCTATATACACGGATAGTCAACCTGCGATCAAATCGATCAGTTCCGTCTTGGTTATGTCAAAGACAGTGTTAAATTGTCGCAGCTCTCTCAGTGAGATGGCGAGATTTTTCAACATTACCCTATGCTGGATACCAGGTCACAGTGGCTTTTTCTGGTATTTGCAAAGCTGATGAACGGGCCCGGGCTGGAACTACCAATATGATCAGGGAATGCTTTCGTAGTACTGGGGTGCCTTTAGCAGCCTGCAAACTGGTCACTAAAGTGTTAGCATACGATAGGGCGAGCACCAGATGGTGCAATGGCAGTACGTGTTATGTAACTAGGAAAATATGGCCGAAAATGGCTATTGCAGGATATTGCTTCTGAGCAAAAACCATTTGAGAAACATGGTGGGCCTTATCACTGGGCACTGCCTTATTGGGGAGCATGCTAGGAGACTTCGGCTCCCACACAACGATTACTGCAGGAGCTGTGGGGACGAGGAGGAGGAGGAGAGTCTTTTTCACCTTATGTGTGCTTGTCCAGCCCTGGCGAGACTCAGGAAGGATATCCTTGGGTCCTAATTTTTAACTGATTTGGATGAATTAAAGGATGTTAGGGTTGATCGGCTTCATTGCCAGCTCTGGCTGGCGTAATGACTTAGGTAGTCTCGGGTGCTGTAGGTATCACAACGGGCCCAGTGGGGTGTATGTAAGTGTGCTTTGATCATTGTTTGGTTGAAACAGCCCATCTAACCTAACCTAACAGACTTCGTATTAACCGGCCGGCGGATTAACCGTAGGCTAGGAGCTCATCATACAAAAAGTAATGATATAAACTACTGTCAATTGTAGCCACTTTATAATGGGGGCGGGCGGTAGCGTAGTGTGTTGAGGCATCAGTCTCATGTTTGACTACCGGCGTTTCGGGTTCGAATCCCGTCCACGACGACGTTCGTGGCCATGGATGTGCAGGAGGTGCATGCTGGCAACTGCATTCTCTGAAACCAAATTTTATGCCAACGAAACGTCAACTGGGCCACATGGTCAGTTTGAACAGTTTCCATGACAAAAATCAGCTCTTTACGTTGAATGGTTCAAAAGCTACAAACAAAAAACGTGGAAAGTAGGATAATACGGGGCTCTTTGTAAGAAAAGTACCGTTAGTTAGCATCTGAAAAAAAAAATTATTGGCTTCTTTTAGAAGATATTTCATCGGGTAGCTCATATAATGCCAACTTTTCCTATTTCATTTTTTTCGTGTCCTCATCGTCTGCTTTGGTCTGAGAAAAGGTCCATGGAAAAAGACTTTTAGCAAAAAAAAAAAAATTAAACTATTATCGAAAATGTTAACTTGGTCTGGTTGTGTGGTAAACGTGCTGAGATCTGCTATTTTATAATAATTCAGAGGGTAGTAAGTATAAGCGACCGGTAGCGCAGTGTGTTGAGGCATCAGTCTCAAGTTTGACTACCGGCGTTTCGGGTTCGAATCCCCTCCACGATGACGTTCGTGGTCATGGATGTGCAGGAGGTGCATGTGCTGGCAACTGCATTCTCCGAAACCAATTTATGCCAACGAAACGTCAACTGGGCCACATGGAACAGTTGACCCGCTATGCCCCATAAGGGGTTAGGGCAATTGAGAGCAGCATAAGCGGACTATAACTATGTTGGTGTAGGCGTTTGGTAATGAAAAAACTGCGTTTCTCCTCGAATTACGAGTGATGAAGCGATTCATCAGTAATTCTGGATCAAACTCATCCACCAAACCAGAATAAATATGTATAACAAACAGCTATACACACACTATATGCTGCAGATATTGCGAACAATCGCCAAACATCAGGCAATTTCATCACTGGATGGAAGAGACGCAAGGTGCTTGGGTGTGCCCAATGTGGTCGCCACTTGGCTCGGGACTCAGCGAGTCACGAATAATGAGGTGCCGGCATAAAGCAAGGGCAAGTACTCGTATAAAAGCCTGAAGTCGAGTAGAAAGTTGGGTCAAGTTTGAAGATTGTGAATCTCAGCCTATACATTCCCATACAAAAATTAGCGTACATGCTAGAGTTTACGCAAAGCTGGGCCGAGATGGAAGCTCATGTCGAAGCGGAACAACCGATGGAGCTTTCTTTTTCAATGAGTATTCTTGAAGCTTATGATTCCACGCGAAAGTCTATGATGATTTTTTCTTCTAAAACTATATTTATGTCACAAAGAAGAATTAAATTGTTATACGGATAGATCCACATACGGAATAAATTTGTAAATTCAGAAAATCAAAGCCCGTCAACTATTCACTTGAGACTTAGTTGACGTTTCGTTAGCATAAACTGGTTTATAATACATGTTACTAGCATGAACTTCCTGCTCGTTTAGCCGCCTACCTGTAACGAGTCGGGAAAGGCTCTTATGTCCAACATCACAGGGGAAGACAACACAAACATATGGCAACGTGTCGGGATTCGAAACCACGAAACGAGCGCGACATTAGATTGATATGACACCTCAACACCCTGAGCTACAGTTCCCCATTAACGATGAAGATAAATTTGCTGTGTAATATAAATTAGCCTTCCCCAAACGGATTTTGTCAGATTTATTTCAAATCTCTCCCCAAATCTAAGATTTGGTAAACTTTCAACAGCATGGAAAATCTAGTATAGATTTTACGGTAGATCTGGCCAAATCTCAAGATTTTCTCACATCTGGTGTATGTGATGTGAATATGACTTTATAATTGTAAAGTTGCGCATGAGATCTTGAGCCTGAACAATGGGGAAGGAAAGCTCCAACTTATAGCCCCCATATACGATGCAATCTGTCGTCAGATCAATCTGACGATGGATCGCTACAAAATATCTGACGATCTCCGCTGCACACACACTGTACGATTTTCATACGATGCGATAACGAATGACAATTAAAAAATAGGTTATGATTCACTCCCAATTCAACCTGCATTAATTTTTGTTAACTACTAGTATTTGGATTTGTGTGGCATTTTCGTATGCTACATATTTGATATTTCCATTGCAGACCCATTTAAAATCATCAGAATCCCCCAAATTCATAGTTGAGTGATTTGAAAATTTGACATTCACTTGCGATGATCACATACACCATCCAATCGATCGTCAGACCGACGGATTGCAGTAAAATCGCACCAAAAAATCGGCAGATAAAATTTGATCGTCAGATCGGTGAAATCGTCAACGATAGTCACATACACTGTGCAATCGATCTGACGATCAAAATATCGTCAGATCGATCTGACGACGGATTGGATCGTATATGGGGGCTATTACGCGTTGTCAACAGAAGCAATGTTTGTGTACCACTGTTTCTACTTTAAGAATCTTAAACACCTTCAATGAATATTTATTGCTATGCAAGCATTAATGCTAGCAGCTGAGACGACGACATCGTCACCTCAAATACTTAACGTAATATCGTATTTATGCCTCCGAGGAAAAGCGCTTAAGACGGCGACGACGCGACGCCGATTTGAATGTTTGGTCCCCACGGACTAGGAAAACTGCTTTGGGGATATGAAGATTTTTGCGATTTTACGATAATGTCAGTCGTGCATTACCTTAAACGTTCGGCTTTTAGAACAAGGCCACGATAGGCCCGAAAGGGAGAAGTTCTGTAAACATTTGGAGCGATTACTGTTTTTGCCAAATAAACCTCCTAACAAGGATATAATTTACTTGCGGTTGCCAGTATCAATATGATTTATATGTAGAGCCTCAAGCGTTAACAAACAGTCGCTCTCAATGAATAATGAATTTAGAAGATGGTGAAGAGACGCTCTGCGATTCATGCAAGTGTTGACATCGCGGAATTTATTCAAGGGACGACATCACACAGTCTAAGGTAGTGCTTACAATTAAGTATATAATTCAGATTAAAAATTCAAGAAAGGACTGAAAAAGCATGCTTCAGGTTGCGGACGTGAAAATGAGGAAATTTTTCAGGGATAAATGTTTGCGCTGGGAATTTTTAGGTATTCTGCGGAATAGCAACATAAGCCGTATAACGTTTATACTTGTGACAAGGAGCAATAAATTAGAGCTTTTACAGAAAGTAGAGGGTTCATCAGGAATTGTAATTAACACTGTTACATCCATATATAACATGTGTACTTAAATGTGGTAATGCTGATAAGGGGCCGTGCACATAATACGATACGCGCCTGAGTGGGGAGGGGGTTTCACGATTTGTGACGAAGTGTGACATGGGGGAGGGAGGGGGTCTACCGACAGTCTGACATCACGTTATTTCAAATTACATTTCTTATATTTTACCAAGATTTTATTTTGAATTCCGAGAATATCAGCTAATGGGAGAATTCACAATCAGAAGTATAGTATGTTTTCCATGGTCTAGAGTTTCTGGCTATGTGTGACAAGGGGGAGAGAGGGGTCAAAAATGGACAAAAATCGATTTTTGTCCATTTTGCACGGAAGCGTTATTTAAAAATTTCCGTTGCGGATATATTTTAACATTTTGTCCGGGGTTGATGGCCACTTTGTACTCAACATGCTCTCACACAATGGGCCATCCAATAAAACAAACATTCGAACTATTGTAATAATAAATTGCCGGAAACATTCCTCGAAAATAGAACAATAAAAATACTTCCGCAGAGATAAAAGTTTGGTCATTACAACATCATCGAGGAAATTCTCAAGGTTGAATTAACCATAAACTTATCGAGTTTTTCAAGTACTAGATAATTATGCATAATATTTTCGAGACAAGCAAAAACGATTTCCATGAGGAGATTTTCATTTGCGCAATTCTTCGATCTGTTGGGTTTAATTGTCAAGCAGACCTGAACAAATATGAAGTTTTGTCTTAGTTCTGCCAATTCTTGGTAATACTCTAAATTGGCTATGTATTAATCTTTTTATTGAATTATTAAATTAGGAAAATAAATTGGTCTCTACTATGAACTATTAAGCCGAACCGGAAAGATAAGTCATAACAGGTATTAAGGATGCAGATAAAAGGATAATATCATAAACCTGAAAAAAAAAACGCAACGAGAAACAAAGAGTTATTTATAAATGAGATTTAATAAAATCCCGAGGTTAACCTAAATCTACCACGAAATGTACCCATCATCATCATCGTGGCGCGACAGCCCGAAGTCGGGCCATGGCCGCCTGGATCGTTGTCTTCCACTATCTCGGTCACGTGACAGCGTCCTTCAATTTTGGAAGCCCAGTAGCTGCTCGGCGTCCGCATATGCTGAACTGAGCTCTTTCAACGAACTCTCGGTCGTCTTCGCAGTCTCGCTACGTCGTTCGTTCTGCGTTCATTACTCTCTTTGGCATGCCATCATCGTTGTATATGCCCTGCCCATTGAAGTCGTTGTAGTTTGACGATTCTCGAAACTTCCAGCTCATCGTGCAGTTCTTGCAACTCATGGCTGTACCGGATGCGCCTTCCATCTCGATCGCAAACGGCCCCGGAAATTCGCCGCAGAACCTTACGTTCAAATGTGGCTTGAGTTAGGGTCCATGCTTCGCAGCCATAGCATAGGTCGGATCGTATAATCGTTTTGTACACGCGGAGCTTGGTGTTTTTCTGCACATGCTTCGATTTCATTATGGGGAGAACCGAGAAAAAAGTCTTATTAGCTAACTAATAGGATGAAGCTAGCGACTTTAAATATTGGTCAAATATTTGTAGCAGGATCTAGTTGGTTGGTATTGAAAATAGGAAAAACCCAACCCAAGGAACCCCAACCTCCGCTACAAATGAAACTTCGAATAAGCGATAACTTTCGATAGAATGAAGCTAGCGACTTGAATTTTGGCTAAATATTTGTAGTAGGATCTAATTGGTTGGTATTGAAAATAAGAAAGATCCCAAGGAACCTCTACATCCTCTACAAATGAAACTTCAAATAAACAATAATTTCGATAGAATAAAAGTGAAAATAGCGATTTGAAATTCTGGCCAAATGTTTGTAGTAGGATCTATAAATTGGTTGGTATTGAAAATAGCCAAGATCCAACCCAAGGAACCCGTACCTCCCCTACGAATGAAACTTGGAATAAGGGATAAGCGATTTGAATTTTGGCTAAATGTTTGAAGTTGGATCTAGTTAGTTGATTTTGAGAATAGGCAAGACCCTACTAAATGAACGCCAACTTCCCCTATAAACGTTGGTTCAAATTAACATATACAACGTCCGAATGGATGATGAAACTTCTCATTGGATCCCCACACACAGTTCAAACTGACCATATAGGAAACTCAATTTTAATGCATATGGTCGTTGCCAATTGGTACTTTTGGTATCCCCACTAAGTTTGTACAAGTCCAGGGTATATACGCTTCGAACTTCGCTTCGCTCGGGTTTTTAATTGACGAGAGCAACATTTTTAAATACGGTACATAACTAGCATGTATCTATAGCATGCGTTCGAATAGATAAATTCATTGTTTCAGCCTTTACTCAAATATACCTACATATAGGATATGTTTTCAATGTCCAGAGCATTGATCTCATGACCCCGATTCCGTAAATACCCATATTTACTTGGTTTCATATCTGTTCATGACCTAGAAAAGCCAGTAGTCCTGACCTGTATGGCACAAAGGAAGCTACATTTCAGATTTTTTCTCCATTGTCAGTTTTGATCATTTGTCCTTTATATTAACATTCTGTCCAGAGTATTTGCCTCATCATAGCGATACCGCAAAAAGAAAACATATTTATAACTAATTTAAGTGAGCAACTTTCTGATCTGACCACAAGCAAAAGTTATACGCACCCAATTTTATCGAGAGCGGTTCATGGAAAGCTCCCGGACAATCGAACTAACAAACACACATCGTATCGTATCCGACTATAATTATGTCCGTCCATCACTTATGCTATATGACTATATGGGACGATTCAAAAACCACAAACATGTATTTTATGAAAAAAAGAAAGTTACAAACAAAACTTGTTTTTCCGTTAGATTTTTTTTATACATACACATGTACATATGCTTATATAATACAACAAAAATAAGGGATTACTTCTACCTATACATACACATTGAAAAGAACAAACGTTTCGAACTACGTACCAACTATGTACGCACTAATCCTTTTTCGCCTAGTTTGGAATTCAAGTCAACCTTGCTTTTGTACGAAACACTGGGAAGACAAAGTTCCACAAATTCCGTAAATACTAGTGACCTAAATTCTTGTAAAACCCTGAGAGCAACGCAATTTCTTCTATTGTGAGAATTACTTGAGAGCATTTTAAAAAACTTTAAAGTAAATCCTTACTTCGTATGTATTCGAATTCAGCAACGACTGCATGCTCACCAGATAGGGTTACCAGATTGGTCGATTAAAAAGTTTTTATCTGGATATTGGTCACATTAAGACAAAAACCCCAAGTCATTGCTGTCGACAAAGTCTATGTGGCTGGTAGTACCCTTCTGGAGATATACTGCAAGTGACGTTTTCGTTGTCAACAGTGGTGTTCGGCCCGGTTACTTTCGTACGTGCGACATACAATGGTCTACATTGTATGTAAAATTTGAGTAATCGAGTTTTTATAACACTGCCTTGGAATAAGGAAATGAAGAAATACCATCGTTTATCGATAAAAATAAAAATTGCTGCTACTTTAACACAAGGTTTTCAATTGTTTGGTTGTCGGCCCTGACACTTTTCAAGCGGAGATCCACATAATTGCTGTCTGTGCCAAGATAATTCTGGGGAAAAAAGACCCCGCGGCGTTGCGCACATATTGCTATCTATCAACATAGCTAGGCAATCGTTAGGACATTCTCATTGTACAAACTGGTGGACGACTGTCATGAGACGGCTTATGAATTCACCAACAGGCTGAGTTCATCCTACAACTCTACAGATCTACAACCTTACAGTGAGCAAGGTCTGACATAATCCACGAAAATATTTAAACGGGAAAAGTCTGAAGAGATATCAAGATAATCTTCAAGTTTGCTGCGGCAATCAAAGAAGCTGATAGAGCTTTCAAACTATTAAAACATGACAATCCATCAATCATCACTCTTTTTTTCTTAACGAGGTGATGTAGGAATCTTCAAAAGATACTTCTGCGCTTGAGCAGGTATGTCGGATTTTTACCGACTAAACCCAAAAACACCTCCTTCGCGGTTCCCCCTGCGGGACTACCTTTCGGCATTACTTCGCAGGGATGGCTTTGGCTGATCAGCCATTACGGTTTGCCGACTTACGTCTGGCTTCTTCTTTTTGGAGCTCTTTGTGGATGGTGCATACCGTCCGGCTCACTGCGTCCCAATCTTGTTGTGATCGCAGCATCAAATTAACCAGATTCTGCGGGTTTATGACGCTCTCCGGATCCGCTTCTAGTTGTTCACGGCTCCCAGAAAATCTGGGGCAGTCGAACAACACGTGTTTGGCGTCCTTCGTAGCTCCTTTGCACCTGGGACAGTCTGACGTTCAGCTTGAGCCTGTACAAATATTGCCTGTATCCGCCATGATCCGTAAGAAATTGGGTCAGGTAGTGGTTCACTTCACGTGTTTCCGGTTCACCCATTTCCCGATATCCGGGATGAGAGTATGCGTCCAGCGACCGGTTGAAGCCTGCTCCCATCGCAGCTGCCATTCTGTCAGAGATACATTCCTTTCAATATCTTTCCGATTCGCGGACGCCTCTGATGTTTCCAGGCGTCGACCACGGTACAGTCAGCTTGTTTCGTCAACCAGAATCTCCATAGGGATCATTCCGGCGACGATATAGACGGTTTCGTGCGCCGAAGTGGTTCTGTATGCACAGCATACTCTCAATGCGCACCTTCGGTAAACCGAGCTAAGTTGCCTGGTATTGCAAGCGAATTGCAGAGCACTGGCCCAAATTGGTGAGGCATACAGTAAAATAGAGGTTATTACCCTAGATAACAGAAGCCTCCTTCTTGGTCTTGGACCGCCTATATTTGGCATAATTCTTGTCAAGGCCACGGTGGCGGACGCTGCCTTCTCGCATACATACTTTAGATGCTCTCCAAAGCTCAGCCTCCCGTCGATCATAACCCCCAGGTGCCTAATGGCTGGCTTAGAGGTTATGACACTGCTTCCAACTCTGATCTTCAAAGAGGTTTTTTTTCTGCGTTTACTGATAAGAACAGCCTCCGTTTTTTGCTCGGCGAGCTCCAAACCAACTGTTTCCAACCACAACTTAATAGTTGTGATCGCCTCGCTTGCGTACATTTCCACATAGCCCGGGTCTTTTGCGACGACGACTACCGCTATGTCATCTGCCAGCCCGACTATCGTGACCTCTTTAGGCATCGGGAAGTTCAAGATGGTATGGTACATGATAATCCACAGCAGAGGACCAAGAACGGATCCCTGTTGAACTCCCGCTGTTACCGTATACTCCTTAGTTCCCTCGACAGTATCATACTACAGAGCACGATGTGAAAGGTAGCTCTTGATTATTCCAGCTAGGTAGTCCGGCACTCTCATCTTTTGCAGAGCGGCATTAATGCAACCCTAGTGTGCGGAATTGAACGCGTTCTTGACATCGAGTGTCACCACCGCGCAGCATGTGCCCCTTCGTAATGAATCCCTTGCCAAGTTGGTAACCGTCATAATTGCGTCCACTGTAAACTGCGCGCGCCTGAAACCATAATGTCGGTCAGACAGACCCCCTATTTCTTCCACCACCTCGGACAGTCGGTTAAAAATTATCCGCTCGAAAAATCTTCCCGTAGTGTCGAGCAGACAGATTGGGCGGTATGAGTTTGGTTCTCCAGGCGGCTTGTTTGGTTTGGGCAGCAGTACCAATTTTTGCTTTTCTATGGTTTTGCAAAGGTCCGTTCCGATAAGCAAGTTCCGAATGCGTCGATGAACTTTTCTGGTATTGTTCGGATTGCCTCCTTCAGCGCCTTATTTGGGACCCCGTCCGGGCCTGGCGCTTTACCGTCCTCAAATTTGGATGCGGCTTGGAAAAATTCATTCTCCGTTATGGCAGGTATGTCCTCGTCGGCAAATGTTGGACTCTGTCCAACGGGTTCCAGCTCGTGTTGAAGGAATAGAACCGAGACAATATTATCCAATTTGGATGCGGCTTGGAAAAGTTCATTCTCCGTTATGGCAGGTATGTCCTCGTCGGCAAATGTTGGACTCTGTCCAACGGGTTCCAGCTCGTGTTGAAGGAATAGAACCGAGACAATATTATCCAACATAACGGGACATTTTAGTTGGGGTGCTTTCTGCCCTATTTTCTTCATCACCACCCTATAAGCCATTCCCCACGGGTTTATATCCGCGTCATCGCAAAGCTGTTTAAAGCAATTTTGTTTGGCTTTCTTTATCGCAAGCTGCAGTAGTCTACGAGCAGTTTTACATGACTGCCGCAGGTCATTATATGCCGGTGTTTCTGTCGATAGTTGCCTAAGACGCCGTGCTTTCAGCACCTACTCCTCAGGCTCGCAATCTCTTCGGTCCACCAGTAATTCTCCGTCCGTAGATTTGAAGACTTTCTTCTTGGCATGGAGGCGTCACATGCTATCGCTAAGTGCTTTGCAATCTGCGCGGTCCTCTGTTCTGCCGGTCCTACGATGGGCCCGCTCTGAAGCAAGACCTCCTTGAAGGCTGCCTCGTCGTAGCTTTTAACGGACCATCCCCGTGTTGGGGGTTTTCCTTGTACTCGGCGTGTCCCTCCTGCTATTGTAAAGAAGATTGCCTGGTGGTCACTGTGGGTGTAGTCTCCGCTGGCGCACCAATCTACGGTTGGTGACAAAGAGCTACTAATGAACGTTTGGTCGATAATAGATCCTGCACTTCCTTTCCTGAAGGTATTGCTACCACCTGAGTCCATTTGGACGACATCTAGTTGTAAAAATGCGTCGAGAATTACCCGCCCTCGGGCATTTGTTTCTCGGCTGCCTCATTCTGTCGCCCACGCGTTAAAGTCTCCTGCAATTATTACCGGGTTGTGTATACTCGCGTCATGCACCAATTCGTCTAGCAATCCGAATTATGCCAGGTCCAGTCGTGGTTGAGCGTAGCAGCTGTGCACATATATCCCGTTGATCTTCGCCCTTACGACGTCGCTCATCGGTTCTGACATACCTTGCTGGAAAGCATGGTTTCCACACGTCCAAATGGCTGCTTGTTTCTCCTATTCTGCGACCCAAATCGAGCTACCCAAATTTGTATACTGGTCGCAGATAATGGCTACATCGACTCCTTTCTCCCTGGTGGTCTGCGATAGCTGATCCTGTGCTGACCGGCAATGATTTAGATTTAACTGCACGAACTTCATTTACGGGTTTGCTTTAGTGCCTTTCGATACTCCGGGCATTTATCATCACCCTGCAAATTAATTTGACTAACAAGACGAAGACTTTCCAGTCTCAACTTCCTACGTACATAGACGATATATGTATGTACGTAGGAAGTTGAGACTGATAATCAATTTCTGTGCGAATGCTTGGTGATTAGACAGGCTTCGAATGCGTTTCTCTCGGCCATGAATCCTGTGGATCTCAAGAAACTCCTGCTAAAAACTTACTAGCCTTCGTCGTAATGGCGGAGGGGTGTTTCTTAACCCTCGATCACCGTTTGGTTGAATTGACTTAATAATTTCAATATTATTTCAAATAAGAGACAGATTTGTTAGCGAAATTCCGAGTGGGTAACCAAAATAATTCACACAAAGCTAAAACAAATGATTTATTTACTCAAACAAAAAAGATATGGGGAGGTATGCATAAAGTGAGTCGAGTGGAGTAAAGCTGAGTTGACAGAATTCCACTCAATTTTCACTATGGAGCGGAGAGTAGTTTTATGCATACAACCTTTTCACTCGATTCACCGAACATAGCAGACTCAGGAATGTCCTGAATAGACTTCACTCTTGAGTATATCCTCATTATTATGCATACCACCCATGTTCTCTTAAAAGAGGACGTCTGGTAACCCTAGGCCTATACGTATTTCTATATGCCGACGTATACTTAATTGTGTGCATGACTTGGACGAATTGACTATCCCAAAACTCATTCAACTTTTTATCAAAAGGACGTGTCTTGTATCCTTAGATAAAATTTATGTGAATTGTATACTAGATCAAGATGCTATTTTCTTGAAACCGATTAAGAGTCTTATAATTAAGTTGTGGAATCGAGTGCGATATGTTTGTATCGTTTGAACAATGGGAGAGGAAGAGGAAAGTGAAAATGCCCGCGTTTTGACGAGCACGAAGATTCGGTAAATCTGGAATTACTGTTCCTTTTATTCGGATCCTGATTCGCGAAACATTTTGTTTATCTTAAAAACGGTCTATTCCGTTGTATTGTCAAACAAAATACGTCAAGTATTCAAAATATATCAAAACCTACACAATTTCAAGCCCATACTTCTCAATCTTGAAAACTTTTCACAAATTTTCGTTTTTAACCCACGCAGCGTTGTTATAGTTTTGATTTTGACTAGTTAAATTGGAAATCAGTATGAAACTTGATTCGACAAATTGATCGGAAAAATATTCAGATCCACAAATTGATACTTGAAGATACAAGGCATGTCTTAGCGGATCAGAAATGGAGGGGGAAGCGTCTGGGAGAGAAATAAATAAAATCTGAATCGTGATTCCGGATAAGTTTCACACGAAAACGCAACCAATGTCTCTATTAGAAATTATCATGAAATTGGCTATCTTTACAGAGCAAAAGTTGTTCTAGGTTGTATTGGAATTTTCGTCATTATTGATATTGAGACACATTAATGGTCAAACTCCAGTTATTTACTAAAATATTTTTAATTTCAGTTTAAAATGTGAGATATAGCCCATAAATATTTGCTTTATTAATTCAATGGATTTATTAAGAAGATTAATAACAAGTTCTTCAATCAGCCAATTATAACAATCATGAAGTGTGCTATCCTAATCCTGAATAATCCTCATCCTAAGCCATAATTTTGTCTAGGATGAGGAATTTGAATTTTTCATAAAAATCAGTATTTCTTTGCGTAAGATATGTAGTGTGTGATGGTTTAGAGATCATGCTAAGTATCAGTAAAAAGTAATTACCTTCATAATTAATTCGCCCATCCTTATCCAGATCAGCTATTGTTAGAAGTTCTGTAAGTTGTGTTTCTGTGAGACTCTCACCAATCATCTCCATGGCGGTTTGTAATTCGTCGCGGGAGATAAATCCATTACCGTCTCGGTCAAACACTCTAAAGGACGCACATAGTTGAAAAGAATTAAGAGATTACTAGGATAATCATCTAATTATACTCGTAAAAAGCGGTGGTATGCAGTGTAGCTGAAATCTTACCTGAATGCCGCTATTAAGTCTTGTGTAACGTCGTCTTCTTCCTCGGTCTTGCCCGTACTTTCAGGTTCTTCTCGGAGTGCCTGAATCCGTGCCACCCACTGGAGAAATTCAGCCTCGTCAATCAGTCCGTTACCTTGAAAATTTAAAAAGAAAAGGGAATAACAATGTTGTATGATTGTGAGATTTGTATGTGATAATAATTGTGAGATTTAATTATGAATTTTCACCTCCACATCATATTAGGTTTGTTGCAGCGTTTCTAGGTCAAGTACGTAAAATTTCGAAACAAATAGGTAACTTTTCGGATCAAACAGACAATCTTCCAGATCGAATAGACAACTTTCCAGATCAAATAGATAACTTTCTGGATCAAAAAGATAATTTTCCGGATCAACAAGATAACTTTTCGGTCTAAATGGATACTTTTTCGGATCAAATAAATAACTTTCCAGATCAAATATATAAATTTACGAATCAAACAAATAACATCCCGAAATAAATAAATAAATTTCGATTCCATTCCCAAATTGTCAAAGGAAATGAATTGATAGATCAACTAATTTATTTCGCAAATAAATATACAATTTTCAAGACATGTTTTCGAACGTTCTTCAAACACTATACCATCACCGATTGTAAGTTGGTAGAAACACCGGACAAGCGTATAGACTAGTAAATACAATGACATCAACTCAGGACTAGCCTCTGTAAGCACAACGATGGAAACATCATCAGCGACGCAGATAGCATCAATGGGAGTCCCATTTTGAAGAACTTCTAAATTCAAAATCTAGTGTCCCGATACAAGAAACCCAAATCGGTATTACACACTACACAACCTACGACAGTAGACGAAGTTGATCTCACCTTGTGGTCACTCAAACCAAATAAAGCGCCGGGCGCTGACGAGATTCCAGCTGAGCTGCTAAAATCCAGTGGAACGGATCTATTAAATGCCCTACACCAACTACTTCTGCGAATCTGACAGGACGACGTGATCCTAGACGATTGGTGCAGGAGCATCATCTGTGCCATCCACAGAAAGGGAGTTAAATTGCCGTGTGAGAATTACAGAGGCATTTCACTCTGTACGTCCTAAAAAAATACTGACGAAAATTCTGGAGAATAGAATAAAACCGTACGCAGAACGATACACTGGCGAGTATCACGGCGGTTTCAGACCTGGTCGCTCCACAACCGATCAGCCTTTTACGGTTAAGTCAATCCTGCAAAAGTGCTGGGAATACAACGGTGACGTGTACCAAATGAAGTGTACCAAATCTTTGTCGACTTTAAGCAAGCACACGACAATATCGATCGTGGTGTACTGTACAACATTATGTTGCAATTTGGTATAACAGCCAAACTACATAGTACGACTGACAAAGATGACGATGACCAACTCCGTCTCAGAGGTCAAGATCCAGAATAGGTTGACTGATCCTTTTGAAACACGTACTGGTTTCAACCTAACACTTGAATATGCAATTCGGCTAATGGATACGGATACTAGCAGAACGCTACTCATCAAGTTGACATAGCTGATAGCGTACGCTGACGACTTCAACTGATGTTGTTGTCCCGAAAATTGACCGATGAAGAAGAACTTCTGCTGTTCTGTAGTTGGACTACGCATCAACAAGGACAAAACAAAAATAATGATGAAATCCAGAATCAGGTCGCCAGCACAATCGAACGTCAACGTAGGGGACGTCAGCATCGAATTTGAAGACAACTTCACATACCTGGGTAGCAGCCCGTCAAAGGCCGCCAACGAAACTGACGAAATCAAGCGACGGATACAGCTAGGAAATAAGACCTTCTTCTCAGTCGTCCTCATAATGAAATTGAAGCATGTGCACAGAAACACGATGCTTTGCGTATACAAAACCATCATACGACCAGGGCTGTGCTATGGCTGCGAAACCTGTACCCATGCTAAACAAATATTCTAAAAACATACGAAAGGAAAGTCCTTCGGCGAATTTTTATGTTTATGACCTAGATGGATGGCGCATCCGGTACAACCATGAGTTGTATGAACTGTACGATGAGCTTGAAGTTTCGAAAATCGTCAAACTACAACGTCTATAATGGGCAGGGCAAGTACAACGAATGAACGATGTTCGCATGTCTAGACAAGTAATGAACGGACGTTGAGTCGACGGAGCGAAACTCTGAGAAAAACCGAGAGCTCGTTGGTAGAGCTCAGCATATGCTGACACCCATGATACAAGGAAGACAAGATATCGCCTTGCGCATGTCGTCTTTTTGAGTACCTACGTTACAGTCTCATACAGTTGTACGAGTATGAATACTTGGTTGTTCGCTTTTATCTCTGTAACTACCTATATTAATCCTAGCAGAAAACTTTCTGAGGCGAGATTGGAGATCACGAAAATATACATAATAAAAAATATGTGAACAACTTTTTTCAATCTTAAATAGTTTTCGAGATAATCTTATTCAATGGCTCCTGTTGGCACGAAGTTGAAAAAATATATCAAGCAGAGCCGATATAAGAGACCGCTGCACTGTGCGCGTGCTGCACCCTATGAACCATCAGTCTCTCTCGCTTATGACGTGTTGCGGAGAACGATACGCAAATGAGACGCAGGAAGGCGATATCTGGTCTTCATTATATAATGGCCGACACCTGACAACTACTGGGCTTCCGAGGTTGGAAGACGCGGTCACGTGACCGAGATAATTGGAGGACAACGATCCAGGCGGCCGAAGCCCGACGTCGGGCTGTTGCGCTACGATGATGATGGTATATTAATACGCTAACATCGAACTTTGTTACCTCCGCTTTTGGTATTTGAAATAAAAGGCGGCTCATAAGTGCTTTTTCACTCATTTCTAGAATCTTCACAACAAGGTATAAAAAATATGTGTAAAAAAGAAGAAAGAAGGAAAAGAGTAATAATTAATTTTTGCTTTTAGTTATGTATTTTTTGTAACCAATAAATATTGTAATATTGTAATATTGTAAAAGACAATATTTACACCAGTTAAAGATATTAGTTTTTAAACACCTATCGTGCGGTGTTTTCCACTGGATAGAAAAAATGCATTAAAGGGTGTTAAAATGAGCCTATTTTTTACCATGTAATATCTCTCTCATGCTGTTTTTACACGCATTAGGTTGTCCATTAGACTGCGCATTAGACCGTCCATTAGACCACGCATTATACCGTCCATTTGACTGCCCGTTAGACCACGTAACAGAGCAGTTACTTGATATAATGATTTAACATTATACAAATTAAATAGCAGCTCCGATACGTGGTTTAATGGGCGGTCTAATGGGTGGTCTAATGGGTGGTCTAATGGGTGGTCTAATGGGTGGTCTAGTGGGTGGTCTAATGGGTAGTCTAATGGGTGGTCTAATGGGTGGTCTAATGGGTGGTCTAATGGGTGGTCTAATGGGCGGTCTAATGGGCGGTCTAATGGACGGCCTAATGCGCGGTCTAATGGACGGTCTAATGGACGGTCTAATGCGAGGTCTAATATACGATCTAATACGCGGTCTAATGGACGGTCTAATACGGGGTCTAATACGCGGTCTAATACGCGGTCTAATACGCGGTCTAATGGACTGTCTAATTCGCGGTCTAATGGACGGTCTAATGCGTGGTCTAATGGACGGTCTAATACGCGGTCTAATGGACAGTCTAATTCATGGTCTAACGCGGGTACTTGGTCTAGCGTGTAGAAACAGCATTACATTTCAAGGTCTATCTTTCAAGCATTTCTGTTTGCCTGACTATAAGAAAGACGACGTTCAAAAATCGCTTCCATTGCATGCTCAATCAACATTAATATGCATTCAAAAATCGGCATCCTTCCCTCTGCTTATCGGTTTGCGAAGCATGAGAATGTCATTAGGACCCCGTTATCTACCCGACGTACTCCATGCGCAAGATGCATTGAAAAAGATGCCATTAAAAACGAATTTAGTCTCGTTAGGTTGCTTTTTATTATATTTTCAATTTTCCAATACGTATCTACTATCCGACAACGGCAAGCCGATTGCATTTTATGATTTTTCACTCAGCACTTTATGCCACGTTCTTAAGTACGAAATGGCAGTTATAGCTGGCATTGCCGACAATGAAAGGACTAGAATTCAGTCTTTTATGCGAGGATAGATTGAATACCAATTCATTTTCAATTAATAGAAATTACGTTGTGAATGAGCATTACAAAGTTCTTACCGCTATCTATTTTCACTTTGCATGCTTAATACGAATATTGGACACATTTCAAATAAAATAAATGTTCTGGACAAATGTATAAACTTCCGCATTAAAGCTATATAAATTTTAAAATGAAATAAATAATTTTCCAGATCAAACAAAAGAAAAAAAATGGGGAAGAAACAAAAACTGTTCCATTTTCACTACTCTGCATCTGCATGTGCTACAGTAAAATTAACTTAGCGTTCGGTGGAAAGGCGATCAGCGAATATCAACTATGTACTCAAAAAATCTTATGAGTTCAACATTACTGTGCAATAAACATTTGTTAACTAAACAAACACGCCTCTGGGAACTATGTTAATTACCTTGACTCGTCCAGCGGCATGGACGCGCCAATATCTCTTGCATTACTATTACTTGTTGACATTTGAATAGCATATACAATAGATTTCGGATGGAGCAGTTGCTAGTATACAACTCTTATCAGAGCCGTCTTTTATTGATGAGCTTGGAGCACTGTGGGAGTTCTAATAATACCCACAAGCAGTTTTTATTGACGCGCCGGGGATGAATTTCTCCTCAATTTCAAATGAAAAAAAAAATATTGTATGATGGTTCCACTGCGTGGGCTCAAAGTGCGTTCCCGCTTAAATATAACGAAATTTTCATTGAATAAAGTAGGTTCTTGCTGAGCTTAAACCGGAAATCGACTCAAGAGCATATAGTGGATTTTCGCTTTAGACAGTACGAACGTACTGTCTACAAGATTAAATAAATACTTCGCAGGAATCGTAGGTTTTACTAAATATACACATAACTTAAAATGAATAATTCACTAATACAAATTTTAGATTGAAAGTGGTGGTTGATTACAAAGGCAAACGTATTTAATGTATCTGAAAATTGACGCAGCAGTGTGATAATCACTCTACAAGTTATGGTTCCAGTCAAGCATACTAACGTGTAGGATATTCAATAAATTAAGCGATATCCGAAAGCATACGATTTAATTTATTTGAAGTTTCCGGAACAATATAAAACTCTGTAAGCTTGCACGATTGCATGGGAATTTACAATAAATACTATAACCTATACTAACCAATATCACTGATTAACTTGGATTCAAATTAAGGAGCTCTATTGCTTAAATGTTCCTAGAAGGAAACTTATCTGATTTGAAATCCAATTACGTTATGTAAGTTTTTAAGGGTACATAGCTGTTACATAATGTACACAGACGTTCATATAGTATATGTATAAACAACCGGATGCCAACAATGTTCAGCGAAGAGTGCAACGCAATAGTTGAACTCTTGTTAGCACAGGTCTCCCCCAATGTATTGGTTCCAGGAGGTGTTCCTTCCAAGATTGCAATATTTCAGAGTGAACTAATGTCTGTGCTTATCATGCGAGAAAAACATTAAAGGGGTGGATTACAACTATGTAGTAAAACTTTTAACCACCCACGTCGGTGGTGTGATATCAACGTGAAATTCAACAGTGAATTAGGATCGATTGCTCGACCTTTAGAGTCACGTGATGATGGAAGGAATCGAAATGACATTCTAAGTAGACGTTCGTGCGTTTTAATACTAAGTACTGTCGCATGTAGTTTCTGCGAGGAAATTTTTTGCTTTAACACGATTAAGAGGAATTCATTTTAGAAGAAACAACACAAATATTAAAAAAACCTACGTTACACAAGAAGTGTCTGACCCCCGCGCTTAGAACAGAATGACCACCTGGTGTTAAACCTATATATTACAATAATAGCCGCGAATTTTCGTACCAGAACAGAAGGGAACAATTCCCGGTGAAACGGTTTGAAAACATTCGGCGCCCAACGTGGGGTCAATGAGATTTTATCTGGTTAATGAAACTAACATAGCCGGATTTTTAAAATACAATGGAATTTATCCAAGTGGGTTGGATGTTGAGGTTTGTTGGAAAGTAACCTAAACCGCACTAGGTTGTTGTTAATTGCCTTGACTCCTCCAGAGCATGGCGTCAACATCGCTTGCGCAGATTTGCCTTGTTGAAGTTTCGATAGTTAATAGATTTCGGATAATGTGGTAGCTATATTAGCATGCACCACTTATCCGAGCCGTCTTTTACTGACAAGCTTGGAGCGCTGTGGGAGTTATAATAATACTAACAGACAGTTTTTATTAACGCGCCGCGGATCGAATCCATGTTTCCGGGATGCAGCATCGTAGAGTGGTGTCCGAGACTTCACGGCTACCGAGCATGTATATATATACATACATATATAGCCATTTTCAGAAGTTAAATAACGCCGAACTACGTCCCCAAGTCATGTAGACGAGTTCGTCTGACCTTTAATTCAAAGCCGGGCAAATAAGGTCACGATTCCACGAAAGTTTTCAGAGCTATTATCTTCACCTCCTGCATTATAGAGTCCCCGGAGTGAAATGGCTCTCCACAAAGTAGCCACACAATTGAGCATGACTTAAGGTGCGGTTTACAAGGGTGCGTCGATCGCAGACGACGATCAAAAAGACACATACAAAAAGTGCTCTATGGCTTGATCGCTAAAGACAGGTACTCAATTGCCCTAACCCCTTGTGGGGCATAGCGCATCAGCTGTTCCATGTGGCCCAGTTGACGTTTCGTTGGCATAAATTGGTTTCGGAGAGTGCAGTTTCCAGCATGCACCTCCTGTACATCCATGGCCAAGAACGTCGTCGTGGACGGGATTCGAATCCGAAACGCCGGTAGTCAAATATCAGACTGATGCCTCAATACATTGCGCTACCGGTCGCTAGGTGCTAAGACCAATTTTTTGTACGAAATCTCATACAGAATCTGCCAAAAGTTTCGTTCGCACGAAAAATGTTCGCTCTCCCAGTACTAACATATTTCATTCGAAGAAAAAAGTTTCCTCATCATTATGAGCAACTTTCACGCGAAAACAATTACTTTGCACTTTATTTCGCTTGAAAACCGGTCTTTTGAGGAAGAATGGAAGTTCAAGTGTCGTGTAGAGCGCAGCGGATATGTGCTGTGTGCAAGTTTACACTGTCACTCTACCGAGGGAGAGATAAGTGC
Organism: Chloromyia formosa; assembly: GCA_964017055.1. Lineage (NCBI taxonomy): Eukaryota > Metazoa > Arthropoda > Insecta > Diptera > Stratiomyidae > Chloromyia > Chloromyia formosa. Next base: position 43,065,225 of record OZ024814.1, on the reverse strand, counting down.
AACATTTTGGAATGAAAACGTTAGTACCAGCCTTAATCGCGAACAGTAAGCGACGATCGTGAGTCTAGCAAAACGCAACTTTAAGTGTGTGCTTTGCTAGCACACAATCGCGGCACATTGTTTGCGATTAGCGATCAACCTATAGAGCACCTTGAACATATACTTTGGCGACTTTCATCGGAAAGTCAAAAATGTCGTTTCCAATGCCAGAACTGAGACAATGCTGGAAGCTCTAACCGAGTTAGGTGTGGAAATATGGGTTATGGATGGACGGGCGAGCACAGGTTAACCAAACAAGTTATGTATGCAGAGGGATGTCACACGGTGGGGTGATCCCCACTCAGTAGCTGATTTCAGCCATGGACTGCTTTCTCATAAACCTGGGGAAGTCGGGAGATAAAATAGTTACGAATGCGGATGATATGGTAATTTGTAATTTCGGTTTTTAGCCAGTTTTAGCCAGAGTGGTAAGAACCTGGGCAGCAGAGTGTGGTTCAAGAACTGGTGCTTTTCATTTCACAAAAAAAAAACCGACAAGTTTGCGCACCCACAATTGAAGGATAATCACTGACTCTATCGAGCAATGTAAAGTGCCAGGGAATCATTCTCGACTCGAAGCTCTCATGGAAACTGCACGTCGAACATTGCATGAAGCTATACAGCTCTCTATGATTGATAGCAGAACACGCTCGGTAGCCGTGAGTTCTCCGTCGCCATTCTACGATACTACGGCGCGTAATTAAAAACACCTGTGGCTACTACTAGAACTCCCAGAGCGTTTCGAGCTTACCAGTAAAAAATGGCTCGGATAGGAGGCGCATGCTAGCAACTGCACTATCCGAAAAATGTACTATCGAAACGTTAACAAGGTATAGCTATGCAAGATACTGTATTGAACCACCGGTAATGAACCATATTCTGGCAGTGCTGCTCCCACCGGCAGATCGAAGGCAGCACCTGATGAGTGGTGATCTGTCGGTGGTACGAAACCAAAGGCCGAGGTTCCCTTTGCACCTAGACCCCGATTCGAATGCGAGGGCATCTTATTCGTTCGCCAACCTTATAGCCCCATTTTTTTTAATCCCCATTTTTACCTCAACTGTTGGTATTGTCCAACCCAGACCTATGGAATTTTATTAATAGGTAAAGGACAGGGGCAACGAGCAAAAACCACGTCCGTGTCTCACCAGCTGAGCTACACCAAGCATAGGCCACTGCTTAACTTATTGAGGGCCTTTTTCTCCGCCAGATGCCACGGCCCGACGTTCACGGTCATTATGCTACCTCAGGCTTCGTCCCCACGGGCATCTTCAGATGCCCACCAAACCGTCCACTACAAAATTGGCGCCCAACGTGGGGCCCATTTTGGGCCAAGAACAGGAGTAACAGGACTTCATTGGGCTCCTTTTTGGTCCTCCCACCGTTAGTAATCCCCACAAGCACATTAAGGCTACTTGCTCTAAGTCTTAGGCCATTCTTACTTAACGTATTTTCCTATCAAGTAGCTGTGCTTTCTTTTTTAGTACCCCCATCCTTCCTATAGACTAGTTTGTCCTTTTACTTTCAGTTCAACTAGGGATTCGTGGTGTTGTGTTTGCCTTTTGTGGTTTAGCCATGTACATAAGGCCCCCATAAATGCTTTGTATTGCTGGTATTTGGAGCATCTTCACTGTCCGGACAAATTGCGGAGGAGCCCTGGGTAACTTTTTGTTGGCGGGATTGTCTTTTCACTTCATTAATACTTTTGAATACATTGTTGCATTTGTTTCCATTATTTTCAGGGGTAATGAGTGAATCATTGCAAGGAATGCAGTGTTGCGTCTCTGCTATCCTTGTGATTCTCTGAACTCTGTTGATAATCAGAATCATGGGAAAATGTAGTATCTTTTTTCTTTGCTAATTTTTCCCCTCTACAATGATTGCCGGCCGACTCTGGTGCCCAGTTCGCTTTTGTTTTTTCTTAGCAGCACATTCTGTCCTCAGCTTCTCTTATTGGCAGGTCTAGAAGTAGAAGCTGCCCTGTGATGAACCACCGGTAAAGAACAATATTCTGGTAGTGCTGCTTCCACCGGCAGATCGATGGCAGCACCTCATCAATCTGATCGGTCGGTGGTACGAAACCAGAGGCCGAGGGTCCCACTGCACCTGGACCCCAAAGCGCGTCCGAGGGCATCTGATTCATTCGCCAACCATCCAATTCTTATCGCCCCAAATTTTTTTTTTCGCCATTTTTGCCTCCCCTGTTGGTGTTGTCTTACCCAGGCCTATGAGTTTTATTAATAAATAAAGGAGAGGGGCAATGAGCGGCAAAAACCCCGCCCACGCCTCCCGAACTGAGCTTCAGCAAACATAGGCCGCAGTTTAGCTCGGTGAGCTGCCTTTTTATTCACCAGATAGCACGGTTCGACCTTCCCTACGGGCATCTTCGGGTGCCCACCAAACCGTCCACTACAAGATGTTGATGCGCCCATGCCCCTTGAGGAGTCAAGATAATTATTTCATACTAAAATACATTATTACATGCTTGCAGGAGAACCTGCGGCAAGATCAATATGCTGAACAAGATGCAAAGGACTGCTTCCATAGTAGTCACAGGTGCTATGCTATCATGTCCAACGAACGAACTAGATGTCAATACGCACACCCTATGGAATAATTAGTTTCAGCGCCGCATGTAGTGCGGGTAGAGTCAGGGAGTCCATGAACAGGGCGCGAAACCATATAAGCACAGAAACTTCCTGTCAACCCAATCGGGAAACGTGCAGGACATCCCAACTGTGCGTTGCCGAGCCACACTTCAAGAAACACTTCGCTGCTGGCTAACCAATTAGAGCAAAATAGTGTGACGAAGAAGTTACATTAAGATCCAACCTGAAGATTTTCGCCGATGGCTTAAACATAGCTTGCGGTGTTGGTGAAGGAATTTTCTTTGAAGGCCTCAGAGTTTACAAGCCTTTCCGCTTTCCAGATCATGCACGTGTAATTCAGGTGGCACTAGTGACAATAAAGGAACAATAAGGGAACCTTGTTGGATGCTGACGCACAGTACATTAGTCGCAAGGGATATCGCAATCGGACAGCTAAGTCGGTATCAAAACCATAGAGGCGACGACAATGTCGTCAAAAGTAGTTAAGCAATGCCATCGAGAGCTAGATGGTTTGCCCCGCCATCAGCAGGGAACAAGCGGGCCGATCAACTTGCAAGGTAGGTTCCGGCCGGGCCATACATGGCAGATTACGTGCCACTTGGTGCTATTAAGAGGGACTACGCAACGTTGGTCGTTAATGAATTAAACCCTAAAAGAAATGAATATACTTAGCTTGCATTAAAATTTACCTGTGTGACTAGCATCTTTTATAAGATCATCAATTAGTTCGTCTCGAACATTTATTCCTAAATTTTTTAACATAAACTGTAATTCATTTGCTGTGACTCGGCCATCACGATTTCTGTCCAATAAATCAAACGCTGTTCGCAAATCTGAAATAAAAAAATAGGAATTATTAATAAAATTGATAATTAAATGAAAATAAATAATTGAATAGAATGTACGAGTATTTGCAAATATCCTGGTGCCAGCCTATAAACCTATTATATACTCGGTAGTAATTAACGATTTTCATGGTTGCAGAAATTTTGAATATTTTACCATAAACTAATTTATGCCGTGTAGCTGGAACAACTTCAAGTTATAATTTTAAAAATTTTGTCTGTAAATAGAAAACTAACTCGTCTTCTCATGCGAGATTTCAACGGTTTTACTGTATCGGGCATATTGTAATTATTAATAATCACCAGCCTCTGGTCGACTTATCTGAGAATTAATACAAAGATTTGTTAAAACTCATTTGTGGTTCCGATTTACATAAATTATGGTAGTTTTTCTAAATCCATACTCCGCCCTACTAATCTAGAGAAGGGAGGTTCGATCTTCGGTGCGAGCAAAAACTGCCTGTGGGTGCTAATAGAACTCGCACTACGCTCCGAGCTCGTCAGTATAAAGGCGACGCCAATAGGAGGTGCAAGCAAACAACTGCACGTTCGAAAAGTAAGTATGTTGTTGAAACGTTTACAATGCATAGAAATGCAAAAGATGTTGACGGACCCGTGCCCCTGGAGGGGATTAACATCAGCTAAGATGTACGCAAGATTCATAATTCCGACATCAATTTCTATTTAAACAAAAACTGCAAATAAACAATATAACGTTCTTTCTTTCATCTGTACCTTCAGGACATTTTATTATAATTCTATGCGCTGCCGTAATAAGAAAAGAACCCACGCAAATTACAAACTAATCTCCGCTCCTAAAAATGCTACTATACGAGTAATACATTTATAATTCAAATTGCATTTCGTCTTGGTGAAATTTTGCGTCGTAACATTTCAAAGTTATTGCTCAATAAAAGTCTCAAAGTAGCCGTATCCCGACTAATGTCTTTTATCTGAAGATTTTTCGGGCGGAAAATGTAAAAAAATGTTGAACACTGAGTAGGCATCCACTAATTTTCACTCGTTGCTTTCACGTTTACTATACAAAGGCAAGAAAACACTCAAATAATAAAACTGTCTCAGATTGTTGTAAGATGAGAATCATCAACTTAATCTAATCAATGAGAAAAATTTCTTCAATGTTGGGGATCGGCCCACAAATTCTTATGTTTTTTTTGGTGAATCTTGAGAATTCTTTGGGAAGTCAATTTTTATTAATTTGGCTTAGGTTTTCCGACAATTTACTGTTTTTATTCCGCTTCAGTCCATTTCATAGGAGAAGAATTTTGAATGAAATGTTTGATACTGATTTTAAAATAGTTTAAAAAAGCAGTGGTGATAAGGTGGACTTAAAAAAACATATAGAAAATAAGTCTAGGGTATAAATATATATTTGTATTTAAAGAAACCTCTACCTCCCCTACAAGTGAGACTTTAAATAAGCAATTACTTTCGGTAGAATGAAGCTAGCGACTTGAAAAATACGACAAATATTTGTAGTATGGGTTAGTTAATTGATTTTGAGAATGGTCAACATCCTTCTGAATGAGTGTCAACCTCACATACAGACTGGCCATATAGGAAGGTAGTTGCCAATTTGTACTTTTGGTATCACCACTAGGTCTGTACAAGTCTAGGGTATACACCTAGACTCTAGTTTCTGATTTGTTTTTGCGGGAACCTTTTTGCAAGAGAAATTGGGAAATTGTATTTACTAGTGTGTACGCTCGTCTGGTGTTCCTATTAGCTAAAAAATTATTCGTCTAAATTTGTTCATTTTTAATTAAAATTTATTCGAACCCAATATGGTTAATTGGTTTCTCTAATTGCCTTTACCCCTAAAGGGGCATGGGCGCGTCAACATCTCTAGCATCGTATAGCGGTGACCGAGACCAAACAGCTACCGACCATGTTAGAAACCATGAAAAGCTCGATTTTGCCCCTTTTTTTATTAAATTGAGAAACTTGTCAGCATTTTCGGCAATATTTGATTTTGAGGATTTTGTATTTAGGGTTTATGCATTTGGAGACTTTGTATTCGGAGATTTAGTACTTGGGGATTTTGTGTTTAGGATTGTGCAAGTATTGATTTTTCTATATTTGAGGATTTTGTGATTGGGGATTTTGTGTGGTTCCCGTTTCTATTCAGAATCAGTGGGTCGAATGCAAATTTCCCTTACCACACTCTTTACGCGTACGGATGGTTTCAAAACGGAGGGGGTAGGAGCAAGGGTTTACTCAAATTAAGTGGACATACGCCTGCCTGACCACTGTAGTGCTTTCCAGGCGGAAGTTTTAACACGGCTGGGGCGACACCCCATAGTCAATATACAGGGTGGGCCATCTAGTGGTTTCTTTTTAAATCATAGGTTATTTTGACAGTGAAAGCTGTTTCCCACTCAAAATCCTGACAGAAAGTCAGTATCATACCTCCGCAGAACGAAATGAGTCGTTTTACACTTGAACAACGTTGGGCAATATTGAAAACTTATTTCCAAAGTGAGTGCTGTGTAGCCCAAACAGTGCGTTTTTTGAAAAGAAGTTTTGGCCGAAATAAAGCTCCCACCGCGCTGCTGTACGCAAGTTTGTCCAAAAAGTTCGTGGGACTGGCATGCTAGTGGACAACACTCATGGTCCCCGTCATCGTACGGTGCGCACAGACGTGTGAAACTCACTCCACGAATATCAACTCGCCATCGATCTCAACAGCTCAACATTTCACGCACTAGCCTGAGGAGAATTCTGCACAAAGATCTGGGATTATTCGCTTACAATGTCCAATTGACTCAGCAATTGAAGGCGCACGACCATTTGCTTCGTTATCGCTTCGCAGTTTGGGCCTTAGAGCAGCTTGAATTGGGCAACGATTTTGGGCGATAAATCATCTTTTATGACGAGGCGCATTTTCATCTCGGAGCCTACGTTAACAAACAAAATTGCCGCATCTGGGGCTCGGGAAACCCGCACGTTATTGTCGAGAAGTCAATGCATCCACAGAGAGTGCCAGTTTGGTGCGGATTGTGGAGTGGTTGCATCATTGAACTATTTTTCTTCGAAAATAAGGCTGGGAATAATGTTTCGGTCAACGGTGAACGTTACAGAGCCATTGTTATCCGACTTTTTTTTTTACTGAAATTGAAGACATGGATTTGGACGACCTCTGGTTCATGCAGGATGGTGCGCCATGCCACACAGCCCATGCCACGATCGATCTTCTACGCACCAAATTCCCAAATCGTGTTATCAGCCGTCTTGGCGATGTCAATTGGCCGCCTCGGAGCTGCGATTTGACCTCTTTGGACTTTTTTTTCTGAGGAACCGTGAAGGACCGATGTTATGTCAACAATCCAGAAACGATTCAAGCACTTAAGGCCAATATCATCCAAGCAATCCGTGAGCTACAGCCCGAAACCATTGACATGGTCTTGGAAAATTCGGAATGACAGAATGCGCTACTGCGAAGCCAGCCGAGGCATATATAGATATTACAATATACACGAGTAGCAAAGCCGCGATAGGGTTCTTGGAATTGGCCCTGAAAACTTTCAAGACAGTAGCGGAATATAGCTCGTCCTTCCCCTCGTGATGGGGAATTCTTTCAATATATGTGCTGGATTCTATACAACAGTGACTTAGGCAGTATTATTATTATTATATTCTGGGGGATAACCGAAGCAGACCACTAACGTTTGGGTCCCTTTTCGCCTCCTCTCGGTCATCAGTGGCTTCCAGATGTCGACTGATAGTTGTCGACCTCTTTCTTCATCACTGAGTCCCATGTTATTGCTAGCATTTGTTTAAGGCTGAGTTCACTCATGGCTTCCACACTTATCGTGTGCTTGCCTGTGATCCTCAACCTCGTGCTAGCCAGTGCTGGACATTCGCACACAATGTGTGCTGCCGTCTCGCCTCCTCCAGGCATAGCCTGCAAACGTCATCTTCCCCGATTTTCATCTTGGCCAGATGAGCCTTAAAATTACCATGCCCTGTGTCCAAGGCATCCAGCTTAGGGTACTCCGTTTATAACTAAGTACCTTTCTCGCTTCCCTGCCTAAAGGGCTAGTCATTGCATTCCGAGCTTGTTTGCAAGTGACTAGCTTCTGCCATCTTTGTTGATGCATGGAGTCCATCCACTCCCCAACCTTCGCTCCAATCATGCCGTTCCCCAGAGCAACTCTGGGTTCTGGGCCAATGAAAGTTGCCGCAGATCACTGTTTTGCTAGGGCATCGGCCACCTCATTTCCTGTTGTACCTATGTGTCCTTTTACCCACATCAGCGTAACCTCATTTTCTGAGGCACACGTGTTGAGCTTCCGGACACACTCTAGTACCAGTTTAGAGTTTATGTTCGTCTGCTGCATGCGTCTGATCACCGATTGGTTGTCCAGTGCAATAAGGATTTTCTTCCCCCGCACCTGACCTTCAAGCAGGTGGTCCAACGCATGCAACAAGCCAAGCATCTCTGCCTGGAATACGGACATATACTCTCCTGGACTAAGCGCACATGCTAGGTTTAGCTCTTCAGAGTAAACCCCCGCCCTCGCTTTACCGTCCATCAGTAAAAATGCCGATGTCATTTTACATACACTCATTGTATATGTTTCCATCTGCAATGTGAGTCTTGTGTAGTCTTTCAACTACCCTACGTCTACTCATGCCTTCTACCGGCATTAGAGTCTCCCTGACCTCATCATGAATAATGTCTAGGATGCTCTTATCACCGCTGCTAGTTCCAAAGCGATGTCACATGGCATTCCTTTCCATGCGTATTGCCGAAAGCGCCGCCGTTTTTCTTTATAAATAAGTCCAACGGCGGCAGTCCCAGCAATGCCTCCATTGCTCGCGTTGGTGTGGTGCGCATTGCATTGCAATTACTGAAAAACCATTCAGATTAAAATTGTTTTTATATAAATTTATTGTCTCAATATATAAGTCTCTTATTTTAGTAAGTTTTATAATTATTTTTTCTTCTTGGTACACAAAAAATGATATAAACTTCAGAAGTTCAAAAATACACCTCAGAGTAAAAATGAGCTACTTGCATAAAAGTAAAAAGTATACAAAGGGTGCCCCGCTTGAAATGGTAAATACTTTAATGGTAGATAGTACCGTTCATTTGTGGAAAATTGACACTAAGGGTGGCAGTCTGTTTTTAACCGTTACAGAGTTATAGCATTTTTTGTGAATTGTGTCAAAAAGCTTTACTTTCTGAACAAAATCAAAATTTGCCCATTTCCCAATCGTTTATTCCAAGATTTGATCTCATTTTTCTGAAACTACATAAATTTCGTGAATAGCGCATAAAATTTCCCGTTACTTCGTCGCGCTCGATAGTCGTGAGGACCTGGTCGCGACTCTTCATGCTTGCATCTAGAGATCAAGGTTTCATTTCACTACCTGTGGGTACTATGAGAACTCCCACAGCGTTTCAACTTTGTCAGCGAGTGACGGCTATACGAATAGGAGGTGTATGCCAGCAACTGCACCATCCGAAATATATATGCAAACGAAACGTCAACAAAGACATTGCTTGAGATGTTGACGATCCCATGTCCCACCGGAGTGGCTAAGGCAATTAGTGAGTGTGTTAACATGACATTCGGACTGAGATGCGCACCCGGCCCACGAAAAAAATCCACGCCAAAATTTTATATAAAAGGACCTTCGAATGAACCTCAAAGGAATATTGTGTATATTATTGTAGCGCAATTACCTATATACCTATACATCCATTCTCCTAATTGTTTAATACTTCATCAACAAACAATAAGCTACCGCAAAATATTTCTGACATTCCGTGCCATCCAAGAAATTGGAGTGAACAATCGAACTTATAAAAGCAAGAAATCTAAAGGATAACTTTTTATATGCTCTAATCGTACAATAAAATTTTCTAAAATGCTTTCCGCTCAAACTTGGGAGTTAGGTGGCCCCTCGCCGCCGTCCCATACCGTCCGTCTCCCTTGGGAACAATTGTCAGTTATGTATAGTACATAACAACAATTGTGTACATATTAAACCTATGCAGAAGAAATGCTCTCTACAATATAATATAAGTGTCTTTTCTTTCATTCATTCAGAAAGTCACATGTATTCTTCGCATCCTTCTCTTTTGAATTTTTCATACTGCAGGTTTCCTACATTACACAAAGAATTCTTTGTTTTGAATTCTGACGACAAGAAAATAAAAACGAAAAATCGCATAATTAGGTGCTAATTAAATGCTTCACTCAAAAATTTAGTACTCCAGCCGAATCGTCACAATTGATTATTTTATATGGGAGTACTAGCTTGACATTACGCTAGCACCCCCATTTTAGTGTCACCATACACTGTCGAACTCGAACATGGTACAAGTGGACCGGCTTTCTTCACGTTTATATGAAGTGTGTGTGTGTGTGTGCCTTGAGCTATTCAAGGGACATTTGTACCAGTTTCGTGTTCGAGTTCGATAGTGGATGGTGACACTAAGATAACCAATTGTGAGGATTCCGCTGGGGCAATAAATTTTTGTGTGGACCACTTAATTAGCATCTAATTGTGTAATATGCCTCATCTCAATTCTTCGTGTAGGGGTGCCAGTTTAACGGACGTGCATTTCTATGGGAAACTGGAACGACTTATGGCTCACTTAGAAAGCTCGATTAATGAAGAGCAACCTGGCTTTCGATTCGGATTCTCCTGTATCTATCACATTAACAACTTGCAAGTCATCATCGAGCAGTGCGCTGAGTACGATTCTCGGCTACACTTGCTTTTCATCAAGTTCGAGAAGGCTTTCGATAGTGGGAGCCGGGATTCTGTATGGGCGGCCTTGCGCAGGAGAGGCGTCCATGAGAAGCTTGTGGCTATTACTAAAGCAACCTATAGTCTAAATGTCGCGTTCTGCATAAAGGTAAGGTGTCGGTAGACTTTGAAGATCCGGAGGGGTGCATGCATCCCCTCACCGATCCTATTCCTCATAGTGATCCGCGCCTGCCATTGCGACAAAGAAATCCTACACTTATTGCCATCAATATTAATGGGCAGTCTGTGGAGAAGGTGGACAACTTCGTCTAGATGGGTAGCATTGAGCATTTATTGGATGGGATTTAGGATAAAGTTTGGCTGGACTATGCAATTATCTTTCAAATGACAGGTTTTCAAGCATTTCTACTTCCATTCCGAGCTTTTTGACGTACTCCTCAAAAATGTTATTACGCAAAAAAAAATATATGTGTATATTTGCAATTTATAATATCAATGGGACAACTAAAATAGCTAAAATTCTACAAAAAAAAAGCGTTTAGTAATTATGGATATTATAGTTAGAGGTATATACGATGTAACAGCCTCCATATTTTCCGTACGCTGATTAGATGATACACGCGTGTTTTCTTAACTTTTAGTCCCCATTCTGAATGTCTGTATTAAAACCTAAGAGTTGAAGGACATAAAAATGCATGGCCAGTCGCATATCGCCGCAATAAATTTTAATATGAAAAGCGCTATCTCGTACAAACGTGAAGTTCCTTAAAGATGAAAGTGCTCAGCAGACATTGATAAACGACAGAACGTTGAGCCAAGAACAACTAACTACCGGAGAACATTTTCCTTCGGCGATTTATACCATCAAACGGGTTTTCTTTTCGTTGTCCGACATTGTGGTTCCAGACTCGACACGATAAACTACATATATAGTAGGAAAGCAACACTATTTTCTCCCGATCCATTACCACACTGCGGGTATTTTGTAATTTCTAGAATTTCGTGTTGCCGTTAGAATTATTTTCATTTTAATACGTTTATTGGTAGTTGTATGCAAGCGCAAAGCAAAAATGATAATCAAATTCATTTAATTGTGAAATTTTCGTTTAGCTTTCAGAATAACCACTATTTGCCCTAACTACTAGAGGCGCATAACGCTTCAACTATTCCCAAGGGGCTTAGTTGACGCTCCGTTAACATAAACTAGTTTCTTACGATGCATGTTGCTAGCATACACCTCCTGTACATTTCATTTAGCCGCATACTGCGACATGTCGGGGAAAGCCCCCTCCCCTTCAGAATAATTCACATTGCAGCATTTTCAAATGAACTTTCTAAGCTGATTATGTATTATATTATTTACAAAAGCACGTAGCGTTCGACGTCAATGGCAACCCTAGTCAGGATCAAGTAGACGATCTACTATGCATTGTTCATACGAAAAGGAATAAAGAGTCTTGTCGGAGATTGAGAATGGTACGTGAGTCTCAGAAAAACTATTGTTAAGAAGAGAACTGGCATTCAATCGATGGAAGCTTAGTGTTGTGACCATCTATCGATAAAGAAAAATGAGTCCAATGAACAAATGGCCTTTCGATGTCCTTGCCCATGCCTTCCTATGTTCCAATTGGATACAATTCATTTGTTTGCTAGTGACAAGATGAAAACAAACCTCTAGCGCTAGAGCTTCAAACACTTGGGAGATTGTATTACGGTACAACGCAAATGCCTATTTTATGGTCACTTCATTAGACATAGAATAAGATTTCAGGGCTAATAAAAGAATCATCCCATGGGATGAACATAGACGAAAATGTGATCTTATGTGGGATGTTATAAAAGTAAAGAGAATTTTCCAATAACTTTGGGAAAATAAATTCATGTTTGAAATACTCGTATTGGAGAATTTAAAGATTTGGTTGTTTATAATAAATCATATAAACGGGTACATTCTAAATTATGGCGGCTATCCAATTGTCAACAACTTTGGGCTGAAAGAGTTCCTGCAAAGTATGATGGCTAGAAGACGAGGACTACTTAAAGAAGAAAAAGAATACATACACCGAACTTACACAATACGAAAAAATTGTAACTAATTTAATCTAGAATAATAAAAAAAAAGGTAAATTAAAAAAAGCCATCGAAAAAATCGGAAAAATGAGATTTAAAGAGCCAGCCAAGAGGCAACGCACGTCTTTAATGTTTGAAAACAAGTAAGAAATAAACGAGATAGAGACGAAATACTAACACAAGGTCAACACTACTACAGCGAACTATACAAGCACATGATAAATCATTGACAAGGATGCTCATGAAAGGCGGACGAAATACGCGACGTGATAAAATCCATTTAGGATTGTCGCACTACTGAAATGCTTAAAGTTGGCAGTGATACCGTTATTAATTTACTCAGTACATACAATATCAACGACCGGCTATACGAAAAGGGAAAGTACTTGACAAATGTTCCACGTCTCAGCTGCAATTACATATTATTTAAAAAGGTATTATAATACTATATTTAACAAAAACCATACAAATCACAAAACCCTCAATTTACAAAATGCAGCCCATAACATCTTCGTGAAAATCATTATTAAAGGATACAGGTTGTCAGAGAGGGTTGTTCGCTGAACTTCGAGGCAGCAAACTTGATCTGAAGAGTGCCCTTAAGTAGCTCAAGGAGGAACCTCCGCGTGGTATCAACCAGGAAACGTCAACTCATATGACTTGCGAGCCAGGGGAGTAGACTAATCCTTCCAGGCACATATACACTCTAGTAAGAGTGTTAGATTGGAGTCTTTTAAGGGCTGGAAGACAAAGTAGTAGTAAGGACGACAATAAAAGAGGTGAGTCATTACTACTTTTTCTACTTAACAACAAATTGAAAATCGCTAATCGAGGGATGAAACCTATATACAGGGAACCCACTACCAAGAATGTCCTAGATGTAACACTACACTTAGATACTGACTCATGTGAAATCCAGAACTGGAAGGTCCTTGAGAGTACCTCCTTCTCGGACTACATGTGTATAAGTTTTGAGGTAGGATTTACCACCAGAAACGAAACGAAGAAGAACAGTAATCCAATAAAATGTAACCACTTTGGTGGAGCAAAGAAATTAGGGAGGCTCGTTGCAAGGTACGGCATGGCATGGCAGTTGTGCAATAACGCCAAGCGTACGGGGTGGGTTGAGGCATAGAGCATGGATGGCGGCTAAGCGGAACAGCTGGAGAAACTTTTGCAGCCAAATTGAAAGCACGGTAGAGACATCAAGGCTAAGAAAACTCGTCTCCAAAAATCCGGTACCACCCACCACCCTCAGCAAAGAGAATGGGGGGTGGATAGAGGACAGCGTAATAACACTAGGTGAGCTTCTTAACACCCATTTCTCTGGGTATGAGGACCAGTGTTCCCTCTCTTAATGGCCAGAGATAGGGAATGGCGAAACAACGTCCCGGGGCTATTCACGTGCAGACATGTAAGATGGGCGATAAGCTCATTCGACACATTAAAATCGGCAGGTCCGGTGGAATTATATCTGCAATACTGCAAAAACCTATGGACGCTACAACACTCTGGGTTGTTACAATACCAAAGTGATGTCTCCGACTAAACTACGTACCTCTGGAATGGAGGTGCATGCTGGTAACTACATTCTCCGAAACTAGTTTATGCCAAAGAAACGTAAACTGGGCCACATGGAATAGGAACGCGCTATGTTCTACAACTTGTTAGGGCAATTGACTTTTCGTCTCCAAATCAGCCAAGAGCAGCCATGTTAATCCTAAAGATTTTATACCGATCAGTATAACTTCCTTTTCCTAAAAACGATGGAGAAGTGTATCGATGGGTACATCAGAGAGACTATTGACCCAGAATACCTCTCAAGAGCTCAAGATGCTTACATAAAAGGCAAATCTGTGGAAAGTGCTCTTCATGAAGTGGTCTCCACGATTGAAACATCCCTTCAATTCAAACAGTTCACTGTCGGTGCATTCCTGGACATCGCAGGGACCTTCAACAACATCACAACCGAGACTATAATGGAGGCCCCCGGACACGCCCAGGTAAACGAAACTATCGTTAATTGGATCAAAGCACTACCTTCAAACAGGCTGATAACGTGTGAATGGAGCGGAAAGCCACCAAGGCAAAAGCCACCAAGATGGCGGTGAGAGGCACTCCGCAAGGAGGAGTACTATCGTTACTCTTATGGGAACTCGTAGTAAACGTTCTGCTAAAATCCTTAGAATTGTCAGGGATTCGTGAGGTAACCTACGCAGACGATGTCATGTGCAAATCCATTTTCCATGCACACTTTGCGTGATGCTACGGGTTGTGAATCAGCATTCCCTTGTGTGGGCTCCGCTCGCTCCGACCATTAAGGGATGACAACCCTCAGTATCGCGCAAATATGAACGCTCGCTGTGGATGCAACAGTATCTTGTGTGGACTCCGATTGTGAGTCAACAGTCCCTTGCGTAAGCTCCGACCGCTGCGCTCGCTCCGGGCTTAAAATACACCAACCCTCAGTATCGCACAAATATAAATGCTCACTTCGTTCGTTCTGGGTGCAACAGTCTCTTGTGTAGGCTCCGCTCGCTCCGCGCTTAAGGGATCACAACCCTCAGTATCGTACAAACATGAACGATCGCTTCGCTCGCTCTGTACGCTGCATGGCTATTTTGACTTTTTTTTCGCATGCCTTATTTTAATTTGAAACCGATATTGTCCATGCATGGGTTAAATCGGCTTTATGCCATGTTCTTTAATCATGCCGTAAGAGACTTCTCCGAAGTGTCAATTTTCGAAACAGCTCAAGTTTCTAATATAGGATCTACCTTCCTAATGGTAAATATCTTTAATGGTATATAGTAGTGTTCTTTTGACTAAAAATTAACATGTGAAATGGACACTCTCTCTTTAATCGTTACAGAGTTACAGCATTTTTTATAAAGTGTGTCAAAAAGCTGGACTTGCCGAATGCGAATAGAATCCAAATTCGCCACTCCCCCAATCATTTAATCCGAGATTTGACCTCACTTTTTGAAACTACATAAAATTTCGTATAAATAATAAAATCACCGTTACTTCAAAGATACAACTGTTCAAACTTTAAAGAAATTTCAAAATCGATTTTTCAACGGAAATTCTAACGATTATTTTACAATGGTACTGACAAAACTGCAAAGTTGACAAAAGTTGCCCCATTGTGTTAGCTTTCGAAAGGCATATAAATTTCAAGGACATAGATTTGAAAATTTGCGAATATTACGTATTAAAGTAAATAAATGATACAAAGTATCTACACTGCATGCAGATACATCGGAACATGGATATGTCTTTGGCTACCGACTGCGTGGAACCTGTTGTGTTGAAGATATCGACGTAAGTTTTATAAAGATCCCAGTATAGTTATACTGGATGAAATCATTCGACAAAACACGTCCCACGCTTTCGGTAGGCATAAGACATATCCATGTACCGATGTATCTGCAAGCAGTGTAGATACTTTGTATCATTTTCAAGACATACCGTCCCGCATAGTGTACAGGAGAATACAAATTAACCCAACCGTTGCCCCGTGTGCGGATCAAGCGATCATACACTCTACGAGTACATGTTGTATATGCGCCTGTGCTTCGTTAGTACGTAAATCCGCGATCGATCGCGTCAAGCCGCGATCTAGCTAAACACACTTACTATTAGATGCTTAGATAGTACTCGTCTAAGTCTAAAGACGGTAAGCGCGACCACACAATTTTATTGCATTAACGTTTACGTTATCCGCGCTGCACAAACTGCATCATTTGCACTATTCTCCTCACTAAATCAGAATTGTGCACTGTTAATTGATATATCATCGATCGTGATAGTACGCGGTATGCGCGATACAAGAACGGTCGTAAGTTCCTTACATCTCACGGGAAAAACACGTTGGTGACCTTGGTGACACTAATTTCGGTCGGCTTTATGGGATTAACCATCACAAGAAAGGGGTGGATCCGCTGCGGAAGTGTAGTCCAAGGTCCGTGGAGTAAGCATCTCCCATCCATTGAACTTCTTCGACTCAACCGTTTCTCCATTGCGTGCATACGAGTGTGTGTGTATGTGTGTGTGTGTGTGAAGTTGAAGCTATTTCCCGACCTACCCCAACGATTTTCTTGTTGAGTCAGGTTAGTGGCGTAATTGATGAAAACAAAAAGATTGGTGTGAAGGAGAAGCCTTAGCGCTGTGCACGAGTGAGGGAGACAGGTTGTCTGGATGTGGCTGGTGTTGTGAGTAGATTTGAATCACGAGGGGATGGCAGTTGAATGATGTTGACTTGCGTTATGGGTGCCTGGTTGTTTAGTGAGTTCATGATGCGATGTTTTTCGATTTTCGTGAGTTCCCTTTGATGATTGACTCGGATTGACTGCGGATCGGCCACTACATTCATATGACTCGGAAAAATTTTCAATGGGCTTGTTTCCTCTTCTGACCCCCGAGTAGAAAAACAGACATTTCGTGTGACGGACAGATTTTTAGGATGACCCCCAGCTATAAGACATATCCATGTCAAAAAACATGATCTGGAGATGAAATAAATCCACGCTACGAATGAAAAATGGAAAATATCTACCATTCAAGTATTTACCATCAGGAGCCGTGCACCCTGTATAATGTTTAAAGAATGATATAAGAAATGTTTCTAGTGTGGTTGCATAAATCAAGATACAAGAAATTAGCATCGCAACGAACTGTTCCGACAAAATTCTGTTTCTGAAAAGTTTTTTAAAGCATGATATAAGAAAACAAAAACATTCATAATGCTATAAGAACGATTTAAGAGAGTTTGAATTTGCTGGGAGGCGAAAAGTTGCTGTATACTGATTATTTTTTCGTGGTAGTGGATAGAAAGCCAAGTGACTTGGAGTAGCAATGACCCACTCTATCATTATTGAAATAGCATGTACAAATCTTATTCATACAGCTGAGTAGTTCAACTAAACTCTTCCCATTTCACCCGTTCACATTGTACTTTAATAAAACTCGGATAAAAATAAGGATGCATTTCATTCTTGCGGGAAAATACAAAAGCACTTGGAAACAAATCAATGTGTTTGCCTACAATCATCTTTCTTTCATACTTCCTTTGAGTAACCATAAAAGCTTCATCATCCGAATACGGGAATGTTGCCAAGTACTAAATTACTTGATAAGGAAGCGGACAGGCGAAATATTAAAACAAAGCCTCTAATGCGTGAAGATATATCCTGTTTAAGCAAGGACGGGGTTTCGTTTTATATTTGCGCTTCATGGTCAGGGTTCCAGATGGTTGTATAGTAAGTACTCGTACATACAGATATATAAAGGTCGAATCTAATAAAAGTCCTTGCATCGATTTTCATCTCGAAACCGTGAAATGGAAGTGCTTTAGGCTAATTTCCACAAGAATGATTTTTTGGCTTCGACAATTTTTTTAAGAATTTGAATTGTCTTTGAAATTAAGAATATTGTGAGAAATACCCATAGCGATTTTAATAATAGAAGGCGATGTTTAACTAAAGAACAAAATTTTAAAGCCTAATGATCTTGAAATTAGCTTTAATACTCGTATGGTTGTGATTGGTGAATTTTTCTATTTGTTAAAATTGCTTCTTCCACCATTTAAGTTTCCAGTTGTTATGAATTCTTACCTTAATTTACTAAACTACGACATTACGCAAAAATGTAATGATTTTAGTATGTAGGTACATGTACATAATATCCTAAGTATCTACTTATGTGAAACTCACAACTTTTCGCCAATAATATTGGTACGTACTCGAATGTTGCCAATCAATTGAACTTCAACTTAACTAACCCATCATACAATTGTGGCAGACAACTTGAAACTATTCTAAATTTATGAAATTCTGAATCAACTAAGTGGAGGACTCTTGAGTTGAAAGTATGTATGTATAGTAATTACAAGTTCTTTCCGCACAATAAATAAACTTTTACAGTCGACAATTAAACTCAACCGTCATAAAGCTATCGCGTGCAACCTACAACAAAGATAAGGCCTTCTACATTCAAGGACGACATTAAAGGTGTTCTGAGATCCGATTGCCTATGTCTATACATAAATAATTCCTTTTAGGGTGTCCTTTGGACCGATGACATGTTCATTTACGGGTTTTGCAAGCAACCAAACGGCCAATAAATACCAAGCCGTCGAAATCGATTTCCGACAACTGCTTTTGGTTGTCTACGATTAATGACTACAGCAGACATCGTGGTACTTTTTTTGTGCAGATATTTTGGGTTTCGGACTGGAGGATATATAACACAATGGAGAAAGTCGCCAATCACGCATACAATTGGAATGGTTTAAAAAAAGGGCCACAATCGCGAGTGGAATGTAAATTTTTTCTTCACTTCTACCATTTCGTTGTTGTGAATCATCGGAAACCCATATTTTATGGGTTCTCTATTAAAGATAAATGGCGGTTGTACATATACATATTAGCATTTTTATAGCTACATGTCATTTATTTTAACGAACACGCATTAATTTTTATGAATTTCTAAACCGATTGAGTCTCACCGATGAAAAATGATAGGATCAACGTATTCGCAGTATATACAATATCTTAATATTTCGGTGATGCAGTCAGAAACGAACAAATGCAGATTAAAGTGAACATCACACCGACGCGAAAAAATTCGCAACGCGGACATCCGCGGCGGAAATTCACGGCGCGGTGTGAACAGACGCTGTAGTCAGATTTTAGGCAATGCGGAATTTTTTGCGTCGGTGTAATGATCACTTAAAACTTCATATTCCTTGACAATGGCAGATGACACACGTAACTATGTGATTACCAAATAAAATAAGTATCCATCGTTGTTTGGTTGAAGACACACGCTGAAAAGGGTTGGCCAAATATCGAGACTAGGG
Source organism: Chloromyia formosa (assembly GCA_964017055.1). NCBI lineage: Eukaryota > Metazoa > Arthropoda > Insecta > Diptera > Stratiomyidae > Chloromyia > Chloromyia formosa. The sequence continues at coordinate 43,046,053 of OZ024814.1, read as the reverse complement.
CAAATCTACTGAAAAGCTACATTTCAAAGAGGCCACAATCGCGCTCGGTGGCCGTGGTCGTTCGGTCACTGCTCTTCGATACTAATTTAGAGCTCGGAGTTCAAATCTTGGCGCGATCAAAAACTGCCTGTGGGTACTAACAGGACTCTCACAGTGCTCCGATGTTGTCAGTATAAAGACGGCGCGGATAGGAGGTGCATGCTAGAAACTGCACTTCTGAAAAGTAGATATGCTATCGAAACGTCAACATGGCATAGAAATGCTAGAGATGTTGACGCGCCCATGCCCCTGGACTGGTCAAGGCAATTAATAATAATCACAGAGGCTAAATTGTCTCTTTCCATGCGCTACTCCCATACAGCATCACAGACAGTGGCAGGGAGCGAAACAGCACCCAGCTTGGTCTTAGTACTGAGATACTGGGGATGAAGAAGAGTTTACCTTTCATCTACTATGTAAATGTCATGCCCTGGCTCTAAGAAGAAAAAGTACACTTGGGTCCTCTTTTTTGACGATCTGGACGACCTTAGCATCGGCTCCAGCATTTCATCAACAACTGTGGCTGGTTCCATCAATAGTTAGATTTCGGGTTGTGGAGTCGATAGTGGCATCACAACGGACCTAGTGGTGATCTATGTGTGCTGTGTGTGCTTTGTGTTTTACGGCAGCCTGTTTAACCTAACCTAAGCTAATACTGAGATAACTGCTTTGTCCGATTTTGGACAGCACGTCGAATGTACATTTTGCCACATACCTGCGACCAGTCGGGAACTTACGCAGTAAAGGCAAACATCTACGGCTACGACGGGTTTCGAAACCGCGCGAATAATCGGTATTGTGAGACATAAAAAAATGAAAATCGTACCAACTCGTTCGAAAAAATCGTAAATCGTACTTTCCCTTACTTATTGACTTCTAGCTAAGAGAACAGTTCCCAAAATATGAAAATTGTAAGTGTAGACGTTACGAAAACGTCGGCGAATAAATTACCGCAGACAACTCATTTAAAATGCTCCCTTTCGGTGCCAATAGTAGTTTCAGCTTCTAATATGATTTTAGAAGAGCTCCAGAACAAAATTTTACGACTTTTAAAAATACGATTTAAGATTCCTTAGTTCTGTTTCAAAAATAAAAGTATCCCAGTAAGACATTTGTCTCCGATAAGCAGTGAAATCGAAAACTCTTCGATCCTATAGCGGTTCCATTCATCGGTTTGTCTCTGTAGCTGGAGAAAATCAAATGTTCTCGACTATAAGTCGACCTTTGTCATTGGTTTGTCTCTGATGTGGAAGGAATCGAAATGTCTTCGATCATACATCGATTCTGGTTACCAATTTCCCTAAAATTTGAATTCATTAAAGTATCTTTGGCGAGGCATGCTGTCATATAAAGTACGGCATATGTTTTGTTTGTTTTTGTTTACTTTAAGCCTGGTGTAGAGTCCGCCGTTAAATGAAAAGTGCCGTGAAATCAATACAAAAATTTTAAACCGGCTTAAAATGAATTTTTCCGATAAAATTTTCGCGTGAATTTTACATGAGATTTCACGACACTTTTAATTTCTGGACGAATTATATATCAGGCTTAAGTAGATTCTACACATTTCTACAGTCATCGATCCGAATCCGATCTCAGTGTTGATTCTACGTTGACTACAGTCATCGCTCCTAGTTCGATCTCAGCGTCGATAATACACTGACTACAATCATCGATTGTGCATCGACTACCTTCATCGATTGTGGATCGATTCCAGTCCTCATTTTTGGTATCGCAAAAGCGGCCATGCCCATACAAATGTCTCCGACGTTTCATTGATAAATTCATCGATTCCTTTGTAAACAGTCTTCGATCTAGGATCGATCAAGTTTCATTTCTTTTTTGAATGGGATACTTCAAATAAATGGAGTAAAATGGAGAGCTTAGGCGGGTGAAAAATTACATTTAAATTAAAAATCGTCGGAATTGCGTAGGAGAGGCTATGTCCTCCGCAAATCAATCGTAACTCGGCAACCATTCATTGTTGCAAACAAAACGCAATTTCTGTCAGTCTCTTCGCACTGGCATTTGTGGTAGTATTCTGAATCAAATACCATTCGAATCAAGACGAGTGCACTTGAGTAGTATCGACAAATTCATACATTCATTATTCGTTATTGCTTAGCGGGTCGCATAAAAACTTACAGATGGCCGCATGGGGCTCGCGGGCCGCTGGTTGCCGACTCCTGCATTACAGTACATTTAGTTCCATACGATATATCACAACAAAAAGGAAAAAATCGTACATTGTAAATTAATCATCCAAACTCATATTTCAGACAAAACTCTTTCAACTGCAAATTTTAATTTATAGTATACTAATGTTTCAGGACCAACGTATGCGTCCCTCTGTAGTGCTAAAACCTTGTGTTGACTTTCACAATGGGCTTGAAGGCTACGGCAGCACCACTGAGATGACCTTCCAGGGCTGCGGCAATCGATGTAGTTTATGAGACCCTTCGACTATGGAGACACTGCCCACATGAGTAGAGCTACTTGGGGGCCATGACTGGGTTAGATATTATCTAAATAAGATGGGTTTGTCTAGGGAGACGGAAAGTCATGTTTGTTTGGAGGACGATAAGACCACATATCACATTCTATGTGCATGTACGGAGATTGCACGGGCAAGCCTTACGTTCTTCGGCCGGATCGCCATAACCTCAGAAATGCTCCTCCAAAAGACATATTCTTCGTAAGAATGGTTGAGCGTCTCTCACTTTTTTTTAAGGGCTATGGGTACAATACACCTCCTATGGTCGCATGGCTGCACTTCTTTATTTTATTCTAATAAACGCTACTTGTTAGGAATAACCAGAAGAGACAAGAAAACAAAAGGGTGGATAATAGCCCAAGAAATAGAGACCATATAAGGGGGTTTAGCGTGCAAAAGGTGCGGTAGTTCTGAATTTTAGATAAGTTGTATAGATCGGCGGAGCAGTAAAAAATCCAACTTTGTGTCACTACCCACCCTGTACTCCCCTTACCATCTTGGATAAACTGGCATTTTTATAAGTTTTTCGTAACTCCGTTCCCATCCATTTTATGGCAAAATATGTAAAGTTCATTTTTGCAGAGCACAATATTTTCTACAAATTTTAGCTAACAATTTTTTTTTCTACAACAACGGAGCTAATCTAATTTGAAATATTACAATAAATATTAGTCACACGAGGAAAACTATCAGGATCGATTTTCTTTAAACTAAATAATCTTTAATTTGAGATAAGTCAGATGGCCGTAGGTATAAATATTACCTAGAAAAAGAGAAAACCTTCTATTTTTATTTAAATGGGGTTTTACCTATTTGCTACGTAACTATCATACGGATCCACAAACAAACTTTATTCGGGCGACAGCCATCGATTTCATACAACTTATATGGATCTTATCAACCCCTTGAGAGGATAAATTCCCCAACGGGGACCCAAAAAATATTCGCCGGTTTCGAACACTGACACGAGATACGTCTCTTCAGGCGCCTCCGCCTCGTATCTCGTATCAGTGTGAGAGGCGCGACCGGGAACGACCAGGCTGATGTTGTTTCGCCTTATATTTTGCACTCTGTTTGTGGAAAAATGCCGCCCAAATTGACTCTCTATCTTTTACCGTTACAGAGCTACTATATTTTCCCAATTCTTGTCAAAAAGTCTGACCTTCTAGAGAAAACTCCGATTTACCGGCTTATGGCGAATTGAATCCATAAATACCCGTTAGAATGATACCTCAGCGGTTTCGAAATTCATTCTACCACCCGAGATACAAACGTTCAAATTTTAGAAAAAATTCGTTATCAACTTTTGATGGGAAAATTGAACCCACATTTTATAACGAGGCTTTGCACTAAGAACTTAAATTCTTCAAAAAAATTGTTTGTGCTTTAGTATTTATTTTTTAATTGCAAACTGAAGCTGCTACTGGTGTTTTTCACTAATAAGAAAACTTGTAAAGTCAAGAGTCAAGTCAATTTATTCGATTTTCTGACCACGTTTTTCTTCCTTTAAGATCTAATATTCAAAGATTTTCAAATCTAAGTCCTATATTTATATGTCATTTGAAAGGTAAGAAATTGGGCCACCTTTTGAAGATTTTGTAGAGCTCTTATTGCAAATCCGTTATAAAATGTGGGTTCAAATTTTCCATCAAAAGTTGATAATACATTTTTTCTAAAATTTGAACGTTTATATCTCGGACGGTGGAATGAATTTCGAAACCGTTGAGGCATCATTCTAACGAGTATTTTGTGTATTGTAGTTTCTGAGTTAATATGTAAAAATGTAATAGCTCTGTAACGGTAAAAGATAGAAGGTTAATTTGGGCGGCATTTTTCCACAAACAGAATGTGGAATATGTCCTAGTCCAATGGCGATCTTAAACTGGGACACCCTGTATAGGCCGGCCAACATGACATGGGTGGAAATCATATCTCACTTGAAGCGTCTGATGCGCTTAACTATATGATAGTGTTCTGACTACACTGTTAAAAATTTCCTCTTGGAAATTACAATACATGTATTTGCAGCAATGTACCAACACAGTAATGAAAGTATACAATACAGTTTTGTGGGCCCCTTAACATTACAATACTGTAATATTTCAGACCCATAGTTGAAAAATACGATACAGTACTGTTGAGCTTTTGACATTATAGTGCCACAATATTGGAACCTTGTAGTGAAAATTTACAATACGGTACTGTAGACTGCTTCACACTACAGTATTGGAAATTTTCAAACTTGCCATGTAAAATTGTAGTGCAAACGTATTGCCAACCCTAACGATCGTATGCTTTATTATTTCAATACTGTGTCTGCATTTTTTGTAAACGCTTCTTTCCATTTTTAAAATACACTCATACGATTTCATTTTGTCGTTAAAAATGAATTATAATATTGAAATAGTTAGTGATTGACAATAACGAATATGTAATACAAATTTCAAATACGAGTGGGCTATAAATTAAGTACATAATTCAGAAGAATTTAGGTGTTCCAAGTTATAATTCAGGAAAATCAATCAAGATAACATAAATAAATATTTTTATTGACGCATGTATATAACCATTACATTATGTAAAGTATAAATTAGCATCATTGCTAAGATATCGAGTCAATCAGAATGCTGCTGGTATCGTTGAACCCCATTCATGAATTTGATTACTTTAGGATCGAAGGACATCGGTTTTCGTTTCTCGCCGCCTCTCTTGGACCCTTCTGACGGATTGATCATTAAGAAGAATCTGAAAAATACAATGCAATAATATTGAATATTCACGTAGACATACGACATTTTATGTGATTATTTGAACTATTCTCATAACAGATTTTTTATTCAATTTTTTTCTGTATATTGTGTTTGATGGGTAGTAGGGTTATTAATCTTTAAATATTATGACAATGAATTTGATGAATACTCTACCTTTGGATTAGCTCCAGACTTCGCGATAGATCATCCGGATACCGGATACCAAAAATGTATTTTAGTAATCCAAGAAGGTCATTAAAATTCCATTGTAACCTCCATCAACAGCAATAAGGCTGCTTTTATCCAAACATACTAAGTAGGTGGCGGTTTCACTGCATAATGTTTTCCCTGAAATGAATATTAGTCGGAAGTTCATTAATGAAAAAAAAAATTTAATACCACTTTATGACGTATTAGTGATAATAAAAACGTCAACATACCTTTCACAACGAGCGTCGGGGTGGCATACGGAACTTTGTCTAGGGTTTCCGCCTCAGTCAAAGTTTCCTGTAAGAACACCATTAATAATTAACAATTGATAGACATTTAAAAAAATCCAAATACTTACATCATCATGTGGAATGCATCTTAATTTTCTCCAAAATAATGAACGATAAGCGGAAAAACTGCAGCAACTAGAGGGATGTCACTTTTCGTGACAATTGAGGCTTCAAGTTGAGTCGATTGCAAAATGTTCATCACGAACAAATCCGATGATGATGAGTCTTATACAAGTGTACTCGCATTGAGTCTACTGTCCGGTATCGTCGTCGGCAATTTTTATATCCACAAATAATGGCACCATGTATAGTCCCGTGAATTTTTCTGTGCTTTATATAGTCTTTGAATTCATTTATGGTGTAACGACAATGCCGATATGCGCAGCTTAGCATCTTGCCTGAAGAACCAATATTTGGTACTGTGATGATACACTACTCTTTTAAACTGAACGAAATAGTAAACTTCAAATTTCTGAGTAGTACCCCAGCGATTCTAAGGCTGCGTTCACATGTGAACGCTGAGCCTAGCACCGAATATTGAAAAATTGCATTGAAAAGCACCAACAACAAGAAGATACATTTGTTGTTCGTACATGGCCAACATGAATTCATGAGCATTCGTCACCATTTGAGTCGTTCCCATCTCTTGTGGGACTCAAATAGTCACGAATGCCCAGGAATTCATGTTGGCCATGTAAGAGCAAAAAATGTATTTTCTTGCTGTTGGCGCTTTTCAAAGCAATTTTTAAATATTCAGTGCTAGGCTCAGCATTCACACGTGAACGCAGCCTAATGAATTACAAATAATCGAATTTGACTATGAAAAAAAAAAAATTATAGTAAAAAAAATTCCATTTCACCTGGATTTTATAATTGCGGAATTACGAGATTACCTTGCGAATCACACAATCGAAGGATTTCAACATTTTCTATAATATTACACTTAAAGCACGCACTTCCATCACTTCGATTTCGCGTACTGCCTATACAGAAGCCAGACTGTATCGCTGAAGACAAATTTTCTCCGAATTCAAAAAATAAAACCAACTCGGTTCTCGCGGTGATCTGATTGAATACACACAGCGCGAAATCCAACACCAAATGCACTTCTGAAAACTGTAAACTATCATACGGCTCAATAAACTCAAGTAAGAAAACTGTTTAGAAACGAAGGGCGCGAAAGGGTTGAAAGTCTACAAGTTCAACTGGAGGTATTCGAGAATATGTGAGACCCGGAATTTCGTTGTGATTTTCTTCCATTTCAGTCATAAAAAATGCGATATTTGGGACAAATTTTAGTATTCGTATTGGGAAATTTCATTACATAAAGAAGTAATAAAGTCCAAAATTCTGATATACATACATACCTCAAGTTGTATTTCTGCAACACACATGTCCTGCTAAAATTCAACTCAAACCTGAAAATTTCAGTACTCGTGTTGGGGAAATTCAACATATGTTGAATTCCATCGCGCGTGTTGAGGTTTTACAGCACCTTAGTGCATCTACGGCATACCGTAACGTAAATTTTGAAGTCCGTCTTGCATAATTACATGAAAGTTGATGTCATATCGTTTACGTTACCTTCTTTTTGACTTTTTCAATACTCTCGCATCGTAAATGTGTTGTAAAATTACAAATATTTTTGACAGTGTAGCCGCCAGTGGCTATGGGACGATGATATGTGGTGAAAGCACATAGCAGCGGGTACCAAAAACCGAAGTGAACGGATGAGTACAGTATAATTTGCAAATGTTAATATTTTCACCATGAGCCTGAGAATATGAAAATTGTATAAAGAACGGAAATAAGCCAACATTTTTGGTAACCGTCTACACACTGAGACATATTACACACACAACAAAAATGTTCCCCGACTGTCAAATAATTTGTTGTGATTTTCAATCATGCCGTAGGCAATGGAAAAAATATTGTAAATAGCTGGTACAAATTGCAACTTTCAGTCAGTTAATTTGACAAACGAGGGAAAGAAGAATGTAGGCTGTGAAAAAAAATGTGTACGGAACCCGTATGGATTATGTGTGATGATAGCCTCTCTTCAATACATGTTCCATTCTCTCAGCCCTCAGCTATCTTGATGATTTTGGAAGCTACTTTCTTTCAGAACAATATAAATGTATTTAACTGACTTATAATTTAAAATTAAAATAAAATGAATAATTTCGCAAACGAAAATCATGTGAATGTGAATTATAATAATGAATTCTTTTAAATTATTCGTAAATGAATAGTGTCTGAATTGTAAAACAAATGAAGTTTGTAATTGCAAGCAAATAAAGGGAATTGAATTCAAATGGGCTTGCATGCCTGGAAAGGTTTTAGAATACTGCAAGTATATTCAATTGCGCGCTTATTACAATTGTTTTGTTACTTGTCCTAAAAAAAGCCAACATACAGGATGTCCTCGAAATCTGGTCAGAATAGCTCATGGTCAGTCATAATTCAAAACGGCTGTTGGACTCACTAAAGTTAATAAGAAACTTAATTCAAGTGTAACGGGTATGCATTATATTTACATTATCCTGTCAAGGTACTCATTTTACAAGACGTTGACACTTTACACGTTCTGACTGTGTGCCAAATTATTTCAAAATAACAAAAAACAATATCACACAGAGAATTATTGAGAACTTTCCTAAATTTTCAAGAAATAATTTGTTGACAAACAGCATTTTTGTTTTGGGTTAATGTGACAAATAAATGTCTGTCATCATAAACACTCCGAGCAAGTATTGTAGTATAAGTTCTATTTACATCGTTGATTTCCTTAGTATTTACATGTGCAGTGCATATTGGCAAACCAAGTTCAAATTTTAAAATAAAATAAATAAATTTTAACTAGCCTCAACCATTAAGTACATGCACATTATTTCGTCAAACTAAATGTGACAAACGAAATTTTAAATAAAACACATTTACATACATATTAATAAGAGTATTCGATATTGCACGATAATAATTATGCATGTAGATACATTTGACATATACTGTTTGCGCGGGGATTAGGAAAATTAACAGCATCTCAGTCTTGTGAAAAAAAAACTACTAAACGTGTAAAACGTGTATGCCAGCAATTTGCATCACTCGAAATTATTAGTATTTGTTAATTGTCTTGACCCCTCCAGAGGCATGGGCGCGTCAACATATCCAGCATTTCTATGCCTTGTTGACGTTTCTATAGCTAGCGTATCTACTTTTCAGAAGTGCAGTTGCTAGCATGCACCTCCTATCCGCGCCGTCCTTATACTGACAAGCTCGGAGCACTGTGAGAGTTCTATTAGCACCTACAGGCAGTTTTTGGTCGCGCCGAGATTTGAACTCCGAGCTCTAGATTAGTATCGTAGAGCGGTGACCGAACGATCACGGCCACCGAGCGCCACGACGTATTTGCTAGTGAAACGTAATTGAGGCTTGTCAATTCCAAGCCAACGCCCTACATAGCCTGAATGATGTTAAGGAAAAGGTGTTAATCGCAGCCAAGCAGATAGCACAATCCAACCTTGGTTAGAAATCTAACCAATTTATTTGATTTGAAATCTTAACAATTAGTCTAAGCATTACTTGCTCCAAAATGGACTCTTTCGGGGTCGCTAAACACGAATCTCAGGGTTTCTAACTAAAATTTTTTCAGGAAATATGTTTTTTTTTTCTTTCAAAAAACGTGCAAAAAATCAGACTTTTTTAATTTTTTAATATAACTCCATAGCTATGCATTTTACGTAAAAGGTGGGATGCTTCCTTCTGTGCGTTGCAAACTTCATGGCAAAGTTAATATACCCTCATTCACATTCGTAAAGGGTATAAAAAGAAAGCCTGGATGATAAGATGTGCATCTTAAGTGTAGAATAGCATACGTGAATGAACGGATGACCACTGCTTATGTAAAGATGATTGAAGAACAAGGTGCTAGTACATCTCAGGTACTAAGGTCATCAATCCCTGGAATAAATTGTTTTATGTGTGGTATGGGCATTTCGAGTGAGTTCCTTGCAGCATAAGTGGGACTTCCACCAAGTAAACGCAATATTGTGTACAATGTGCATCACATGGGAGTGAAAAGAACAAGTGTGAACGCAGCAATAGCTAATTATAAGGGGGAGGGCTAATAATAACAAGGACAGACTAAGATACCCAAGGGTGGGCACTGCGAGGGGGGAGGGCTAACTCAGTGCGTAGAGGCGTCAGTCTTATGTCTGACTACGATCGTAACGGGCTCAAGTCCCGTCCATTGCGTTTGTGGCCATGGATGTTTGTGCGTCTTCCCCCTGTGGTGCGGGGAGTAATAATAAGGCACAACATCTCCCGACTTGTCACAAGTAGGCGGCTTAATAGGAGCAGGAGGTCTAAGCTGGCAACGTGCCTAGTCCGAAACTAGTTTATGCCAACGAAACATCAACTAAGCCACATGCCTCACTAGGGGCTAGGGAAAATGAGTAGTAGCATAATCACTGCCTTCTTTATATATAGGCCGGACTGTAGAAAACAACTCACCCGCATACATAGAATTTATGCCTTCGTTGACTACGTCATCATAACGTCATTGACAACTTTGTACAAAGAAAGCAGTGGTACAAACAGCGTGCGTTCAAACGCCCAAAACACATTTTTTTCCGCACACATATTTTTTTCTCGGATCACTAGATGCAATTTAATTAGTTGATAAATACAATTAAAACTCAATGTCGATAACAAAAACTAAACACGTAATGCACGGAACGCGCGTGAATCGGACTCAGTCAACAACCACTGGCTACTTTAGACAGAAACGTACACAAGAAAGTCAGTCAAGCATATGTGAACTCTATGGCGTCATTGACAAAGGCAGCTCATATTTTTGAGCAGCTGAGAGCCGGCCTATATTTTTAGATAGTAGTGCTATAATTTGGCGTTGCTGAAGTTGTTAAAGTGTTCACGGATTCGAACGCTAGAATGTCCCTTCGATGAACCAGCTAACGTACATTTCGTACAAGAAGTTACCATTTAGGTACAATATAAACATAAGCAATATAAACATTTCCACTTTATTACCATCAGCAGCTACAGCACGGCAGCACTCTTTTACGCCTGCTACAGACAATGGCTCATCGCGATGGTGACTTTGATGGCCGCCATGACACCCTAAATGTCAATTAAAATATTGACAGAAGGTCGTGATAGTAGCATTTCGATAATTGTGTAGTAGCCTGTCAACTTGAATCAGCTGTTTAAAGTTGCGTACGCGATGGGCCATCGCGTGGAGGAAAATGGCTCTCGAAGCCATTTGTGGCCATGCCATGGTCCATCGCTATTGACGCGCCATTGGCCACTAAGCGCCTTCCGCCAGTCCACACAATCGAGATGGCTTGAAAAGGCCATTGTCTGTAGCAGGCTTTAGAGTTTATCACCAAGTTTAGCAATAATTGGGGGTTGAAAAAATTCCTGAAGAATGGGGATGGAAAACAACAAATTATGACCTTGAGTCTTTGACCACTTTACTACCGTCTGCTCCTCCTGCTTTGTCCATATCACCATGGCAGAATGAGGATGGGAGATGTTGATGATATTAGAAAAATAGGAGAAAAGATTGTCGTAGACAGATAAGGCAGAGTTACACGGAACATAGACACAGAAAAGCAGAAGCGAAGAAGAACAGTATGTGGGAATCTCTACAGTGACACAGTCAACAGTAAGAGAGTTTGAGATAGATAAAAGAGAACAAGAGAGCGGTTCGCAAGACTATTAGTCTTGCGAACCGCTATAAGTGATCCACCACCACTGGATTTCTCTGTTTGATCAAAATTGCGATCACACCGAAAGATCTCGTAACCCTCCAACAACTCACCACTGTGAATAGAGGAAGACAACCAAGTTTCAGTCAAACATAAAAAGTCATGATTGGAGGATAAAGCGGAAATATTGAAGTCATGCAGTTTAGTCCTTAAGCCACGTACATTCTGATAGTATAAAGTAAGATTAATTAAAAATTAAAAAAAATTAAAAAGTAAAAGTACACATATTGGCAAGATTCGGCCTCAACTGCGAGTGCAGATGCTAAACAATCGCAGTGGTGAGTGAAGACGAGGTAGACAAATTAGCCCTTGGAACCGAACCGAAGACGGATTCTTATTAAACACGAACGCCCAATGCAATGAGCTGTACTACAAGGTAAAGTATTCACCATTAACGCATGACAGAAAAAGATCCTGTTACATGCAAATACACGTAAGTGATATGTAAAAAAAACCATTATCGAGCGATGCTTACGGTCTCCCCCTTTGTCAATGATGCCCGCTCTTTCCAGAGAATTTGTCTCATCTCATTCCAAAAGTATCCAGATGGGTTGGGTTTGGTTTCTATTTCACTTCCTGTTTAAGAAGGTTATGTCCTGAGACGGACTTGCAATAGCACCAAAACGACACTGATGCCAAAAGCCCTCTATGAGTGCTGCTCAAGGTCGCCATGAAATATAAAAAATCCTCAACATTTGCATAAAATAAATAACTGGCGCAACAGTTCAAATTGAACCATGGCCTCGAGATGAGTTAGCATCATCTCATTTTTTAGACCATGACGGTATGTGCAGAGGTGTGTGATCAGCAACACGCTCAACCGAGTTATTTACCCCATAAATGGGTACTCGTTTAACAGCTGAGTGGGCTCATAGTCCCACACGTAAATCCCCTTTTTTATCGAAAACTACCGCATTCAGTAGGAATCGAACCGGGGCCCAGTGCATAGAAGGCGAACGTGCTAACCGTTGCGCCATCCGGACTACACCAACATTTGCATAAAATCCCATTTTTTCATGTTACATGAACGTGCAGTGTGATAATTCATGTTTGTTTTAGTTTCTGGATTCAGCACCTATTTTCGGAAAAATTTTAGTTGGAAAACCTCAAAAACAAAAAGCTACCAAAAGTCAAAACTCCACCAAAACTGGCTAACCTTTCTCTCAATTGCTCTAACCCTTTGTGGGGCATAGCGCATCAACTGTTCCATGTTGACGTTTCCACGGCATAAACTGGTTTCGGAGAATGCAGTTTCCAGCATGCACCTCCTGCGCATCCATGGCCACGAACGTCGTCGTGGACGGGAATCGAACCCGAAACGCCGGTAGTCAAACATGAGACGGATGCCTCAACACACTGCGCTATCGGTCGCCCAGCAATTGACAGATTGTGCAATTGTACCAAAAATGGGCCCATTGGTATGCTTGTCGTTAATTTGACAATTCATTTTCCGACGATGATGCGTAGTTCAACTCGTACAGTTCATTCGCAATTTAGGCGGCCGTATTCATAATTGCTTGTCCCATGAACGGAAACGAACGAATTCTGAAAGCAACTGTCAAGACACATGACATTTAAAAATTTAACCTGGATAGCTGCCCTTGATCGTTTTTTGCCCCACGAGTTACCCTACCCCTATGCGTTGTTAAAAAACGCACCTTATGTTGTTAACCTTTCTAACACATGAAATGTTTGTAAACAAAATGCAATCAATAGACGGTGACATGACCTTCATGTCATAGTACTCACCTCTTATTTGACTGGTAATGGTTTGGTTGTTCATTGTTTATATATCTCTCTTTGCGCTAGTCAAATAATAAATCATTAATCTTGTAATTTCAGTCGAGGGCACTCCTACTGCACTTCTGAATATCTTTCAGACACTGGTCACCGTGTAAATTCAGAATAAAATTGTTTACGTAATGCACTGCATCAATACCCGTATACTTGTACGCCGAACATTGCACCACAGTCACGACATGCACTGGAAGAACACCTAATACAAGGACCTGTTTTGAGGATTGTTGAAACGACCGTTACGAATTTGCAACAAACATTACAACGCGTCCCGTATTATATTCACTACAGGTAAACTGCACGTATTTTTTGCATAAGCAATTCAATGGGTTAGAAGGAAACATGAAAAAGGACTGGCTGTGAAGTAACAGGATACTACGTATCAGCACAACTAGAGGGTGACCGGAGCAGTACAGAGAAAGAAAGCTATCGGCTCCACGGACAGAGAGGACTCCGTAACCAACCACTATCAACCAAAGTCTGCTGAAAACTGATGCTGCCTTCGGTCTTGGTCGTATGCCTGACTTGGCCTGTCTTGACTTAGCTAGTTCACGTCTTCTTTCGACGTAGTAGCACCAAATCCACCCAACAGATGATTCGTATCCATTCAACACGTTTTCCTTTCACAGCATGTTGGTGAAAGATGTGTACACAATTTGTACAATGGGGAAAGTTTGGAGCAGACGCACTTGCTTCCGAGAAAACTTTCAACAATTCTCAGGCGGGAAAGACGTGCCCATCATAACACACCCGAAGTGCTAGCCGGTTGTCGTAATAAGTGAGTCTGAGTTGTATTTGGGCTAAGAAAACGTGTTGACCCCAAGGACGATTTAAACAGGTGGATCGACAGCGCCTACCACTTTTTAAGAATTTGGTGTGAATGGTTTAGGTGTACATATTGAGATTTAAATGCCATATTGAAAAATGAATTGTGGGAAGTTTTAGCAGCGATACAGACAAAACCAAAATCCATATTTTCATATTTGTACATATGAGTATCTACATATCTATACTTGGAATGTATGCAGGCGGACTTGCACTTGCACAATCATAGGCGATTATAAGCAAAAAATCATGAAAAGGAAAATTCAGCCAATAAAATAAACAAGCTAAACTTTGGCTAGCCGAAGTTATAATAGAAAGGTACCATACCTTCAGTAGATCGTGCTAATTTCGTGCATTTTCCACTTGGAAAGCAGTAAAACTTGATCCGATTCCACTGTTCCTATGAGAGGTATTTGAAATAGTGGACCAATTTCCAAACCAGGTCCGTCCGAAGCGTACCATACCCTAGACTTGTACAGACCTAGTGGTGATACCAAAAGTACCAATTGGTAACGACCATATGCATTAAAAGTGAGTTTCCTATATGGCCAGTTTATAGGGGAGGTTGGCACTCATTCAGGACGATATTGACCCTTATCAAAATCAATTAACTAACCCATTCTACAAATATTTCAATTTTTTCAAGTCGCTAGCTTCATTCTATCGAAAGTTATTGCTTATTTGAAGTTTCACTTGTAGGGGAGGTAGAGGTTTCGTTTGTCGAATCTTGCGCATTTTGAATAACAACCAACTAGATTTCAGTACAAATATTTGATCAAAATTTCAAGTCTCTAGCTTCATTTTATCGAAAGTTATCGCTTATTTGAAGTTTCATAGTAGGGGAGGTAGGGGTTCCTTGGGTCGGATCTTGCCCATCATTGCCACCAACAAATAAGATCATGCTACAAATATTTAAACAAAATTTCAAGTCTCTAGCTTCACTCTATCGAAAGTTATCGCTTATTTGAAGTTTCATTTGTAGGGGAAGTAGGGGTTTCGTTGGTCGGATTTTACGTATTTTCAATATTAGCCAACTGGATCCTACTACAAACATTTGACCAAGCTATCGCTTATTTTAAGTTTCACTTCTAGGGGAGGCAGGGGTTCCTTAATTCGGATCTAACCCATATTGAAAACCAACTAACTCAATCTCACTTCAAACATTTGACCAAAACTTCAAGTCGCTGGCTTGATTCTATCAAAAGTTATCGCTTATTTGAAGTTTCATTTGTAGTGGAGGTAGGGGTTGCTTGGGTGGGATCTTACCCATTTTCAATACCAACCAAGTAGATCTTACTAGCAACATTTTGTCAAATTTTCAAATCGATAGTGTCATTCTATCGAAAGTTATCGTAATTAAAGGAATATTTACATTTTTTTAAATTTGAAGGGGAGGTAGGCGTTCCTTTGATCTGATTATGCCCAACTTACTAAAACTCAAGCAGCTTCTCACCTCAAGGTTACATGACAAAAATCAGGTGTCTACGTCAATTGGTTCAAAAGTTATAGACAAAAAACCTGAAAAGTAGGGTAGTACGGGGCTCTTTGTAAGAAAATTATCGTTAGTTTTCAACTGATCGATTTTATTTTTCCAGGATAGTAGAAGATTATCCTCACGAGCAATCTGCCAAAGCTAAAGCTTTTCATGTTTATTTCATCGGGAGTTATAGATACATTTAAATATTTTACATATATAGGGGAGATAGGCGTTCTCTTGGCCTGACCATGTCCATTTTCAATATCATCCAACTAGATTATACTGCCAACATTTGATCAAAATTTTAAGTCTCTAGCTTCATTCTTTCGAAAGTTATCGTGCGAACGGACAGACAGACATGGCTTAATCGAATCAGGGGTGACCCTGATCATTTATATATACATTGCTATCCCTCCGGAGCCTCCTTTAAGGTGTTACATATTTTCGTCGTGACAAAAACAATATACACTATAAGTCTAGGGTATAATTAGGAATGTGGTTTGGCGGTAAATATGATTGACTAATGTGAAGTTTTGTATAGATATCTTAAGAAATAAAAAAGTTTCCCTGGGAAAAACTTATTTTTAGGCCGGTTCCTATGACACCTAAATGATAGAGTAGTTCAATTTCAACGAAATTCGGGAATTAGTTGGGACGCTAAGCGATTTCACCTTGCAAAATATGATAGAGAAATGCCATTTGGTATGATTGTTCGTGGTTCTTATACATTCATTTTAAGAGATGGAGCCATCTTGGAGCCCGCGACAGAGCGGCTGTGCGGGCGAAAAACCCCGAAATTTGAGCCCCTTTTTTAATATTGTCCTAATAATTTGTAAACGGTGCCTCGGATCAAAAAACTTAATAGGTTGTAAATTAAAGAGCGTTAAATTCTACATCCAATGCATTGCTCAAAGTTGAAATTTGGTTTAGTAGTATAATCAAAATTGATAGTCGAAAAACGTCACTTTTTGAGGCTTTTGAGAAAAATCACACTATATCTCTTTTCAAGCTCACATATCTCTGTAACGGATACTCCAAATGAAAAACCGTACAAGTAAAAGTTAAAGATATTTTGATTTCCGGTTTAACGTGTCCAATGTTTTTCAAATCGGTTCATTTTTAGTGTAGTTGTGAGCAAAAATGCAAAAATGGTTTTTTGGCGATTTGAGCCTTAATAGCTGTAGCTCGATAAATATAACAGCTAAAAGTTTTGGTTTAGCCTCAATTCGTAGACACTTTATCCTTGTTTATAAAAGTGTTGATAAGTTTTTTGTCAGACTAATTTAATTAATTAAATAATTAGTTAATTAAATGATTAAATTTTTTCCATAATTTCAAAGTTCAAGCAACTTATATGACATTTTAGGTTGGTTCCAAACGTATTTGGTCATTCAAAGTCAAATGAAATGAACTGCTATTCCATACGGCTATTAGTTCAAAAATAATTCACTTTTATCCCGATTTTGTTATTAATTAAATAAGCCTTTTTACTAAATACGTTGAAAAGAAAAAGCTTTTGTGCCAGTTTTAGGATAGTCTCTAATGTATTTGCTCATTTCGAGTCGAATCCAACCAACCGCAATTCCTTGCGACCATTAGTTCAAAAGATATTTATATTTTTCCAGATTGTTTTATTAGTTAAATGAGCTTTTACGTTAAGTAAGTTGAAAATAAAAGGTTTTTATGCCAGTTTTAGGTTGGTTCTTAATGTATTTAGTTACTCTGAGTAGAATAAAATTAACCGTGGTTCCGTACGACCATTAGTTCAAAAGATATTCACATTTTTCCACATTTTTGGATTAGTTAAGGAAGCTTTTTTACTAAATAAGTTGAAAATAAAAAGATCTGATGCCAATTTTAGGCTGTTTCTTAATGTATCTGATCATTTTAAGTCGAATGAAATTAAAGGCAATTCCATACAACAGTGAGTTCAAAACTTATTCACATTATTCCAGATTTTTTTCTTTTGTTGAATATTTATTTTACTAAATAAGTTGAAAATAAAAGGCTTTTATTCCATTTTTAAGATGATTCCTAATGTATTTGGTCATTCTCAGTCGAATGAAATCAACCGCTATTCCATACGATCATTAATTCAAAAGATATTCCCATTTAAATAAAAAAAGATATTAGTTTGATAAGCTGCTTTATTAAATAAGTTAAAAATAAAAAGCTTTTCTGCCCATTTTCGATTGATTCCTAATGTATTTGGTCATTTTGAGTTGAATAAAACCAACCGCAATCCCATACGACCATTTAATCAAAAGATATTCACATTTCTCCAGATTTTGTGATTAAGTAAATAAGCTTACGTATTAAATAAGTTAAAAATAAAAAGCTTTTATGCCACTTTTAACTTAGCTCTTAATGTATTTGATCATTTTGAGTAGAATGAAACTAACCGCACTTCCATACGACCATTAGTTCGAAAGATATTCACATTTTTCCAGATTATTTTTTTATTAATTAAGCTTTTTTATCAAATAATTTGGAAATAAAAAGTTTTTATGCCACTTGCAAGCTGATTCCTAATATATTTGGTCATTCTGAGTCGAATGAAGGCAACCGCGATTCCTTGCGGTCATAAGTTACAAGTTACAATAATATTCGCACTTTTTCCGGATTTTTTTAAAACTTAAATGAAGAAAATATTTACTTCATTGAGGAAACATCAAAGATGAAATACACAATAAGTATGTTATGCTACCCTACAGCGGCTGACTCACAACTGCAGGTGCACCTCTTTGTGCAGGACACCCTTTTTTTCCTGCAGCCACAGTTACTCGTGCAGGGTGTCTTGCACCTGCAACGCTGAAGAGTGGCACATGCCTTTGCAGCAACCGGCGCTGTTATCCATAATGGGAGCCAACGTTCTCCTTCTAATTTCCACCCCCAATCTCCAGGAGATGGAATATGTTGCTGCGTTCCCACAGCCTGCCAGAATTTCATGGCTTGAAGGGATGCCCTTTTCAGGTGTCCCTCAAACTCACCAAATAGCAATCAGCATCTATCATACGCACTATCACTTTTGATAACTGTAACACATTACTACTTGTCACGAAACACAAAACAAATCATTTTCAAATCTATCCGCTTACTGATTCGACGGTGCACAATGTGGCAATAGCGGACAAAAATAATTTTTATTGTTTTTTATTCTTGACTAGTTGATTAATTATGACTATGTATATGCAAATTATATCTACATATAACAAGATACCTGCACCCTTTGCTAACGGATTGGCATTATTACTTCTCTGTTAAGGTCACTTACGGGATATGCAGAGAGTAGCAAATCAAATTATCGAAATATACTATTATTAAACTTTTTCCTAAGGATATCAACATCCTGGATATTTAACGTCGCTATCCTAATTATATGCCGCCATCCTGGAAATCCCCCCCCCCCTGGCAATTTGGCCACTAATGAAAAGCCTTATGACACAAATTGTAGTAATCCTTCATATTTCTACCAAATTCCATACCTGTAGGCTGTGGCTTCAGCTCTTTTCGAGATATTCTTTGAACAGGCTGACATCTGACTGATTTCATAAGGGTTTTATTTTTTCTACAAAACCCTAAAAAGCGCAACTATGACCTAAGCTATCAAGCAAAGACTTTTTATACAAGATTTAATTATCTGTAAATTGAGACTAAAAGAAAACTTCAGCTACTATACTTACCGAAATAGAGCTATTAAAGCTGGAATCGCTAAGAAAGCATTCCAGCATTTTCACTCACAATTACACTAAAAATGAACCGATTTGAAAAGTATTGGGCACGTTAAGCCGGAAATCAAAATATCTTAAACTTTTACTTGAGCAGTTTTTCATTTGGAGTATCCGTTACAGAGATATGTGAGCTTGAAAAGCGATATAGTGTGATTTTTCTCAAAAGCCTCAAAAAGTGACGTTTTTCGACTATCAATTTTGATTATACTACTAAGCCAAATTTCAACTTTGAGCAATGCATTGGATGTAGAATTTGACGCTCTTTAATTTACAACCTATTAAGTTTTTCGATACGAGGCTCCGTTTAGAAGTTACGAGGAGAATATTAAGAAAAGGGCTCAAATTTTGCGTTTTTTCGCCCGCACAGCCGCTCTGCCGCGGGGTCCAAGGTGGCTCCATCTCTTAAATTGAAAGTATGGGCCCCACCAACATTCGTACCAAACGGCATTTCTCTATCATATTTTGCAAGGTGGCGTCGATTTATGTCGCTTAGCGTCCCAACTAAATGTAGTTTTGCAATAGGTACGATTGAATAATATGACATTTGTTAAAACAAACTTAGAAACAAAAAAAAAATCTCACAAAAACAGATTTTGGGATCGATCGTTCCTATGGCAGCTATATGATGCAGTGGTCCGATTCCGTTGGTTCTGACATACATATATACAGCGTGCAGTAGAAAGAATGCCTTTGCAAGGTTTAATTTCGATAGCTTCAAAGCTGAGAGAATAGTTTGCACAGAACCAAACGGACAGACAGTCAAACCTAAATCAACTCATCTCGTCATAGACTACGTTTAGACCGTGGTAAGAATCGTAGTACTAACTGTGGTGTATAAGCCGGATCATCTAGTTCAAGTTATTACAAGTTCTTGGTGTGTTTAGACCGACGGGTGCACCAAGTATTACCGATGCCAGCTGTGGTTTTATTGTCTTTTCGGTCATTTCGGGATTGCTCATAATCCGGGCGAATTGTTAACTTTGAGCCAGACGTTCGGATTCAAGTTCACAGCAGAAAACGCAAACGTTACACGCGATGACAGCTGTAGTCAGCTGAGTACCGCATGGCAAATGGAGTTAAAGTTAGTCGTAGCACTAACTAATCTGGTACGTTTAGACCGCGGTGAGTTTCTTCGTATTAATTAATCCTCCAAGTAGTTCGCACGGTCTAAGCGTACTCATACTGATCAAGAATACATATATGTACCTATACATACATACTTTATATGGTCGGAGATGCTTCTTTCTGTGCATTGCCAAACTTCATGACAAAGTTAATATACCCTGTCACATTCGTGAAGGGTATAAATATTAGTAGATACAGCTGTTAAAAGTAAAAATTGTGGTTGTATTCTCTTACGAAAATGAAAAGTTTTGGATTGTTAACAATCGTTTTGAATTTGGCACCCTCGATGGGTGGCAAGGATACAGAAAGCCCTAGCGACGGTCCAAACTACAAGTTATAAATTATATGGCAAAATAAAATATAGCATTTCAAATAACCTTTGTCGACTTCAAGCAGGCATACGACAGTATCGATCGTGGAGTACTGTACCAGGGTTACCGTTTTTTAATTTTCTAGTGTAACATTTTTTCCATGAAATTGTAACATTTTAAGCTTGAGTGTAACAAATTTTGATAACAGTGGTAATAATACAATACGCATGTATAATAACATAAATAATCCATTTATTTTTTCAAAATAAAATAAATTTAACAAAATAACAAAAACAAATAAAGAGTTTTCAAAGATAGCCTCAGTAAAATACATACTCATTTTAGAAAATTTTTCCATTTTAGTTCATTTTGCAAGCAAGCGAAGTAGAATCGAAATTTTGACAACTTTTTCCTTGGCGAGAAATATATTCGGCAAAAGACATCTTCGCGTTAATTGTCTCATAGTTGTATCGATTACATTTCTTGTTATTTATATTATTAAGTGTCGAAAAACATCTTTCCGCAGCAGCACTGCTGTGTGGTAGTGCCATTAACATTAACTTTTATGTCTCCACCAACACACCCGGGTGTGTTAGCTATGTTGAAATGTCCTATAAAATTTTTTCTTAACAATTCTGTGAGCTGTTTAGCTCAGTAGCTGCAACAATCTGTTTTTCGAACCTTTACTACTTGGATATGTGCAAATAGGACCACAACCATTTGAGTAAGAGGTGCTTTAAGTCAAAATCCTATGTAGTCTATACATAACACACCCGGGGGTGTACGTGGATTTGTATGGAATTACTATGAAAAACGCACTAAAAGAAAGAATGAAACCGGAATATAGAGGGCTACGCCCGCAATCCGAGGGTTTTGTAGCAAGCGCTTATTTTGGTATATAAATATCGGCTCCTTGCTCTTCTTGATACCACTCAGATGGACAAAAAAAAACATAATTAAAAGTCTTACCCACTTACATTTTACATGCCAATTCATACGGATATTACGTGATTGTAACGAAACTTAGCACATATTATTGCCTAAGCTCTAAGGTGTTGGTTATCGTTGGCCATCTGTACTTTTGACCTCGAAAGTGTTTAAGGCATGCAGGGGTGTGCTAACTGTAACTACAGAAATTGCGAACTAATATTTTCTCCTCCCCCACTATTCCCCTTTCTACAAATATCAATGGAATGTACTCAACATTACCTTTCTCACGACACCTCACTTGCCCATACCAGTCGATAAAAAAAAAATTGACCTTAATTTCGCCTCTATATGGACCCCTCCCCCCTTCCACCCGGTAAAGTTTGCCAATTACGACGCAGCGCCCCCAACTAATTTTTACCCTTTCAAAAATGATTAATTAAAGAACTGCAATTCGCACTACGAAAAACAACATGAAAGTAGTACTCACACCTATGAGGCCGGTAGGTGTAATTTTTGTGTGGATAGTGTCAAAATGCCTAATTTTAAATCAATGTACTATAATTAAATATTATGTGATTGTAATGAAACTTAGAGATATTATTGCCAATGATGTTGGTTATCATTGGCCATCAATATTTTTGACCTCGGGTGTGCTTAAGGCTGGCAGGGGTATGCTAACTGCAACTATAGAAATGTACTATTATTAACCTTTTTTGATGAGATATCAAAATTTTACGATTTTCGGTTATATATATACTAGTAAAATGCCGCTTTCCTGCAAATTTTCATGTTTCTAAGTATAACGGTATCGAAATGCAAGGGGGGGGGGGACAAACTCGGATCACATATTTTCCCCTCTATCTCTTTTCCCCTTTTTTTCAAATTTGATGAAAATACCGGAAATGAATTGTACTCTGTGTTACCTTTCTCATGATACCCCACTTGCCTATACCAGATGAAAAAAAAATTTTGAACTTCATTTCCCCTCTATGGGGACATCCCCTTAAAGTCAGCCTATTACAACGAATCGCTTTCTCCGGCGAATTATAATAATTCTACATATTCCTACAAAATTTCATGTATGTAGCTTCAGCGGTTCGAGAGATACATATTTTATGGACAGACGGACAGACATTTGACCGATTTCATAAGGGTTTTGTTTTTAATACAAAACCCTAAAAACGCAGATTACTTTACTATGAAAAACATATATAGCGTTCTCTTTCGTTTTTTTTTGTGGTCTATGTTGGCACATCCAATGTATCGCGCATCAATGTCAATTCATCGTTTCTGGGCCATAAGCGAATCATTGGCTTCGATAGTGAAAACATCAGAGAGGAACGATCGAGAACTGATAAAGCTGCACCAATATCACAAATTTGGCTCATGATGAACGATAGATTGCGAAATGCCTACAGTGCTGGCGACAATATAACTGTAGATGAGCAGTTGTATCCGTATCGAGGGCGTACACATTTCACGCAATATATTCCCTCCAATCCAATCAAATATGACATAAAGGTATGAAGGGTATGCGAAGCAGCGTCATCTTTTCCGATGCAGGGCCAAGTATACATCGGAATGAGTGCAGATGGTATTCGTGAAACCAATCAGGGTGAAAGAGTTGTGCGTGATTTTTGTCGCATAGGTATTCGCAGGAACCGGCCGAAACATAACTTGCGACAATTTCTTTACAACATACAGCTTGGCAAAAACGTATCAATTCAACAACGTATCAATTACACAAAAAGTGGTTCGGGTGCACGCCGAAAATAACTTCAAGAACTTTGCCGCCAATTGGTTTTGCCGAACATCCAACTTAGGTCGTTTCCTCAATTATCGGTATGGTAGCGGTGCGGGATCGGCATGGTCATAAAACGTCGTGCCGAAAGTTTACCGGGCGCCTTTATTTCAATGAGTGTTTCCTGATTCGCTCGGCCCCTCCACGCATCCGCGAATACCGAGCCAATTAGGAAACACTTATTGAAATAAAGGCACTCGGTAAGCTTTCGGTACCGCGTATACCGAGCATGCCGATCCCGCACCACTGCCGTACTGACAAGTGAGGAAACGGCCTTAGGTCTAATATTTACCACATTATACGAAATTTTTCTACCAAAAAATGGTATGGGAACTATTTTGCGAACCAAATTAGATGCACGGATGAGTGATGTAAATCCAGCACCATCATCACTTTCAATAATTAGAGACGCTAGCAGTCGTATTCCACAAAAGGGAAATCGCTATTTATGTTCTAAACGAAGACCATCTCGTAAAGCATGCTTATCATGCAACAGACCGGTTTGCAACGAACAGAGTGTACCAAATTTTACCTGCAATAAATGTTGAATACTATCTGCAATCAATGTAATTTTACCTTTAGTTTCACCTTTATTTTCGTTTCTACTACTCACTACTTATTATGCCCGGTTCACATTATTCCAGTCCAGTAATCCAGTCCAGCAATCCAGTCCAGTACTGGACTGGATCATATCGTCTAAATGATTCCAGTCCAGTAGTCTGGCGAGTGTGTTTTTGATTCGGTAACTATAGTAACAATGATTTCTGGGCGAGCTGGAATCAAAAAGTAGACCGACAATCCAGTCACTGGACTGGATTGCTGGACTGGATTGCTGGATTGGATTGCTGTCCAGTGCCGGTTCACATTATTCCAGTAGCAATCCAGCGCTGGACTGGATTACTGGACTGGATTGGTTACTGGAATAATGTGAACCGGGCATTATATTCGAATTTATTACTTATTTCTTAATGTTTTACGTATAAAAACACATACACACCTGGGTGTGCATATGCTCCTTTTGCGAACTTTACCTGGATTTTACTTTTATTTGCAGTTTTTAAATGTTGAACGTGTATTTACTGTCCATAATATAATAAAACAATAAATAAATAAAATTAATCAAGAGAAAACAAAACTCCCGTATGTCGTACTTTCGTTCTACCTGCCTATTCTTGGTTCAATTCTGCTTAATTTTATCTGTTGCAGTACATTTTCCCTACAAATACATATACACACCAGAGTGTGTATGGTATAGCTCGAAACGAAACTGTTTGGGTGTAGACATAAAGGTTAACATAAATTTTGATAAATTCGGGAACATCTTTTCATATGCACCATTTTTAATTTTTAACATTTTTTTCCAAAAGATCTCCGCGTCTGCTAATTCCGTTTCGGATAGAATATCAGAAATCAATAACAATCGCATTTCCGAAAATATTTCTTCATCACCATGTTTTAGTAATTTTCTGAAACGCTCAATTAAATTTGATAAATCAGGGAAAACTGCCGAAAAGCTATGTAATTTCAAGTATTCAGGGTCGATAACTTTCAGTGATTTCAAAATAGTATCATTAAACTTAATATTATTATATTATATATTATTTAATATAAAATTGTTTGACATGAACAATAATATCTAATTGATCTTCAGGTTGAAGTTTACGATATAAAGAATATGCTTCTCCACCAAAATATATTTGTTCATCTGGTTTATAAAATTCCTCATTTTTAGGATCTATAAGATGCAGCGGAGTCTCGGCCCAAAAGTTCACAAATATATTTTACTTTTTCGATTTGCTGACAACCAGTAAAATAAAGATTTAACGCTTCCCAACTTTTTAAAAAGCAGTTTACAACTTCGAACATAGAAAGCCAACGGGTTCTGGCTAAGTTGAGAATTTTATGTGGCCGTATTTCTAAGTATTCTTGAAACTTAGCAACTTCTGCTTTACGTTTGCTACTATGTTTAAGAAAACTATAAACATTTTGGGCGAGTTCTTCGATTTTATAAGGCAATTTTTTACAAACATAAGAGGCACATGTGTGCAATGAGTGCGATGTGCAGCCGATGCAAAAAAGATCTGGTACAACCTCACTTAGCTTCTGTCGCACACTGTTCCTGCAACCCGTCATTACAGCTGCATGATCTGAGGCAAAACCGTAAAGGCTGGAAATTGGAATTTCGTTTTGTTCAAAAAATTCAATCAATTTGTCAAATATAGCATTTGAAGTTGACGAGGTCAGTTCGATTAATTGAATAAATCTATCACAAATTCTCATACTATTTTCATCGAAATACCTGGCGATTATGACAAAACACTGATTTGTGGTGACATCTGTTGTTTCATCGACAATGATACTAAAAAAGGTATCCTTAAGTTTATTGCATATTTGCAACTTTCTTTGCAAGTATTGTAATTGGGATGCCTTCGTGCGTGCACATTTCAGATTGTTGGGGACTTTTGAATCTGGGCAAACGTTAGCTGGAATATATTAAATATCGTATCGTTTTTTTAAAGAGCGAAATATTAACTATACGAAGAAATCCTGGAAGGTGATCCATTAGGCTCATGGGTAGATTATGTTCAACAAGAAACGCTAAGCATTTCAGCTCACTGCCAGCCAAAAAAACACTAGTGGCCAGTTTTTCTTCAGAATTTTTTAAAATTAGCGACCCGATATCTAGTGTCGACTTCGATATACGCTCTTTTGCTTTATGAGGTGTGCATGACTGGTGTCGAATGATATACGATTTTGTAATAGTGATTTTCACCTGACAGTATTTGCACATCATCACATTAGTTGTTTTGTTGACATCGAGCCAAGGAAACTCTTTCATCCATTCGTCTCTAATTTTTCGCTTACATTCAACAGCATTTTTTCGTGCGAGAATGCCAGAATTAAAGCAATTCACTTATAAAACGATTTTCGCTGTCTACAAATATACTCACTTGTCCATAATAATGATCAAGACACCAACCACCAATGAAATCAGCCAACACGGGACTCCTCGTATTTCACAAAACAAAAGCCAAATGCAAATCAAGGTCAAGCGAAAATTGCATTTGTTTAGCTTCTTCTTCTTCTTGATTGATTGAAATGACATTATATGGACTGAAGTTGCTGCCGATTTAAAACGAACGATCTATAATGTACATTACAGCCCAAAAGTTGCAAAAATTATTTTGGTACTTTAGTTTTTGGTGGAAATAATAACCAGAAAAACTTGCAACATTTTTTTTTAAAGATTGTAACAAAATTGAGTGAAGTGTAACATTGTAACAAGAAAAATCAAATTGTAAATAACAAAATGTTACAATTGTAATACAAGTGGCAACGCTGTACTGTACGTGTACAACATCATGCTGCAGTTTAGTATACCGGTAAAATTAGTGCGACTGATAAAGATGACGATGACCAACTCCGTTTCACAGGTCAGGATCCATAACAGACTTACTGATCTGAAACAGGGCGATGGACTGGCACCGACGCTCTTCTACCTAGCAGGGATACGCTATTCGGGCTATGAATATGGACAACAGCAAGACGCTACTTTTTAGCTCACAGATAAACTAAATAGTTTAGTCAGAAAAATAGAACACACCGCGGCTTATGAGACCGTGCACACAACAAACTAAACTATTTAGTAATCGCGCACACAGCGATTACTAAATAGTTTAGTTTAGTAAAACACCGTGTGTTCTATTTTTCTGACTAAACTATTTAGTTTTTCTGCGAACTCAAATGTTTGCCGTGCGCTTAGGGACATACATATAATTAGCTGGGAATCGATGTTTATGATAACGTTCTGTGTAGTTTTTGAACTATTGCGTTTACTGGTTGTTGCAGGCATTTTAATTTTCAAAAATTAAAATGCCTATAGTAGCTAATAGGTTATGAAACCGATTTTTGTTTTACATTTTGCATAGAATTGCATGATGAATCGCGTACTGAAGTCCGTACCCGCTAATCTTAGGACACCCTATATATGTACATATGTATAAAAATGAATTCCTGTATGTTTGATCGTGTATTGCGGTTAAACGGCTCGATCGATTTCCATGAATACTTTTAGATGTCGTCATGAATGACTTTTCTAATTGTCCATTCGGATAGTCAATTGGTAAATATTTTTAGGTTTGTTTAGGTTCTATGGTTTTGCGATACTCAATCGTCGCTCTTGCATCCACGTGAAGTTCTATGCGAACAGAGGGCTCCGTTTCGTAGAACTTGATTCGTGAGAGAATGTCATCCGATGCCAATGCTGAATCGGGGGTCGCAATCTGTCGGAAGAGCGATCGCTGAGCAGTCCATTTTCCCCCATTCTTCTTTGTATACTGACTTTCACCCATCAAAGCCATCGCATCGGCAACATCATCGCCTTGCGAATTTCGATATTGACCACGAACGGGTGATCTTGGTTTTTGTGGCGTGGATTCAATCCGCCGTAGTCGTCCTATCGATCGCAACATTGCCGGGACTAGTGGGTTTCTTTCTTTTTATTTTTATTATTATTTATAAATTGGAGCCTCTTTACCCATCTGCTGGGCACTGTGACCATAGAGAGAGTTAGAGTGCCAATGCCCGCATTATTGCAGAACGCGTCCCACGACCTTTACAAAGCGAATTACGTCTTTTGCTGGAGCTTTCCTGATAACTGCATGGCTCACTTTGACCTGTCCCAAACACTTGATCCTGGCCCTATTGCCGGACATTCAGACAAGATATGCATGGCAGTTTCATCGTCCTCTATGCAAAGACGACATTCAGTATCGCTAAATAGACCCATTTTGTTTAGGTGGTATATCGCACAGTAATAGCTCGATAAGTAGCCCATAAGAAGCCTAAGATCTGCTCTATCTATGCGAGTAGTGCTTTTGTATTTGAAGGGCATTATTAACTCCTTCGATTGACACAGCGCTGACAGTAATCTCAGTATTACTGGGGTAGGGGCGACCGGGCTGGGGTTGGGCGACCGGTAGCGCAGTGTGCTGAGGCATCAGTCTCATTTTTGACTACCGGCGTTTCGGGTTCGAATCCCGTCCACGACAACGTTCGTAGTCATGGATGTGCAGGAGGTGCATGCTGGCAACTGCAGTCTCTGAAACCAATTTATGCCAACGAAACGTCAACTGGGCCACATGGAACAGTTGACGCGCTATGCCCCACAAGGGGTTAGAGCAATTGAGTATTATTCTTCTAGAGATATATAAGAAGCAACTAAGAGAGTTTATAAAATAGATAGCTGGCTTATCCCCTCAGACCATTGTCACATTATCATTTTGGCTAAAGTAAAACTTAGACTTCAGTAGGGTTTCGGCCCAAGAAAATAGGCGGAAAAATTCTGCCTTGCAAGTTCGTCCACAATCTCGTTTCCCTGGATGCCATGGTGGCACCCAACACAAGGAAATTCGGCTTTTTTTCAAACCAGAGTTTGCAGAAGCGCATGACACTCCTCCACGAGCTTCGAAGAGAGCCTATGCGAAGAGAGAGCCCTTATGGCCGCTTGGCTATCTGAATAGATAAAAATGTGAATGGAATTTCTTGTCTAGAACTACCCTGGCACAGACCTCAATGGCATGGATCTCGGCTTGAAAAATCCTGTAATATATTGCGATTAAAATCCTGGTGTTTGGTCTATAGACCCAAGCACCAACTGCCTGTTAAATTTTAGACCCATCGGTAAACCACCTAATACACCTAGCATCTTCACAGGGATCGCCATTTTCCCATTACGTGCGGTCCGGGATGGCGCCTAAGAATTTTCTGCCGAAGCAAATGGCGGCGGGTAGTTCAGTGTGCAGAGGCGTCAGTCTCATGTCTGACTATGCTCCTTAAGGGTTCAAGTCCCGTCCACGGCGTTCGTGGCCACGGATGTTTGTGTTGACTTCCCCCTGTGGTGCGGGGCGTAATAATAAGCCACAGCAACTCCCGACTGTGGATCGTAGCAATAAGCCATAGCCTTTCTTGACATGTCGCAAGTATGCGGTTAAATAAGCAAGAGGGGCATACCGTCTTTCTCGAACTGTCCTGCGTATGTAAATGGGAGCAGGAGGCAGGGATTCGGAGCGGAGCGGAGTGGAGCGGGCATGAAAAGCCGGAGCGAAGGAGCGAGCGTGGAGCGGTTTTAACAAAGAGGAGCGGAGCGGAGTGGAGGGATTTTTTTTGGTGAAATCGCTCCGCTCCGATTTTTTTTCATTTTCGTTTGTATGGCAGAGCCCTAGAATTTAAGCACTCTAAATTTTGTTTGTACGACATTATATAAAGAAATTTAATGTGCATTGCATTAGAAGAAATTGAAAACTGATGGGTAGTACTGGACCGTTTCCATATAGCGCGGTTTCCATCACACTTCGTTCGTTCGTCTTATCAAGTAACCTATAGTAAATCGGAGATTAAATTGAAGATTGGGTGCAAAATTTTATACGAGGGGACTAAATCTCCGAAAATTGATTCGATGTAATCCAGAATGTAAATTAACTTCCACTGTAGCTGCTACAGTGGAAGTTAATGCGTCTCTCGCATAATGCATTTGTTTGTTTGTCAACGCACGACACGCGAGTTTCAACGGGAAATTAATGACCACTTGGTTTATGGGGGAAATCATTAGAGAGATCTTCGATTCTTGAAAGCACTATAGTTCTAGCTCTAGGGTGTTTATTTGGATAAACACATGCAATTAGGTTAAGACCACACAATTACACTAACAATTTGATTTTGTTGAAAACAACATCTAAGCCCGACATGATTCATCTTCAACCAAAATTTCAAGGGTATTTTGTCCGGTCCGACTGCTTTTCCGTGTTTCATCTTCATCATTGCTTTCATCACCTCCTCCACTGAAAAATCAGCGATATTAGTGGTGTTTGGCTCCACAGCATGAAAAGCTTCTCGCGGAAATTCTTCGTTCAGAAGTACGTCAAAGTACTCACGCGTTCTGCTACAGATTGCAGTGTTTTCAACAAGAGCACTCCTTGTGAGTCTTCAACATACTTTGGCGCCTGAATATCTCGAGCGTTTCTTCTACTTTGGGCTGCGACCTTATAAATCCAGGCATTGTCTTTAGGTTTCTCTTGCAATGACGATCTCTTATCCGCCGTAAGATCTTCTAGTTCCTGATAGAACTTCTCGGCTGCAATCGCCTTTGCTTAAGCCACCTTTCGCTTTACTTCCTTCCGGCATTTATCATATTTCTCCCGAAGTTGAACCTTCTCGGCTTCACTGCCTGTCTTCCATATTGTCCAAGCCTTGAATGCGTTCGATTTGGCCTGCACTGCTTCTTTAGTTTCGTTATTCCACCACCACGTCTCCTTGTTCGTGTGGAGTGGTGTCTTTTCAGCCTCACCTACTAACATTTCATCCAAAGCATTCCACATTTGTGTTGGACTTTGCTCGTCGCGGTTGGTGTTGTATTGAAGCCAGTCCCCCACTTTAACAATGAATGGAGTTACAACAGATTCAAAGCGTTCGTTGTTGAGATTATGTCACTTAATTTTTTCGACTGGTTTGGGGATTGCTTGCGGTCTTGTTCCTCCTCTCAAAATAAATTCTGCAACCGGTGCTGGGTGACCGCAGATTCACCCTAGATCACTTTGCAGTCTTTCACCCAACGTCTCATGAAATTTAGACACAGATGATAGTTTATCTGCGTCGCATGAGCTCCACTGCTATATGTGATCAGGTGCCTTTGGTTCTTAATAAACCATGTGTGACCGTGACCGTGTGATCTGCACATGTCAGAATAACCTCACTCTCATCATTTCTGGCTGTAGACTGGCTACCCTTCCCACCATGGCAATCCTCGTAATCATAGTTCGATTCTCTCACATGTGTAATAAACTATCTGTGATGAACGATATTATGGTCTGGTAGTGCTGCTCCCACCGGCAGATCGAAGCAGCACCTGATGAGTAGTGATCTGTTGTGGTACGAAACCAGAGGCCGAGGGTCCCATTACACCCGAACCCAGATTCGACCGCGTGGACGTCTGATCCGTCCGCCAACCATTCCATCCTTATCGACTATTTTTTTTTCATTCCCCATTTTTACCTCCCCTGTTTGTGTTGTCTTGTTACCAGGCCTATGAATTTTTGTTAATACGTAAAAGACAGGGGCAACGAGCGGCGAAAACCCCGCCCACGTCTCCCGAACTGAGCTAGAGCAAGCGTAGGCCACTGCTTAGCTCGTTGAGGGGCCTTTTTCTTCGCCAGATGGCACGGCCCGACCTTCACGGTCACTATGCTACCTTAGGCTCCGTCCCCACGGCCATCTTCGGATGCCCACCAAACCGTCCATTACACATGGCCATTGAAATCCCCTCCGAAAAAAACCAACTCGGTATCTGGTATACTTTGAAGCAGTGTGTCCACGTCCCTCCAAAATGCCTCTTTTTCACTTTGCTGGAAACCCACTTGGGGAGCGTAGGCACTTATGATGTTCCACACTCTTCCGCAGAAAACCAATTTGATACTCATCAAGCGGTTGCTTATCTTCGAGATACTCATGATGCTGCCAAGTAAAACCGGTGACAGAATAACGCCAACCCCGTTTTTTTTATCATTCGAGTTTCCATAATAGTACAATTTGTACTTTTTGGAATTCGTCAAAAAACGAGCTCGGTCGACCTGGTCATTTTGTCACTTCGTCTCCTGCACGCACATAATGTCTATCCTTCTCCGTTTCATGACGTCCTCCAGTTCTTCGCTCTTTCCCGTCAGA
The DNA here is from genome assembly GCA_964017055.1 of Chloromyia formosa. NCBI lineage: Eukaryota > Metazoa > Arthropoda > Insecta > Diptera > Stratiomyidae > Chloromyia > Chloromyia formosa. The sequence goes on along the minus strand of OZ024814.1, from coordinate 43,013,769 downwards.
GATCCGACATTCCAACTTGCAACCGTCAGCTTCTCTACAGTGTAATTGAACTAGCTTGAATTTAAACTTGCTTTTTTTTTAAGTTTTTAGAATTTAAATTCATATTTATTTTCGATTGGAAGTCTACATTTTTTTTCCAAATTTTTTACCTCTTCTGAATTTTTTACTTTTTATAAATCGAAAATGTAGTAAAACATTAAATTTAGTTTTATTTAGTAAGCTATAATAGTTAATAAACATTACGGAAAATTAAACAATTTTCACAAAAATGTATGGCAAGCTATAAATTTTGGTGAAACCCACTAACAAGTCTGGCAGACGCAATGTCGGTATTTATGTAAAAGAAACCAACCGCTGGCGCTTGAAGGTTAAAGTACAAAATTGATATGAAACTGCCGAATTTTATTGCAAGAGCAATGCGGTTACTCTTGCTTAACAATCCACAATGTGTAATTTAACCTATGCGATTTTTAATCGCAACCGATTATCGCAGAACCCATGCCTTTTTTTATCGCTATCCCATCACAATTACTATCTAAACAAAAGGAATTTGCGTTGCGGCACTTCAAAGATGACGGGCGTATCGCCCATCGTATCGGCCAAAAACCCATCGGCCTATGATGATGACTATGATGACGTTGGTTAAACACGCGTAATTCGATATCGGCGTCGCATAAATTGAGGGTACATCGCTATTCAACTCCTTCGTGGAAATCGAGTCGCATAAAGTTAATCTGCATAAAACGAAGGACGACTGCATTTAGTTGTGGGATAGCGTCTGTTTGCAATGTTCTAGATTGCGTAGTTTTTCAGTTACTGCGTTTCTTTAGTAATATGAGACCAATGATTTTCTCCAAATAATAAAATGCCTTTAGTAACTTTTATTTGTTATTCTAATGAAGCGCTTTCCGAATAGTAAAGTTTTCATATCTCTGATTTTCATAGTTGCAAAAATTGAGGTCAAAAACTTTTCCCTTATTTTGCCTCCTCGATCTGTTCTAGGATCTCTACACTACTGAAACCTTTGCTAATTTTTTATTCACAATTTACAGTGTGGTATCTACTATACTGTAGCAACTGTGAATAGACAGAATGCATATTATAGTGTACAGCGACAATTTTCGTTGTGAATACAATACTAGGCTTTACTACGAAATTCTAAAAAAAAGAAACGTTTAAGCGCTTAAAAGACCAGGGCTAACATACACAATTCCATTTTTTTCGTGTACAAATTTTAAATTATCTAGAAAATTTCTTTTTTTTTTTTTGCATTTGTAACTATACACGAACGAGTCCGCAACACGTAACAGTAGCGCTTTTATAACGAAATTGTCGATGCGATATTGATGCGGCAAATTTCATACACCCCACCAGCCTAAAAACATATCCAACTTAAAAAGAAATCTTATTCCGTTGTGAAGAAGTTTCGAGACAAGCAAAAGATTTTCTATAAAAGATGCAATTGCTTCCTTTCTGCTATTTGTACAGGGGGCTTGTTAATCTTCCAACCACGATATTAGCGAACCGTCGAGCGCGTAAAATCTACACGGGACGGGTATCTCGCGTGTAAACAGTAAACGGGTTTACGACAATGCGTAATTTGTTAGCTGACGACGGATCCCAACGGGTACGATGAGTCGATGAATCCAACAACAAACACATGAAAAAATATGATTTCAGTATTCGCACATATGCTGTCAAATCGTAAATGCAAGTTGTCATGACGGAGAATCAGAGCTCTATCCTATGTTATCGGCTGGATACACAGTGCGAGCTAGCATCCGAGCTGGCCTAGTTAATTACTGCGGTGCAACTACTCGCACCGTGTGACCGCATCATACGAGTTACAGTTATGTGCGAGCCGGTTAGTACCTCGCATCCGAGTTACACAATATTTTTTGATTTTAGTCACATCTCGCCTTCCCCGTTGCGCCAAAAGCACCAGCTTGCCTGCAACTTGGACGTCAAGTTGCACGGTATTGCGAAATGACAGTAGCTCATAAGCCCAGGAGGACGCCGGCTACATTCTGAAAACTGAAAAGATGAGAGTGCACACGTGCAGTAGCTGTCAACTTTCACGTCAGCAGGCGAGTCGAGCTACTGTCATGCGAGTACACAGCTGCGGTAGCTGTCCATTGTCAGGTCAGCAACTTGTATTGTGTAACCAGGCCTTTAGGTTCATACTAGCGGCAAAACCACTTGATCTGAAACTATCAGTATCAGATATATACACACTAATGCGACATTAGTACAAGTAATCCTTCAGATCATGAGATTTGGCCCATAGTGAGAACCTTATCCTACCCATTTTTCGCTTAGCAGTGATATTACTAAGCCTACATGGCTTATTGATTTTTATTTTATTTTATTATTTAGTAATTTTTATTGATTCCATTTTTCTATTTTCTAAATTCGGCTGGCCCATTTTAGAAATAAAGTTCCTGGGTGTAATAAAATAGTGAACTTACTATCAAACGCCCCTCATGTTTCACTTAGCTCCAAAAGAAAATTGAAAGGATATTCTGCTCTGAACACAAAGATGACACCACCCAATGAATGTAAAAAGTGATCCGGTTTTATGGTCCCGAAATAAATTGCTAAAAAATTTAATCCATGCATGTACATACAATACATTGTACATACACGAAATCCACCTTACTTCACCAATGAATCCCACTCTAAACGCAACATAGGCGTCCCGACCTGAATACAGTGGTAGCAATGAACTCCTTTGAAATCCAATTACTTAAAGCATATATCACAACTTCTGAAAAGGTAAACAATACGGAAGACAATATTGGTATAGGTCAGGTTTCAAGAAATATGTGCGCTCGACTGTTGTCAAGCTGAAAAAAAAAATACCAAAAGAAAACTACAATAATAAACAGCTACTTAGCCTTGATGGTGGTGTAATTGTTGCCTTTAATGGACAACAAAACTGGAGAAGGAATTTCTATTGTATGCTATTAGCATGAGAGAAGAAATTAGAATTCTTAGAATTTATGATAGTCAAATTAAATTTGCATGGAGATTTTTTTTATGTTAGCCTAGGGTAACGAGGATATTGTTTACTCTATTCTCTCTCTAATTGCCTTGACCTCCCTTGTTGTTGTGTGGCATAGGCGCGTAAACATCATTTCTATGCCTTGTTGGCGTTTCAATAGCATATCTAGTTTTCGGAAGTGCAGTTGCTAGCATGCACCTCCTATCCGCGCCGTCTTTATACTGACAAGCTCGGAGCACTGTAAGGGCAGGTTGCTCAATGTCCGATTAAAATTTATTTTAAGAATAAACTGCCATTTAGCACAATTTGATTTGCTCAATATCTGTTTAGCGTTATTAATCGGGTAAACGCTAACCGTCCCCTAGCCTTCGATTAATCTCTTATCCAAAACAAAATCCAACCACTGGCTTCCGGTTGAAAGTTTATCCGAAACAAAAACCCAACACCTGATACCGGATGCTGAGATTTTGACAGCTAGAACGGTTCATTTCTGCAAATTCAAATGAAAACAATGAAAGTGGCCATAAAGAACAGAGTTCCTGGAAATTCATTCGATAGAAGAGAATTCGCAACAAACTCAGCTGCAAATTAATATACTGAGAGACCGTACTAATACAAAATAGATTCGTGGACGGTTGAATTCCGCCAAGAAAATCAGCTGATTTTGCCATAATGGTGGTCTGAGATAAGTTCCACACTTTATGGCTTAGTAATTTGCTTGAGACGTATGAGAAAACGAAAATGCTTATCGGGCTGTTTATAGCTTCAAATAACTTGTGTCCCTCTTAGTTAACAAAGATTTTATTCGAACATCGAGAAAACGGGCCTTGGAGTTATATTTGTACTCACAGGCAGTTTTTGTTCGCGCCGAGATTTGATCTCCGAGCTGTAGATTAGTATCGTAGAGCGGTGACAGAACGATCACGGCCACCGAGCGCGACAATAGTTACTGGTCATCATCATCATCGTGGCGCGACAGCCCGACGTCGGGCCTTGGCCGCCTGGATCGTTGTCCTCCAATTATCTCGGTCACGTGACCGCGTCCTCCAATTTTGGAAGCCCAGTAGCTGACCGTCCGCATATACTTATCTCTCCCAATGAGCTCTCGGTCGTCCTCGCAGTCTCGCTCCGTCGACTCGTTCTGCATTCATTACTCTCTTAGGCATGCGATCATCGTCCATTCTTTGTACATGCCCTGCCCATTGAAGTCGTTGTAGCTTGACGATTTTCGAGACTTGCAGCTCATCGTACATTTCATACAACTCATGGTTGTACCGGATGCGCCATCCATTACGATCGCAAACAGCCCCGAAAATTCGCCGTAGAACCTTACGTTCGAAAGTGTCTAGCATGTTTTCGGAGGCTTGAGTTAGGGTCCATGCTTCGCAGCCATAGCATAGCACTGGTCGTATAATGGTTTTGTACACGCGGAGCTTCGTGTTTCTGTGCACATGCTTCGATTTCATTATGGGGAGAACCGAAAAAAAGTCTTATTAGCTAACTGTATCCGTCGCTTGATTTCGTCAGTTTCGTTGGCGTCCCTTGACAGGTTGCAACCCAGGTAAATGAAGTTGTTCACGAACTCGATGTTGAGGTCCCCCACATTGATGCTCGGTTGTGCAGGTGTCCTTGTCACCGATTGCATCATTATTTTAGTTTTACCCTCGTTAATACGTAATCCAACTTCCTTTCCAGCGGTATCGAGCGTATGCAGAAGTTCTTCTGCGTCAGCCAATCTTCGGGACATGATGTTGATGTCGTCGGCGTACGCTGCTAATTGTGTCGACTTAATGAGTAGCGTCTTGCTGTTGTCCATATTCATGGCCCGAACAACGTATTCCAATGCTAGGTTGAAGAGCGTCGGTGCCAGTCCATCGCCCTGTTTCAAACCAGTGCGTGTTTCAAATAGATCAGTAAGTCTATTCTGGATCCTGACTTGTGAGACGGAGTTGGTCATCGTCATCTTTGTCAGTCGCACTAATTTTGCCGGTATACCAAATTGCAGCATGATGTTGTACAGTACTCCACGATCGATACTGTCGTATGCCTGCTTGAAGTCGACAAAGATTTGGTATACGTTTACATTGTATTCCCAGCACCTCTGGAATATTAGTTTGACTGAGAAGGACTGATCGGTTGTGGAGCGACCAGGTCTGAAACCGCTTTGATATTCGCCAATGACTCGTTCTGCGTACGGTTTTATTCTATTTTCCAGAATTTTCGTCAACATTTTATAGGACGTACAAACTAGTGAGATGCCCCTGTAATTCTCACACCGCAGTTTATCTCCCTTTTTATGAATTGGACAGATGATGCTTCTGCGCCAATCGTCTGGGATCTCCTCGTTCTCCCATACTCGCAGGAGTAATTGATGTATGGCATCAACTAGACTCGTTCCACCGAATTTTAGCAGTTCAGCTGGAATCTCGTCAGCGCCCGGCGCTTTATTTCGTTTTAGTGACCGCAAGGCGAGATCAACTTCCTCTACTGTCGGGGGTTTAATGGGTGGGCCTAGATCAACAATATCGTCGAGAGCTTCCTGTGTGGGGATGTTAGATGGTCGGTTTAGAAGCTCTTCAAAATAAGAGGCCCATCGTTTGTTAATACCATCGGTGTCGCTGATGATGTTTCCATGCTTGTCCTTACAAAGGCTAGTCCTGGGTTGGTAGCCGTTCTTAATTGTATTTACTAGTTTGTACGCTTGTCTGGTGTTCCTATTAGCTAAGTTTTCGTTTATGTTCAGCAACTGCTCGTCAAAGTATTTACGTTTCTTCCGTCTAATTATTCTATTCGATAATCGCCGTAGCTCGTCATATTTTTCTCTTCTGGCTCTGGTTCCTCGTTGAATCCATTGTCTGTAGGCCTCGTTTTTCGCGTCAAGTGAATTTTTGCATTCTTCGTCGAACCAGTCATTTCGCGCTCGCCGGGCTTTATATCCCACGACCTTCTCTGCGACATCCTTGATGGTACCGTTGAGTTCTTCCCAGAACCCATGGACGCCTGTGTTGCTGATGTTGTGTAGCATAGGTGATAGTTTTTCCTCAAGGGCGGTAGTATACGCCACCGCTGTAGCATCACTCAAAAGCTTATCAACCGCAAAGATTTTGGGAGGGCTGATTCTTGATTGGTGCACTGAGGAAATTCTTCATCTGTAGGTCGTCTTCACCAAGTGATGATCTGAGTCGCAGTTTGCTCCTCGATAGGAGCGGACATCCATGACACTAGACGCCCATCTCCTGCAAATGAGGATGTGATCAATTTGGTTGACGGTATGTGCGTCTGGAGATTTCCAGGTCTGCTTGTGAATGCGTCGATGCGGGAAACACGTAAAACTTACGATTAGATTCCTGCTGCAGGCGAAGTCGATAAGTCACTGGCCGGTGTCGTTACATTTTTCATGGAGACTGTGGCCTCCAGTGGTCCCCTGGTGCAAACTTTCATTTCTGACTTTCGCGTTAAAGTCTCCCAGCACCAGTTTGACTTCGTTTGTTGGAAGTGAGTCGAAGAGAGTCTCAAGGCGGGCGTAGAACTCGTCTTCAGTGCATTCGGTTATAGTACCATTATACGTATTACAATAGGTTTAAGCTAGAAAAAACTTTCCTAAGGCGAATTCCTTTTTTTCTTTTTTTGTTGTAATCTGCAGTGGCCGAAGAGTCTAAAATACATTTTGCTACAAAAAATTTGGATCGAAAGGTTCCGAAAAAGGACGAAAAAGAATGAATATTTTTTTTTTAATAGGCGTGGAATGTATGTATGCACATATGTATATTCCACTTCTGGTACTTTTTTTCAATATCGAATAACTACGACGGAGTAATTGTCAATTGGGCCAAAAAAGACAAATTATATTTACATTGCGTTTTGGATGTCTCTTAAACTGAATTTGTATGCTTTTTTTTTGTAATGTGTAGAGTAGTCTAAAACTGATTTTGCGACAAGAAAATATTAATAGGAAGGGTAATAAAAGGACGAAAAAGGATTATCTTTTTTTTTATCGGAGTGGTTTAGTAGAGTAGTTTTTATATCTAGTATTTTTTACCAATTTCAAGTACATAATTATAATGGAGTAATTGGGTTAAATGATAAATATTAATGGTCGCCCATTACTTTTTCCATATTTCCGAACCCACAGATATAAAAATGTATAAAAAGTTGGCACTTCATGAGCCCAAAGTTAGTAAAATAATAATATTGATATCTTCTAAAAACGCTCAACAATAGTATACTCCCCTAATTTGAGGTTATACACATCTGCGCCCCTTAACATCAACCTAGGGGGACAATATTAATGTCAAATATAGTAATAAACATTATAGAGAATATGCCTACCAATTTTTATATAAGTCGTCCAATGTTTAACGACAATAGTCGCTTTAGATTCACTGGATCTAGTAGTAGTAAACCATTTTCATACAAAACGACAGACCGGGGATGGGATCTTATCGGGTCAAAGTTGAAAATCAATTGGTTAAACGTCAACTTATTTCGCCTCTGTCTAAATGTGTACTAGTCCGCGATTCGCGCCCACGACGGCGAAGTATCTGTATGGGGGCTGTTTAAGGTAAAAAACAGACTAACGACATTTTCAGCAACGGCTCCAATATGCTAAATAGCCAAGCATATGTTGGTTCACACTTGGCCATGTCACTGTCGCGACGACTCAATATCTAAAGGCCTAACTGGAATGGTCATGTGATTCTTTAAGAATTGTTTGTTTTATACCGAACAATAATAGTTAAAATCTGATTTATCTTCAAATCCGAATATTTAAACAAATCCAATCTTATAATCTTTTGGCACAAAAGATCCAATTCATAAGTACCTATATAATAAACAATCATAGTCAAATTGTATGAGAAATCTTAAGTCACGATTTGACTATTGAAGCCTATGCTCACAGAGCGAAAACGAATCTAAAAATGGCTGCCTATGACGGGGACTTGGCTTGTAGGCGATATAGAATTCATTTGGTCAGTTGGTTTTGGACATGATTTTCTTATTGGCTGATATAACCATGAATTCGTTTTATTATTATGATTTCAAGCATGTATGCCTATTTGAAGATTGATTGAAATTAATGAATAGCTAATCTGACTCTGCGCATAATCGCATTTTTTTACAGCGAAACATGAGCTTATTAATAGCCAATTCTCCTATTGTTAACCTCAATTCAATATAGGGGTGCACCTAATTACGTCTCTTTTGATTTTTATTATTCCTTTTGTACACAATATATGCAAAAATTGCACGTGCACCTTGAAAGATGCACACTATATTGGAAGGATGGAGTCCCCCGGGCGATGCGACATTTTCAGCATTTGCTGGCAAAATTCTACCTGCGGATCGAGTCGATGGTGTCGCAATCGGAGCGACTGAATGTGAATCCACCCATTTGATTCTGTGTATCTGTATCTCGACTTATATTTGAGCAGTCCTTGCGACTGCTTGTCGTGAATTTGAATTTAGCCTAAGTTCGCTCGGCGGAGAACCGTGTCGTTCTTTTCACCCATGTTCGGTTAGAGACCGAAATAAACGTGGTTAATATGTGCATTCAAAGCTAAGCGTTCGTCCTAATCATATAAAAAAGCTCAAGTGGCACAGTTTGTGAGCATTGAACTTTATTTCAAAACACCCTTGAGGAATATTGAATGGTGCCCTTTATTTTGACATGGTTTCCCCTATATGACTAAACCACGAATATTTCCAGCACATTGATATCATTATTGAACTAGACTGATAATTCTTGATTTTCGATCTTTATTTAAAAAAAAATGCGAATTTCTTTGTCATTGCCACTATTTTTATACCCTATTATGGTTTCTGACGCGTTTCATACTACTTTAATGTACAATAGTATAAAAACATCGATTTTGTTACTTTTAGCTAAATTCCTCTGAAGATGCTCGAAATAGCGAAACGTATAACGTACAATAAAAATAGTGGTAAATTTGCATTTTTCGTAAAAATAAAGATATCAATTTTTTTTTATTGGCTCTGAGACGAAATTTTGTCTAAAATTGTCCAACAATTCGACGCAGTCCTCTTCATCCAATTTATTCTTATCCTGATCCAACCGATGTAATAATGGATACCGGAGGACGAGGGTTGGTATGGCCGTGAAGGCCTATCGGACACCAAGTGTCAAGAAACCACTCTCCGAGGACCACCTGTGACGTACGCTGGCAGACCAGCTCAGTTGTCGGGAGTAGTGGGGTGGGCGAAACACGGCAGTCACCAGCCTCCTCCATTAGCAACAAAGAAAGATATCGCACGTCTGCCAGTAACTCAAAGATAATAACGCGAAATAACCAATCAAAAAAGAACAAGATACAAAAAGAGAAGCCTAGTTGTGACGACGATCGTCAAACTCCCAAAAATACGAAAAAAGATACAAGGTCCCGTGCACAGGGCTGCATCAGCCAAACTAAAACCAGAGTCCGAAGCGTATATACCCTAGACTTGTACAGACCTAGTAGTGATACCAAAAGTACCAATTGGCAACGACCATATGCTTTAAAAGTGAATTCCCTACATGGCCAGTTTATAGGGGAGGTTGGCACACATTCAGGAGGATCTGGCCATTCTAAAAATCAATTAACTAACCCATTCTACAAATATTTGTCGAATTTTTCAAGTCGCTAGCTTCATTCTATCGAAAGTTATTGCTTATTTGAAGTCTCACTTGTAGGGGAGGTAGAGGTTTGGTTTGGTGAATCTTGCGCATTTTTAATAACAACCAACTAGATCCCAGTACAAATATTTTACCAAAATGTCAAGTCACTAGCTTAATTTTATCGAAAGGTATCGCTTATTTGAAGTTTCACTTGTAGGGGAGGTAGACGTTCCTTGGATCGGATCTTACCCATCATTGCCACCAACCAATAAGATCACTTTACAAACATTAAAAAAAATTTCAGGTCTCTAGCTTCATTATATCGAAAGTTATCGCTTATTTGAAGTTTCATTTGTAGGGGAAGTAGGGGTTTCATTGGTCGGATTTTACGTATTTTCAATATTAGCCAACTGGATCCTACTACAAACATTTTACTAAAATTTCAAGTCGCTGGCTTCATTCTATCAAAAGTTATTGCTTATTTGAAGTTTGATTTGTAGGGGAGGTGGGGGTTCCTTAGGTAGGATCTTGCCCACTAACTAGATTTTACTATCAACGTTCTGCCAAATTTTCAACTCGCTAGTGTCATTCTATCGAAAGTTATCGTAATTAAAGTAATATATAATTTGTTTAATTTTGTAGGGGAGGTAGGCGTTCCTTTGATCTGATTATGCCCAACTTACTAAAACCCAAGCAGCTTCTCACTTTAGGGTTACATGCCAAAAATCAGATGTCTACGTCAATTGGTTCAAGAGTTATAGACAAAAAACTTGAAAAGTAGGGTAATACGGGGCTCTTTGTAAGAAAATTACCGTTGGTTTTCAACTCATCGATTTTATTTTTGCAGGAGAGTGTAAGATTAGCCTCACGAGCAATCTACCAAAGCTAGATCCTTTCATGTTTATTTAATCGGGAGCTATAAATACATTTAATTATTTTACATATGTAGGGGAGGTAGGCGTTCTCTTGGCCCGATCATGCCCATTTTCAATACCAACCTAGATCATACTTCCAACATCTGACCAAAATTTCAAGACTCTAGCTTCATTCTATCGAAAGTTATCGTGCGAACGGACAGACAGACGGACAGACGGACAGACGGACAGACAGACAGACAGACAGACAGACATGGCTAAATCGAATCAGGAGGTGACCCTGATCATTTATATATATACATTGCTATACCTCCGGAGCCTCCTTTAAGGTGTTACATATTTCCGTCGTGACAAAAACAATATACCCTATACTAAAAGTCTAGGGTATAAAAAGGCACAGGGCCGAAGATATAACGAAGACGGGAATACAGTCCAATCAGGACAGATCCTTCACCTCTACAACCCATATGAGCCTTTTGATTTTGAACGTCTCTATATGGGCTCCAGATGTTATGGGCCCGGCGCGGCCTTGCCGTCCCAACCATGGGTTTCTTGTGCCAATATTGTTGGAAACCCCCAATCTTGACCACGTTGGGCGCCAAATATGTAATGGACGGTTTGGAGAGCATCCGTGGGGACGGACCCTAAGGTAGCATATAACCGTGAAGGTCGGGCTGTGCCATCTGGCGAAGAAAAAGGCCCCTCAACGAGCCCCGCAACGAGCTAAGTAGCGGCCTATGCTTGCTGTAGCTCAGTTCGGGAGACGTGGGCGGGGTTTTCGCCCCTGTCCTTTACGTATTAACAAAAGTTCATAGGCCTGGGGAAAACAACACAAACAGGGGAGGTAAAAATGGGGAATGATAAAAAATGGGGCGATAAGGATGGAATGGTTGGCGGACGGCGCAGATTTCCTCGTGTTCACATCAGGGTCCAGGCGTAATGGGACCCTCAGCTTCTGGTTTCGTACCATCGACAGATCCTTACTCATCAGGTGCTGCCATAGATCTGCCGGTGGAAGCAGCACAACCAGACTAGAATATGATTCATTATACCGATTATAGCTGCATTCGCGGATTACGAGTTTCGGCATGATTCCCGGCCCTTGTACACCCACATTTTGCGCCGCAATCTGGTGGTGCATTTGCAAGAAATGATATTCATTAATGTCTGAGGCGTTGTTTCTTTTTCCGTCGGCTCTAATCCCTTAACGGTTTTTTCCACCCCCAATTCTACGGCTGACGTAAAGGTTATTTCCCAGCTGCGTACATAGGAGGTATAGTTTTGAGATGAAAATCCCTTTTGGAAACGATAAATTGAAACCGGTTAAAGCGTATTATATCGAGTGATTTGTCCTTTATAGTTCCAGGATTTGCCGATGCATAATTTGCAATTAATGCTTATTCTCCAATCTTTGCGATGACTTTCTCGTTCTTCTGCGGTTCCTTTAATTTCTGTAATCAGCGTGAAATCGGCATTAATTTTTTTTTCATGCCCAAAAGTAACCGATGTTGTGCCGCAGCCAATAACAGCGTATACAAGTATAAACATTAAATTTACTGCGATATCAAGGTCATGTTTGAACGAAGTGGGAGCGTAAATGAGGGGTCTAGTTGCAAAACTCACATTCTCCAGTTTCGTAAATTTTGGCAAATCGCAAAAAACTGTTAAAACTGAATAGAAACCTATTTCCTTCCTTTTTTTTTACTTTTAGATTACGAAGGCTGCTATAAGAGCCCTGTGTAAATAGAAAACAAATGTGGTATGCGGAAGATACAATTATTCAGTGTTAAAGTTTGGAGAATGTTAGTTTTGAATGTGAAAAATGGAGTATGTGAGTTTTGAACCCAAACAAAAATGGATAGTGTGACTTTTGTTTCTCATCTTGCGGATGGAAACCTACTCGTACATGCCAACTACTGTCTAGGTTCTTTGTTGGAGGTTTATAATGCAGCATGGAGAAAAAAAAATTAAATAACACAATATTGACTATTATGATAAGTAGTTAAACAAAATTTATTTTCACATAAACATTGGCCATTGTCATGACAGTATGAACATCAAATAAAAAAAAACTAATTACAGATATAATTTTTTTTTTCAAAACTTTTAGACAAAAAGAAAAAAAGAATTAAATTGAACAAGACGGAGTTTCCTCATGCTGTTCGCATCTGTGTTCATTTTCCTCTTCATTATCTGGTTCTTCGACTTCGTTCGCATTATCGATTACATATTTTAAGAATTCAAGTTTTTCTAAAGATCTCCAGTCTTGGCCGTAGTGCTTCTAATACTTCAACATTGCCCTTTTTTCTGGTTTTACGGTATTTCCCTTTTCAATAACGTGAGGGTCAAGTTGGTTCAGCCTTTTTCCCCTCTTCGCAACCGACTTAGCAGTAAGCAACTTATTCCTATAAGTCACTTCTCCCTGTACAAGGATTTTGTCCCCTGATTTCGTTAGATAAACACGCTTGCATGCTTTTATACTAAAGTGCCAGCGACTTGAGGGCTTAACGGTATTTTCGACAGCACTCTTCCAGTCGGTTGCACGTGCAAATTAACTGTATATTAGTTTGAAGGAGAATGTGAGTTTTGCTCTGGACAGAAGCATGGAGAATGTGAGTTTTGCAGTTGCAACGGTTTATTCATCGTTCATTTTATAATGGATTAAATGAGTTTTGCAGTACTTTTACAATTGAATACAGTGTAGTCCAATATGGGCTATTAGAAAATACTTCAAACTCAAATTTGAAGAAAATGGAGAATGTGAGTTTTGCAACTAGACCCCTCAAATCTCGTCCGGCTTACTGCCCCTTCCAGGCTTTTTCATGAAAACATTCAAAACATTGGGGTCTCTGCCGGTTAAAACGACAAGAAAATCAGAGTCTTCATCCACAAAGAACAACGGCTCAAAGCTGATTCTACGATTGCTGTATTGGCATCATTGACTTCTAATTGAACTGCAATCCCTGCATTGCGTAAACAATCTTGTAGTAGACCTACAAATTTCGCTTGGTTAGTTTGGTTTCTTAGGAATTTTTGCTGGTTGCCCGTAAGGGTTGTGACAGAGTTGTAAATTAATTGTGGGGAACCCAACTTTGCGGCGCTTCTCAGGCAAAGATTAAACATTGGAAAGATACCCTACTTCATACAAATTAACGCAAGTGACTAGTAGTTGCATATGGGTTGGTTCCAATATGCGTACACAAAGGGGTAATGCTAACTAACAAGCATGTTACTTACACAATGAAACTTTATAGGCATAGTTGGTATTACTGAAGTGTTGCCGTCTCTATCTCTCCCAAAACGATTCACCTTTGAATTATTGACACAGCGAGCGGAATCTTAAATGCTTAATTTGTATGAAGTAGGGTATCTTTGTAATGTTTAATCTTTGGTTTTGGTACCAAAATAGAATAATTGTCAAATACAACGAGCTTCTCCTCTGAACAGTGTAGTATAACATGTGTTATAAATGACAGTGGATGTATGCATACAACACATTGTGCAAAATGTACCGGACAACAATGCAGCGAATGGAATGTTTTCCACTTATGAAATTTCTCGTAACTATATTTAGAAGACGACAAGTAGATCCCGTATATCTTAGGACTCTTCTCGTTCCTGAAGTGTCAGTTTTTTGTAAATTTCTATCTGTGGCTTTGAAAATATCGAAACGCAATAGGCAACTATTAAATTTGTATTATTTGGCCCAATTACTCCGTCGCAATAACTTGAAATTGAACAAAAAAATAAATACCAGAACTGGAATCTACTTAACGTCCGTTCTTTGATACGATACCCCCCAGGTCTATCCCCGATAAAAAAAATAATACTTTTTCGTCCGTTTAGGACCCTACCTACCAATATTTTTTGATGCAAAAGGAGGTTTAGGTCCCCTGACTTCTACAAATTATAAAAAGGCCTTATGTTACTTTTTTCTAGTTTACATCGAATTTAGTTACAAACATCGAAAACGTAATGGGCAACCATAGAATTTGTCCTGTTTGGCCCAATTACTCCATCTTATTTATTTACAAAATTGGGGAAAAAACGCCAGAAATAGAATGTACTAAAATGTAAAGTGGCCTTAGGGTATTTTTTTTTTGTTGGAGCTAGAATATGGATACTTTGACCGTAGTATTAAAGTATTAAGGACACCACAAAGATACCTAGTTTTGGTAAGCACATTATTTCATTCAGTTTGATTGTGTTTGTTGTCGCACAGAAAATTACTTTCGTGTTAGTAGTTTCGGTAACTACTTCTTGCAGGGTTGCAGAGTTCAAGGAGGTCCTGTCTACAGTCCTGCAAGTCCTATGTACAAATGTTCGTAAACCTACAATTACCTGCAAACGATCTCCGAAAGGGAAATGTTTGTTGTAGCAGGTTTATACACGACACTTTTAACGATCGATTGTCTTAGCATATTTTCATTTGAAAAAGTACATACATCTTGAATTTATTATCTAAAGATACTACGCATCTTAACTTAATTAAAATTTTGAGGATTTCAAACGCATAATTATGATCAAATTTAAAAGAATCACATAACAAGCACATTTTGGCAAACAGCCAAAAATAAAATTTCATTGTCAGCGAAATTCGTAAAATAAACACAACATTCATATTTTTAGCATGGAAATTCAAATATAAGTGAGTATGCTACTTTTCCACTAAAAAAAGATGAAACCGGAAAGTTGTGGGCTTCGCCGACTATCCAAGGATTTTGTTTGTTCCATGCCAATAGGAGATGAACTGTCCTACTCTTCGAGATGCTCAACCATTCATGTCGCCTTACATTGCAAATTGCAAGCTTGCACAAAAAAAAAAAATAAATAAATAAATAAGTTGTGTGAATAATTATAGAAAGTAGACTCAGCCACCAGCCAGTTTTGTTTTTAAACAAACCCTAAAAAAATATATATTTTATGAATAATCACCCATCCCTTTCAAAAATTGTTACTTAAATAACAGCAATTCGCACTATAAGAAACAACATGCAATTAGTACTCGCACATATGCAGCAGGCCGGTATATGTATTTTTTGTATGGAAAGTGTCGAAATGCCTAACTTTAAATGAATGTTCTATTGTTAAATTTTACTGTAACGGAACTTAGAGATATTTTGCCTATGGTGTTGATTATCGTTGTTCATAATTTTTATACTCTAGATGAAATCTGAGAGTATTATAAGTTTGCCACAAAGTTTGTAACGCTAAGAAATAAGGCTCGCAGAAAAAAATGAATGATACAGAAGTTCATATTATCATTCGAATATCTCAAAATCGGATGTCCGTCTGTCCGTCTGTCCGTCCGTCCGTCCGTGACCTCTCTAGCTCGAGAACGCGTTGAGCTATGAAGTTCAAATTTTGCACACGTTATTTTTGACAAAAAATGAAGGCTAAGTTCGTGAACGGGCTAAATCGCTCCACCCCTTCTACCCCCTCCCATACAAAATGACACATTTTTGAAAATTTACAATAATCAGATTTTCTCAGAAACTGTAAAACATATTGCTTTGAAATTTTTAATATATCACTTTTATGATAATTGTAACCTATGTTATAAAACTTATTGTAATCCTCACCCTCCTTCTACCCCCTCCCATACAAACTACACTATTTCATGAAATACGTTAAGCCAATTTACTCAGTACGTATACAATTTATCGGGCTGAAATTTTGTACTTAACACTTAATTAACAATATCAGTTAGATTCAGAAAAAATAATCGATTACCCTTACTCCGTCTACCCCCTCCCATACAAAATGGCACATTTTTGATAATTTACAATAATCAGATTTTCTCAGAAACTGTAAAACATCTTGCTTCGAAATTTTGAATATTTCACTTTTATGATAATTGTAACCTACATTATAAAATTTATTGTAATCCTCACCCTCCTTCTACCCCCTCCCATACAAACTGCACTATTTCATGAAATACGTTAAGCCAATTTACTCATTACCTATACAATTTATCGGACTGAAATTTTGTACTTAACACCTAATTAACAATATCAGTTAGATTCAAAAAAAGTAATCGATTACCCTTACTCCGTCTACCCCCTCCCATACAAAATGACACATTTTTGATAATCTACAATAATAAGATTTTCTCAGAAACTATAAAACATATTGCTTTGAAATTTTGAATATATCACTTTTATGATAATTGTAACTTACATTATAAAATTTATTGTAATCCTCACCCTCCTTCTACCCCCTCCCATACAAACTGCACTATTTCATGAAATACGTTAAGCCTATTTACTCAGTACGTATACGATGCATCCGAGATTGCAACCAAAATTATTTATTGGCTTTAACCAGGTTCAAATTCATCTAGAGTATTGCATGATTGGGGTTTACCCCAATCGTAGTTCTTTTATGTTTTTTTACCTGGGATGTGTCTAAGGAGTCTCACATGTAGGGAGAAGATAGAGGTTTCCTTTGTCGGATCTTGCGCATTTTCAATAACAACCAACTAAATCCTAGTACAAACATTTGATGAAAATTTCAAGTCGATGGCTTCATTCTATCGAAAGTTATCCCTTATTTGAAGTTTCACTTGGAGGGGAAGTAGGAGTTTCGTTCGTCGGATTTTACGTATTTTCAATGTTAGCCAACTGGATCCTACTACAAACATTTGACCAAAATTCCAAGTCACTAGCTTCATTTTATCGAAAGTTATCTCTTATTTTAAGTTTCATTTGTAGGGGGAGATAGGGGTTCCTTGGGTCAGATCTTGCCCATTTTCAATACCGACTAACTAACTAGATTTTACTACCAACATTCTACCAAATTCTCAACTCGCTAGTATCATTCTATTGAAAAGTATCGTAGTTAAGGGAATATTTCATTTTTTGGAATTTGTAGGGGAGGTAGGCGTTTCTTTGATCTGATTATGCCCAACTTACTCAAATTCAAGCAGCTTCTCACCTCAGGATTACATGCCAAAAATCAGGGGTCTACGCCAATTGGTTCAAGACTTATAGACAAAAACTTGAAAAACGATAGTACGGGGCTCTTTGTAAGAAAAGTACCGTTAGTTTCCAACTGATCGATTTATTTTTCCAGGAGAGTATAAGATTACTCTCTTGAGCAATCTACCAAAACTAGAGGTTTTCATGTTTATTTAGTCGGAAGTTATAGATACATTCAATTATTCAATTAGGTAGGCGTTCTCTTAGCTTGATCATGCTCATTTTCACTACCAACCAACTAGATCACACTGCCAACATTTGACCAGAATTTTAAGGCTCTAGCTTCGTTTTATAGAAAGTTATCGTGCGAACGGACAGACAGACATGGCTAAATCGAATGAGGAGGTGACCCTGATCATCTTAATATATACATATATGAAAACGTTTCTGCATATGTTGCATATGTTGCTACTTTTATAACTCACGAACCAATAAAGCTATCCAACTCATATTCACGCCATATGTTCGTTTGGTCCTCCGATGTGCATAACTTTTTTTTGTACTCGGTAGGTTGCACTCTAGTGGAGTTATTTACAAAATTCTTATTTATAGTCCAATGTGGCTCAAATTCACAACATATATTAATTGAATAATAGTAAAGTTGTTGACACAATTTGGATCCGGTAGGTGGCGGTGGAGTCCAGATATTCATGAAAATGTGTATTTTAGGTCTTATTTCGTTCAGTGTATATAGATTTGACATTTCAGTATTCATTATTTTAATTTAGCGAATACAAATTGTTGAAAATACATTTAACCAGCGAACTGGGGGTAATCCAAACGCCCAAGAGTTTTCAGATCTGTTACTGAAAATTGGTGACGGTGCGTGTCCGGAAGAAGAAGAGAAGGTTAGTCTTCATAATAAATTATGTCGTGTAGTTCAATCACGATAAACCTAATTTCTTCAGTGTATGGCGACCCTGCGAAATTAACTGATCATGAAAACTCTAGGCTTTGCAGGACAGCTATTTTGAATCCTCGGAACGACCAGGCATCTGTGACAAACGCTGAAATATTAAAATGCGTTTCTGGGGAATGTGTTGAATATCGCTCAATCAACCGAGTAATGGATCGAGAAGGTGCTACACATTTATCTGGTTGAATTTTTAAATTCCTTAAGCGCACCAGGGCTTCCGTCTCACAAAAAAATTCGTCAACAAAGGTAGTGATCAAGAAAATTTGAGTTAAGGAATAATGAATTCGACGACGAAGTCAGTAGGTTCCAATCTGGCCGCTGTATAAGTTCTTCTGAGGCGGTTTGAAGCGTTTTGAGCTTTCCTATTCATGAAAGATTTCCACCAGCTATGCATCTTGATGTTGGGCAGCGAGTGTACTTTAACTCTGACAATGTGACAGAGCAAATTGAAAGCCCGCGACAGACTACTTTGTTGGCATTCTTTTCAATTTGTCAAGTTGACGATTTCGCAAAAAGACTGTTATACGAAGAAGTTCCGTCATACTATACCTATAACAAACAGCACGGAGTTTTCAATCGTAGAAAACGTGGATTAGCTGTAGATGGCGTACCTGGCATTCTCAATGAACACGTCCTGGAAAGAGTTTACACAGTACATCCGAACAACTTCGAATGTACTTACGGTTACTACTTCATACAGTACGAGGTCCTACTACTTTTGCTGATTATTAAGAGGTTGACGATTTTTAATACGGTACTTATCAGGCTGCTTGCCGGGCACGTCACTTGCTAGATGGCAATACAATGCTTAGGGATTAGCCATCGATCCTGGATAGGAGCCCCACCTGTGGACTTCTGTAATACAGCGGTGACATCAGGAACAAAGCCTTATCTGGATCACAGGAGGAAGAAGAAGAAGAAGCTAGATGGTGATCAACATTGGGATGACGCATTGGCCGAAGCATGCGTCAGCGATAATTCACATCGCTTGCGTCGTTTGTTCGCCATATTACTGGTATTTTGTGGTCTTTCGGAAACAGCGGAGGTGCGGCATAAGTATCAAAATAAATTTGCTGGAGACTTTTTCGGGGACGCATGCCGCAACAATCACAGGAGACTGACAGATTACTCGAGGGTAATCTCAATCGATGCTTGCTGGCTATCCAAGAAACAGTAACAGGGGGTAATTCTCTCTCTTAATACAGTATGCCCACACCAACTTCAGGCGGGAAACAAATTACGAGTAATAGGGAGTATGCAGCGGAAATCAACTATAGTTCAGCGCAGTTGGCTGAAATATTGCGAAATGGTTTATGGAGTATGACAGCAGAACAATGTTTGATATTCGATCATGAATGTCATAGCGTAGACGGTGATTTGGGGGAAATTCTATTTTTAGATGCACCCGGTGGGACAGGGAAAACATTTCTCAGTAAAGTCATCTTCTTAGATACGTATTCAAAACAAAGTAGTAATTGCTCTCGCCTCACCGGGAATAGCCGCTACATTGTTACCAGTAGGCAAAACTGCCCATACTATGTTCGAGATCTCGTTTTACTTGGACCATACGGAGTTCCCAGTGTGTAGCGTTTCCAGAAACAGTAACAAAGCCAGGGTTCTGCGCGATTATTTCTTAATAATATGGGGCGAGTGCACTATGGCGAATCGAAAAGCGGTTGAATCAGTAGATAGAACCTTACGCGACTTCAAACAAAACGAATTGGGGGTAATCAAAATGCCCAGGAATTTTCAGGTCTAGAAATTAATTAGCAGGATTACGAGTCGAAGAAGACTATCCGAAGCAAGAATAAAAGCTTGCGTCGCCAGGAAACAGCCGTATATCACTTAAAAAAAATCGGGAGGTTCGTTTGCAGTTCGCTTTGGAGCACAGGAATTTGTTTGCAGTTTGCTTTGGAGCACAGAAATAAACCGGTCGAATTTCGGAGACAAATTTTGTGGACAGACGAAGGTGGTTTTTCGTTGGACGGAACCTATGGGAAACATTTTTATGATACCAATACATATCAATATAAAAAGCAAATTGTTAGTATCTCATCGCGACATTCACATGGTGGTAAAATCATGGTATGAGGGTGTACGAGTATTTCTTCCAACGGAATTGGTTCCATTGTTCAATGTCAAACAAAAGTGCGCTGGCATGAATACTCGTACCTCAATATTTTGAACGAAGTTGCATTTGGTGGTAGCGATGTTTTGATTGGACCTGATTTTATAGTACAACGGATTCAACAGTTCCTATCTTGAAATGGCATCCACAAAGTCCTGACTTGAATGTCATTGAAATATTTGGCATTTGGTTAAATCAAAAATTCCTCAAAGGATTTGGAAATCGTCAGCTGGAGCCTGAGAAGACGTCTTAAAGCATGGATGGTGCCGGTCGAAGCAATTAATAACTTAATTCTTTCCATTCCAGCACGACGAGAAGCAGTTATTCGGGCAAGTATTAGGTAACGGTTCCAAGGAACCTTTTATTCAGAGAAACAATTAATTATCTTTTTTTCTCAGATATTGTGGAAAGACGAGGTGCAACTCATCATTGTGTAAATAATGTTGGCCATAAAAATTGGTGTGCAAATAATTGTGGCCATTTCATTTTTCGTTTTTTTTTTTTCTACTCTGTGATATTTTATTTTAACTTTTCTTTTGTTAACTAATTATGAACTTCCTGAACACCTGTATGATATTCCATTTGGTTACAATAAAAATTAAAGGAGTTATTTTGATTTAATTCCAATTTTTAATTATGATTTGCTTTGTGTAAATAATTGTGGCCACGACTGTATATGTTTATGCATAGAGTCCGAACATACAACAAACAACACGCGCAATGCATCGTCATCAATATTATTTACTCACTATTACAACCTTAAAAAAATCCTTTGGTTCGTATATGTTCTCCTCGATTTTCCTGGAAGCCCGATTATTGTCGTCTACGTTTTCTGGAGCAGTCTTATTGTCCGAAATCAAAGTCTTCCTTCACGAAAAATCGAACGGAAATACCGATCTAGCAAGACATAACCATTAGTATTATTTTTCCTACACGTTTTTAGAGTATCTCCTTCTTTAATTGAGGAATACTAGTACAGTCTGTTTGCCAGATACCAAATCATACAACATTTTTATCAGTCGAAATTAGTAATTTCATACATTCGCGGCTGGCGTCTGGTTTAGCTTAATATGCAATAAAACGTAACTAATGCTTCTATGTATTGCCATTAAAATGCGGTCGCGTATACTTGAAGGATAATGCCTAGTGTCTGCTGAAAATCTCCAACTTTATCTCAACTACGAGCGACTTGTGCTAAGTACTATGACCAGGAAAATTGCCGGATTATTGCTGTTCGGCGTCTTTTTGCAATTAGCTGGAATTAATCTAAGAAAGTTCCAACAAGTTTCGGAAGAAGCTCTCGACAAACTTCTCTCTGCGAAATTGATTTTTATATGTATGTAACAAAACAAGAATAGTGTTAAAATCAAACAGTTGAGAGACTTGCGAACAGTGTCCTTTGCTTACTCAGCTACGCCATAAAACTATACATGGAAAGAAGATGACACTAACTTATACTTTTCACGCACCCTTGTACTTGGTTTCCTCTGCACCAAACACCCACTTGTTCATAAAATTTGATATGCAAATCAGCCTACAATAAAGCTAGAGGAAAGAATCAAATCAAGCATTTGCGTCGCGACCTTGGCGCGGGACTCGTTTGCCTTTTACCAAAGACTTCTTCATCGACCAGTTTACTTTTGATACATTTTCATACAATATCTGATACCGAAGGGCAATAATTTAATATATTTATGGTTTGGAAATAAGTAGAAATCGGAAGATATTTGCGTTGCTTTCTGGTAGTGACTTTTCTCGATTTTTCGATGTTGAAAAGTTTTCCAGGATGACTTGGAACCAAATACATATATGTATAGGGAACTCAATTGAGCACTTAAATGTTTTTGTCCCCCTCTTGAGCAATGTGTACGTACGCATACCCACATCCTATGTAAACGTAATTCAAACAGAGCGGATGAATGTTCACAACTGTAGACAATACTTACTAATAAAATGTTCTTGCAAAGGATATTGGGTTTATGCTGTAGCTGAATGTATACGATGTAGTACTCATAGATATCCTGGTGAAACAATTTTATGGTTAATGGTTACATCACTGGAAGTTTTATTCATAATACCACATGTGTATCCTTTGTAACAGTTGTTGTTGTTGTTTTTGTTCTCAAATGATCGATAAAATGTATGCTAAAATACAAATGCACTCGGGTGGATTATTTAAAATGATCTATGGTTCATAATATAAACACTAGTGGAGGTTTGTATGTACTTGTGTGTAGGAGTTATTTACTTTTAAATTCAACAAATTAAATTCTTTAATTTTTCGTTTTCGACAAGTCGTTGGAGATTGAATACACCCACAGTAGCCAACCATAAAATAGCAAAGCCATTTCATTGATAGCCCAGCTATTTTAATTTGCATTTGGTCATAAATGAAATAAATACATTGAAACTCTCTAGTCTAAAGCCGCTTCAACGAAGGATATAATTTCTGAACTTGAAGATCGTCGAAAAGATCATCAAATACTATTATTCATGGCATCGTAGAAGAAACCCTAGAAGCAGATCGTGACAAGACATTGGAGATAATCAACACTTTGGCACCAACCATGAACGCTCAAGTAAAAGATATTAGGGCTTTTCGCATTGCGAGGCCTAACGCAAATATACAAAGACCAATAAAGGTAATTAAATTACATACATACCTCGAGCTCATCCATGGCATTTGATATCATCAAAGACAAAAAAGGCCACGCTGCAAAATAATATTTGCGGGCGAATAGAATTAATATTGTTTCTGACCTGACCTTTCCACAACGTAAACTTCTGAATTGTTTAAGATCACAACTGGATGAATTAAAAAAAAATGACCCAAATGCCACAATCAAATATCATAATAGTGCCCCTCGCAAAATGCATGGCTGTTCCTCAAAAAACTAAAGCTTAATATGTATTATCAAAACTTGCGTGGCGTTCTAACTAAATTCTGTGATTCACGACTTGCACTATCAACAATATCTAATGATATCATTATTTTTACTGAAACATGGTTAAACGCTAATTTTTATTCTTATATATAATATTTGTCGCTGTGATCGTAATAAGTGAACTTCGAATAAACTAAACGGCGGCGGCGCTCTCACCACAGTTAAAAAGTTCTACTTTGCTTAAATGTAAATATAATAATGTAGAGCTGCTTATTGTGTGCATTCAAACTAAACCAGCTCGCACAATTGTCTTGACTTTCTATCTTCCATGCAGAAGAAATATGGAACACGTCAGAAACTGTCCCCACAGCGAATTTTATTCTAACTGGCAACTTCAATCCAAGTAATGTCGATTGGACTTCCTAAATCATGGTCTGTTAATAATAATAACTCTAAAAAATGTGAAATAATTGATATTTTTTCTATTTTACACTTTACTCAATTTAATTAAAAATGTAACCAATAGTCTATTTGATTTAGTTTTTTTTTTCGAATTTACATATGTAGTTTATGTTAATGTAATACAAGCTACACATCCTATTTTACCCAAAGATTATTGCCATCCGGAGTTAGAGATCATTGTAAATTTACAATTTTTCAATGTGTCTTTATTTAACAATGTTTTAAATAATCTAATTAATTTATACGTTCCTATTACTCGTTTGTCGCGCTCCGTGGCCGTGGTCGTTTGGTCGCCGCTCTACGATACCAATCTAAAGGTCGGAGTTCAAATCTCGGCGCGAACAAAAACTACCTCTGAGTACTATAGAACTCTTACAGTGCCTGTCAGTGTAACGATGGCGTGGATAGGAGCTGCATCCTAGCAACTGCATCTCCGAAAAGTAGATATGTTATCGAAACGTCAACAAGGCATAGAAATGCTAGAAATCTTGACGCGCCCATGCTCCTGGAGGGATCAAGGCAATTAACAACATACGTAGTACTCGCTTAAATTGTGACAAATTTCCCAAATAGTTCTCTAGTGATTGAAAAAATTGATTAAAAAACAAGGTATGATACCCTTCACGATTCGCGTATCATACCTCCGTTTTGATTTGTGGTGCATTTGCTACTTTGAAATTAGTAGTTAAACTTGTTCCGACTTCACTGTTCCTATGAGAGGTATATGAAATAGTAAGCCGATTTCAAAACTTGTTCCGATTTCACTGTTCCTATGAGAGGTATATGACATACTGGGGCGATTTCAACCAAATTTAAGAGTGTGATTTAACAGTAAATATGATTGATAATATGAAGTTCGGTAAAGATATCTTCAGAAATAACAAAGTTTTTCTAAAAAATTTGATTTTGGAACGGTCGTTCATATGGCATCCATATGAAAGAGTAGACCAATTTAAACCAAATTCGGCAAGGTGATTTGGCAAAGGATACTATTGAATAATTTGAGATTTGAGAAAAATTCAATTAGAAATTTTCGTTTCGGGGCAGACGGTAGAAAAAGTGGACAATTTTTGCTAGCTCGGAAGCGTGGTTACAGCAGATGGTGGAGCGGATGCCTTATTGATGTGAGACAGTACATCAGTCTCACATCAATAAGGCTCGGCCAACTTTTTTCAGTTTGACTCCTTTTTCACAAAACAATAACATCTCCAGAAGTACCAAACTCAGGATCTTCGAAACCAATGTAAAATCTGTGCTTCTTTATGGCTGTTCAACTTGGAAGGTGACCAAGGCGATAACAACTAAGCATGGCATTACACTTTGCGTTTTTCTGCAGCAAGAGGAATTCCGCAAAAAAAAAACGCATTATCGCAGAAGAAGAGAAACGCGTACATTATATGGAACGTTTTACGCTGCAGTTTTCTGCCGCAATCGTAGCAAGTTAAACGACAGCGGGAAGACGCAAAAAAACGCAGCGAAAAGATGAACACACAGTGGTATATGAAACGCATTACAGCATCGGTTTTTTGGTTCAACGATATACTAGAAACGCATGCACCCAGTGAGGAAATTAATACAGTGTATCTATTGAGGACTGGTTGAAGTTGTATCGACCTCCCAACTCCTACCTACTACGATATATTGCAACAAAAATAAAACCATCGATATCTTCACTGGGATATATTTTGAACGTTTTATTTCTTTCACAAGCTTTTCCCACAGAAAAACGCAATGTCTAAATATCGGGTCCTCTTCTTTTACGACAATGCGTTTTTCTACGGGATTGCTATTCCTGCAGAAAAACGCAAAGTGTAATACCAGGCTAAATTGCAAACTTTCGTGAACCAGTGTCTTCGGCGCATCTTACACATACGCTGGCCGGAGGTCGTTTCTAACGACGACCATCCCGTTCTTTACTGGTCAGGACAGGATATACACCTCCATCAAAAGGCGAAAGTGGTCACACACTCCGAAAAGGGCCGCAAAACATTGCAAACAGGCTCTCGATTGGAACCCACAGGGAACCGATGCAAGTCGCCGCGTTGGACGATCTAGAAACACCTGGAGAAGATCAGTTGAGGTCGAGGGTAAGTCATTAGGCAAATCGTGGCGTGGTTAGTGCCCTATGCCCCACAAGGGGTTGACAGAATCCAGAGAGAAATCTGGTTTCTAATCATTTGAACTTATTTAATTCGAATAAAGAAAAATTGAAAAAAATCATACTCGATTTATTTGAGTGATTTTCTTTTCATTTGTTTTCTAGTCATTTAATCGTTTACTTTGAATTATAATTATAGAATTGTTTAACTTTTACAATAGTAATTACAGTTAATTAATTAAGTAAATAAATAAATAAATAAATAAATAAATAAATAAATAAATAAATAAATAAATAAATAAATAAATAAATAAATAAATAAATAAATAAATAAATAAATAAATAAATAAATAAATAAATAAATAAATAAATAAATAAATAAATAAATAAATAAATAAATAAATAAATAAATAAATAAATAAATAAATAAATAAATAAATAAATAAATAAATAAATAAATAAATAAATAAATAAATAAATAAATAAATAAATAAATAAATAAATAAATAAATAAATAAATAAATAAATAAATAAATAAATAAATAAATAAATAAATAAATAAATAAATAAATAAATAAATAAATAAATAAATAAATAAATAAATAAATAAATAAATAAATAAATAAATAAATAAATAAATAAATAAATAAATAAATAAATAAATAAATAAATAAATAAATAAATAAATAAATAAATAAATAAATAAATAAATAAATAAATAAATAAATAAATAAATAAATAAATAAATAAATAAATAAATAAATAAATAAATAAATAAATAAATAAATAAATAAATAAATAAATAAATAAATAAATAAATAAATAAATAAATAAATAAATAAATAAATAAATAAATAAATAAATAAATAAATAAATAAATAAATAAATAAATAAATAAATAAATAAATAAATAAATAAATAAATAAATAAATAAATAAATAAATAAATAAATAAATAAATAAATAAATAAATAAATAAATAAATAAATAAATAAATAAATAAATAAATAAATAAATAAATAAATAAATAAATAAATAAATAAATAAATAAATAAATAAATAAATAAATAAATAAATAAATAAATAAATAAATAAATAAATAAATAAATAAATAAATAAATAAATAAATAAATAAATAAATAAATAAATAAATAAATAAATAAATAAATAAATAAATAAATAAATAAATAAATAAATAAATAAATAAATAAATAAATAAATAAATAAATAAATAAATAAATAAATAAATAAATAAATAAATAAATAAATAAATAAATAAATAAATAAATAAATAAATAAATAAATAAATAAATAAATAAATAAATAAATAAATAAATAAATAAATAAATAAATAAATAAATAAATAAATAAATAAATAAATAAATAAATAAATAAATAAATAAATAAATAAATAAATAAATAAATAAATAAATAAATAAATAAATAAATAAATAAATAAATAAATAAATAAATAAATAAATAAATAAATAAATAAATAAATAAATAAATAAATAAATAAATAAATAAATAAATAAATAAATAAATAAATAAATAAATAAATAAATAAATAAATAAATAAATAAATAAATAAATAAATAAATAAATAAATAAATAAATAAATAAATAAATAAATAAATAAATAAATAAATAAATAAATAAATAAATAAATAAATAAATAAATAAATAAATAAATAAATAAATAAATAAATAAATAAATAAATAAATAAATAAATAAATAAATAAATAAATATATAAATAAATAAATAAATAAATAAGTAGATAGATCAATAAATAAATAAATAAGTAAATCAGTAAATAAATAAAAAATTAACTAAATAAATAAAAAAAATAAACAAATAAATAAATAGATAACAGCATCGTGAGCAGCAAAACTGAACTAATCATAGCAATTCAACTTTTGCAAATCTATCCAGCACGATCGCATCGTAAAATTTCTTGCCCAGTCGATCGTTACACATACTTATGGCATTTCATCGTGAAAGTCTCTTCAGAGTACATGCCAGGAACTGTGTGAGAGTATTTCAGAAATCCATAGAAGCTTAGCCAGAAAGCTCAAATTTCCACCACCTGAAATATTTTCTAACGGCTTGTTTTGTTTTAGTTTTTGCTTCTTTTTTAGCCCATGTCAGTCGCATAATCAAAAGTAAAATATCCTATTATTTGCTATAAAAATGTATTCAGCTTTTGCAAACTAACTCTTGTTGTGATGGGACTCCATCGCTCGGGTAATTAGCTAGAAGTTCCACTTTGGAGAGAGAAGGGATCTTTAGTCGAGAGAATATTAGGAGGCCGGCATAAGGGGGATGCCGCTGGCCAAAAATACAAGGTAAGCCGACTGATAGGCTATACCTTTCTGCCACTATAGGCAGTTACCTTAAGGTGCCGACTGATAGGCACTCCAATGGTGATGGTAGGTGCCAAAGAATAGGCACTCTATAAGTTGGTTTGAGGGTGCCGCCAAATAGGCACTCCTAAGGACAGTAAACGTTGGTATGATTCAAAATAGACTGTATTTTCTTCTATCCGTTATTCCATATTTATACACAATTTTCTTAATACTAAATTGCTTACGTCTACAATTAATCACCTGCATTGATTGTCTCTATAGTAGAAAAAATGTAAATACAAAGTTCAATCATAGGTGCAAGCGGAAGAATATAGAATAAGAATGCGAATAAGAGTGGTGGTGTCAAATTACAAGTACGAAATGTGATTTCGTATGAAGAATAAAATATAGGTAGAAAAATGGAATTTGGGGTAATGATGATTAGTGAGGAATAGACATATGGATGAATATAGTTATGTGGAAGTATAGATATATTGATGATAGATAGATGACAGATGATGTAGTGTATGTACACTACACTGTTTAATTCTAACAGATAGCCTAAATTTTACAACGCGTCAATTTGGAAAGAATCGACTTTCCCATCAGTTTTTTTCGGAAATAAGTAGATGACGGTGTATTACTGATTAAAGTATTTAAAGAATAATTTTGTAGTTCATTCGATTCCCTACAACAGAAAAAAATAGAACTCAATTCGATAAACCAGAACTAATTTATCTTCAAAAGAATGACAAGTCGGGGATTTTATGAACACCTTCTTGTTGGGAATTTCATGCCAATATCATAATTTAATGGGATGAAAACTAAGGCTAATTACGATACAAAGTGCCCCAAAGTACATTACTTTATACATTTTTTTTTTAGTTTATACATCGATCGAAAACATGAGAGAAAAATCGTGTCGTTTTTAAATTTGGTAAAATTAATGACGGCAGAATATATGCTCCAAAGTCCGCGTTGATACGTGGTTAGTAAGTGTAAGGAAAAGGGGGCCGAAGTCAATTTTGAAGTTTTGAAGTTGAATATTTCTCTACAAGGACACCCTTGTAAGGAAAGTAGCCTTGGTTTCCATCCGATTGAACTGAATTTTTACAGAGGTGTTTAGTGAAGTCAGGCAGTCAGTCACCCAAATTTCTGTTTGTCTACTTTCATTCGATGGGGCGTTATTGGTATGTTTGCAATAATAATACTTGTAGGGGAGTGAGGCGTATCTTTAGTCCGATCATGCCCAGTTACGGTGCCAACTAATAACATCTCAATAAGAATATTTGACCAAATGTTCATGTCGCTAACTGTATTCAATCGGAAGTTTTCGGTTCGTTTTTTCTTGTGCGGAAATCAATATAACCTGCCTATCCTAGTTTATCGCCAAGATCTAGAGTATAATCTACCATTTTATGGTCTAAAGTATAATCGTTTTGTAGAAAATTTTATGTTCTTAGATTCGTCCTTGGGACATTTTTTTGTATAATCCTTTGTTTTAAAAAGAATCGAGGAAAACTGAAAAAAGGTCTTTTGACCCCGTTTTCCCTACACTCCCGAGCCCTCTTTAATCGGGGAATTTGGAACATTTATTTAGGGGACTGTTCCGAACAATTGTGCAAAATTTCTGAACTATTTATTTTATATAAAATATTATATATATTTTTCCTATTTTTTGTTCCTAGCCTGTACAATAAGATGCGGGTTAAAGGGTTAAATGTTCATTTTTAGTCCGATGTGTACACTTTCGCTGGAGGATAAATCGGTCCTAGATAATTGTATCGAATTTATTTATTTTTTCCAAGATTGTCGGAAAACGAGTGAGCTACGAAATCCCTTTTTTGAAACTTTATCAAGAAATGCACCGACTTATTTTCCAAATCATATCGACTTAATTTCGAAAAAAAAGTTCAAACAAAAATTTTTTTCAGCTTGGACGCTTTGTAAAATTTTCCGTGTTTGTTACAACTAAACAGTTTGTTTACAATAGTTGAAGATAATTTTATAGCGAATAATTGGATATTTTACTTTTGATCATGCGACTGATGTGGACTGAGATAGAAGCCAAAAAAAGTAACACAAGGAAAAATACCGTTGGAAAATTTTCCAGGTGGTGCAAATTTTAATTTAAACTTCCTGGGAAAGACTCTATCGATTTCTAAAACAATTCCAGACAGTGCCTGACATGCACTCTGAATTCACCAACTGCCTGGCATAACACGACGCTTCAGCTTTACACGAATTATATAAATACATATCGCATTTGCAGTCATCAGCTCTAACTATGAATGTCGTATGACGTCTTAAGATTCATCCTTCACTTTGACTATGGTCTCTCGAGACGCTAACAAATCTTACTGGATTTTTGTGCTAACTATAATAATCTTATCTTTTAATGTTAGGAGGCCGGCTGCTGAGGCATAAGTATGATGTTTGGCAGGCTTCGAGTGTTCGAATCCCGCCGTCCTCCCCTGTGTTGTAAGGCGCTAGAGTAAGCCGCTACCTTTCCCGACTTGTTGCAGGTATAGTATGTGGCTAAATGGCCAGGAGGTGCACACTAGCAGCATGCATCGTTCGAAACCAATTTATGGTAGATAGATAGATAGATATAAAAATTCGAGCTACTTTCCTAGCAGGAAGGCACTGCGACCATAAAGATCTATTGTGCCGTAGCTCATTAATCCAAAAGACCGTCCACCCTTCTAATAAAGGGCAGTAAGTCTTTAGCAGGAATCAACCTGAATTCTGCAGTGCTGATAGTAGCCTGCCCGAGGAGTGACATCCTAAAACGCGCGATGGCGGGACATTCGCACAAGATATGCTTGGTCGTTTCCACGTCTTCCAGACAAAGACGGCATTCAGTCTCGCTTGACAGACCCATCTTGTTCAGGTGATATCTGACCAGGTGATGGCCAGATAAGTACCCCACTAGGAGTCTTAGGTGGGTTCTACTCATTTGAGTAAGGCTCAGGTCCATGAAAACGACTGGATGATCCTTGTCTTGCAAGTTCATCCGCAGCCTCGTTCCCCTCAATGCCCCGGTGGCCTGGCACCCAACACAAGAAGACTCGGTTATTGGTTGCCAACAGTTGAAGGAGATTGTAGCACTCCTTCACCAGTTTTGATGAGACCTTAAATGAGGAGAGCGCTTTTATAGCTGCTTGGCTGTCTGAGTAGATAGCAATGTGAGCGCCGCGAAGTCCAGTTTCCAAGATTACCCTGGCGCAGACCTCAATGGCGTGGATCTCAGCTTGAAAAACGCTGGGCGAGACTCCCATTGCGATCGAAATCCTGGTGTTGGGTCCAAAGACACCTGCACCAACACCCTGTTCTGTTTTAGACCCATCGGTGAACCACTTGATATATCTAGGGTCTGGACAGGGTGTGCCATTTACCCATTCAGAGCGGTTAGGGATGAGGGCTGAATATTTTCTGCCGAAGCAAACCTCCGTGATCATGTAATCTGATCTCAAGCAGATCTGCAAATCAGGAATTTGATTCAGAATGCTCATGTGACCGCTTTCTTCACTACGCACATCGGAAGTTAAACGAAGTCTGAGAGCATTTAGAGCTGCTGATTCTTGAATGAATATATGCAACGGAGTAAGTCCAATAATCGCCTCCAGGGCTGGCGTAGGACAAGTGCGCATAGCTCCAGTGATGCCAAGGCAGGCAAGGCGTTGAAGCTTATTGCACTTCAGTAAGACAGAAGATTGCTGAGTTTTCGGCCACCACACAAGCGCTGCGTAGGTCACCATAGGCCGCACCAGCATGGTGTATAACCACTCAATTATCTTTGGGGTGAGCCCCCATGTCCGTCCAAAGAAACTTCTGCAAGCCCACATTGTGCGTGTGGCTTTGCCAAGTACATTATCTATGTGGGTATTCCAGGTGAGTTTCGAGTCTAGAGTTACCCCGAGACATTTAACTTCAGTGGAATAATCTAAGGTCGTGCCGCCTAACGAAATTGGATCCAATGTTATGTTTCGTTTTCGTGTGAACGGCACAACGACAGTTTTCTGTGGGTTTACATGTAAGCCCACAGCCACACACCAGTGTAGAACTATGTCAAGGGCCGACCTCATCACCTCAGTGATGGTAGATTCGAATTTGCCCCTGACTATGATAGTTAAATCATCCGCGTATCCGATAGTAAGATAACCGCACTCATTAAGCGTGGAAATCAGCTCGTCCACGACCAGGGACCACAAAAGGGGTGACAGAACGCCACCTTGTGGACAACCCTTTACGGCATTCACGCAAATGGATGTACTGCCTAGAGTTGAGTGAATATCCCGTCCCCGGAGCATGGCATCTATCCATGCAATGGTAGCGGGCGGGATGTCCCTGAGTTCCAGTGCTCTGGAAATGCACTCGTAGCCGGTATTATCGAAAGCCCCCTCAATGTCAAGAAACGCGCACAGCGCGATTTCCTTTTCACTGAGGGACTTTTCGATTGTACTGACAAGGCTATGCAAGGCGGTTACTGTTGACTTACCCTTCGTGTACGCGAATTGCATACGATGTAGAGGGCTCGACAGTTCCATCTTGTGCCTGATATGCAAATCAAGCAACTTTTCCATGGTTTTAAGGAAGAAGGAAGTAAGGCTAATCGGTCTATAGGATTTGGGCATATGTTCCGGCTTATTGCCCGCTTTGGGTATGAAGACCACATTAACTTTCCTCCAAGGTTGTGGTATGTACCCTAGGGTGTAACTTGCCCTAAAAAGTTCGATTAGCGGAGTTATTATGATCTCCAAGCTGTTTTGTAACAGAGCGGGGAAGATGCCGTCTACTCCGGGAGCTTTAAATGGCTCAAAGGATTCTATCGCCCATTTTACTTTGTCCATGTCAAAGATGACCCCCGATAAACTGCGAGCTCGGCTTACGGGAACCCGTTGGGGCCTCGCAGTTGGGCAGGGGTCACCATCAGACAGTACGGACCCTGGGAAATGGGTCTGAAGAAGCAACTTTAATGTTTCTTCTGAACCTTCAGTATACGAACCGTCTGGTCTCAATAGAAGGCCGACCCCGTTTGCTGAGTCTTTGGAAAGGGCTTTGTGAAGGCGCGCCGCTTCCGGTAGCGACTGAATGCTCTCACAATGTCTTTTCCAGCATTCTCGTTTGGAATGCCTAATGAGTTTGTTGTACTCGGTGAGAGCAGTTCTGTACTCATCCCACCTATTGAAGCGCTTGGCTTTGTTGAACATCCTCCTAACTTTAGCTCGCTTGCGGGCCAATTCCTCGTTCCACCAGGGTACTTTACGCCCCGACTCCACCGAACGTGAAACGGTACTATCTCTGTAGGAGGAAGTTAAAATTTCATTGAGCTCCTCAGCTGCAATCTCAATTTCCCCTGTAGTGCTTATGGGGCTGACCAGTAGTTCCGCTTTGGAGCTAACTAGTTCACGGAATTTAATCCAGTTAGTTTTCCTTGGACAAAAAGTATCCGAGCGAATGTCAGATTGTCCTAGGATGTCAAATCTGATGTGCCTATGATCTGAAAGAGACACTTCGTCCGACACGTGCCAGTTCGCAATGAACCTGGAGAAGAAACCGCTAGCAAGGGTAATGTCGAGTACCTCTGCCCTTGCCGCAGTGACAAAGGTAGGTTTGTTTATGGTAATAAAATGCCAACTAAGGCTTTTGCACTGAAGAAAGGAGTATGTCGCTCCCGAAATATATATATACGAAATAAACAAAATTTGTAGTTTGATAAAGCTGCGTCTCCTTCTCCAACTACAAACATCGAAAAATATCTAACATACTCGTACACATGGAAATAGTTGACGCGCTATATCCCACTAGAGGTTAGGGCAAATAGTACTACAATATAAACATTTTAATAGTCCCCGTATTATTTCACATATACATAGTATGTATTATTCAGTCAATTCTTCCAAAAGAAATTGTCATTTTCTTTCACACTGTGCAATTTCATTGAAAATTTATGCCATGTCATAAATATTTACGAATGTATATTTCTGTGGTTCGCTACCCGAGAGCGGAAAATTTCATCAAGAATTAACCATACAGATGACTTATTACACCATATGTGAACAAAAAGATAAACCAGTTAATCAACATACGACTATGAGTTAATACGATGAATTCGTTGTTATCTAAATATAGTACTAAGGGTAAATATTTTACATAGAGTCGGCAATTAGTTTATCTTTATGATTAAAAATTTCTCCAAATTTAGTGGGCCTAATTTCGCCACGATGATTATGATCAGCTCATGTTTTATATGCTTAATTGTATTAGAGTATGCTATTCATCATCTACAATACATAATTTGTTATTTATTTGGAAAGGTGCAGTATTAACGTGCATGTGTCCTGGTGTTTAGATTACTAAAAAATATACTATAATACTCGTATATGATAATACTCGTATATGTGTTTGAAATTTTTAAAATTATTTAATATAAAAATATGAAATTATTGCAAATAGGGTCCACCGTGGTCATCATCAGCTATACCAAATATTTCAATTATACATAAATATGTAAATAATATCATTCAAATAAATTAAAATTACCACTGTGAATATAAAATACAATCATGGATAATGGAAGAATGATCAGCCTGAGTGCGGATATGTGGGCACAACATTCCATAGATATATATGATTTTATTTGAAGAGTGGCGAGAAACTGCTCAAAGTTATAATACCTTCATGGATTACGACATGGGTATGGTGACATATACTGATCGGAGTGATGGGCTGCAACACAGTAAAAAATTACCTAGCGAAAATTCACCGATGCGGTGTGTCATTATAACATTTTTCTTCGGTGTAAATGAAAAACTTTCTGTGCGGATATTATTTTTGCACCTTTAGGTGAATTTCAAAATATCTTAGATGGATGGAAAATTATCTATTAAAACGGTTAAAACAAATTATCCACACGGAGAATCACTGGATATATTAATTCTCGGCAAAAAAACTAGAACACCAACCAATGTCACAGCGGGACTTGAAACCATAATTGGAAGGAAGAAAACATCGGACTGACAACGCCTCAACGTACTAAGCTACCGACTCACTGATACGATAATACGTGTTTCGGAAGAAGAATAGAGCCAATATGATATGAATATTTTCACCACCCATTGGAATAATAACTAATTTCTGATTTTGGTTATGTACTTTTTGTAACCATATTGTATTTACACCAGGCAAAGGTATTATTTTTTAAACACCTATCGTGTTGTGAAAGTGTTTAAAATCAAAAGTTTTCGAACCATCAATACTGAAAAGGAAGCTGGCACTTTGAAGAATAATAAAATATTCTAGTATCTCTGTCAGGATCATCTCTGCAGGGTCAGTCAACCGCAAAAAAATGTGTTACTTTTTTATAAACTCTCCCCTGAAGTATGCGCTCAACCGACAATGAATGATGTCTATCTCCCGAATAAAAAACTCACTTGGTGTACTACTCAATTGCCCTAACGCCTTGTGGGGCATAGCGCGTCAACTGTTCCATGTGGCCCAGTTGACGTTTTGCTGACATAAACTGGTTTCGGAGAATGCAGTTCCCAACATGCACCTCCTGCACATCCATGGCCACGAACGTCGTCGTGGACGGGATTCGAACCCGAAACGCCGGTAGTCAAACATGAGACTTGGTGTCAATATTATACTTACCATAACCGTCAGGCACCAGCAATTTTCATACTTCAGTCAAAGTATAAAAAAAAGCTCATATTCAGAATAATTACCCTAAAGCTGAATTTTGTGGCGTAAGGTATAGTGATCGGAGCGTAAGTAAATCAGCTTGCGTCTAAAAATATTAGGCGGAAGACAAAAGGGTGCGGGAAGGGGGAAGTTGTTTTTTAATTGAGTATAGGCATGTGGCGTGTCATATCACAGTTGAAACTTTGCCCTTTGTTGGTGGCATCAGAATGTTTCCTTAATCCGCAAAATACCTCCTATCTCTTGATATTTTTTTTTTTTTGTACGTGTAATCTAAAGGGTAAGTGATCTCAAAAAATGAAACATCAAATATTATTGCTGTGTCGAAAACTTTTGACTTAAAACACTCTCAACCGTATACTCAGTGGGGACAGACATTTTGGTATGAGGTCTATAATTCAATCAGGGCCACAACGGCCCTAATGAATGGCATTGAGTTACCATTTGTCCATCTAATTAGATCTTTCAGTAATCATGGAAATGCAAACAGAGTTAGCTTTAATTGAGGAAATCCATCCAAAAACAAAAGTGGCGGACAATATATTTACAGCACTGGTCACTGTAGAGAGTGCATTTGACTATGGGTGTTGTAATGCACCATATCCTAGTAGTGCTGCTTTCAGCAGCAGATCGAAGGCAGCACCTGATGAGTAGCGATCTGTTGGTGGTACGAATCCAGAGGCCGGGGGTCCCATTACACCCAGACCCCGATGTGCACGCGAGGGCATCTGCGAAGTCCGCCAACCATTCCATTCATTTTTACATCTCATGTTTGTATTGTCTTCTCCAGGCCTGTGAATTTTTATTAATACGTAAAGAACAGGGGCAACAAGCGACGAACCCCGCTCACGTCACCCAAACTGAGCTACAGCAAGCATAGGCCGCTACTTAGCTCGTTGAAGGGCCTTTTTCTTCGCCAGATGACACGGACCTACCTTCACGATCATTATGCTATCTTAGGCCCCGTCTCCACAGGCATCTTCGGGTCCTCACCAAACTGTCCGTTACATATTTAGCGCCCAAAAATTCTGGTAAAGAACGGGTTCTTTTTAGTTCTTCCATCGATTTGCATCACCACAAGCACAGTAAAGCTACTTGCTCTAAGTCTTTGGACATTCTGACTTAACGTGTTTTCCTCTCAAGTAGCAGTGCTTTCCTCTACAGCCACCCCATCCTTCCTATAGAGTAGTTTATCTTTATACCCTTCACGAATGGTGATAGAGTATAATAACTTTGTCATGAAGTTTGCAACGCACAGAAGGACCGACCATATAAACTATATATATTCTAGATCAGTGTGATGAGATTAGTTGATTAAGCTTTGTCCGTCTGTCTGTTTGGTTCTATGCAAACTATTCCCTCAGTTTTGAAGCTATCGAGCTGAAACTTTTTACAAAGCCTTCTTTCTATTGCACGCTGTATATATTTCGGAACCAACGGAATCGGACCACTACGTCATATAGCTGCCATAGGAACGATCGGTCCAAAAATTCGTCTTTGTGAGAAAATCTTTTTTATTTCTAAGGATATATTTTTCAAATTTCACACTAATTAATTTGGTTGATATCTAACTACTCTGTCATATACACAGTTAAAAATCTCGGTATTTTTTTTAAACCTGGTCTTGGACTACCACCATTTTTAATAATTTTAATTCTATAATCTAAACCCTTCCAAAGTTTACTTCTATTTTAAACCAAATTTGTAATAAATTCTAATACAATTCAAAGTTTACTTCCATTTTAAAACAATTTGTAATAAATTCTAATACAATTCAAACCTTTTTGTGTTCTTTTTGTTCTCGCATTAGTTTCTAATCTAAGTTTGATTAAAAGGTAAACCCCACAAAGTATATTTTTTAAGTCTCAAGTCTCACTATAACTACTCGCAGTCAGCTCAAAATATTATGCTGCGTGGCCGAGTGGTCTAGGTCGCAACTCTACAACACGGAGTTCACAGGTTCGATGCTGCGTCATGGCGAAAAAAGTTAAAAATTAGCTGGCTAACTTGCGATGGGCTTAATAAAGGATTTGGAAGTTTAGAAAATTGAAAAAAAAAAATAATGGAGAAAAAACTTAGAGGAGTTAAAAAAACGCAGTAAAATTAATATTTTTTCATAGATTATAATATCTGTAGATTAAATTTTAAACCAACAATTTGATTAAAAAAATAATGCCAGACAAGTTTAATATTTAAACCAGTGAAGTTTACGGAAGCAATTGTAATACTTTCATTTTATTAAAATCTAATACAATTTTGGTGTCGTCATATATGTAACCCGAATTAGCATTGATAATAGACCAGGATTTTTAACTGTGTAGCTGTCATAGGAACGGCTGTCCCAAAAGCAAGTTTTTGTTAGAACAACTTTTTATTTCTGAAGATATCTTTACCAAATTTCATATTATTCAATCATATTTGCTGCCAAATCACATTCCTAAATTTGATTGAAATCGGCCCATTATTTCTCTCATATATTTTAGGAACTGCAAAATCTGAACATGTTTTACTACTAATTTCAAAGTGACAAATGTACCATAAGCCGAAACGAAGGGTATCATACCTTCGGCAAGCTAGCCGAAGGTTAGCTTGTTTTAGTTTCAGTTCAGCCAGGCATTCCTGGCGTTCGTTTGTTTTTTGTGGTTTAGTCACGTACCTAAGACCTTCATAAATGCTTTTAATTACCGGCATTTGGAGCATCTCCGGTGTCCGGCAAAAGCGCGAAGTAGTCTACTGCAGTATATGTCGTGTAGTATGATCGTTTTATAATAGAAGATCACGATTTTTTTTTAATTATGAAATCGAAACAATACTTACACACCAGGGAAAAATATGTTATTTGCTATTTGTTCCCGATGGTGATGCTCAGTTGCACTGGCTTAATTTCTTGATTGAAACATTATTTTCATTTTGTCTTCGTTGATGAGGAGTTGTCCTACTTCTTTAGCAGTCATGTTAAAGTTATGTAATAAGTATGCAGTTTTTTAGCAGCAGATAGGCATCGAGTCATGATGTAAATATCACATGCATAGACTACTAATTTTGTCGACTTAAGAAGTAATATGACTCTGATATTATCCTAACGCGAAATAGGTCTACAGTTCGAGCACACCCAGTCAAAATTATTACAAACGGGCCGAAAGTAAGAGGAACTGCTATTGGCGGAAGAAGTGGGGAATACAAAGATAGCCATTTATATAAATCAAACCGAAATGAAGAGATGTCGACCTAGTTACAAAACTCCGAAAAGCGTGAAATTGAATTAAACAATTTAAATTGTTATTATTTAGTAATACAAAATGTATCGTTTCGAAATATCTATAATTTAAGTGACTGAAAACTTCGCTTATATAAAAAAACATCACCCGATAAATCGCGATAAATTCATCCAATACAAAGTAATCAAATTGTTTATTGCTCTTGTCAAAAACCCGACCTTTTCGACAAAAACGACTTTTGTCTGTCTGCTGATTTTTGAAAGCCACATTTGATTTTTATTTTCTGAATCCATTTATAATACAATTTCAAATAGAATGATATTTTCCTGGTTGTGAGATAATAATACCACTTTAAATTCGAATCTTCAATGGAAAAATAAATACAGATTTTATAACGTTCTTCAAATCTATAGAAGTTTGCAAATTCTACGAAAGGTGCCTCAATATGTTGGCTTTCGAATGGTATTTCATTTGTATGGTTCTTGGTTTGAAAAGTTTATGATATTGGTTTTCGAGTCATAAGCGAAAAACAATTTTTTTTTACCGCTGAACGCCCACTAGCGCTTCAACCATTCATCTGACCAAAAAGCTATTTAGGAGTTTTTTTTGTAGAAAATTCGATACAGTTTATTTTTGTTCTTTTTATTCCAAAAGTTATCATTTTCAAAGATATAGGGGTAAATAAAAAAAAATTAGCAATTTTTGGCAGTTTTCTCAGAACGCATCACTTTTCGAGGTGGCAAAGTTGAAATTCGGATTCAACACCCCAAAATACATAAACCAAAATTGAGAAAAAACTTCTATATTTTTTTCCTGCATCCGCCCTTCATTCACACGTGAGTTCTAGACTAGAAGGTGGCTAGATTAGAAAATACCTTTAACATTCACGTGTAAAGCTTTATAAAAATCTATTTACAAGTTGTATTTTATATTTAATTTTCTATAATGTAAATAAAACGGTTAAGTTTAATTGGAGACATCCAGAATAACAAAAAAAAAAGGTTACTTGTGCAATAACCGTCATCAAACTCCACTCCCTTCGTTTGTTTTCAAATTGCATACAGTTTAAAACTATGTATATATTTTTCGCTCCGTTGCTAAATATATCACGTAGAGTATAATAAAGTGTTTGTACACAAACAATTGTCGCAACTCAAAAATTTGTAATCTCGACAGTGATATGAGTCTTAATCAGCACCAGATAAACTTGATACTTTTAATTTACTGTGGAAACAAACAGAACATCAAAATCTGGGAGCATTTTTTCAATCTCATTACTTTTACGATTGACTTACAGATATCATCCTTGTTTTCGTCAGCCATGTCGAATTGAAAATTGAGGTTGTAAACAAACTATCTGGCACAGTATTGTAACACTTATTTTTTTAAACTAACAACAGCTATTTCCGGAGTTGTAAAATATTTTGCCAGTAAATTGACACCACCCGTTTCACTCCCGGTTGTTATTT
Source organism: Chloromyia formosa (assembly GCA_964017055.1). Classification (NCBI taxonomy): domain Eukaryota; kingdom Metazoa; phylum Arthropoda; class Insecta; order Diptera; family Stratiomyidae; genus Chloromyia; species Chloromyia formosa. Next base: position 42,973,071 of record OZ024814.1, on the reverse strand, counting down.
TTTCAAGGCAAATCACGTTAGGAAACAAATTTGACGCGCACGGCCTAAGAATAAGCGTTTTGAATATCACGTCGCAAATATACTACTAGTCACCTGTTGAATTCAATTTTCCAACTTCGCCGCCAGGCATGCTTCTTGTCTTATCTTGAAAGGTATGCTTTCCCAATATCTTATTCGCAGGCTTTGTATAGATATGAAACGGCATATGTACGGCTTAAAAGAATTGAGTACGTTTTTTTTTTGACGATTATCATTTATTTGGGGATACACTGTCTTCCGCCGATTACTTTGGGGCCTTCAAATTGCGAATGATATCCGTATGTTCGACAAGTAATTAAACTTTTATTAAATAAATTTTGATAAATTCTGATTACCCATTGCAATGTTGTTCAACGTTAAGCAAGATTTATGGGCGTATATATCAGATATAATGTAAGTGTTTTGTGAACATTTGTCTTATCAACAAGAATGAATTGAGACCTAATGCTGAAAGGCTTTGTAAATAAAAATGTTGATTTTGATAGGCTGGACGATAGTATCTACTAGGAATTCCCGAGCAGGCTTGGCTCAAAATTCTTTGTTCTAAAGAATATGCATTAGATAAAAACAAACTGTGTATATGTACATATATAGTCGATTACGATCGAAAAAATATAATGGGGGCAATAAACTAGTGATTTTTTATTTTTCAATACACACAGCAAAACAAAGGGCTACTTTAAAATGTCTAAAATTCTTACTGAAGAATAAGAAAGACATGAAGGACGTTTTTGATGTAATAGTAGGAAGGGTAAAAAGTATAAATGATTTTTAAAATTTAATTTCTAAGATAAAGGTTAAACACTTATCAGAGGTAATTTTTTCAAAGGACAAGGATAAATGGGCTGTTGAGTCATTTGAGCCACTTGAGGCTTCTGGAGCACATGGCATATTCCCCGCCCCTCTGCAGAATACTACATCATCTCTCCGCTAATTGCACTTTTCAGGGCAAGTTATACGCTGGGCTATGTACCACAACTATGGAGGAAAGTGAACGTGGTGTTCATACCCAAGGGTCATAACAAGCCGGAGAAATCGCCTAAATCCTTTAGACCGATTAGCTTGACTTCCTTCCTACTTAAGACTATGGAAAGACTGCTTGATGTGCATATCAGGCACTTGATAGAATTCTCGAATACTTTACATCGAACGCAGTGACTGTATAGCCAGAGCTCTGAAACTTAGGAGCATACCGGCTGCTACCATTGCCTGGTTTGCACCATGCTACGTGGGCGAGAGATACATGCTGCACTTGGCAGCACTTCGATATGCATTAGTGCTGTAAGGGGATGCCTTCAGGGAGGCATTCTGTCGCCATTCTTATGGTCCTTAGTCATCGACGAGTTGCGGTAGTCAAACATGAAACTGATGCCTGAGCACACTGCGCTACCGGTCGAATTGAAAAAACGACCATTTTATAGGCAAGAAAACAGACTTTTTTTTTCTTACCTACGCCATTTTGTTAGATTTCGATATTTTTCGAAAACCTTACGTCAGGAAATACCTTCCAGTTTAACGGCATTTTTTCATTTCGGTTTTAGCTACTCAATCGGCCGGAGTCATGTCAGCAGCGGAGAAACTTTTTTTTTTTGGGGCTTCCGAATCCAGCGCATAAGTCGCTCGGATCCCAGTACTTATTTATGAAAAAACGATGTAATATATGCCAAATATAACCAAATATATTCTTAAATTTCCAAAACATTTAATTGAGTACTTTTTTTTCAAAAAATTCCCGAAAATCACCCAAATTTTCAGCATTCACACTGGTATAGCCACTTATTGTACAATCAATGATGATTTTCGGGTCTAGAAAATTAACGTCAGATTTGTTCGTCTTGGATGACTGTTTGATCAAGTTGACGTTTTGTTCGTGAGTATATAACCAGTCGAAAAATCGATTTTGGTTAAACTGCGGCGAAATCGCGGCCACAATCGTTGAAAGAATGTCACTGGGAAGTACAAGTGAATGTGAATATTTCGGCTTGTACTTAATGCCAATAAAAATCACAACATTTCAATTTTTTATTTGGCCTGAGCACCCGTCACAAAACCAATGAATTTCCTTCGTATCTGCTGAAATGTTTTTTGATAAATAATCATGCAGAAACGAAACGACATCATTGGGACTTTTTAGTGCCTGGCCCTCGTGGTACGAAAAAAAGTTGCCTTATTAGTCTTTAAGTTATGGACACAGAATTCGGATACCCAGAGCTGCCAAACAAAAAATTTCTTGCACTGGAAGGTGCGGCAAAGGCAAATTTTGCATGAAGTCGAAGGTAAGTGCTTCAACGCCATTTTCTGTTCACACTCGACTGTTCTCTGGTCTTAAAAAAAAAAAAAACCTTTTTCCTCGTCGCTTGTGAACCGATAGCCCCGCCGTAGTGGCTATATTCTAAATTCTGTTATATTTTTTCAATGTGGAATCATAAAACTTGTACACAGGCAACTTTGACAAAAGATACATCACAGAGAAAAGAAAATATCCCAGGTCTAACCACTTTTACTCATAATTCCCAGAGCTACCTTGTTTCGCTAATGACCTGAACCAGTTCGGCTATTGTATATAGAGCAAACGAAAAAAAAGTTGATGGAAAAGGAAGTGTGAAATCCAAAGAAAAACCCATTTGGATTTATACATATTTGTATTTTGAAAAGGGGGTACCCCCTTTTCGAAATAAATGCAAATTTCACTGCCATTTTGTTCCTTTAAAAAGGAGTGAGTTGTCGGTTTGTCAGCCCAAAAGATGCCCGTTGGGGTTTGCAAAATAAAAAATGGCAGCAAAAAAACTTTTTGGAAAAAAATCGGTTATTGGTTATTTAGAAAAAGGGTTACCTCGTTTTGTACAGAATTTTATGTGCTTTGATTCGGCCTTAGGACATTTTTTTTTTTTAGGGGACTGCCTCCAGCAATTGTGCCAAATTTAAAAACTACATGATTTTTTTAATTTTTCGCTCTAGCCTGGACTATTACACCATTTCGACAAACGGTTTTCCAACTTTTTAACTGATTTTTGAAGAAAAAGTCAGTTATTCGACCCTCCTTCAATAACGAGTTTCGACCCCGGAGTTGGTTTTCTTCACGTTTCATGACCCCAGGAATCGACTGGCATCATTTGATTTTTTTAGTGTCCTATCCGCAAAATGGTGTGGACACGATAACAGTCGAACGGAAGTCATAAGCGAGGTGAAACTTTTCCAGTTGATAGATTTCAGTGGGGAGCCGGCTGCTATTGAAATCCAGCACTATTGATAAGCCGATTAAAAAGTTGCAGCTATATAACGGAAAATGTATCTGAGCCTAATAACTTCATAACGGAAGAGGCTATAGCTAAACCAAACTTGCCCAGTAAGTAGACGTAGACAATAAGGACTAGCCTATTATTGAGTTTTAGCAAAAATCCATCAAGCGGTTAAAAAGTTACAGCTATATAACGGCATAATCTTATAAACAAAATAACTACATAACGGAAGAAGGTAGCTCGGCGAAACCTACCCAGTTGATGGATGCTAAGGAGGACTCAACTCCTATCTATGTATGTAATTTCAGAAAAATGCATCAAACGATTCAAAAGTTACAGCTATATAACGGCAAAATTTCTTAAGCAAAATAACTCAATAATGCAAAAAGCTAGTTGAGTGAAACTTTTCTATTTTGCGGGCAATCGTCAAGACTGGGTTCCTATTTAATTTCAGCAACACCAATGAGTCAGTTCCAGAATTACAGCTATATAACCGCAAAATTTTAAGAGCTCAATTAATTTATAACGGAAAAATATATTTGAGCGAAACTTATCTAATTGATGAAAATTAGTGAGGAATAGCTTCCGGTGCAGTTTCAGGAAAATCCACAGTACAGTGGAAAGGTTACAGTAATACAACAGCAAAAAGTAATAAGCAAAGATTTACCTACACGAAAGGCATTTAGTTTATGAAACTTAAAATGAAACTGGAGATAAATTCATATAGTAAAATCAATCGAACAGTTAAAAAGTTTCATCATCTGAAAATATCTCCGCAAATATCGAAATACAAAATTCTGCAGCTGTACCTGGTACTAACAACTGCAGTTGAGTATCCCACCCATATCTTAATTTTACATAAACTCATAAATGATCCCGAATTAGCCCATATAAAAAATCAGTTCTTCTGGCTTCACTGCGCCAGGATTTTTTTTCGTTTTATATTTCCTTTTTATTTTCGGCAACATTTTTCACCCGGTTGTTTTTTTTGTGAAAGTTGTTTTTTCTGTTCTGCGAAATTCCAGGTTATGTTAGTAACTTGTAATGAACCATATTCTTATAGTGCTGCACGGGTAGCCTATTCGAATATTCGAATGCCCACCGACCCGTCAAACAAACAAACTGTTTCGAAAACTTTTCTTTTTTACTGAAGAAACGGCTTTTGCCACTTTGCTTTTGCAATCAAAGCCTATTTGATCCATAAAATTCAGAAAAAAAGGTTGACAACTAACACCAAATACAATAAGCATTCTCATTAGTCACAACATTCAATAAAAAACAAGTATACAAACGAAGACAATACTAGCCGATAAGCTTAAATTACCATTGTACAAGCAGCTACTGCCGTCGATCCTGACAAATGATATTTAATTAATTATTAGTATGTGATGTCCCATTCAATATGAGCCTTGTGTATATCCTTTACCATAAATCAAATCTCGTTAGTGGCAAGAAAACAACCGGTAAACAGCCGTGTGAATCGATAAATTCTACTGCGATATATTGAAGATACATGCGAGTACGTATATGTAGGTACCCCGCACCGAGGAGGATCCCTTGAGTTTTACCTTTCATCGTATTATGTGGGGCTCATTAACACCATTCTGTGTTATGGTCCGTGTCGAATTTATTGTGAGGCATCTAGGGATGATTATTAGCAAAAGGATTGAGTTGTGTGTGCAAACACGTGTACGAATGTATAAAAAAAGTTGACGATAGTATAAATCGGCTAGCCAATACTTATTAAACGTCCCATGAACTTGACCTTTGAGAAAGCAGGTAAAGTCATTGAAAATATAGTAACAAGAATTATTACATAGTTTACTCAGAGAAACGGTGGTTGTATGTTACAATCAATAAATTATTATTAGCTTTATTAATACATAATACTAAATGATATATAGGTACATAATTAGACTACGGCCCATTTTCTCAATGTCCGATTAAACTCTTTGTTAACTACAATAAAAGGGACACAAATTAATCAAAGCTATAAACAGCCCGATAGGCATTTTAGTTTTCTCATACGTCGATTAAACTACCAAGCCATAAAGTGTGGGACTTATCTCAGACCACAATTATGGCAAAATCAGCTGATTTTCTTGGCGGGGTTCTCCCGTCCACGAATCTATTTAGTATTAGTACGGTCTCTTAGCATATTAATTTGAAGCTGAGTTGGTTGCAAATTCTCTTCTATCGAATGAACATTCAGGAACTCTGTCCTTTATGGCCACTTTTATTGTTTTCATTTGAATTGCAAAAGTGAACAGTTCTAGCTGTCAAAATCTCAGCATCCGGTATCAGGTGTTGAATTTTTGTTTAGGATAAATTATCAACCGGAAACCAGGAGTTGGGTTTTGTTTTGGATAAGAGATTAATCGAAGGCTAGGAGACGGTTAGCGTTTATCCGATTAATAACACTAAACAGATATTGAGAAAATCAAATTGTGCTAAATGGCAATTTATTTTTAAGATAAATTTTAATCGGACATTGAGCAACCGGCTCTATAGCCGTGTTCGATTCACCCGAATAAAAATCCATTTCCATATACAGAACTACTGACCGGCCTTTGATCCAGGTTTCATACGGGATCACATGGGAAAGTAAAATGGTTAAATGTCAACTTATTTCTCGGCAATTCGCCCCGATTTATTTGCATATAAGTCCGCTTTCGCCATGCATCTGAATGGTGGCTATTCGAATTCGCTAGTCGCCCATCCGTGACCAGTGCTGATCCTCTGATAATTGGCCCCCTCTTTTTTTTAATTGTGTTTTAAATACTCCAAGGATTTAAAAAAATTTCAAGTTAATGATTAAAATAGAACAATAATATGATCAGCTTTATTTTTAAAAAATTTCGTTCGGTCGTTGTGTCAGTCAAATCCCGATCCACTATTATTCCAAAGTGCTAGTTTGGGACTATGTTTCAGTTCTTCGAATAGTTCTAAATTATTTATGTATGCCCAAGTCGGATGTTGTGGTAGCGATGCTTCAAATACTTCAGTTCTTCTTACATCGAAGGGGTTTGGCAGCTCTTGGCCGTCGAAAAATGGGTCGTTCCAGTACGAAGAACCGGCTGCCGCAGGAACGACAAGTCAGTCAGTTCTATCGGTTAAAGCAGTTTACAAATCCTCACATTTTAACAGTATTTGAGACTCATTTTTAGAACCTAACGATTTGGAGAGCTGAGAAGAGTCTTATAAGAATCCAAGGACCCAAGTCAAACCATTTTCTTATTCTTGATTCGAATAGAACAATTTTCCTGAAATGGTATAATTTTACATAAATGAGAGTTACTCTTCGGAAATGATCCTGAGAGGTAATAGGTATTAACGGTTTTATCTTGGCTTTCGTAGTCAAACAACTTTCTTTTCCGTCTACGATCCAAGTCATGAAATCATGCATCATCGTCAAAGATTTCAGCAAATCGATTCAGTAGCGGCTGTGATGTCCATTGTTTGATTCTGTGTAGATTTTCTTGTTCAATGTTTACGTGAACTAATATTTCCTATTTCAGAGGGAGCAGAGTCGGAAATAATCTAACGCACTCGGTAGCCGTGTGGTCGCATCTAGAGAATCAGGGATTCATTCCAAGGCGCGTTAATAGAAAATTAGAAACTACACGTGGGTATTATTAGAACTCTCACATGGTCCCAAGCGTATCAATAAGACTGCTCGGATAGGAGGTGCATGCTAGCAACTGCACCATCCAAAATTTAAATGCTATAGAAACATCAACAAGGTATAGCTATGCAAATGATGATGCAGCGCCCATGCTCCTGGAGTAGTCCGGGCAACTAACAACACAGAATCAAAAATAACTACATTTATATAATAGAATGGCAACCACATGGTACGAATTCGGTCCTTATCCTTATGCTTCGTTTAGACGTGAACGCTTCAATGCAATTTTTCAATATTCGGTGCTTGGCTCAGCGTTCACGTCTAAACGAAGAATTAGATTTAATGTAACAGTTGTCGCCGGCAGTTCTTCACTTTCAAGCCATTTTCTGAAAGTCCTTCAAGCAACAGATCTGTGAGCCCTTTACCTGTACAAACTACCACGTTCTTGAACCTTGTAAAATGTTTCCTGACATGGACGACCTTATCCTTGATCTCCACAAATCTCACCATAACTACATCTGTTCTAAATGGCTAATACGTGGAGTGCAATCCAATATATGTCGTCGAGTAATAACGAGCTTCTTTAACTTTTCTTTGTGGATGTTTTGATGATGTTTTTCAGAAGATTCATGGGCTCATTTTGTGTCCTTTTTTCCACAATAATGATCAGCGATTTCACTTCCGGAAACGAGGTGCCGCCGTTCACGCATAACGTCATCAAATTTTCCAAGCAATTCTACGAGACCCAAGAAATGTCCATTCTCTTTTGTGATCAACTTGTCTGACGGACCTCGAAAAGCCATGTTATGTTGTTATCGACATCAGATGTTCGAGATCACAGTGCCGACGACGAATTTCAGTTATCTTTGCTGTGTTTTATTCAACAGTCCAGATCAGAGCAGAACAACTGATACGAAAAAAACGATATAGAGCATATTAGGCCGTTGCGGGGAGGCAACGTTTCGTTTTACCGCGTCGCGGGATGAACATCCAGTGGCCGCTCGTGATTGACGAGATAACGTCGCGCAAAAAATTTGAAACGTGAGGTGAGGATGTGAGCGATACTGAACAATGAATGCCGAAAATATTCCGCCTGGTGCCTAAATGAAAGTAGTGCAGAATCTTTTCGGTATACAGAGCGTACTGTTCCGCGCCCCTACCGTACCGACAAGTGAGGAAAGGCCCTTATAGAAGCAAAGAGGAAAATGGAATGTGTCTTTGCTTAGAATGGGTCTTGGCTTAGTTAGCATTCAAACGTCAACTCAAATTTGAAGAGAAAACTTCTTAGTACAGATACAATCTGATAAATTTCCTTTAGGCAGCAAAATTATTTTGTATGTTTACTATTGCATATAATTAGACACTTTATTGTTAGGAAATTAATGCTATGTAACTGTATAAGAGAACTGCATTACCCGCAGCGAATTCGAATATTTCAACCTTACGAATGCGCCTTCAGAACAAAAATCCTGCACCAGCTACTCATCGAGAGTTATCCAGAATCGATACCTCAGCGTGAAGAAAATCCTCAATGCACATTCTGCCCAGTCACAGGTTTCTTTTACGTATCCCGATTTTTCGTGCTTTTCTAAGGCTGCTTCCTCACTTGTCGGTACGGTAGCGGTGCGGGAATGGCATGCTCGGTAAGTTTTCGGTACCGTGCATGCCGATTCCGCACCGCTACCTTACCGACAAATGAGGAAACGGCCTAAGCGTTCATGAATGTGGTACCAGTTGCGAAAATCAATCAATAACGACGAAGTGGTGAAGACCTTGCAACAAAAACAATACACTCGGTCCTCACTCTTCCAGTAAACGAGCCATCTCAGATTCTCAGTTTCTCCATTATGCGATTTCTTCAACGTGTGCTTTTTTTTTGTTTTTTTGAATGACGCTTCTGTTCATCCATCATGTTCCACCACCATCATGCATATCATTAAGAGCATCGATGAGCGATGTTTGCAAAGAGATAGATCAATTAAATAGGCAATCCTTGGGTCTACGTCTTGGGGAGTATTGTCATTATCTTCTTTTTCAAGATATACAGAAATCGTGATTCATCAATATTTTCTGGTGCAACTTCCAAATCTTCAGCTGAACTCGAAATTTCGGCCTAGAGTGTTTTAGATTGAAGCCATGCTTTTGACTTTTTACCAGGAATTAAATTTTTTTCTAAGACTTAGGATAATAAATATCCTGGGTTTGTTGTTTTCAACTGTATGTTTTCTATTAGCTGGACCTGACGTGTCCATGGAGAGGCGGATCTTTTGTTTTTTACACGTTGATAGGCAAAAGCTGTCACCTCTGAATCCCGTAAGTATGCGTTACTGTATTTGCTAAAACAAAGATATTTTTAAAAATAACTGTTTATATGTACATGCCAAAGTGGAGACAAGAGACTATTTACCGAATAATAATGACAATGCTGAAAGAACGCACTTTATCTATATATGTACAAGCACGCGGTAGTTATTTTATTACGTATTGCGCACTACTTTCATAAGCGGATTTTAATTTATATAATGCTTCGTTTACACATGAACATATTCGAGTGAATTTCGGAAAATACAATAACAACAAACACGACCCACTGTCGAAAGGTGACGCGCTCACTATAACCAAAGATTAGAAATTAAACATGATAAATAAATAAATAACTGGCGCAACAGTCCAATTTGAACCATGGCCTCGAGATGAGTTAGCATCATCTCATTTTCTAGATCGTGACGGTCTTGTGTAGAGGTGTGTGATCAGCAGCACGCTCAACCGAGTTATTTACCCCATAAATAGGTACTCATTTAACAGCTGAGTGGGCTCATAGTCCGACACGTAAATCCCCTTTTTTATCGGAAACTACCGCATTCAGTAGGAATCGAACCTGGGCCCAGTGTGTAGAAGGCGAACGTGCTAACCGTTGCGCCATCCAGACTACGATGCTGCTAAAGATGATGCTGCACTTCATACAAATTAACCCAAATTAACCCTAAGAGACGGCATCACTTCACTAATGGCAACTGCCTATAACGTTTAATTGCATGAGTGACATGCTTGTTAGTTGGCATTACTCTTTTGTGTACGCACTGTGAGAACCCGCACATGTGAAAACTAGGCACCGCGTTAATTTGTAAGAAGTGCGGTATCTGAGGTAAACATACTAAAAGTCCTGAGCCTACGAGGTGCGGAAAAGGGATGGAGGGGGGAGGGAGGACGAAGAAGGTGTCATTTTTAGGTTTTCCGCATATATCGCGAAAACCGTAGAAAAAAAAGTTATATGACACTAAATTGCCTATAATATTGTCTCATTTAATTTTTTCCGTGTCTTTTGTGGTTTAAAATATAGATGCTTATCAAATTTGTACATTTTCCAAAATATCATTTTGCCTCATGTTTTTCCAGTTTTTTTTTCTTTTCATTGTCTTTGCCATACATTACTACTTTGCCTTAACCCCTAGCGGGGCATAGCGCGTCAACTACTCCTGCGCGCCATCGTACTCTGTTCTGGGCAATGGGGCGCAACTCCCCAAAAGACTTACCCAGTACCTGACACTCCTTTGCCACAGATCGACGCCATGTGATTCGAGGACCCCCTCTTGGTCGGCCTTGGTTGGAAATGGGGTTCCATTTCATGGCATGCAAAGCAATGCAGTTATCACTCTTCCGCAATGTGTGACCTATCCACTGCCATTTTCGCCTGCGTATCAATTCGTCGATTGGCATCTGACCCGTACGCCGACTTAGCTCTTCATTTGATATTGTTTCGGGCCAGAAAATTCTTAAAATTCGACGAAGACATGAGTTGACGAAAACTTGCAGCTTTCTGGTAACTCCTACGGAAACTTTCCATGTACTGCTCCCATACAAAAGTACTGATAGTACCAGGGAGCGAAACAGGCCCAGCTTGGTCTTGATGCTGAGATAACTGCCCTGCCAGATTTTGGACAGCATGCCGTATGCACGTTTAGCCTGGTTGATACGACGAGCGATGTCCTGCTCCGTACCACCATTTTCGGCAACAATGCTACCCAGGTAGACGAAGTTGTCCACCTTCTCCACAGGCTGCCCATTAATATTGATGGCAATAGGTGTCGGATTTCTTTTTCGCAACGGCGGGCTAAGAACCTTGGTCTTGTTGGTATTAATCTTTAGCCCAACCTTGCTTGCCTCCCTCTCGAGATCTAACGCCATTGCGGACAGATCCATGATTTTGTGGGAGAGTAGGCATATGTCGTCAGCGTAGTCAAGATGTTGTAGATAAGATGTCAAAGTCCATTGAATGCCTCTGTCGAGTCCGGATAGGGCTGCATGCAACACATCGCCGATCACAATGAGGAATAGGATCGGTGAGAGGATGCACCCCTGCCGAACTCCACTGCGAATCTCAAAGTCCCCCGACACCTTACCTTTATGCAGAACGCGACATTTCGCGCCGTCATAGGTTGCCTTAATAATAGCCACAAGCTTCTCAGGGATGCCTCTCCTGCGCAAGGCCGCCCATATAGAATCCCGGTTCACACTATCGAAAGCCTTTTCGAAATCGATGAAAAGCAAGTGAAGCGGAGAATCGTATTCAGCGCATTGCTCGATGATGATTCGCAAGGTGTTAATGTGATCGACACAGGAGAATCCGGATCGAAAGCCAGCCTGCTCTTCATCAATTGTGCTTTCTAAGTGGGCCTTTAGTCTTTCCAGGACGATTTTAGCTATTATCTTGGCACCGGCAGGAAGCACACAAATGCCTCTCCAATTATTACAGTCTGTGAGGCTACCCTTCTTTGGAAGTTTGATGATCAAACCTTCCTTCCACTCAGTGGGAAAGGTCTCTGTATTCCACGCTTTATCAACAAGTGGGTGCAGCAAATCGGCAGTTACGCTTGGGGCTGCTTGATAAAGTTCGGCAGGGATGCCGTCAAGTCCGGCGGCCTTTCCTCGTTTTAGTGCAATAATTGCAGTGACTATTTCCTCTTTAGTCGGGGCAGTGGACCGTATACGCACATTTTGATGGTTAGCTAAATTATCTATATGAGGGGGAACTTCACCAGAGGTTACACGGTTCAAGACCGCGGCGAAGTGTTCTTTCCACCGCCTCATTTGATCTTCTTCCAAGATAAGTAGCTTTCCATCACTATCTTTCACCGGATGTTGGCAGGAGTTACGACCACCTGTAAACTCCTTGATGACACCGTATACGGCGTTTAAGTTGTTACTTCTAGCGGCTTCTTCTGCTGACGCTAAAAGAGAATTGGCATAAACTCTTTTATCGCGTGGCACACTACGCTGAACTTCCCGAGCTTTCTGACGGTAAAGGAGTTCGATGCTGCTTCGATTGTCGTCTGAGGCTGCAGCCAAACGAACTTTCAGCTCCTTTCTTTCAACAATCCGCTGCCATGAAGCGTCGGACATCCAGGGCTTATTCCGGCAATCCGGGTTTGGGCCAAGGATGGTATTTGCGCTATCAATGTACGCATTTTTTATGGCATCCCAGTTTTCGTTTATGTCACTATCTGGGTGACTAGTTATCTCAGCCGCTTTTTGCGCAAGATGGTCATTATATTGTTGTAAGACAGCTGGATTTTTTAGTCGAGCGGTGTTGAATTTGCGGGGCCTGGATCTTTCGTCGCTGGGGCGGCGCACGGCTGCAATACGCAATCGAACATTAGCGATCATAAGATAATGGTCTCTTCCCATCCCAATATCGGCACCCTTCTTGTTTCGCACGTCCAGGAGGCAACTCTTGAATCTTTTACTAATGGCAAAATGGTCGATCTGATTTTGTGTTCTGCGCCGATCAACAGAGGACCAACTGATTTTGTGGTGGTCCTTATGCTCAAACATAGTACCACCGATGAAGAGACTGTGAAAGTTGCAGAACTCCACAAATCTTTCACCGTTGTCATTACGATCACCAAGACCGTGTCTCCCCATCACATGTCTGAGCCCATAGTTATCAGCGCCAACTTTCGCATTCAAATCACCCATAACCATTATAATGTCACCTTTAGGTGTTCTGCTCTGAACGGCGTTTAGTTCTTCGTAGAAGGAGTCTTTTGCCAAGACATTGTCGGGTTCAGTAGGGGCATAACATTGTATTATTGAGATGTTCCTCATTTTGGTCCGGAACCTGGCGGTCAAGACCCTGTCAGAGACCGGTTCCCAGGATAAGAGACAGTTTCGCGCGGCTCTGGTTAAAAGGAGCCCCACACCTGACTCACGGCGACTACCGGTAGCTTTACCGGAGTACAACATTACAGTGCTGCCCGTTGGAGAGATGAATTCTCCGCTGTTCCACCATCTTATCTCACTAACTCCTAAGATATTTAATTTGTACCTCAGAAATTCACTCTCTAATTGAAGAAATCGTGCGTTCTGGGGACCTTCTGATCCATTGTCCAGGAGAGTACGCACATTCCAGAATCCAATCTTTGTCATTGTACGATAGCTAAAAGTCGTAACCGTTGAGTCAGTCCTTATCCGAGGCATAGTTGACGTTTCGTTAGCATATAAAGATTTCGGATAGTGCAAGTTGCTGGCATACACATCCTGTCCTTTGATTGTCGGTTTTAACGACAGGCCCTCAAAGGGAAAGGCCGTGGTATTTTTTTCACACCCCACACCACAGGGGTACCTCAACCAAATCATCGCACCGCCATCACTGGCGGCTTGACGTTGGTTGGCAATGGTCAGTGACCACTGCCGTTCCAGGGGGCGCCCACGCGGAGGACTATGGAAGAGGAGTTTTTGCCCCCCAAAGGAGTTTTTGCCCCCCTGCCATACATTGAACGAAAAAGTTGTTAAGAAAAAAATTGTAGATAATAAAATTTAGTTTAAAATGAGTTTACTAATTAAAATTGTATATTGAACTTATCAAAAGTTAGACCAATTTGAAAATTTGGTTTAAATTACGAGATTAATTTGTATAACACAATTGGACATAAATGTTTGTGGCATTTGCCTACACCCGCAAATGCCTTCAATGACTTGATGGGCAAACACTTGGACCAATGAGCAAAATCACGGTAAATATATTATTATTAATATAAATTTTCCCGATTTAATTTTTGTGGAATAGATCTTGAATCTATTCCACAAAAAGTGAAACCGCTTCACTTGCTTTTCATATATTTCGAGAAGGATTTCGATAGTGATTGCGCGCAACCTCTGACGGCGCAAAGTGTATAGAGGTAAGGTGTCGGAGAACATTGCGAAAAAGAAATCCCACTCCTATTGCCATCAATGTTGATGGGCAGCCTGTGGAGAAGGTGGACAATTTCGTCTACCTGCGTAGGATTGTTGCCGAAAATGGTGATACAGAGCAGGACATCGCTGGTGGTATCAACTAGGCTAAATGTGCATACGGCATGCTGTCCAAAATCTGGCAAGCAGTTATCTCAGCATGACGACCAAGCTGGGTCTCTTTCGCCCCATGGTACTGTCTGTACTTTTCTATGGGAGCAGTACCTGGAAAGTTTCCGTAAGAGTTACCAGAAAGCTGCAAGTTTTCGTCAACTCATGTCTTCGTCGAATTCTAAGAAATTTCTGGGCCGAAACAATATTAAATGAAGAGCTAAGTCGGTGTACGGCTCAGATGCCAATGGACGAATTGATACGCAGGCAAAAATGGCAGGGGATAGGTCACACATTGCGGAAGAGTGATAACTTCATTTCTTTGCATGCCATGAAATGGAACCACATTTCCAATCAAGGCCGACCAAAAGGGGGTTCTAAAGTAAAGTATATGTAATAATTAAATATATATCTATAAATGAAAAATTCATAAAATAAGTAATTTCATTAACGGTATTAATAGGAAATTCAAAATGTTATTATTAAAAACAAATTAAACTAATTAATACGTACGAACCGTGTCATGCTATCTGATTTTGTTGGATAATGGCTTATATACTCGTATAAGAAAGTGGGAGCAACTGCTAAACTATCGAGGGTTGTGTAAATTCCTTTTGGCTACTTAATAAGGTACTCATGGAGAATATTGTGTATCAAATTCATAAAAATCGGACCGGATTGATGTTCTCCTCGTTAGTAATATCTGATCATCATATCAGCAACCGATTTTTTTGCCTTGAGTCGAATTAATTTGAGATTTAATCTTATCAGAAAATTATAGTAATAAGTTGATAATAACTTATTAGTATAATTTGAAATTGTCTAAAGTGTCAAAATTAACAAAATTGTTGATAAGTATAAGATATTCCTATATCAAATTTCTAAGGATGATTATAGCCGACAAAACAATTATGTGATACTGTACTCCTAAAATATTAAAGCAACGTCTAGACTAGTCTAGCCATGGTTAGAATGTCAAGGGCCTTCCATCATTTTCTTTATTTGAAGAATTCACAACGAAACTGTTAAACAGAGATATACTCGTATGTAAACTTCCACCAAGGAGGCAAGACATTAGAATATAATAATAGGTCTTGATTAATAGCATTAACTCCGCCGAAGCCTGTCCCAAGCCATGGTTGTGAAAAGAGTTGGAAATGATAGCTATAGTCTGAATGGCTGAGTCACACTTAAGCGTCTTAGGTCAGTAGGGTGGCATGAATAACGTAGTCAGACCTGCAACATAGTTGTGTGAACTCTGGAACGTTATGAACCACCAGAAGCAGCTATCACCGAGGCCACCCCTGGACAGGGTTTAGCGATGGGCTGACAACTCGTCCTT
The DNA here is from genome assembly GCA_964017055.1 of Chloromyia formosa. NCBI lineage: Eukaryota > Metazoa > Arthropoda > Insecta > Diptera > Stratiomyidae > Chloromyia > Chloromyia formosa. The sequence goes on along the minus strand of OZ024814.1, from coordinate 42,957,485 downwards.
GGAAAAACTACTCTATGTCAAGAAACTCGGGAAAAAAAAACCCCGGATTGAACGGATCAGCAACGACGACCACGCAAACGTTTAACGGATTATTCTTTCGGATCCTCGAATGTACGTTCCCTGAACAAACTCGGGGCCGTGAAGGCCCCCCTTTAACAGGTTGAGAATTACAAACTGAGCACCATTGCAGTCCAGGAAACAAATTGGATTGGCAGCGAGATAAACGACAAGAATTTGCACACAATTTTCAAAAGCGGTAAACCATCGGGTCACAAGGCCTTTGGAGTTGTATTCATCGTGAGCAAGCAGCTCAAGCCGTACGTTATTAAATTCAAACCTATTAATGAAAGATTGTTTGTGATTCGCAGTAAGACTCGTTTTTTCAACCCCTCGCTCATCAATGTGCACGCCCCGACTGAAGTTAAGGAAGATACAGTGAAAGACAAATTTTATGCTCGCCTGGAGACACTGTTCCACTGACTGACTGACTTCCAAAAAATGAAGTCAAAATACCGCTGAGAAATTTCAATGCGAAAGTTGGGGGGGGGGACCCCTGTAGGACGAATAACCCAAGAGAAATGGAGTTTTACCCTGCCAATGATGCGGTAGTTCTGAATTTTTAATATGTTATATAGGTATGGGGTAGTAAAAAATCCAAGTTTGTGTCACTCTCCCCCCTGTGCTTCCCCGCCATTTTGGAAAAACTGAAAGTTTTAACAGTTTTTCGCCTACAACTGCGTACTAGTCTATTTTAACGCAAAATATGTGCAGTCCATTTTTGTATAGCATCGGAGCTAATCTAATTTGAAAATCACTTTGTGTCAATTGCTTCTTTGATCCCACGAAGTGGAAAACCATATTTTTTTTGTATTTGTATGTATTTCATAAAATGACGGGTTTAATATTAGTCCCACGAGGAAAACGTTAAGGATCGATTTTTTTTAAACTAAATAAGGTTTATATTAAATTGTTCTTCTCACTGGTTAATATTATATCTTCGTAAATAATAATATCACTGTTCCAGCTTGTATTATTTATTTTTTATAACGATGACGTTTCGCTATAACATAAGCATTTTCAATGGCTGCGTTCCTGCGAACGAATCAGATTTTGACATTTCTCGAATTCTCCTCCATATGCTTTCCCCTCCGGTAAAATTTGTACAGACAACTGTTATGCAGTGGCAAGCAAATATTCAAGTATTCTGATCCGGAGGGGAACATTTTCATGCTACGGATGTCAGCCGGTGTGACCAAAAAGGATCATATCAAAAGTACCTACATCCGAGGCAGCTTGTTCGTTGAGCAACCAATCACTGAAAAGCTCGAAGATCGTCGTATGGATTGGTATTGCCACGTTCTAAGGCGTCCGCCTGAGAACCCTGTCATGAAGGCACTATCAACGAATGTTCCATTTGCTGGACCCAAACGCCGAGGCAGACGGAAACACACATGGATCGATCAGATGAAAAAGCAACAACAACGCGTTAATCTTGGCGATGATACGATCCAAGACCGTGCTGCCTGCAGAAGGAAGCTGAGATTATACCGCCAGAATGGGCGAAGTGCCAACACCACAGGCAGAGCAACGCGAAGCCGCAGAGTGGTATGAAAGGGCAAGGAAGAAGAAGGGGAACATTTTCATGACAGTTGTCCATACAAATTTTACCGGAGGAGAAAGCATATAGAGGAGAATTCAAGGAATGTCAAAATCCTATTCGTTCGCAGGAAAGCAGCCAATAATACAAGCTGCAATAGTGGTCTTTTTATTTACGAAGATATAAATAAACTCTAATTTGAGATAAGTGGGATGCCCGTAAATATGATAGTTACGTAGAAAAAGGGAAAACCCCATTTTTTAAATAAATGGTTTTTCTCTTTTTGTACACAAGGCAAAATAACTAAAGGACCACTTTAAAAAAAGTTCCGAAATCTTCCGATTAATATAAATAAGAAAGCCAAAACTGGAAATGTTAGTATTATTATAGAAAGAGCGAGACGTAACACACATTTTAAAACGTTAGTTTCCAACATAACGGTAAATTTAACTACATAGAATCACTTGTTTTTTTTTTTTGTCGTTTCTTTTGATACTACCGTCAGTGTTTACCGGTCCGTTGTGTAGTTATCAAATAAAGTTGGTATTGTTTAGCAAAGTGATGGATCCTCAACAAGGTGCTGGAAGACATCTCAACGAATTTGAAATGTGTCGGATTGTGACGATAATAGAGCAAGGCCATGGACACCGAGAAGTGAGCCGTCGACTTGGAGTGAGTCATTCTGTCAACAAAAGAGTCTGGGGAAGGTTCCAGGAGACAGGACAACTCACGGGAAAACGAGGACAGGGCCGACCAAAAGTAACATCTTACAGCGAGGACAGATTTCTACGTTTAAGCGCACTCAGAAATCGTAAAAACACGGTAACTTCCATACAAAATGTCCTCGGAAACGCTACAGGAACCGTAATTTCAGCAAAGACCGTGCGTGAGGAAAAGTGGCCTGCTTTCCCGATATCCAATAAAAGTGATTAACAAGAAAGCACAAAATCGCCCGACAACGGTTTGGCAGAAACCACCGCAATTGGAGTAAGCGATATTGGGGAGAATTTTCTTCTCTCATGAATGGAAATTTTTTCTGTGTCGAAATAATGGTCAGCTAGGGTCTGAAGAAGAGGAAACGAACGTTTCCTACCCTGTGGTCTTCAACCCACATCATCTTTTAGCGGCGGATAAATTATGGTGTGGGGCACTATTTCCTTAAACGAAAAAGTGATTTAGTTGTCATCGCTAACGGCAGTTTGATAGCTCAGCGACACACAGACGAAGTGCTAAGACTTCACGTTACTGCTAGAGCACGTGCTGGTGAACATGATTTCATTTCGATGCAAGCTGGAGCCCGCCCCCTACTGCAAACGTAGTGCGTGAGTTTCTTACAGGCAATAATATCGACCTTCTTGAATGGCAAGCGTGCAGCCCAGACTTAAATCCCATTAAACATTTATGGGTCCAGCTGGGACAATGCGTCAGGACCCGTACAAACCCTCCTCAGACCTTACTAGAGCTGGAACAAGCTCTGAAGGACGAATGGTCGAAAATTCTACAGGATGGTATCAGGGGTCTGATAATAAGCATGCCTAGGCGAAGTGAAGCTGTTATTCGAGCTTGTGGTGGCAGTACGCGCTACTAAGCAGCCGATGAAGCAGAATAAAAAATGATTAAAAGAAATAAGAAATCATAAAATATTACTGGATGTTAATTTTTTGAAGAGTTTGTAAAATTAGTATGAAATATACCCTTATTTTAGAAATTAAAAAAATCAAAAATGTTTTATACTGTTTCCTCCCTCTTACACTTACATCAAAAATAGTTGCCTTGGCTTCCTTATTCTATTCAGCAGGAAGAATTTTAAACTTTTGCAAGTGGTCCTTTAATTGTTTTGCGGTATGTAGGTAACATTTATACCTATAGTATTGGAGACGGCTGCAAGAAAGCCTTCGTCACCTGTAACCGGCTGGAACTTACATTAGTTGTAAAACATAGTACGAAGACTATGAAAACGTACGTCAATAGAGTCCTGCTCGGGTCCGTGACCCATGCTGACCGTGTTGGGCGTTTTTGATATGATCTCAGCATCGAATTCGTACACGGCGTCACATACCTGGGTAGCAACCTGTCAAATGGGGTGCGAAACTGATGAAATCAAGCGACGGATATGGCTAGCAAATAAGACTTTCTTCTCGGTCCTCCTCCTGAAATCGAAGCATCTGCACAGAAACATAAAGCTCCACATATACAAAACCATCACACGACCAGTGCTATGCTATGGCTGCGAGACGTGGACCATAACCCCAAGCCTCCGAAAAAATTCTAAACACATTCGACCGGAAAGTCGTTCTGCGAATTTTCGGAGCAATTTAAGACCGAGATATATGGCGCATCCGGTATAACCATGAGTTGTATGAACTGTACGATGAGCTGGAAGATTCGAAAATCGTCAAACTACAACACCTTGAATGGGCAGGGCGTGTACAACGAACGAACGAAGTTCGCATGCCTTAACAAGAATGAATGGACGACGAGCAAGACTGCCAGGAAGACCAAGAGCTCGTTGCGAGAGCTCAGTATATGCTGACGCCGAGCAACTACTGGGCTTCCAAGATTAGAGGGCGCGGTTACGTGACCGGGATAATTCGAGAACAATCATCCAGGCGGGTAGAGCCTGACGTCGGGGTGTTGCGCCACGATGATGATGGTGATGAAAAATCTGACCTGATTGGATAGTAACGGTATTATTCATTAGAAATTACGGTTGCATATAATCGTAGTCTCATTTTATTTAAAATATAGTCTGTTACCTACTGTTTATACGAAATGAATCAGCACCTCCAAACATATGAATATGTGCTGTAAGTTTTTATAGACAATTTCCAACAGTATTAAATAATGCATTAGGCCTTCCGCACATGACACAACTGCTTTGCAACTCGATTTGCAAACCCGTTTGCGATGCAAATGATTTATGACTTTGCCTGTACATGGCAATGTGCATCCGCACACAAGTCGACTAGTTGCAGAGAATGGAAATAATAATTATTTTTCAACTAAATAATAAATATTTATTACGAAAATTTCGGCGAATATTTATAATTATTAGCAGCTCATCAAACATAAAATAATAATAGTAATAATAATTATAAACGAATAATGCAGATAGTGGATAATAATTATTACTTCCTGCACACAGACGTAACGTGTATTGCCGAGATTACGTTCAGTGCAACGAACGAAAGGAATTTCTTTTCATCGACATTGCGCGTGGGCATGTGTTTTGGTTACCCAGCAAAATTCCGCACCCCCCGGTAACGCGTACTATCCAAAATAGCTATTCTAAATAGCTATCCGGGCGTACCCACAATTTTCACTCAGCCTGTAGGATTTCTTAAATCCACCATACACGCAGCAATCGATCGGCCGATCCGTCGCCCAATATCGGCCCATGGATCGGCCTGTGTATGCGCTTATAGTTGATGATTTTTTTGACAGTTCCATATAATTTTGATCAGCTGATATTTGGTGGCGATCCATCCGTCGATCGATCGGGCGACGGATATACAACGTGCCATACACGCAGAGATCGATCGGCCGATCCGTCCCCCGATATCGATACCGGCCGATGGATCGACCTGTGTGTGCGCTTATCGTTGACGATGTTTTTGACAGTTTCATATAATTTTGATCAGCTGATATCTTGTGGCAATCCATCGGCCGATCGATCAGGCGACGGATCGCTCCGTGTATGTGAGGTATAATAGATCACATTTCCAATCTAGTCAGTTCTCAATGCAAAACGTGCAAGCAAATTTGTCGTGGATTTTTTAACGTTACATCGAATTTTTTGAAACATCTTAAGGAGAAGCACGAATTGATTGCGGTCGCTTATAAAAACCGCACTTCAAAAGGATGTTTTCTGCGTGAATCTAAACAGGTAAATACTAGGTAATGTCATAATTACAGCCGAACGTCGGTCCTTGTTGTCTTTATTGCTGTCTCGGTCCATGGTCCAATATTTGCAGAAGTATCTGCAGTGTCGAACTCGATACGATTTTTAGTGACTAAATGCGCTAGGCAGTGTATTGAGTCCTTTGCTCTTCAACATCATCATGTTCTATTTATTAACACTCATCTCTGACGGCCTGGAAATATTCCTTCTCTTCGCCGATGACATTGTCCTGGGTAGCAAAGACATCGTTGCTTTGCAGGCTGCACTGAATAAGTGGTTTCAGATACTGGAGGATCATGGACTGAGGATTAGCATACCAAAGACTGAGTATTTTTGTTGTCCTTTCTCAGATCCAGAGAGACCGATACCAGATATCTATAGGTACATTAAAGGAGAGCAGTTGAAGTCCTGTACAAGGTTCAAATACCTGGGCTCAATGGTCAACAAAAAAGCTACCTGCGATGACGACATCAAACATCGCATCAGTGTCGGTTGGATGAAGTGGCGAGAAAACTTTGTAGTTTTCTGCGAAAAGAAGATGCCACGAAAGCTTAGGGGCAAATTGTACAAAACGGTCGTACGTCTCGCACTCATGTATGCGTCTGAGTGCTGGACTAGGTGTAAGACATACGAAAGTCGCAGTGACCGAGATGAAAATGCTACGGATGTCAACCGGTGCGACCAAAAAGGATCGCATCAAAAGTACCTACATACATCCGAGGTAGCTTGTTTATTGAGCAACCGATCAGTGAAAAGCTCGAAGATCGTCGTATGGATTGGTATTGCCATGTTCAAAGGCGTCCACCTGAGAACCCAGTCATGAAGGCACTATCAATGAATGCTCCATTTGCTGGACCCAAACGCCGAGGCAGACGGAAACACACATGGATCGATCAGATGAAAAAGCAACAACAACGCGTTAATCTTGGCGATGATACGATCCAAGACCGTGCTGCTTGCAGAAGGAAGCTGAGATTATACCGCCAGAATGGGCGAAAGCCAACACCACAGGCAGAGCAACGCAAAGCCGCAGAGTGGTATGAAAAGGCAAGGAAGAAGAAGAAATGCGCTTTTTTGTTGCATTTTTGGACCAAAATAGCTGTATCTGTAACCATATCAATTACGTCCCAGTCAGATGAGAAATCGGGACGATTTTCCAGTGACTAAAAAAATGCTTAGAAACCCGATTCGAAAAGACCTTCGACCAGGAAAAAATTAGAGTAATTTCCGCGTATCTACGTATCTACTATGTCCTCTTGAGTTGCCGTACGGAATAAGAGCTTCCAAGCATTGGTTTAGTTACTAGAAAACGGCCTCGATTTCTTCATCTGGCTGGAGACGTAGTGGACACGATTTTAATACCCGACACCATAGGATATGCTACGGGTATATTGTTTTTGTCACAAGGAAAAATGTAACACCGTAAAGGCCATTCCGTGGGTATAGCAATTCAATATATATATGGAAATGATCAGGGTCACCTCCTGAGTCGATTTAGCGATGTCCGTCTGTTTGTCTGTCCATTTGTTCGCACGATGACTCTCGATTAGAGATGGGTATCAACCAACAAGTAATCGATTAATGAAATCGATTATAATTTTTTACGAATTAATCGATACACCGATTATTTTTGACTTGAAAAATCGAATAATCGTTTAATCGATTAATAGACAATTTCAAAAAAGGTTGGGAAAAAATTAAAAACTGGGTACAATGAAAACAACGAACTCCAAGTAAAAAATAGTCCTTATTTATTCACATGAAAACAGAAGTAAGACCATCAAACAGAGAAATAATAATTACACCTACTGGAAGCAGTTGCCTGAAACGTTCCCATTAGCTGCAGAAATAATAGTAATTATTGAGTTGTGAGAAGTATTGAGCTTATTTATTAATTCCAATACTTATCATGAACGTCCTTAAGGAATATAAGTGTATTGGCCATGTCGGTGGTCAGCCGGCTTCTCTGTTCCCTCAGAATTTGACCAGCTTCAGTGAAAATTGTGGTAGATAGGTAAAAGTAGAATGAGAAAAGTACTTAGTAGGTAAATACTATACACGACTGGTGTAAGTGATTTTTCGCAATGAAAGAAAAATATATCGTTCTTGAAATCTGAAGTCTCAGCGAAGAAAAAAGTTCAATAATCGTTATAAAATAATCGATTAAATCGACCCTAATGTAATCGATTAAATAAAAATCGATTATTCGACAAAATAATCGATTATTTCGATTAATCGATACCCATCCCTACTCTCGATAGGATGAAGCTGAGTTAAAATTTTGGTCAAATATTAGCAATACGATCTAGTGGGTTGGTATTGTAAATGGGCGACATTCGACCACAGGAAACGCCTACCTCCCTTTTTGGTAAAAATGTCAATAAACCCTGATTGGATGAAAGTAAAAAGCTGAAATTGGGTGGATGGGGGCTTAGTACCTTTCTAACATCCTCTGCAAAAATAAGTACGATCGGTTGAAAACAAAGGTTACTTTTCATTGAAGGTGCCCCCAGCACTACCCTATTTGCTGCTGATTTTTGGCGTGCGGATTGCACATGACTCCTGGATATAATCGAAGTAAAAGGAGCTCAGTCGGTTGAAAACTACGTCTAACTGCCATACAAAGGTTAGCATAATATCGTCAGCGTCAATATGTCGATAAATTCCAAATTTCTCAAGCTACAAAGTTGGGTTGGAATACTACTGTACATACCAAACCTGCTTGAGATCCGACCACTGGAAGTGGACAAACAGCATTCATCGGAGTATATGCCCATCTTTATATTGTATATGGGATGTTTATCGCAAGACAAACCCTAGCATGAGTGATGGGCATGATTTTCATCCGGCCTCATTTCTTTTATTAAAATATCTTCTAGTATGATGATTTGACATACGATTCGTCACTCTTGGTGGGGTTTGTCTTGCACTAAACATCCCATATATTCATATAAAGACGGGCATATGCTCCGATGAATGCTGTGTGTCTGCTTCCGGGGGTCCGACCCCAAGCAGATTTGGTATGTGGTATCCTTGGGTGACCCTCAGCACAGTCCGGTAATCGCAGGATGAATAGTCTTGTCGTATAATTGCAGGATAAATAGTCTTGAATTCGTGAAAAAAAATAATAAAAAACAAGGTATGATACCCTTCACGCGAATGGTGCATTTGCCACTTTGAAATTAGTAGTAAAACTTGTTTCGATTTCACTGTTCCTATGAGAGGTATATGAAATAGTAGGCCGTATTCAACCAAATTTAGGAACGTGGTTTGGCAGTCAATGTGATTGAATAATATGAAATTTGGTAAAGATATCTTCAGAAATTAAAAAGTTTTTCTAACCAAAACTTACTTTTGGAACAGTCGTTCCTATGACAGCTATACGATAGAGTAGTCCAATTTCAACCCGATTCGGGAGTATGATTTGACTAAAGCTACTATTGATAAGTGTGAAATTTAAAAAAGATATCTTGAGAAATAAAAAAGTTTTTCTCACAAAGACGAATTTTTGAACCGGTTGTTCCTATGGCAGCTATATGACGTAGTGGTCCAATTCCGTTGGTTCCGACATATATGCAGCGTGCAATAGAGAGAAGGCTTTGTACATTTCAGCTCGATAGCTCTAAAACTGAGGGACTAGTTTGCATAGAAACAGACAGACAGACGGTCAGACTGACAGACGGACAGACGGACAAAGCTTAATCAACTCGTCTCATGATACTGACCAAGAATATATATAGTTTATATGTTCGGAGATGCTTCCTTCTGTGCGTTGCAAACTTCATGACAAAGTTAATATACCCTATCACATCCGTGAAGGGTATAAAAAATATTTATTACAGATTTGAACAAATAATTGTAATTGTAATAATTATTTTTCCTCTCGGAAATGATTATACCAAACAATAATTATTATTTTGAAAATTTAAAAACAAATAATAATAATATAATAATTACTGATTTGAATAATTTTTCCCAACCTCTGACTAGTTGCAAATCGGTTTGCAGGGAGTTTTCAACGCGACAGAGGATGCAAACTCGTTACAACTGCATTTGAAACTGGCTGCATCGCAAACTAGTTTGCAAGTGAAGTTTCAATTAAGTTGTATCATGTATCAATTAAGTTGTATCCCCACTTACGTGTGCATAAAACCATTACTAAACTTTTTCTAGTAAATTTAATAAAATACTCTGAAAAGATCGCGATTTTGTTTAGTAAAATAAATAAATTTATACTGTCGTCAGTAGCATAGTGTTCAAAACAAGAAAACAATCCGGGCTCAACTCAAAAGGTATCTTTAATTTAATAATCATTATAATCGATGGATATGAAAAATATCAAATGCAATGGTGCATTATTAATATTCACGATAATCATTCCACATATCAAATAATTCAAGGTTTTCAATCCAATAAACCACAATTGTGTCATTCGTTCGTAGTACTACACAATACGAAAAAAATGGAATAAGATACTCGATTAACTTCATGAAGAGAGCCGCAACACATGTTCAGTAAAATGAAAATGGTGTAATTGATAGAAAATAATATTATTTTTCTGTCTAAGTGCATAATGGACTCCACGTAAAGCTGATGTAAAATTGTCCTTTTAATACTTATCGTAAGGAATTAATAAATTGAAGTAAAGAAAGTAGCCATCAAAACAACAGACCTTTCGTTACCCCTCGGAGAGGAAAGCGTTAACCAAGCAAATTTCGTAAGATACCATTCAGAGTGTATTTGCTAATCAGATAAGTTCATTGGTAAACTAATATTAGGTCTTGCTCTGATAGGCGCATGTCTATTATTAAATAATATATTTTCAATAGGATTACTAAAAATATCAACAGAAAAAAGGAAAAAGGAAAAAAAATAAGAGTTGAAGCTGTACGCCGAGTATATGTATAAACGTCCGCCGTCGCATTAAAGAAACGATCCGATAATCAAACTGATATTTTTAGCCGAATTTGTAATTAATTTTCACCACTTATGAGGTGTACCTAACGCTCGTATCAAAAAAATTTAAATGGAGTTTATGTGTGTAATTTTTTTTTTAAATGATGTGCGTGTCTTGAAGCTCGTTTAAATATTTCACGACTCCAATCGCCGTGACGTCAACACTTTCAACTTTCAGTACGGTTTCTTCAAATAGTAATTCAGCCTTATTAATGCGAAAAATTCATTGAAATTTGATCAAAATATTAAATGATTTTAAGTTTTCTACCTGATTTTGAATAAAAATTAACCAAAATTTGGAATCTGGACTTCCGAACAAATTTTCAAAGCCTTTTCAGTTGAGTAAAACTACGCACTGACGACTAAACGACGAAATGAAAAATAATGTCAGGCAGAATGAATGAGCACAACTAACTGTACCAAATTTCAAAACAAAGGGAACAGCAATTGCACATTCAATAGTAGTCCATAGACCATCGAACATACAATAGATAAAAGAAAGTAGTTAATTGGTAGACCATGTACCACTTGGGGTAGACAACTTGACGATTCGGAATTTAACCTGGAACGTTCTTTTGCGCAACCAGGGCAGAAACTATATGGTTATGCAAAAAAAAACGCACCTATTGTGAAGAGCTGGGGGGGGGGGGGGGGGGGGGCAAAAGACCTTTTCCATAGTCCTCCACGGGTGCGCCCCCTGGTAATGGCAGTGTTTAAAACCGCTGACAGCCAAGTCTTAACGATAAGACAGTTTGGAGAAAGGCAGATAGCTGTAGCTTGACTGGCAGACAAACATCTAAGCGTCTCAGGTTTATTAGGATGGAATGACTTGCGTAGTTGGACCTGCAACATAGTTGTGTGAACTCCAGCACGTTTATTAAACCATCTGAAGCAGCTATCTTCCGAGGCCATCCTCTTTATGGGGCTAAGCGATGTGCTGACAACTCGTCCTTGTAAAAACCACTCCACGTCAAGAAACCTGGAACAAAAGCCTCGGATTGGACGGATCAACAACGATGATCACGCAAACGACTAAAGGATTAATCTTTCGGATCCTGGAATGTACGCTCCCTGAACAAGCTGGGGGCCGAGAAGGCCCTCTTTCAACAGGTCGAGAAGTACAAACTGACCATTACTGCAGTCCAGGAAACAAATTGGCTTGGCAGCAAGATCAATGACAAGAAATCCCACACAATTTTTACAAGTGGCAAACCATCGAGCCGCAAAGAGTTTGGAGTAGCATTTATAGTGAACAATCACCTCAAACCGCATATTACTGACTTTAAACCCATAAATGAACGGCTGTGTGCGATTCGCATTAAGACTCGATTCTTCAATCTCTGGCTCATCAATCTGCACGCCCCCACTGAAGTTAAAGAAGAAGCAGTAAAAGACGAGTTCTACGCCCGCCTTGAGACTCTCTTCGACTCACTTCCAACAAACGATGTCAAATTGCTGCTGGGAGACTTTAACGCGAAGTCGGAAATTAAAGTTGGCACCGGGGAACCACAGGAGGCCACAGTCTCCATGAAGAATGTAACAACGGCTAGCGACTTATCGACTTCGCCTGCAGTAGGAATTTAGTCGTAAGCTCTTCGTGTTTCCCTCATCGATGCATTCACAAGCAGACCTGGAAATCTCCAGACGCACATACCGTAAATTAAATTGATCGCGTCCTCATTTGCAGGAGATGGGCATCTAGTGTGACGGATGTCCGCTCTTATCGAGGAGCAAACTGCGACTCAGATCATCACTTGATGAAGACGACCTACAGATGTAGAATTACCTCAGTGCACCAATCGAGAATCAGCCCTCCCAAAATCTTTGCGGTTGATAAGCTTCTGAGCGTATACTACTTCCCTTGAGGAAAAACTATCGCCTATGCTATAGTACACAACATCAACAACACAGGCGTCCATGGGCTTTGAGAAGAACTCCATGGTACCATCAGATATGTCGCAGATAGAGTCGTGGGATATAAAGCCCGGCGAACGCGAAATGACTGGTTCGACGTTCACTTGACGCGAAAAACGAGGCCTATAGACAATGGATTCAACGAGCAACCAGAGCCAAAAGAGAGAAATATGACGACCTACGGCGAATATCGAATAGAATAATTAGACGTAAGAAACATAAATATATTACTTTGACGAGCTGAATATTAATGAAAACTTAGTTAACAGGAACACCAAACAAGCGCACAAACTAGTAAATACAATTAAGAACGGCTATCAACCCAGGATAAGCCTTAGTAAGGACAAGGGTGGAAATATCATCACCGACACCGATGGTATTAACAAACGATATGGGCCTCTTATTTTGAAGAGCTTCTGAACCTACCATTTAACATCCCCACACAAGAAGCTCTCGACGATATTGTTGATCTAGGCCCACCCATACAACCCCCGACAGTAGAGCAAGTTGATCTCGCGTTGTGGCCACTAAACGAAATAAAGCGCCGGGCGCTGACGAGATTCCAGCTGAACTGCTGAAATTTGGCGCAACGGGTCTAGTTAATGCCATACATCAATTACTCCTGCGAGTATGGGAGGACGAGGAGATCCCAGACGATTCGCGCAGAAGCATTATCTGTCCAATTCACAAAAAGGGAGATAAACTGCATGAAATGTACGATGAGCTGCAAGTCTCGAAAATCGTCAAACTACAACGACTTCAATGGGCAGGGCATGTACAAAGAATGGACGATGATCGCATGCCTAAGAGAGTAATGAATGCAGAACGAGTCGACGGAGCGAGACTGCGAGGACGACCGAGATCTCGTTGGGAGAGCTCAGTAGGTGTGGACGCCGCGCAGCTGCTGGGCTCCCAAAATTGGAGGACGCGGTCACGTGACCGAGATAATTGGAGGACAATGATCCAGGCGGCCAAGGCCCGACGTCGGGCTGTCGCGCCACGATGATGATGATGATGAGATAAACTGCGGTGTGAGAATTATCATGTACATATCATATATGCATATCACTAGTTTGTACGTCCTATAAAATTTTGACAAAAATTTTGGAAAATAGAATAAAACCCTACGCAGAACGAATCATTGGCGAATATCATATCGGTTTCAGACCTAGTCGCTCCACAACCGATCAGTTATTTACGGTCAAACTGATACTCCAAAAGTACTGGGAATAAAACGTAAACGTGTACCAAATCTTTGTCGACTTCAAGCAGGCATACGACAGTATCGATTGTGGAGTACTATACAACATCATGCTGCAATTTGGTATACCGGCGAATTAGTGCGACTGACAAAGATGACGATGACGAACTCCGTGTTACAAGTCAGGATCCAGAATAGACTTACTGATCTATTTGAAACACGCACTGGTCTGAAACAGGGCGATGGACTGGCACCGACGCTCTTCAACCTAGCACTAAAATACGCTATTCGGGCTACTCATCAAGTCGACACAATTAGCAGCGACGACATCAACATACTGTCCCCAAGATTGGCCGACGCAGAAGAACTTCTGCATACGCTCGATACCGCTGCAAAAGAAGTTGGAATCCGTATCAACGAGGGTAAAATTAAAATAATGATGCAATCGACGACAAGGACACCTGCACAATCGAGCAGCAATGTGGGGGACCTCAACATCGAGTTCGTGAACAACTTCATATACCTGCGTTGCACGGTCAAGGGACGCCAAAGAAACTGACGAAATCAAGTGACGGATACAGTTAGCTAATAAGACTTTTTTTTCGGTTCTGCCCATAATGAAATCGAAGCATGTGCACAGAAACACGAAGCTCCGCGTGTACAAAACCATTATACGACCAGTGCTATGCTATGGCTGCGAAGTATGGACCCTAACTCAAGCCTCCGGAAACATGCTAGACATATTTTAACGTAAGGTTCTACGGTGAATTTTCGGGGCTGTTTGCGATCGAGATGGATGGCGCATCCGGTACAGCCATGAGTTGTATGAACTGTACGATGAGCTGGAAGATTCGAAAATCGTCGAATTACAACGACTTCAATGGGTGGGGCATGTCCAACGAATGGACGATGATCGCATGCCAAAGAGAATAATGAACGCAGAACGAGTCGACGGAACGAGACTGCGAAGATGACCCAGATCTCGTTAGGAGAGCTCAGTATATGAGGACGCCGAGCAGCTGCTGGGCTTCCAAGATTGAAGGACGCGGTCACGTGACCGAGATAATTGGAGGATAACGATCTGGGCGGGCAAGGCCCGACGTCGGGCTGTCGCGCCACGATGATGATGATGATATTAAGACGAACAATAGAATTAATCAGGAATTTCAAATATTTTGATTCTTTCACTTTTATTCGATGCTCATTTTGTGAAACATTCTCACCCGATTAACTCGTACTATAAAGTCCGTGCTATTTATATTTTTGGCAAACTTTCTCATTGCAACGATGCAAAAATGAGAGCTATTTTCCGCATCAGCATATCGTAAATCGCAACTAAGCCTACTACTACTATTTTTACCGCATAAACATCGAATCTTCGCCCTAATGATTTGTGAAACTAATCTTGTCACAAGACGAACTATTTTAGAATGCTTTAGTCCTATTTTAAGTGCTGAGCCTATATGTACTTATTCCGGTAGCGTTACAATCCTATTCTTTGAACATACTTCTACACTCATACTAATGATGACCAAAACTGACTAGTAAGTAACAAAATTAACTCAGCAAGATCTATTTGCAGGATAATACTGAGTGTCGAATACGATGTTTACCATTCGTTAAAGTCGTCCCAGAAGTGAAAATGCAGCCATATGTCTAATTTTAGTTGGTAGCAAATTACAATTTAACACTAGTCGCATGAATGTACTCGTATGCACTTGTATCGTCGCCACCACAATGTTTTGCGAAAGATATTATATTGACAACGTCAGGCTGAGAAAAAAACATGTAAAAAATCTGTAAACAAATCAATTGTATCGACAGACTAGTCCAACTGGTTTGAAATGCAATTCTGGGCAATAGCCAACAAATGTTAATTTTTTAGAGCAACTCACCCCTTAATTCCTCTTCGGTGAATGCTTTCTTTTTGACAGGTTTATTTGAACGCTTTCCAAGCAGGGCGGATCCAAGCATCTGAAAATCCAAACAGGAAATGCATTATAATTTTTTTTAATTTTTTTTTTAATTAGCAGTTAGCATTAGCAGAACATGACTGCTCAACTTAAAAAGTTTAAATATATCTGAAAAAAATGAGCCATAAAATCCAGTTCCGAATTTTACCCACTTAAAAATTTTCGCTTAAAAATAAATGCAAATTCGTCCAAAAATTTTGTGATTGGTGGTATTTTGCAAATGTCAAAAGGACCTTCTCTTAGATTAAGAATCAGATCAGCCGGCCCTCAAAATACGCGTATATGAGCCAAACTGCTGCGACTAAAGAGGAAATATTATGCCTGCTACAGACATCGTGATTCTACGCATATAGCGGTTAGTGGCTATGGTATTTGGCAGAAAATTGATTTGAAAGCCATTATGAGCCAATTGCTGGCAGCCATCTTCGCCAGAAACCGCTACCTGCCCAGATTCGCGATAGCAACTGAATAAATAGTGTTCGCTACGCTCATTTTTTCAACTTGACACTTCGTCTTTCTTTGGTCAATTTACTCAATATTTATTTACTCAGTTACTCAATTTGTTTATAAATTATAGCCTATGTGTTATTCTGGTAAATAAACCATAAAACCATAATACTGTAAAGTTTCATCAAAATCCGTTCAGAAGTTTTTGCGTGAAAGAGTAACAAATATCCATATGTCCTCACAAACTTTTACATTTCTAATATTGGTAGGAAGTAGGATTAATCGTGCTTTTGATAACGTCCAATAATAATAACCGACAACATTTTAAGAACGTCTACCAGGATGTTCGTCAAGGAATTTTTATGAGCCCTTTTGTACTGACACTTGTAGGAATGTCCTGAACCGAATGGAGGTCGAACGAAGCTTCTACATACGAGTATAAGTGGGTGGGCTCCATATGTTCTTTTGATGACGTCAGACGTCCAAGTGCCAAATTATTCCAATATTTTATATTGCATTGACGTCTGCCCATCAGGGACTTCGACCTACCCTTGTGGTAAATCTTGCAGGAATATCCTGGACCGAAACGAGTTCGAATCAACTTTCAATACATAAATGGGATCCATGTGTTCAGTCTTCTGATGAGGTCATAGGTCGAACATTGCGAATTTTTTAAATATCTTATTTAGGGCCGGTTGCTCAATATCCAGCTGAGCTGCCGATTAACTAACCGGGACATTAGTCTATTGAAGCGCAGCGCGCTCGGTTGCCGTGTGGTCTCGGTCACCGGTTTACGATGCTACATCTAGAGAGACGTAGGTTCAATCCACGGTGCTTTAATAAAAACTGCCTGTGGGTACTACTAGAACACCCACAGTGCTCCGAGCTTGTCAGTATAAAGACGGCGCGGATAGGAAGTACATGCTAGCAGCTGGACTTGATGGTAATGATGGGAAATGCGGAAGTCGCACCCGGAGGAACAATTCATGAACACGACGCCATGATGAACTCACCTAAACTGACAACTTGCCCTAAAAAAAACATGTTGGCATTGCCCACCCCAGAATGACAACCCTGTTTTCATGGAGAAATAATCATCCGATCGGGCTGGTTCGAACTGTAAGGTTATTTTGGGTCGCTAATTCCGAATCTGAAGTCAAAAAAAAAACTGGAGTTGCCAACCTCAGAAAGGCAAACCTGTTTCCATGGGGAAATACTCATCCGATTCAGCTAGCTCGAACTATATACAAGGTAATGATGGTAATGATAGCAAATGCGGAAGTCGCACCTGGAGGAACAATTCATGAAACCGGCGCCATGGTGAACTCACCTAAACTGACAACTCGCCCTAAAAAAAACATGTTGGGATTGCCCACCCCAGAATGGCAACCCTGTTTTTATGGCGAAATACTCGTCCGATAGGACTGGTTTGAACTATAAGGTAATTTTGGGTCGCTAGTCCCGAATCTGAAGTTTAATTGTTCTCATTTGAATGTACGAACGTTAACAGTTCTAGCTGTAAAATCTTGGTAGCTGTTTGGTTTTATCGTTTCATTCAATTTTTAACCGAAGGATAGGTGGCGGCTACCGTTTATCGTTACGTTAGACTTTAATCGGACATTGAGAAACTGGTCCTTAATATTTAAACACTTTCTTTCTTTTCCACGCACAACAAACCAAGTCCAATATGGTGTTATGTATTTATAACTATCCACAAATGACTTTTTGTGTCGTTGGCTTTAGATATAAATGCATATATACGATTGCACAAGACAGCCTAAATTTGCTTACATTAAAATTCTGAATGAGTTCTTCTTGCAAGAAGAACTTTATTTAATTTTTGCATTTTTTTTAAAATAACCCAGAAGACAGGGGTTTTTTACCTTTCACAAAGTACGGTAGTTCTGAATTTTTGATATGCTGTATAGGTCGGTCGGGTAGTACAAAATCAACGTTAGTATCAAACCCCCCGCCCCCCCCCCCTCTCCCCATTTTTCAATTATTTCATCAAATAACGGGTTAAATGTCAGCCATACGAGGAAACTAATTGGGATCGGCTTTTTTTAAACTAAATAAGCTTTAATTTGAGAAAAGTCAGATGCCCGTAGATATCCGTATGATAGTTACCTAGAAAAAGGGGAAACCCCTTTTTTAAATAGACGGTTTTCCCTTTTTCTAGGTAACATTCACCTGACTTATCACAAATTAAAACTTATTTAGTTAAAAAATTAAATGCGTGCTAAGATTACCGATGCTCCGAGGCCCACGGGCATGGGGGCGTCTATTGTTGGGGGGGGGGGGGCAAAAATTTCGTCAAAAATCCCAAATTCCTTATAGTTTAGAAGTTATGGCCAAAAAACCGAATTTTAAAAAAACTAGGGTATACAAAAAAACTAGGGTATACAAACAAAAAAAGTAGACTGAGGGGTATAAAAATAGTGGGGATCGATGCTCCTAGGCCCACGGGCATGGGGGTATCTATTGTTGGGGGGGGGGGGGCAAAAATTTCGTCAAAAATCCGAAATTAGAAGTTATGGCCAAAAAACCGAATTTAAAAATTATGTACAACAAAAATATATGAGCTTGTATCACAGCGACGCGAGCGCTTCTCTGATTTGGGTGGCAGAACAAGTAAGTATATTTTTTCGATTCACTACCCATCGATGCGTCGTCGCTATAAAAGTTACACTTTAAAAAAAATCGATCCAAATCATTTTTCTCGTGGAACTAACATTTAACCCGTTATTAGTATGGTAGTCATAGTATGACGTCACCCTAGCGCCCCACTTCTAAATGCAGATATCTTGAATTCAAATTGAATGCACGATGAAAGTGGTAATTAATTGCTAATTTGTTGCTCCCTTCCGTAATATATTGCTCCTGCCGACTTGTTTAGGATAACGTTTTCTGTATGGTAGAACAAGTATGGCGATCGGCTCAGTACATAGAGGCATCATTCTCATGTCTGACTACCGGCGTTTCGGGTTCGAATCCCGTCCACGACACAGACGTCGTCGGCCATGGATATGTATGCTGTCTTCCCACTGTGGTGCGGGGCGTAATAATAAGCCACAGAGTCTCCCGATTTATCGCAGGTAGGCGGCTAAATGAGGAAGCAGAAAGTGCATGCAGTCAACTGCATTCTCCGAAACTAGCTTATGCCAATGAAACGTCAACTGGGCCACATGGAAAAGTTGACGCGCTATGGGTTAGGGCAATTGAGTGGTAGTAGTATGACGTCACCCTAGCACCCCACTTCTAAATGCGACATATTTTACTCAAATTCAATGCACAATGAAAGTGATAATTAATGCTAATTTGTTACGATATTCCCGAAGTTATTGCTCCTGCCGACTTGCCAGTATAACGTGTAGTATTACGCCACGCTAGTGGAAAGGTGCACTTTGTGCTTTTTTGGACTAGACTAGGCAATTTTGAACGAACAAATCTCGAAAAGTACTTAGCAATATTCACATTTTTCCATTTATAGCACAGTAATCAATAAATTGTAGTCCGGATGGCGCAACGGTTAGCACGTTCGCCTTCAACGCACTGGGCCCCGGTTCGATTCCGGGGATTTACGTGTCGGACTATGAGCCCACTCAGCTGTTAAATGAGTACCCATTATGGGGTAAATAACTCGGTTGAGCGTGTTGCTGATCACATACCTCTGCACAAAAACCGTCACGATCTAGAAAATGAGATGATGCTAACTCATCTCGAGACCGTGGTTCAAATTGGACTGTTGCGCCAGTTATTTATTTATCAATAAATTCCGGAATTAAGCAACAAATTATCAAATATTTATTACTTTCACTATGCATTCAATTTGAGTTAGATATAGTATGTACCAGTGGGGATAGTACCGGTACAGGGGGGGTTCAAATATGTTGTCCTTCCCTTATATATGCTGGAATCTTGGCAAATCGATAGGAGCAATAAATTCGGGAACAGAGCAACAAATTAGCAACTAATTATAGCTTTTATTTTACATTGAATTTGGATACGATAAATGTTATATAAAAAAGTTAGGCCCCCACATTAATACCGGAACCAGATTGAACGCAGAAAGTAGCAGCAGCAACAACACCGACATGCAGATCTGCTTTCGCCACTTTCGCCGCCGCTGCCGCTGCGTTCAATCTAGGTCGCGTAAGAGGAAATGCGTGCTTTCTAATTTGACAGTTCGCCGCCGCTGCTGCTGCATTCTGCGTTCAATCTGGTTCGGGCATTAATTTGGCAATTTTGACGAATGGGCGTAAGTAATAAATTTGGGAATAGAGCAGCAAATTAGCAATTGCTTAACACTTTCATTGCCAATTAAATTTGAGTCAAACATAAGCTGCATTTAGGAGTGTGGTGCTAGCGTGACGTCATACTAGCTCTACCATACAAAAAACGTTATCCTGGCAAGTCGGCAAGAGCAATATATTCCGGAATCAAGCAACAAACTAGCAAATATTTACTACTTGCATTATGCATTCAATTTAAGTTGGACAGTATAAGCTGGGGTTCAAATTTGGTTCCCTTCAAATACATAAACCGCAATCCTGGCAAATCGGCAGGAGTCATAAATTCGGGAATAGAGCAATAAATTAGCAGCTAGGCTTTAATTTTACATTGAATTTGGTTTCGATAAATACCGCATTAAAAAGTGGGGGTGTTAGTGGAAGGTTACGCTAGCACCACTATTCAAAAAGCATTATCCTGGCAATTCCTGAGGAGCAATAAATTTCGGCAACAAATTAGCAATTGATTATGGCTTTCATTTTACATCAAATGTGGGTGCGATAGATATTGTATAAAGCGATCCTCACACCGATGAGAAAAAATCGCAGCGAGAAAATACGCGGCGAATTCACGACGAATTCGCGACGGAAATTCGTGCCGATTTCTAGATATTCACACCGGAGCGACAAAAAATCGTAATCAGTGTTCGTTGTGTATTTTGTTGTGCAACTTGGTCTGCAGCGAATTTTGGCGCTGCACCGCCACGGCAAAATTCGCAATAGGACACGTCACCATGGATTCGCAAGAGGTAGAAGCTATTTTGCTTGTAGCAGTGGCTGAGGATGTAGAAAGGCAAAGGTAAATTTAATTCCTTTGAACATGGATCAGGTAAAATTTTGCCTTCTTGGGGATTATGAATGCATGGTATAAGTTTCAATGCACCCGTTACTTATTGCTTTTCTCGGAAAAAGCGGGGGCTTGAAATAAAAAATAAGAATTGGTACTTACTACATTTTGCTCCAAGCTCGTCGGCAATATCTTTCCAGATTTTATCTTTTTTCGTATGTTTGTTTTAATGTTGTTTTTTCTCATGATCTCCATCAGTTTACCGATATCGTTAGCCCTATCGAATAAACAACTACTTGTGAAGTAAACAAGAAGTTATCGACGAAAATGAAATCGCACTCAGCGATTTTTCGTCGTCGCGACAAAAATCGCTGCACAAAGTAGCGAAATTTCGCGTCGCTTTGGGCATCTTCGTACAATGCTTTGATCAGATTTTTGTCGCGGCGAAAATTTACGTCGCGAACCCGCCGAGCCATTTTTACCGCGCAGGTGTAAGGATCGCCTAAGAAAATGGGGGTGCTAGCGTGACATCAAACTAGCACCGTCACATAAAATCGTCAATTTGCCAATCGGCAGCAGCAATAAATTCGGGTATAGAGCAACTAATTAGCACATACTTATCAGCTAATTATGCTTGATGTGGAACTTACTAGTGGCGGTGCCAGTGTAGCAGACGTTAGTATTAAAAGAGTCGCCAAGACCGTTTAGTTTTTATTTTTTTTCTGTTAAAAGATACGAATCTTGTTAACTTGCACATACAGGGTGTCCCAAATCCCAACGTCAACCGGGAAACCGGTAATAGGCCAAGTGGTGGCAGTTATCAGAAAAGTATTAAAAAAAGTCTCCGTCAATTATTTTTGACTTATAGATATTCAAAAAAGAATTGGAAAAATGCATTCCCCGTGATGATTTTTTAAGTACTGTTGTTACAAATTTTCATTTTTTTTTATTTTTTTTATGAAGCAACCCTGACTAACTGTTCTATAAGCCACAATCTAAAAGTAAAAAATTACTGCATTGGTTTTAAATAAAATATGACTTTTTCCAAAATTTTGTACTCAAAATTATCACTTATCCCAACTTCAACTGACTTCACTGTAAAAAAAATATACCACGCGGTTTTGGCAAGTAACTGTAAAAGATGGCGCATTTTGTCCAGATTCCAAAATAGTACGACACTTCCTATATTATCTCTTAATTATTGGACCATTCGAGCTTTCGGAGAACTTAAGTGCCGAGACATATTTAGATTTTTTAAAAATATGAATATATATGAATATGTCAGTTCTTTGAAAACTTAGACTAAACAAGCGCTAATTCTTCGTGAAACTAGTTTCGTAGCTACGTAGCTACGAGCTTATTAGTAGTACTCGTATGATCATTTGTATTTATGTCGAATGATTATCTCAATCATGATAATTAATGTTCTAGTTGCAGATGTACTATTCGAAAAGAAATGGTCAATATTATAATTCAGTGCACATGTCAGACAAATTAATAGACGTGTCATCATCGTATTTATTCCATTATTTGTAAATAACTTGAATTGATTCGCAACAAGTCAGGTATTTCTCACTTGAAACTAAATCTATCATTATTAAATTGACTAGACATATTTATTGTGGCGCATTAACAACATGTTTATCCAATTTTCAAATATAGCCCGTAACACATGACCTTCCTATGTATCGAAATAATAATGTGAATCTGATGCATTTGAATATTGGGCAATATCTTTTAATAGTTTCTTTGAAGATGATTGTTGCAATTTAGCCTAATATTACGTTTACACTATCCGCAGATTACTTCATCTGTGCCGGCTGACCTAATCTGCAACTGTCAAATACATTCAATTTTAAACTCACCACAACCAGATTAAGCCGCAGATGAAGTAATCTGGGGATAGTGTAAACGTAATATAATCTTCTGTCTTATAATATATGCGTATGCACATTTATAAAAATGTGTGTTTGTTGGTTTTTTTGCGGAAAAACGGCTCAATCAATTTCCATGAAAATTTTATAATCATATTGGTTATGAATCAGAATAGGTGCTAGCGTTTTGAATTTTTCGCCTTGGCCACATCCACCAATCCCAATTCCCACATGGGAGAAGTGAGCGTCAGGGTCGCTGAGATGAAGGGTGATATTTTCAAAACTTCAACTTCAAAACTCCACTCCCGCGGCTAAGTGACCGTGAAAAAAATTGTCAAAAAAGACCAAAATTAGTGTCGAATTCATAGTGTTCGGGTCGCTAAGATATATGGTGACACTTCCCAAAACTCCTCTTAAAACACATTTAAAAGCGATCGGTACGCCTCTTCCGAACTGCATGGGATCGAGTGGTAACGGAGGACTTGCAAATTCGAATAAAGGCCGATGTGATACCAAACCAATCCGGGTGAATGAGAGTTCAAGAAATGTCGAAAATTATCGAGTGTATCAAACCAATGTACGTATTATGAAGTCACTGGGATGAATAGTCAAGCTCTCAAAGCCCCGTGCCCCTTCACCCGAAGTGAGTAGCCGCGAAACAATGTTCAAAACGACCGAAATTAGTATGAATAATGTGAGCGAAGCGAACCCTAGAACCCAGCTAGTTTAATATGGTTTCCATAGCAAAAAGTTAAAAAAGTTCATAGTACTGATTTTATCGAAATATAAAACAAGCTAGCCTTCGGCATGGGTTATGGTGCATTAGCCACTTTGAAATTAGTAGTAAAACTTCTTCCGATTTCATTGTTCCTATGAGAGGTATATGAAATAGTAAGCCGATTTCAACGAAATTTGAAAACGTGGTTTGGTAGTCAATATGGTTAAATAATATGAAATTTGGTAAAGATATCTTCAGAAATAAAAAAGTTTTTTTTTATAAAAACTTGCTTTTAGAACAATCGTTCCTATGACAGCTATATGATAAAGTGATCCAATTTCAACCAAAATGTAATTTGACTATAGATATTATTGATTCTTGTGAAATTTGAAAAAGATATCTTTAGAAACAAACAAATTTTTCTCACAAAGACGAATTTTTGGACCAGTCGTTCCTATGGCAGCTATATGACGTAGTGGTCCGATTCCGTTGGTTTCGACATATATACTGCGTGCAATAAAAAGAAGGCTCTGTACAAGATTTCAGCTCGATAGCCTTAAAACTGAGGGACTAGTTTGCATAGAAACAGACGGACAGACGGACAAAGCTTAATCGACTCGTCTCATCATACTGACCAAGAATATATAGTTTATATGGTCGGAGATGCTTCCTTCTGTGCGTTGTAAACTTCATGACAAAGTTAATATACCCTATCACATCCGTGAAGGGTATAAAAAACGAGTGCTGAAGTTAATGAAAGCAGAATCCCTCTAAAATCAAACTTGACCTAATCTGTCAAAATACAACAAAAGCGGACCCGCAAGTTGTCTATGTGTGTTGTGTGGTGTCACGGTAGCCGCTATTTCTCTGTATCCTGCCAACTCCTTGTGGGACATAGGGCATTAGCCACGCCGACTTTCCACCTCGTCCTGTTCACCGCCATCGCCTTCAACTGACTCCACGATTTGCCTATTGACTTACCCTCGACCTCGACTGATCTTCTCCAGGCCATAAACAAGCACAGATTTTACATTGGTTTCGAAAATCCTGAGTTTGGTACTTCTGGGGATGATGTTGTTTTGCCAGAAAAGAGTCAAACTGGAAAAAAGCTGCCCGATTCTTATTGATGCGAAACAGTACATCAGCATCCGCTCCACCTTATGCTGTAAATACGCTTCTAAAGTAGCAAAAATTGTCCACTTTTTCTATCGTCTGCCCCCACAAATTTCGATCTGTCTTCCTGAATCCAATCTCAAGTACTTAGTTTTAGCAGCATTGATTTTAAGCCCCGCATTGTCACTTTCGCGGTTCAGGGCATCCGTCATTTGAACTAGATGATCCGATCTATTTGAAAGTAGACAAATATCGTCAGCGTAATGCAGGTGTTGAAGATATTCAAATCGGTTCCATCTAATATCTTTGCTCTGGTGCTCATGAAGCACGCTGCAGAGTACGTCGTTATTGGCAATCAAAAACAAGATAAGTTACAAAATGCAGCCTTGTATCACTCCGCTATGTACCTCGAAGGGACCTGAAAGCTTTCCCTTGTGTAAGACGTGACATTGGGCTCCGCTTCCAGATGTATTCCCGGTCAACGCTGTCAAACGCTTTCTCGAAATCGATGAACATGAGATGTAATGGGGATCTCCACTCTGCGGATTGTTCAATAATAATTCGGAGGGTGTTGATGTGGTCGCCCTCGCGAAAACCAGCCTGTTCATCGTTGAGTGTGCAGTCAACTGTATTCTTGATCCGGTTTAAGATTATTTTTGCCATCAGTTGGGAGACTGCGGGGAGGAGGCAAATTCCACGCCAATTATTACAATCGTTCAGGTTACGTTTCTTCGGGATTTTAATAATAACGGTCTTCTTCCATTGTTTAGGGAGAGTTTCGGTTTCTCGACACTCTTGGATAAGGGGGAGAAGAATATCCGCAGTAGCGTTGATATCCGCCTTAAAGAGTTCCACCGGAATTCCATCTATCTCCGGCGCTTCACCCGCTTCTATCGATTTAATAGCCACAGTTAACTCCAGTTTAGAAGGTGCGCTGGTATCAACTCTGGCTATTTGCGAAATATTTTTTGCTTCTAGTAAAGATAAGTTCAAATGTCCGAAGGTGTTGTTGAGGACCTCAATGAAGTGCTCTTTCCACCATTGCAGTTGGTCTCCACCAGTGACCAGTAAGGACCCGTCTTTATCTTTCACAGGTTGCAAAAGATATTCTAGTTAATGGCTTGATAAGTTTGTAAAGGGTTCCACTGTCACCACGGCAAGCCGCTTCCTCTTCCTTATCCGCTAATGCATTGATTGTTTTGTCCCGTCTTACGCTTCTTTGCACGCCTTTCTGAAAAGAACGGTATTCAGCTCTAAACTGATATTTGACTGTGTCGTCAGTAGCTGAGTTGATTTGTTCTTTAATTCTCTTGCGTGCTATGAGATTAGAGAACATGTAGGGTCACCAATGAATGGCCTTCTACCGCGCTCCAATCTGCCCACAAAAGTTTCACCGCACGAAATAAATGAGTCCTCTGCGACGTCCCATCTATCATCAATTGTAGGAGTCTCATAAGCTGGTGGTGCATTAGCTCTTTCGTGCAAGGCGAATAAGCACGTCTTCTAGATGGATCTTTAAGCTTTTGCACATTAAAACGAGGCAAGATTCTTGCATTTTGAAGGCGATGGATCGCTGCCGCTCGTAAGCGCACTTTTGCGACAATAAGTTGGTGATCACTGCCAACATCAGCACCCCGCTTTGACCTGACGTCTAAGGGACAGTTCCTCCACGTCTTAGAAATGGCTATATGGTCAATCTGGTTCTCTGTTCTGCCATGCGGAGAAACCCAGGTTGTTAAATGGCATCGTTTGTGCTTGAACAAAGAGACCGCCGATGACGAGCTGACGAGAGTTGCAAAACTCCACGAAAATCTCGCGCTTTTCGTTCCTGTTGCCTAGACTATGATTGCCCATTAGGTGTTCCAAACCAAGGTTGTCAGACCCGACTTTGGCATGGAGATCCCCCATAATAATTTTTATGTCACCTTTGGGTGCCTTGTCCAAGGTGTCGCCGAGTCAGTGATGGAAGGCGTCTTTAGCCGATTGATCCGCTGGTTCAGTCGGGGCGTAGCACTGAATTATTGTAATGTTTCTAAATGAGCTAAATCTGGCTGTAATGATACGTTCGGAGATGGGCTTCCAATCAATTAGAGATAGACGTGCCTCCCTAGTCAACAGAATTTCGACGCCTGCCATTCGAGGTGAGGTATCGTCTTCACTTGCAGAGTAGAGCAGCACTGTTTGGGAGCTTCGCGATAAAGTCGATCCCGATCCAACCCATCTTGTTTCGCTTAGTCCTAATATAGAGATGTTATATGCGGTCATTTCCCGTTCGACTTCAGTAAGCCTTTCACTACTGCACTCGTCCCACATCTTTCGAACGTTCCAAAATCCGATCGTGGTCCGTTGTTTGTTGCCGAAAGTCGTTGCCGGTGAATCAGTCCGTGGTATCCGAGGCTCATTTAATGTTTCGAGGGTAAATTAATTTCAGGTACGCAGGTTTCAAGCCCTCATACCCAATCTTAGGGGAAGGGTTGCTCCCTTAGGTGTCCTAAGAGTCGCCGGGAGCTATTTTGTATATAGCGCAGAGGTAGCTCACCAATGCTGTTTTTAATTGCGCGTTCTTTTGATGATCTTTCAGCTGCATGTGACGTGTTGGTGCTCTCACAACTATGTTGCAACTTCACCGTTCGCCTATTTCCTGAGACGCACTGGTGTTATTGGGCATTCAGGATGATCATCGTTATGTGCCTCTACCAAATGTTTTGCTGTTCAAAACTCGGTTGGCTTGGCTAGCCGTTCCAGAAGGCGCCCACGAGGAGGACTGTGGAAGAGGTCTTTTGCCCCCCCCCCCCCCCTTGCCGCTTTACCTAGTCTGAAAAAAATTAGTAATATTTTTTAATTCTGCTTTTTCTTTTCTTTCGATTAATGGAATATTACAAAATAATATAATCGTACTTATTAAAACTACGTCATAAGATTAACACATCAACTTGCAATGAAAATTCGATTAACCGTGGGCGTTTGATAAGAAACACCGACCAAAAATTCGTGTTAGATGAAACAAAATGTTTATACGATTACTGCTAGATGTACATATACAATATACATACATATGTATATTTAGAAAAATGTATTATTATAGATGGAAATAAACCACTGCATAAATGTCTGACATTTAATACGCTCTCACGTAGGCCACTCAGAGAATTCCTGTACAACCTAGATTTGGGCAGGTCAGTTTCTTTGATTTTTGCACTATGTGAATATCTGTTTAATATCGCTACAAAATTAGCAAATAATATGATGTATAGTTTAAAATATTTGAATTTTCTTAACATTGCTTCTTTAATGAAACGGTACTTAGCCAAGTAAAAATACGGTAAAAAAGGGCATATATTCCACATAAATTTCAAAATTTTGTTTTTTTTTTTCTAAGGGAGTGTGTGTTCACTATGTAATGAGTTGCTGCTGAGAGGGCCAGATAGAAAAGATTTGTTAATTGCCTTGACCCCTCCGGGGCATGAGCGCGTCAACGTCTCTAGCATTTCTATGCCTTGTTGACGTTTCGATAGCATATGTACTTTTCGGAAATGCAGATGCTAACATGCACCTCCTATCCGCGCCGTCTTTATACTGACAAGCTCGGAGCACTGTGGCAGGCAGTTTTATATCGCGCCGAGATTTGAACTCCGAGCTCTAGATGTACCTATAGTATCGTAGAGCGGTGACCGAGCAACCACGGCCATCGAGCGCGACAATGACGAATTGGTGGAATCCTCGAACAACTCGTCCGACTCACAAGTGTTTTACAATTCGAACTGGCCGACAACGCTGTGAGCTAACAATTTGGAACTCCGCATTTGACTGCGCTAGCGGTATTTAACAATTCGGCGAGATGAGGACGGAATGACATGGGAAACTGCCGAATCATTCGAAGAATGCTTCGTGAGCTCCAGGCTGTGTAAACGCGAGCACAGCAGTGGACGACTCGAGGTTCAAGCGTGACGGAACATGGTCGGGTCGAAATCTAAACTCCATAGCGGGATTGGATCACGTTTTCTTTTGCCAATTAAAAAGAGAGTTAAGTAATCGGAATCGCACAAAGAAAGTCACGAATGCTTTACTCCGGACTCAATTACTTGGGATTTAGGTGGATAGGCCAATTGATATATTCGAATTTAACCGTGTCCTCGGGATACTCCATTGGCCGTAAAACTTCGGCCCGTGGAGGTGCTGTATCTCCACTCGTCTTAATTAACTTTTTTTTTTATTGGAGCGCTAGGACAGAGTGCTGTTCCTCCTTGATCTAAGTAAAGAGAAAGGGTACACGGCTTCGCCGGCTACTATTTCTAACTAAAATACCTGGCTTTGTCGGGCGATTTACACATACGCTTTGAAACCGTCTATGAAACAGCTACATGTAGGTCTTCATCTTTTTTACAACTCACTTCACGCAGCCGACTGTTAAATTCCATCAAACAGACGTCGATAGTTTGCTTTAAAAATTGATTTTTTTTTCAAACTCTCAATTTGTTTCACCTGCATAAGCGGCGTCATATCTAACAAAAATTTGTTTATGCACAACTGTGTGACTATACCTTTCATACAATACACAATGTCCTTCTTCTTATTGCAAACACCAAAACAGGGATAACAGATTTTGATGTTAGTGTATTAATAAGAATTACGAATAATTGAAATTTTGCGAGTCTTTATTTAAGAAACTATTGGGTTTACTGACACCATTCTCCCCCCCCCCCCCTGTGATGTGGGGCGTAAAAATAAGCAACAGCCTTTCCTGGCTTGTCGTAGAAGGCGACTAAATGAACAAGATGTGTAAGCCAGCAACATGTATCATCGGAAACCTGATATGCTAACGAAATGTCAACTAACTCTTTTACGAGTAGATGACGTGCTATGCCCCACAAGTGTTTAGGGAAAATACATAGTTAAAGCATCAAAATCGACAAAAAATTTAAAATCAGAATAGGATGGAGTGGCATTATTTATGGGTCCTTTTAAACCTCTGTTGAGTTAAAGTAAGGGATAGGCGGAACTATTCCCCCCAAAAAATAGGTTTGTTTTGCGAAAACTTACTCAAAACGGCACCAAAGCCGTGCTTTTTTTTGTGAGTGCAGTAGTGGAGAACTCTCCAGAGCAGTTGTCGTTCGTGTAACGCGTGCAATTGTTGTTATGCTATGAGCTGGTCTGCCTGCACCGTACAAAAAATATGGCTAATGCTGCTAATTATTATACTATTAAATATTAGGGAAAGATCTTGAAATAATGTTAATCCCTTCTATAGATCCTAAATACTTAGAAACTGAGTTTGTACGGTCGCAGAAGGTGAACTTAACTTAACTGGCGAAAATCGGACAAATTTGAGCCTTTCATTTTTATATTTTCCATATAACTTATAAACCGTACCTCGGATGGAAAAAATGTATAGGATGAAAATAAAGAGTGCTGAATTCTGCGTCCAATGAATTCCCACAAAACTGAAATACGGTTCAGTAATAGTCAAAATCGATAGTCGAAAAACGACCATTTTTCAGGTTTAAGCTCACAGATGTTTGAATGGGTGCTTGCTCCAAATGAAAAAATCATAAAATAGCAGTTAAAGATAATTTGATTTCAAGTCTAAAGGCTTGTTCGGACTAGGCTAGTAATTTAGTCGAGTAGCGAGTAATTTAGTAGCTAAATATGTCTGAACAGCAAAAATTAGCAAGTGATTTAGTCAAGTCAATCCATTTTGTTCTATTTTTTCGGGCGAGTAGTAAGTATCCCAGTAGCTTGAGTGATTGAAGTGTCAACTTGTTTTATTCGAATACATTGCTTGTCTAAGAAAATGTCACGCTGGAGCGAAGAAACGACTGTAAAATTCGTAACGAAATATTTAGAATTCGAGTGCTTGTGGAATATTAAGTCTCCACATTACAAACATAAGCAGATGAAGCAATCCGCGTATATTGAATTGGAAAATGCAATGAAAATACCTGGATTTGGCGTGAAGGAAATTAAAGTGAAAATAGTGTTCATTTTTCAAAACGTTAGTCACTAGTGTACTTGACACGACTGCAGTGCGAACGATTTTTTTGACAGTAGCGAGTATTTTAGTAGCTAAATTACTGGCTACTTGACTAAATACTCGCACAGTCCGAACAAGCCTTAACATCGACAATATTTTTCAATTCGGGCGATTTTTAGTGTTGTTGTCAGCAAAAATGTGTTTAGCGATTTAAGCCTGAACCCTTCCATAACCAACAAGGTCTCTGGGAACCTATGACGTTTTCAACGATATGGCATTGTAATATGGTCCGATCGAAGCACCGCAGCCTTCCTGACTACTGCAATGTCTTGAAGTGAATATTATGTGAATGAATAAATGAATGTATATGAATAATAAAATCGGTTTCGACACAATTCCGTTACATTTTTCATCATAATCGTCGCGGTGAAGTGATTTATGGCGTTTATGACCGACACGGTGCGTCGGGACCCTAATGTATTGAGCGCTGTTCTATATTCCAGCATACCAAGCGGACCGCCAGTAAATTACCAGCGAGTCACTTTGGCGAGCAAAACCTTCGCTAGCGAATTCACCCTGAGCGAATATATATAACCAGTCTATATATTCGCTGAAACAAAGGTTTCTCGACTAGTCGGTGATCCGGGAAAAAAGGGTCGCCGCGAAAGTAAATTTCGAACGATAGAGTTAATACCTGCGAGTCTTTGGCGAAGGTTTTAGCGAAGGTTTTCTTCGCCAAAGTGACTCGCTGGATATTTACTGGAGATTCGGTTGGCATGCAGGGTAGCTATTACCGCCGAGTCGTTGGTGAAGTTTTTAGCGAAGGTTTTTATCGCTAAATTGACTCACTGGTAATTCACTTGCGGTTCACCTCGCATGGTATGGTTATAATTAATATATAATATTGTACTTATACCTACGATAAACTGAATCAATAATTTGATTATGAATTCTTCCACACTTAATCACTTCACTGCTTTTTATTTCACCGTTTAATTTAAACTCTTTGAATGCAGAATTGCAAGTGTTTCCTTAGCTAGCGCGGAACCGAAACATTTCCCGCTATGAGCGAATAAAACATTCACTTTCAGCGAAGGTTTTCGATACATAGTGTCGTTTGTTTTGCAGTTTAAAAAAATCCTCGCGTACCTTCGCTCTTAGTGAGATCCAAGCGAAGAGTTTTTATTAAAAAGAACATAAAACATACGCATATTGAAAACCTTCGTTTATATTCACTTTGATGGCTCTATAGCGAGTCGCATACCCTCGCTTTAATGAAAATCTTGCGTTGGTTCGGTTTTCTTCGCAATAAGTGAATAAAAAAGATTCGCTATTATTCGCTTTTTGGTGAAGGTTCGCTTGGTGGTATGCTGGGTAGTGGCATAATAATAGATGGACGTAATAGTAGGACTAGTAGCAGCATATTTGTGGATAACAGTTTGTAGTAAAAACAAGTGCTACTGCGAAAATGAGTGATAGGAATTAAATGGACATGGCGTTGAACCGCCGTACGCACTTCGAATTCCGGAAGGCCAGGACTGATCAGTTTTCCCTGAGAGGAATTCCGAATCGTCTATGGCCGGCTTCAGGGAGGAAAATATTATCTTGATATGTTTAAGAACATTGGGCGAATTCATGTTAATTTAATTCAATTTGTATGATTTGAATTAATTTTGCACACTCTACAATTTTTACTGCTCGATCTTACACGTTTTCAGGTTTTTATTGCAGGTTTTTTGAACTTTTTATTGCACGATCAAATCCGGTCTTTTGTTATAAGGAAAATACTAAGAAAGGGCTCGAATTTCTCGAGTCTTCACCTGCCTGTTAAGCTCACCTTCTGCGAGCGAGCAAACTCAGTTTCAAAGTACTAAGGATGTATAGAAGGGATTAAAGTTGTTTCCAGATGGTTAACCTATAATTTACTATTAGAATCTTATTTTGACTGGCCTGAAAAGTAGCAGAATTTTAAAAATGGAAATTTCGAAAAGCTGTGTTATGAAAAGTATTTGGATTGCGGAGATCATTATACCCTTCACGGATGTGATAGGGTATATTAACTTTGTCATGAAGTTTGCAACGCACAGAAGGAAGCATCTCCGACCATATAAACTATATATTCTTGGTCAGTATGATGAGACGAGTCGATTAAGCTTTGTCCGTCTGTCTGTCTGTCCGTCTGTCCGTCTGTTTCTATGCAAACTAGTCCCTCAGTTTTAAAGCTATCGAGCTGAAATTTTGTACAGAGCCTTCTTTCTATTGCACGCAATATATAGGTCGGAACCAACGGAATCGGACTACTACGTCATATAGCTGCCATAGGAACGACTGGTCCAAAAATTCGTCTTTGTGAGAAAAACTTTTTTATTTCTAAAGATATCATTTTAAAATTTCACAATAATCAATAGTATCTTTAGTTAAATCACATTCCCGAATTTGGTTGAAATCGGACCACTACGTCATATAGCTACCATAGGAACGACCGGTCCAAAAATTGGTCCTTGTGAGAAAAACTTTTTTATTTCTAAATATATTGTTTTCAAAATTCACAATTATCAATAGTATCTTTAATGAAATCATATTTCTAAATTTGGTTGAAATCAGACTACTCTATCATATAGCTGTCATAGGAACGACCGTCCCAAAAGCAAGTTTTTGTCAGAAAAATTTTTTTTCTGAAGACATCTTTACGAAATTGCATATTATTCAATCGTATTGATTGCTAAGCCACGTTCCTAAATTTGGTTGAAATCAACCAACTATTTCATATACCTCTTATAGGAACAGTGAAATCGGAACAAGTTTTACTACTAATTTCAAAAAGGCAAATGTACCACAAATGCAACGAAGCGTGAAGGGTATCATACCTTCGGCTAGCTTGTTTTTATTTCAAATTGTACTTTAAGATGTTTCTTTAAAAAAAAGTAGTAGTTCAGGGTCATAATTAATAAAAGTCGAAAATTTCGCAGTTTTTCAGATTTTTGACAAAGTTGCGTTCTTCTCTTGTGTTTAAAACCGCGCGTCGTCGCATGGGAATTACTCCACTTATACAAATGTACTTACAACGTTTTCTTTTTTACAAATAGCATCCGCTCTGTATTCAATACATTTATAGATTTTTATGCAAACAGAGCCATTACCATTTTCCAATATCTCATTTCTTATTTAGTACCTACTATTAGCAGTGTCTCATGTTAATGCTAAAAACATGTCAATAGACGGCAGTTGATGTTTTTGGAGTGATGTCACTAGTGTAATTTGATGAATGAACGATTACAATACAAAGTCAACTGTAATCGGTCGCAACTTATACGAGTAAGAAAGATTATGTACGTCGAATACACAATGCAATATTATCGACAGCAAATTGCATAATGTATAGTATCTATCGAATATCTTAATATGTATTGCTCCGAGCTCAACCTAAAGCGCTAACCTAGACAGCACATTATCCGCGACCTGCGTTCAAATGACTTAAAAGTCAATTATAATAGCAATCAATAGATCAATCACATGTTGCTGATATTATCATCGAAAGCTCAATGACGTCACACTCACAATATCGACTGTGGATAGTTATTTCAACTCTGCGAAACGTTTATGCTGCTTCTTGTTAGCGGCAGCGCGAAATGAGCGCGAGTCAATATACAATACAAATGAAAATATCATTAAAATGAAAATGAACAGATAGCAACTTACCTTCAGCTGGCTCCTGAAGCTGCTCATAGTGAATTTCGACAGTTTCACGCAAATCACAACAAAACTGGGAACACTATATTCTAATCACAATATGTATTCAGCAATTGGGTTAGAACACCACACAACATAAGAATTATGTTGAAAAACGTATCGGGAAATTTTCAGATTGGCACTACATTTCCTCAAGCGTTATTTTGAAAAGTCACACGATTTCACCGCAAACACTCTTGAAACTTTTGAATTTTTTTATATATTTTTTGCATGTACAAGTATCTTTTTTACCAAATTCCAAGCTTGTAAAAAATCAAACGTGCACAAGCATTGCAAATAGATCTTAGTAGCAAAACAGAACAGTTTTTATTTAAATATCGGAATCGTACAGATTTTATTGGACGCTTTACATGAAAAGGTTGCAATATTCCTGAATATCGTTCACTAACCGGCAAAAATGAATTCTTGTCGACCTCCACTGATCAATTACAATGGCAGTAATAAGCACCTTATAATTTGCCAAGCGATTTAGTGTAAAAGATTCGAGATCGTCGGCGCGATCAATATTAACCTCCGAGCCTGCAGCTATTGCCACTGTTTCGATATTCTGTATATTTATTTATAAATCTACGAATCCGCCGTATTGTATCTGATTGATTAGAGCAGCTGAGAGATATTCAAGTTTCTACGTACAACGCTGTTAACCACATGGATACCAACACTAGACGTATTACTAGACTGTCACAAAGTCAAATTAATACTAACAACCGCCAGCCATTCTTTTAAGTTAAGCTAAGCAAGTGCATACTTTAATAAGCTAATAAACTATTTTTGGTGATGCATTGTGACAGAAGTATTGGGTATCAGGTACAAGTTGATACTGATACTTTGGTTTATCGTGATAGTTTAAATATTAGCCTAATTACTTTTTGTCACAAAGTACAATAAAAAAAAAGTTTTATGGACATATAATAGACAAAGAGCTGACAGGAATTGAGTATTATATGAATTCTTGCACGGTAAAAAATTTTGGGCTAAATTTTAAACTTTTTGGCATTGGATATATGACCCGACCGAAAAAATATTGAATTGTAATAAATTGAAATGATTAAAAACGGGTCAGTTTAAGTTTAAGTATTAAAATGAAGACTTAATGGG
Organism: Chloromyia formosa; assembly: GCA_964017055.1. Classification (NCBI taxonomy): domain Eukaryota; kingdom Metazoa; phylum Arthropoda; class Insecta; order Diptera; family Stratiomyidae; genus Chloromyia; species Chloromyia formosa. The sequence goes on along the minus strand of OZ024814.1, from coordinate 42,921,896 downwards.
TTTATAAATACATAAACCAGTAGGTTTAAAATTTAAGCCGCAGATATTATAATATAGAAAAAAAACATGAATTTTGCTGCATTTCTTAACCTTTCTGTAAGTTTTCTTTTTCAATTTCATTAGTTTTTTTTTCAGTTTTTTAAACTCCCAAATTCTTTGTTAAGCCCATCGCAGGTAAACCAGCCAGTTTCAAATTTTTTCGCCGTGGCGGGGAATCGAACTTGTGAACTCCGTGTTGTAGTGTTGCGACCTAGACCGCTCGGCCATAATGTTTTGAGCTAACAACGAGTAGTTATGCTGAGGCTTGAGACTAAAAAAATAAATAAATATTGTGAGGTTTAAATTTTAATTTCATTTTGATTAAAAATTAATGCGAGAAATTTGCTTTTCATCTGGTCGGGGCTAAACTTTGCAAGTTTTAGTAAAAATATATTAATTTTTAATTCAGATGATTAAACACTGGGAAATAGTCTACAATAAATTACATTTTAATCAGTATTTTATTACAAAACAAAGTAAACTTTTCAAATTATTAAATGCTAGTTTTTCTCATGTTGTGTATTTTTTTAATCAAACGTTCGGTTTAGAAAAAATCCAAATTTTTTTACCGTGTGGCTAGGAGGTGTAGCAGACTAGGAAAGTGAGCTTGTTCTCTTTAGAAGTGTAGGATGCTTCCACTCGATCCTCCTGTGCTGCATGGAACGAGCCTATGATCAACACTGATAATGATCAGTGGTTTACCTCAGGACATGCGGCTATTCTGGAAAACCCAAGTATTCCGACAACGCCTGACTACACCTCAACCAAATATGTGGTTGACAAGCATTTTGTCAGCCTTATAAAATTGTTTCTGTCGCCTAATTCAATAGGAATACATGCAGATGACTCTAAGACGGATAAAGGACTAGGAGTTGGTCTCCTTGAATGCTGAAATATTTTCTAGTCCAATTTTACGGCGATTGCGGAAGCTCAGATCTGGTTGGAGTGTGACGTGATATGAGCTACAGATATGTAATTTTTACCGACAGTGAAGTTGTAATTAAATCTGTCGAATTGGGTCTGACTACATCGAAAATCGAAATTCAATAAATGCGTGCGCTCTTTGAAATTTTTTTTATGTTGGATTTTGGGTCACTCTGGCTTCGCTTGTAACTGTAGAGCAGACCAGCTGGCCTGGCAAAGTAAAACAAGCGAAGCAGCATTTATTTGCCGGATCATTTATACAACCATTGCTGCTACAAAACTATCTGTAGAGTTATAATGATTAGCAGGACAAACTCCAGATGGATAGATGGTAAAGCATAACTTTCAGCAAAGCCGTTGCATTGCATAGAAGCTACGGTAGCGAGGACAGAAAGGAGTGTATTTTTTATTTTCTCTGCACCTGTTCTGCTGTGCTAAGGAGGAGAAAACCATTTCTTGGATACCTCTTCTTCCATGTACTGGATGACTTAGGTAAAGTTGATGGTGACAAAATCCATCGTTTTATTAGAAATTGTGCCTAGGTCAATGATTACATCGACAATTGATTGGCGATGAGTCTGTATTGGTAAGAGAACGAACCCTTTTTCAGTCCATTTGTGCTATAGTAGGCTCAGCAGCCCTTGTAAGTTACCTTGGTTCATGGTTTTCTATCTTCATCATTACGTACTTCACTCCAATAAGAAATGCGTCGGCGCTTTCAATAAACAACTTACCTCTTGAGGACCGAAAGATGAATAAATGTGGATATACCATTAACTCCCCAAGATACAAAGTCGGGCCCCCTCTGAACTCGACTTCTAGTTCCGCCACTGTTTCATACTCCCTTAAAAGATAAACATCAAGCAATTAAATAATCACCTATAGCGATCCACTATTCTTCTGCTGGAAAGAACAAAACAGGAAAGACAGGTTTTTGCTGCTAGTAAAAGATGGAAAAGAACAAACCTTTTAGAAGGTTTATTTGTATATTCTAACTGTAAATTGAATTACAGTCTTGTCCTCCTTGTTCTCTTTAAGAATTTAGTGGATTTATAGATCATGATCCTTGTTTTTGCCGTGTATATTAGGTGCGTTTTTTTTTCGTACAGAGCAGAGTAGAGCAGGTTGAGCGGCGAAAAACATCATTAACATCGTGGTGCGACAGCCCGACGTCGGGCCTTGGCCGCCTAGATAATGGTCCTCCAATTATCTTTACCACGTGACTGCGTCCTCCAATTTTGGAAGCCCTGTGGCTGCTCGGCGTCCGCATATACTGACCTCTCCCAACGAGCTCTCGGTCGTATAGGCAGTCTCACTCCGTTGACTCGTTCTGCGTTCAATACTCTCTTTGACAAGCGATCATCGTCCATTCTTTGTACATGCTCTGCCCATTGAAGTTGTTGCAGTTTAATTTTTTCGAAACTCCCAGCTCATCGTAGAGCTCATACAGCTCCTGGTTGTACTGAATGCGCCATCCATCTCGATCGAAAATTCGTCGCAGAACCTTACGGTCAAATATGTCTAACATATTACCGGAGGCTTGAGTTAGGGTCCATGCTCCGCAGCCATAGCATAGCATTAGTCATATAATGGTTTTGTACACGCGCAGCTTCGTGTTTCTGTTCACATGCTTCGATTTCATTATGGGGAGAACCGAGAAAAAAGTCTTATTAGCTAACTATATCCGTCGCTTGATTTCGTCAGTTTCGTTGGCGTCCCTTGACAAGTTGCAACCCAGGTATATGAAGTCGTTCACGAACTCGATGTTGAGGTCCCCCACATTAATGCTCGATTGTACAGGTGTCCTTGTCGATTGCATCATCATTTTAGTTTGACCCTCGTTGATGTTCAGATTAACTCAACAGTTGATACGTAGCCCAACTTCTTCTGAAGCGGTATCGAGCGTATGCAGAAGTTATTCTGCGTCGGCCAATCTTCGGGCCATGATGTTGATGACGTCTACCAAATTGCAGCATGATGTTGTACAGTACTCCACGATCGATACTGTCGTATGCCTGATTGAAGTCGACAAAGATTTGGTATACGTCTACGTTATATTCCCAACACTTCTGGAGTATCAATTTGACCGTAAGGGCTGATCGGTTGTGGAGCGACCAGGTCGGAAACCGATTTGATATTCGCCAGTGATTCGTTCTGCGTACGGTTTTATTCTATTTTCCAGAATTTTCGTCAAAATTTTATAGGACGTACAAACTAGTGAGATGCCCCTGTAATTCCCACACCGCAGTTTATCTACCTTTTTGTGAATTGGACAACTGGCTTCTGCGCCAATCGTCTAGGAACACCTCGTCCTCCCATACTCGCAGGAGTATTTGATGTATGGCATTAACTTAAACCGTTCCACCGAATTTTATCAGTTCAGCTGGAATCTCGTCAGAGGCCCATCGTTTGTTAATGCCATCGGTGTCGCTGATGATGTTTCCATCCTTGTCCTCCCTGGGGCTTATCCTGGGTTGATAGCCGTTCTTAATTGTATTTACTAGTTTGTACGCTTGTCTGGTGTTCGTCTGGTGCTCGTCAAAGTATTGACGTTTCTTACGTCTAATTATCCTATTCGATATTCGCCGTAGCTCGTCAAATTCTCTTTTGGCTCTGGTTCTTCGTTGGACTCGTTTCTCGCATAAAGTAAATTTTTGCATTATTCATCGAACCAGTCATTTCGCGCTCGCGGGTCTTTATATCCCACGACCTTGTCTGCGACCTCTTTGATGGTACCCTTGAGTTTTCCCAGAACCCATGGACACCTGTGTTGCTGATGTTGTGTAGCATAGATGATAGTCTTTCCTCATGCGCGGTAGTATACGCCCAGCCGTAGCATCGCTCAGAAGCTTATCAACTGCGAAGATTTTTGGCTGATTCTCGATTGGTGCACTGAGGAAATTCTACATCTGTAGGTCGTCTTCACCAAGTGATGATCTGAGTCACAGTTTGCTCCTCGATAGGAGCGGACATCCATCACACTAGACGTCGATCTCTTGCAAATGAGAACGTGATCAATTCGGTTGACGGTATGTGCGTCTGCCGATTTCCAGGTCTGCTGGTAAATGCGTCGATGCGGGAAACACGAGGAGCTTACAACCAGATGGCCGTTGTCGTTACATTCTTCATGGAAACTGTGGCTTCCAGTGGTCCCCCGGTGCCAACTTTCATTTACGACTTTCGCGTTAAACTCTCCCAGCAGCAGTTTGCTGTCGTTTGTTGGAAGTGAGTCGAAGAGAGTTTCAAGGCGGGCGTAGAACCGCCACTTTGCCACTTGTAAAAATTTTGTGCGATTTTTTGTCATTGATCTCGCTGCCAAGCCAATTTGTTTCCTGGACTGAGCATTACTACACGCTCAGTTTGTACTTTTCTGCCTGTTGAAGGAGGGCCTTCGCGTCCCCCGGTTTGTTCAGGGAGCGTAAATTCCAGGATCGGAAAGAATAATCCGTTGCGTGGTCGTCGTTGTTGATCCGTCCAGTCCGAGGCTTTTGTTCTAGGTTTCTTGACGTCGAGTGGTTTTTACAACGACGAGTTGTTAGCACATTCAGGGGTCTCGGTGATAGCTGCTTCAGATGGTTTAATAAACGTGCTGGAGGTCACACAATTATGTTGCAACTACACAAAACATTAAAACATTCCATCCTACTAATCCCCCCCCCCCCCCCCTTGGTTTAGTTAGAATTCAAATGTCAACTTAAATTTCAAGAGAAAACTTAAATCCTTGGTACATATATGTACAATCGGACAAATTTCCTGTAGGCAGAAAAATTGTTTTGCATGTTTACTATTCTATATAATTACACAAAACGAACATTTTATTGCCAGGAAATGAACTTTTTGTGCTTCCCAAACTGTAACTGCCCGAAAACTTCGACACCTGCGCCGCCTGCATTTTGAAACGCTGACTACTTAACCGAGCATTCTTGCACTGACGGTTTATCCAGAGCAGCTCAGATCAAATTGTGTAATTGTAATTGTGTGGTCTTATGCCCGGTTCACATTATTCCAGTAACCAATCCAGTCCAGTAATCCAGTCCAGCGCTGGACTGCTACTGGAATAATGTGAACCGGCACTGGACAGCTATCCAATCCAGCAATCCAGTCCAGTCCAGTGACTGGATTGTCGGTCTACTTTTTGATTCCAGCTCGCCCAGAAATCATTGTTACTATAGTTACCGAATCAACAACACACTCGCCCGACTACTGGACTGGAATCATGTAGACGATATGATCCAGTCCAGCACTGGACTGGATAGCTGAACTGGATTACTGGACTGGAATAATGTGAACCGGGCATTAACCTGCTCTGCTCTATATGGATCTTGAAAAAATGGCGCCTATTATTATGTAGCTAATGTCGCGTACCATCCATATACCCATCAGGGGCCTCCAACTTTGACAGAAATAGTTTCTTGTCAACCTTAGATATTCATAAGCTGTTATCAAAATTCGATCCTCGAAAAAGTTTCTCTAATGTTTCCAAATTCTGTAAGGCGATAAGCACTTTTCCTGTCTTCTGCATCTGCAGAACGGACCTTTTCCTTGTTGAAATTGATTAAAAGTCGACTCTGTTCTGCAATGACTAAAGAGCGCTTAGATATGCTGATCAGAAGTCAAGAAGGTTTCGAATTGGATGATATTTCGCTGGAAAAAGCAGTTGACGCTTCTACTTCTGACACCAAATTCAGTAAAAAAATGTCTTTTGTTTGCTGTTTTATTATATATAGGTATAAATATCAACTGAAACTTATTTACTTTATGAAGACAATGTCAACAATTTAAGTTCAAAGATTTGCTTTTCTCATACATCATCAATTAAAAAATTTTTGTAAATGTATTTTGTTTTTATTTAAATGAGCCTAGAAAACCAATTCACATACAGTATACTCCCTGTTAAATGGCTTCGCATTAACTGGATACCGGCCGGGTAAAAAACATATCGAATTGACATGGATATGTCTTATGGCTGGAGGTCATCCTAAAAATTTATCCGTCGTTCTCTTTTAAGCTCGCCATACACGACAATATGGTTCGCGAACACCACCTAACCACGTCATAGAAACGTCGGAAACGATTAGAATTGGCTGAAGCCAAAACTTATTTTGAAGGATGAGTTCGGATGTTCGGACGCATTAAAACGGCTCGTTGAAACATGTTTATTCATGAAATTAGACATTCGTCTGATTAAACGGTTACCGGGCTGAGGTCCTGCTTTAAAAAGTCCGCTTAAGGGGGAGTATATGTACTGTAATAAATTTCATAATTTTCATCGCCACTTGGCAAGTAGAAATATTAATTCAGAGGCGGGGACATCCAAATGAAATGTCGCTGAGGCCTGAAAAACCTTAAGCACCCCTGCGTGGTATCTAGCAAATTAATATTAATGCGTATTGGATGCATTATTTATAAATTATATTTTTTTTTGTGTAGTTTAGAGATCGTGTACACGGCAAACTTTTTAGTTCGCAGAAAAAACTAAATACAATACTTTAGTCAGAAAAATAGAACAGAACGGCGATTTGTGAGACCGCGCACGGCAGACTAAACTATCTAGTGCGCGGTCTCATAAACCACCGTGTCTTCTATTTTTCTGACTGAACTATTTAGTTTTTCTGCGAACTAAAACGTTTGTCGTGTGCGCGGACTCTTAAGTGCATTTGTCGTTAATCGCCCCCGCCTTATTATAAATCATTTTTCACAAAAGTGATAAATTTCGCACATTATCAGCGGCCTTAACACTTAAATATAAATAGGCGGAGTCACATTGTGTATGGTAGATGCCTCATCTTGATAGATATTGGCGCATCGAGCGGGCTTTATGATAGTAGCCAAGGCTCTTTCATCAATCAAAAATAAACAAAGTCAGGTGAAAATAGGCGAATTTTTAAATCGTCTATAAATAGTACATATTCACCAAACGAAAGGGAAGCGTGCACGTTGAATGTGAACGCCATGAATACGAAATGCCGCGAACAAAAGAGAACAAAATGAGTATTCCAATCGAACCAGAATACACCAACGTATGCTAGCGTGCCGATTTCCGAACATACGTTTAGTACCTATGTAATTATTCTAAATGCCCTCTTGAATTAATCGATGCCACTAGTTGCGTTAATTGTAATTAACAGCTTAGCTATCCGCCTATAATAATGCAGGTGGCTTAACTGTCACTGTAACACAAGTACTCGTATATAATTAGCACAATTAAATTGAAATGCTCGAATCGAGATTTTTCGTTTTCTTAAATTAGGTGTCCCATGCAGATACTCGCATATAACATTCCAGATGGTAAAAGTGATAATTAAAATGTTTGTTTTCTTAAATTAAACATAAAGTGGTTTAGTTCTAGCAAATATACTACAGGCGCTGTTTCCGTGTGCCAACAGATGATTCGAATAAAAAAACACAAATTCTGGATAATTCGTATAAAAAACCTCAAAAATAAATCCGGTTCATTCCAAAATTGAAGTATTCGAAGTTGTGGATGATATGTGAAGTACTATTTAGCACTCACTTGAAGCAAGGAAAGAGAGAGACTCATTTTCACTTCATCCATCCATGTAGAATCCTGTAGCTGAGGCAGCCGTTGAGGATGGTCTCTGTGAAGTCGTACCGTGATACGTACTATTTAATACTCATATTAGTACCACTGTGTAAACGCTGAAGAGAAGATCCTGCAGCATAATTTGAACTTAAATGGCATTAAGATCACCGAACCCCAAAAACCAAGGATTCGATACTAGCATTGTATTTTTGACACTATGTTGTCACACTTTCAACTATTCCGATGGGAGCAGACCTTAGACTTTAGCGGCATCGGAAGTACCTGAACTCTGCCGAAGCCTGTCCCACGCCATGGTTTTGAAAGGAGGAAAACATAGCTGCAGCCTGTTTCGCTGAGGTACACTTAAGCGTCTCGGATCATTAGGGTGGCATGAATCACTGACCTGGAACATAGTTGTCTGAACTCTGGCAAGTTATAAACCATGTGAAGCAGCTATCCCCGAGGCAACCCCTCAATAAGGTTTAGTGATGGACCAACTACCCATCCTTGTAAAAACTACTCCATGTCAAGAAACCTGGAAAAGCCTCGGATTGGACAGATCAACAACGACCACGCAAACTTTTAACGGATTTTTCTTTCGGGCTCTGGAATAAACGCTCGCTTAACCAACTGGGAGTCGAGAAGGAGAAGCCCTCTTACAACAAGTCGAGAAATATCAATTGGCTTGGCAGCCAGATCAATGAAAAGAAATCTGAATCTGGACACAAGGAGTTTGGAGTTGCATTCATCCTCAACAAACACCTCAAACGGCACGTTACTGACTTCAAACGTATCAATGAAAGGTTGTGTGGGACTCGCATTAAGACTCGACAGGTTTAACCTTTGGCTCATCAATGTGCACGCCCCCAATAAAGTGAATACCTCCACTTCTCACCCTCTCTCCACCCCATCTCGTAAGTTAACATAAAGTGTTTGACACCATCCAGACCTCCACGGTCCAGTTTTCAAGTAAAATCACGCCTTCAAGGCTTATATGAGGGCTGTCTTTTAAGTTTTGCATATAGGGCTGAATTAAAACAATATACCTAGTCTAGCCATAAATACTGTTACAAACTTTTTGAAGCACTGTTCAATAAAAGAGGTGTTATATGTTAAGAAATCATTGTTTATTTATTAAATGCATTGTCAACAACGGAAATTGCAACAAGTTATTCGAAGTGCCTTTTGCCTTTACACAAGCCTTTAATCGAGCTGGCCACTTATCTATGGAAGCACGCACGACTTCAATCGGAAAGTTGGCGACTGCATGTGTAAGAGACTTCTTTAAGGATTCGATATTAGAATGTCTTTTAGAGCACGTCATTTGCTCTAAGACAGACCATAATTCGTAATCCAGCGGATTCAGGTCTGGGCTAGAGGAAGGCCAATCTTCAGCTTTAATAAAATCTGGAACATTTTCTTCAAGCCATTTTTGGGTTTACTTCGCCTTATGACCTGGTGCAGAATCTTGCTGGAAACTCCAAGGCTGATTTTTGAATAATGACGTGTTGAGAGGTTTCACTACACTTTCAAGGACACTTTCTTGATAAATTTTGGCAGACGTTTTGACGCCCTTCTCACAAAAATGCAACTTTGTCACCCCGTTGTAGCTAACACCCCACCAAACCATTACTGAGGCTGGATGATGACCTCTTTGAACCTTTTGGGCAACTTGAGAAGCTTCTCTGGCACTGCGAGCATAAACCCTATCGTTTTGTTTATTAAATGTTTCTTCGACAGTAAAAATTTTTTCGTCCGTAAACAAAATTTTACGGTGTTCTTGGTTTGCGTACCAGCAAAGTAATCGTTTTGATTTTTCCACTCTATTTTTTTTTAACGAATCTGTTAGTAAATGCCCGGTAGATCTACGATAAGCACCCAACCCCAAGTCACTTTTGATGATACGTGAAATTGTTCTTTGGGGTATTTTCATCTCACGCGATAAATTTTTTTGTTTCCGAAGAGGATTACGGCGAATTCTCTCGCGCACGGCTTTAACCGCTTGAGGTGTTCGAGTAGTTCGCGGACGGCCACTTCTTTCACGGTCACTTACTCCAGAAATCTTTCAATAGCCCGATATACAAACATTCGGCTTATACCAAGGGTATGCAGAGTCTTAAAAATATCACTTGGTTGCATTCCTACATACTTTATGAAGTGCAATCACAGCAATTCTACAATATTTTCTTTGTCACCCCAATCCATGTTCACTACACTAAAAATTAAACTCAAATGATGACAAATGCATCAAGCACAAGCGTACTATAGCGATTAGCTCAATTTTTAAGAAATGCAATATAACGGTTCCTTTCTGCAGGGTTGCCGAACCTTGTAACAATATTTATGGCTAGACTAGGTATATTGTAGTTTTTAAAGACTTTATTGATTTTCGAAGTATTTCCCAGGAAGATTAATGCTCTTTTGCATGCGTTCGAACCAACCATGGAAGCAGTTATTCCACTCGTCTGTTGGTACAGTCAAAATTGCGTTTTCGAAGTCAACTGCTTCTTCTGGCGACTGGAACCTTTGACCACGCAGTTTGTTCTTAATTTTCGGAAATGTAAAGAAATCGTTGATGCTTAGGTCAGGACTGTACGGAGGATGGTCTAAGGCGGCTATTATACTATAAAAGTTCTTTTACAAATATCGTTTGTAAAAGATATTTTCGAAGAACTTTTCTAGTGTAATAGCCGCCTAAGAAAAGATTTGCGACGTGAACGTTGCTTGTTTCAAGTGCTTTTCTTACATGCTTGCACACTTTCCCCCTTAGGCGGCTAATATCATTCATAAAAGTTCTTTTAAAATATCGTGAGTCAAAGATATTTGTAAAAGAACTTTTATAGTGTAATAGCCGCCTAACAATTCGACGTTTTGTTGTTTTAAAAATTCAATTGTCTTGCGAGCTGTGTGCGAACTTGCATTTCGAAGGTCAGCGATGACTTCTGGCAAACAAATGGTTGTATATTAATCGGCAGTAACTGTTCTTTGATTTTGCAGAGGAATTGTTGCTAGATGACCTGCTTTTGAGACAAATGTCGCGACCATCTTTTTCGAGACACTTCGAAAACAGATGACTTTTGTCGGCTTTTCTTCATTTTGGAATACCCAAACAGACTGGTGCTTATTTTCGGGTTCATAAGAGTAAATCCACGATTCATCACCACTGACGATGCAGTACACGTTGTTAGAGTTTCCTGTATTGAAACGGTCTAGAGTTTTTTGACAATAATTGACCCGAGCTGCTTTCTGTTATTCGGTCAATAGGTGCGGTATCCAATGGGAAACTACTTTTTTTTACACACAATTCTTCATGCAAAATTTGTTGAATTAGGTTCTTTGAAATCCCCAATGATGCCTCAATCTCGCGATATGTCACGTGTCGATCTTCCGTGATAAGCTTGCGCACAGCATCGACATTTTCTTGGGTGACTGCCGTTTTTGGTGCACCTGCCCTTGGATCGTCGGTTAAACTCACCTGTCCACGTTTGAATTATGCATCTCTCTAATTGCTTGACCCCTCCAGGGGCATGGGCGCGTCAACATCTTTAGCATTATCGTTTCAATAGCATATCCACTTTTCGGAAGTGCAGTTGCTAGCATGCACCTCCCATCCGCGCCGTCTTTATACTGACAAGCTTGGAACACTGTGAGAGTTCTATTAGTACAATACCTACTCACAGGCAGTTTTTGATCGCGCCGAGATTTGATCTCCGAGCTCTAGATTAGTATCGTAGAGCGGTGACAGAACGATCACGGCCACGGAGCGCGAATTCTGCATACCAACGAGAAATAGTCGACTGATGTGGTTCTTCATTGCCGAAAACAGAAACCAACTCGGCGAGGCGTCCTTTTTGAGATAGTTGTCTTCGAAATTTGTAAAAAAAAATTTTGCGCGAAAATTTTCTCGGTTCAATTCTATTATTCGGATAACTCAACGACTTTGACATTTGATTCGTGTCAACTTGATTCTGTATGCAAAACTTAAAGGACAGCCCTCGTACCAACAGAATTCTCACACTTTCGTGGTCGTCTTGCACACGGATAACTGCAAAGATGCAAGACCTGATGAATGCTTTTATCCCTATGAAACCACTAAGCTTGGAGAATTTAAAAAAAAGGGAATTTAAGAATAAAAGGTGTTTCTCCCATTGTGGGGCTTGAACCGCAAACGACCGTGTTTCGAGTAGCAAAAAATGCCCGGTGCGTTACCGAGCTAAGCTACAGACGCATGCTAAGTTGGTGTACAGAATGAAGTGTCAACAAAATTACAATTTCACTGGAAAAAAAGTCACCATTATGTTTTGCCTTTGAGTATAGAACTAACAACAGGAGGGGTTACGAGTATATGCCTGTCAAACCATATAAATCGACAGCTTGAAAATGGGACAATCTTCTTCTTGAAAAAGTCGAGAGATGGGAGAGTAAAGTTAACGGTTTTAAGATTGTCATCCTCCAGTTGTGCATAAACCTGTCAAACACTTCGTGAAAATAGTGAATACAGTTTAATTCGCGAAAGTTTGGAGTCGGTTTTGTGTGTAAAGAGCCGCGGTTATGTAGAGAAGACACTAATGAAATTTCCGGTAGGACAAATTGGTGCGGTAGTGAGTTGTGGTAAATTGAAGTGCCTCGTCGTTGGCTGCAAAAATAACCAGCGTATCCATAAGACGGGAGTGCCATTTTATAGATAAGAAATTAAGTAATTGGACATGACGTGCATATTACTTGTTTTTATGAGTTTTCTGTCAGAAAACCGATATAAGATGTTTGTTTTCGTTCTTGATTCCCCGCTGTGCATAAAGCTGTCAAATATCCGGCGTCCTCCTATTGGTGGTTGTCATTAATAGTCCCGTTATTTTCCTCTCCCATGGAAAATTAATATCTCTCTTCTCTCGCCCCATGAATTTTGCTTGTGGGCCACTCCATAGTTACTCTGAGTGTTTTGCACCCAAATACAACCTGTGAGTGTTAAACCTTGGATCAGAGTTTGATAAAAAAATTTAAATGTATTTTATTCTTTGAAAAAATTAAAAGGTTGCCTAAAAAAAAAAGTGTTTTCGTTCTTTAAAGCGGACACTCTCCATAACTGTACAAAATTGTTAGGCCCTGATGGTATCCGGTTATGAGAGCGTACACTGTACCTTATATGGTCCGAGATGCTTCCTTCTGTCTGTTGCAAACTTTATGACAAAGTATACTTTAATATACCCTATCAGTTAATATACCCTATCACATTCGTGAAGGGTCTACAAGGTAAATCCTTGTAGCATCATCATCATCATCGTGGCGCGACAGCCCGACGTCGGGCCTTAGCCGCCTGGATCATTGTCCTCCAATTATCTCGGTCACGTGATCGCTTGTAGCAGCTTAAGGATTAAAATTTCGAAAAATGATCCTTTGTATTTTTTGCTGGAAATTGGTATTGCATGAGGAATCACGTTTCAGTGTCCGTGTGCGGTCGTTACATGACACCCTGTATAGTTCTTGTCCAGCATGCTGAACTCTACAACATATTGAAATTGCAAGGTAATCGGAAGTAAGCACCCTCAACACCAAATCGATTTCCATCGATTTTCAATATTCAGAAACTATATGAAGAAATGCTAATATGCTACTACAGTTTCAAGGAAATCGGAGCTGAGGGGTTCAGCTCCACAATTACCGCTTATTGTACATTATTATAAACGTCTGCCACCTACTTATATCAAAAATAAATATTCATTCTTTAAATTTATAATCTGAGAATTAAATCATACGAAAAAAAACAAACATACGAAACAAACACAATATTTTCATATTCCAACAAAAATATCTGACATCGTGCCTAAAACCATTCAATCATTCTGTGAAAAGATATGATACATTTTAAGCTATTTTATTCGTCATGTCCATTGTATTATACTTGAACTGTTATAAGGCTATTTATTAATAGCAGAAATAATCAAGGATGTCAGAAGCCCGAGGACACAAAGGGGACATCGACACAACACTACGCACATAAATGATAATAAAGAGGAATAAGAAACCCCACCATTCCAACACACTAAAACAGCATGATAGGAAAAATTTTTCGATAAAAGCAAACAGCTCATACAGAATAACCATTAGTTACCGCATGTGTAGCACAGAATACCGCAAAATCAACAAAATTCCGAAAGCAAACCAAAAATTTCAAATCACTTCCTAAATCCTCAATTATTTACAACTTACTGACTGGCGTGTCGCTTTCTGCATTGTAAACTATGTATCTAAATATTTTTTATGGTAGCTGGACGCTGTAGGCAAGGGTGGTAATTAAACGTTTTATGTGCAAATCGGTCTGGATAGGATGTGATTTGATTCACTCTTTATTGCGTACTTTAAATAGAATTATGGAAAATTTGAGTTTATTTTTAAAACAAACTTTTTTTTTATTTTAGAATTCACTATACACTAATAATTTCAAATTTCGTCGAAGGAGATTCTTGAGTCGAAGAGCTGTCACTAAAACACTGAGTATATCACTTCATTATGATAACAAAAATAAATTAAAGCACAAAAGATACACGATACCGGTCAGGTTGAAATCAAGGCACAAATGATACTGAAGGCTGTGTTTCTTACTTGGCCCGAAACAAAATGTTTTTATTTTCATTCCCATCTTACGACGCCTTGCAAACACAATGATTTTTGACAATATTTTCAGTATTTTCAAATTGGGCTCCCGAATTATACAAGTAGCAGACACTTCAACACTTGCTCACTAAATCTTTTAGTTGAAAAAAAAAATCAGTGAATATTTTTAGAGGCAAGTGAGATGTACATAAATTTTTAATATGCTCTTTTATTATTCATTCACTGAGCCATATGCCATAAATTTTAAGTTAAAAAAAAGAGTTAAATGTACACATATTTATAATTTTTAAACACAATCTGTCGAAAGAATCCGTTCCACGACAACAACGACCCGTGGCGAGTGCAAAAAGCTGATGCGAAAACTAAATCTAATTATCGCTAATTCTTCGGTTTTCTTACAAATTCATTGAAAATATGGAAATATACGCAAGTGGTGTACATACATAATATATGTATTTTTTTGTATATAATGTGAAACAAAATATTGTTTATTATTTCTGTTTCGAAACAGTTGTACATTTGATTAATATAATAGCATCAAGAAAATGAGTATTGCTTGAGTCATATGTATAGTTGGAATCTCCATTATGCCTGCTACAAACAATGGCCCATAGCTGGCGGTTGGAAAACGATGGCTCGTTTTTCTGAAAAGTAGCGCGGAACGGTGCACCCCTTACCACCGTTCCTGATGGTAAATACTAGGGAGGGGGGTATAGTCCAGCCAGTGCGTGATTGGGGGAAACAAAGTCTGGTGGTTAATTTTTTTCTTTCATTTTTCATTTTTTTGGGGTGTTGAACACGAATCCGGAGCTCCCCACTAAAATTTTTTTTTGCGAAACATGGTCAAAATTTAGAAAAACCTCGAAATTTCAGTACTTATTTTGGTTTTTCGATTATAAAATAACTTGAAAACCGTGGATCCTAGGCCTAGCTAGAAAAAGACATTTTATGAAGAGCATAAAATTCTGCGTCGAATTAGCTACCTAAATGTCAAATTCAAAAGATAAACGTGACGGATTCATTTGTTGAGGCCAACGAGAGAGCTGTCGTGATTACGAGGGTATCTGCGTACTCCGTGGCTTGCTCGCACTTCATCTAGAACTCTGCGTATTTCTCCATGAGCATTGGGATCAGGCTCCTTTTGTTGAAAGAGTTGGTCAAGAAAGTGTGTTAAGCAACTGTGGGCACCATCAGTTAAGTGAACTTCTACCGATTGCTTCTTGATTGATCTTCTCACAAGTAAATTTTACAGATTGAGGGTAGGGAGAGAGTTCCAATGTCAGGAACTTTGTCAACTCAATATCTGCTGATTGTTTTGCAATGGCGATTCGATTGAATAGCGTGTCAGGATTTACAACTACAGTCTTTCCGTGGATTTGGATAGCACTCTTCATCAATGGCCGCTTAAAACTAAAAGGAGTATTAACTAGATCATATTAGATTTAGTTCTAATTCGTGGAGTGTTTATACCAACCCGTACTAAATATGGCAAATGTCAGATGTTGGCTTACTTGGGTTTAACGAAAATCGTCTCCAACTATGCGGTTTATTCCTTGCACGCCCACCTCTTCAACCAGGTGGCAATCTATCCTTTCATCTCCGAAAATACCAGTATGTACTTATGATGTGAGATTTGATGTTTCTGGGAAAGGGGGATGTTCATGAAACCAACCGATAAGCTTTCCTTGGTGAATCTTGCCTTGCTTCATCATCATCGTGGCGCGACAGCCCGACGTCGGGCCTTGGCCGCCTGGATCATTGTCCTCCAATTATCTCGGTCACGTGACCGCGTCCTCCAATTTTGGGAGCCCAGCAGCTGCGCGGCGTCCACACCTACTGAGCTCTCCCAACGAGATCTCGGTCGTCCTCGCAGTCTCGCTCCGTCGACTCGTTCTGCATTCATTACTCTCTTAGGCATGCGATCATCGTCCATTCTTTGTACATGCCCTGCCCATTGAAGTCGTTGTAGTTTGACGATTTTCGAGACTTGCAGCTCATCGTACATTTCATACAACTCATGGTTGTACCGGATGCGCCATCCATCTCGATCGCAAACAGCCCCGAAAATTCGCCGTAGAACCTTACGTTCGAAAGTGTCTAGCATGTTTTCGGAGGCTTGAGTTAGGGTCCATGCTTCGCAGCCATAGCATAGCACTGGTCGTATAATGGTTTTGTACACGCGGAGCTTCGTGTTTCTGTGCACATGTTTCGATTTCATTATGGGGAGAACCGAGAAAAAAGTCTTATTAGCTAACTGTATCCGTCGCTTGATTTCGTCAGTTTCGTTGGCGTCCCTTGACAGGTTGCACCCCAGGTAGATGAAGTTGTTCACGAACTCGATGTTGAGGTCCCCCACGTTGATGCTCGGTTGTGCAGGTGTCCGTGTCACCGATTGCATCATTATTTTAGTTTTACCCTCGTTAATACGTAATCCAACTTCCTTTGCAGCGGTATCGAGCGTATGCAGAAGTTCTTCTGCGTCAGCCAATCTTCGGGACATGATGTTGATGTCGTCGGCGTACGCTGCTAATTGTGTCGACTTGATGAGCAGCGTCTTGCTGTTGTCCATATTCATGGCCCGAATAACGTATTCCAGTGCTAGGTTGAAGAGCGTCGGTGCCAGTCCATCGCCCTGTTTCAAACCAGTGCGTGTTTCGAATAGATCAGTAAGTCTTTTATGGATCCTGACTTGTGAGATGGAGTTGGCCATCGTCATCTTTGTCAGTCGCACTAATTTTGCCGGTATACCAAATTGCAGCATGATGTTGTACAGTACTCCACGATCGATACTGTCGTATGCCTGCTTGAAGTCGACAAAGATTTGGTATACGTTTACGTTGTATTCCCAGCACCTCTGGAGTATCAGTTTGACTGAGAAGAGCTGATCGGTTGTGGAGCGACCAGGTCTGAAACCGCTTTGATATTCGCCAATGACTCGTTCTGCGTACGGTTTTATTCTATTTTCCAGAATTTTCGTCAAAATTTTATAGGACGTACAAACTAGTGAGATGCCCCTGTAATTCTCACACCGCAATTTATCTTCCTTTTTATGGATTGGACAGATGATGCTTCTGCGCCAATCGTCTGGGATCTCCTCGTTCTCCCATACTCGCAGGAGTAATTGATGTATGGCATCAACTAGACTCGTTCCACCGAATCTTAGCAGTTCAGCTGGGATCTCGTCAGCGCCCGGCGCTTTATTTCGTTTTAGTGACCGCAACGCGAGATCAACTTCCTCTACTGTCGGGGGTTGAATGGGTGGGCCTAGATCAACAATATCGTCGAGAGCTTCCTGTGTGGGGATGTTAGATGGTCGGTTTAGAAGCTCTTCAAAATAAGAGGCCCATCGCTTGTTAATACCATCGGTGTCGCTGATGATGTTTCCATCCTTGTCCTTACAAAGGCTAGTCCTGGGTTGGTAGCCGTTCTTGATTGTATTTACTAGTTTGTACGCTTGTCTGGTGTTCCTATTAGCTAAGTTTTCGTTTATGTTCAGCAACTGCTCGTCAAAGTATTTACGTTTCTTACGTCTAATTATTCTATTCGATATTCGCCGTAGCTCGTCATATTTTTCTCTTCTGGCTCTGGTTCCTCGTTGAATCCATTGTCTGTAGGCCTCGTTTTTCGCGTCAAGTGAATTTTTGCATTCTTCGTCGAACCAGTCATTTCGCGCTCGCCGGGCTTTATATCCCACGACCTTCTCTGCGACATCCTTGATGGTACCCTTGAGTTCTTCCCAGAACCCATGGACGCCTGTGTTGCTGATGTTGTGTAGCATAGGTGATAATTTTTCCTCAAGGGCGGTAGTATACGCCACCGCTGTAGCATCACTCAAGAGCTTATCAACCGCAAAGATTTTGGGAGGGCTGATTCTTGACTGGTGCACTGAGGAGATTCTACATCTGTAGGTCGTCTTCACCAAGTGATGATCTGAGTCGCAGTTTGCTCCTCGATAGGAGCGGACATCCATGACACTAGACGCCCATCTCCTGCAAATGAGGACGTGGTCAATTTGGTTGACGGTATGTGCGTCTGGAGACTTCCAGGTCTGCTTGTGAATGCGTCGATGCGGGAAACACGTAGAGCTTACGACTAGATTCCTGCTGCAGGCGAAGTCGATAAGTCGCTGGCCGTTATCGTTACATTCTTCATGGAGGCTGTGGCCTCCAGAGGTCCCCCGATGCCAACTTTCATTCCCGACTTTCGCGTTAAAGTCTCCCAGCAGCAATTTGACGTCGTTTGTTGGAAGTGAGTCGAAGAGAGTTTCAAGGCGGGCGTAGAACTCGTCTTTTACTGCGTCTTCTTTAACTTCAGTGGGGGCATGCACATTGATGAGCCAGAGATTGAAGAATCGAGTCTTGATGCGAATCGCACACAGCCGTTCATTTATGGGTTTGAAGTCAGTAATATGCGGTTTGAGGTGATTGTTCACTATAAATGCTACTCCAAACTCCTTGCGGCCCGATGGTTTGCCACTTGTAAAAATTGTGTGCGATTTCTTGTCATTAATCTCGCTGCCAAGCCAATTTGTTTCCTGGACTGCAGTAATGCTCAGTTTGTACTTTTCGACCTGTTGAAGGAGGGCCTTCTCGGCCCCCGGTTTGTTCAGGGAGCGTACATTCCAGGATCCGAAAGAATAATCCTTTATTCGTTTGCGTGGTCGTCGTTGTTGATCCGTCCAATCCGAGGCTTTTGTTCCAGGTTTCTTGACATGGAGTGGTTTTTACAAGGACGAGTTGTCAGCACGTCGCTTAACCCCATTCGGGGGATGGCCTCGGAGATAGCTGCTTCAGATGGTTTAATAAACGTGCTGGAACCCACACAACTATGTAGCAGGTCCAACTACGCAAGTCATTCCATCCTACTAGACCTGAGACGCTTAGGTGTTTGTCAGCCATTCAGGCTACAGCTATCTGCCTTTTCCAAACTGTCTTATCGCTAAGACATTGGCCGTCAGCGAATTGATACACTGCCGTTACCAGAGGGCGCCCACGCGGAGGACTATGGAAAAGGTCTTTGCCTTGCTTGAGTCTCAGAAATAAAAGTTGTTCACATGGCAGAATTTAGAACCGAACTGTCGGTAGTTTGATCTTTAGCAGGTAGGGAGCAGATGGCTGGGTTCTGTGTTGGAAGGATGGAGATTGAAGCGGGGAGACCCGAACAGAATAATAAATGGGTAGAAATCTGAGGAAAGGGTAGAAGCTCTTTACCTGACCACAATATGGACTTACAAAACTTTTTCCGAGTTGTTACTCGTGGAACTGCTACCGAGAAAGTTCCCGGGAACTTCTGATTGGAACTGTGACTGCGGTAACTGGAAACGCAAACTAGTGGTTAGAACAGTGACTAGAACGGTGACCTATTAAAAAAATGCCCGAAAATGTGTTGTATGGGAACACTCGCTCAAAAAGTGATTTTAGCTGTTTCGAGTTTCTGAATTTTCTTTTGACCGAATTAAAAATATTGGGTACTTTCTGAACAAGATTTCATGCTCTACAGCTTTCAATTCTAGCATTTCTACGTATAGTAGTAGCCGTTTTCAAGTTAGAGACGTTCAAATGTGACCATAACAGGGTTTTTCGCAAAATTGAGAAAAATCGACGTTTTTCGACTGTCGATTGCTGTTATACCAATGGACCGAATTTAAAATTAAGATAGCTCACTCGACGCAGAATGCTCTTTAATTTATCCCTGCACTTTTCTAGCTAGGGATCCACGCTTTTAAAGTTATAGGTAGGCGAGAAATCAAAAAAAGTACTGAAATTTCGAGGTGTTTTTGAGATTTTGACCATGTGTAATGGTTGCCTTTTTTTTTTCTTTTTTTTTTTTGCTTCATATTTCGTGTAGCAGGTGTCAACACGCACTATGGAAACGTTACAGTTTTTTTTTGAAGAAAATATAAAACCACATTGTGTCTATTGAAGTGTACAACTGGTAACCCGAAGCTGACATTCATAAAAGAAAAAATATATATTTCCATCATATTTGCATTTTTGCCCATAAACACTGAATTCCGAATATGCATTGCTTCTGGCACACACTGTACAGAAAGTACTCTCCAAATGATAACAGGTGGAAAAATTGACCGGCGAGATGACATTCTTATGAGTATACTTTATGAAACTCATGCATCTCACTAACAGAAAAAAAAACACCTTGACGACAAGACTATGAATGTTGGGCCTAGAAATACGAGTTAAGAACGAGTTCGAGGAGTCGATTGGGAGCAGAGCCGACAAGCGGAAGGTTGTCTCCATGGCAGTTGACTGAAATTGAAGTTCTATCTTGAGAAGAAAAGAAAACCGATTTTCAAAAGTTAAATTTTAGTTCGACTGATAATAAATAAATAATAATAATAAAAGAGGGAACCGTGGATTTACGATAGAAACAAAGAAAATTAATTGAAATATTATATTTTTACTTGGAGGTTCTGTCGACTGAATGTAAAATACGTGGAACCCATGAAGTGCTTGTGAAATCCTTGAATATGGTGGAAATCAGAAACCGCATTTGATAGTTGCAATATTCGTGCTAGTCACAATAAAAAGCAGTCTTCATTAAGAAATATATTTATTTCCGCCATCCGTTCTTTTGGAATACTGTGAAGAAATGCATGTGAAACAGTGTAGCGAATGTCAACTGCTATAAATGTGACTAACTGAATGCATTATTAGTTAAATCGATATAACCTCAAGTGGAGAAATTTGGTGGAATTTTCGATGCCTAGAGTTTGGCCGTGCGATACTCGCTATTCGGAAGAAAGGAAAGGAAGCGACATATTAATTATATGGGATACTCATATTCATATTGCTCAAAGATCAACCACTACGACGACCAACCGAGCCGCAACCGTAGCGGATTTGACAACGGAGAGACCGCATGTAGAACGAACCGTTAAATCAAAGCTAATTCAAATACAGTCTTCATAACAAATTTTTAAAATTAACGTAATCCTAACCATTTGCTTTTATGTAGCTATGTTAATAATATAGGATACATCAGCGTACGCAACGGCCGTTTCGGACGATAGTGGTGGGTGAGTCCATATTTAAATTTTGTTCGATGTGTTTTTTTTTCCTTTTTTTGACATACCCAGCAAATTTACTCAATAACGTTGCAAGACATGTATACAGATACATTCACGTTCCTTAAGAACTTTTTGACGAGAAATTTAAATTAGTTGCCATTTTCTTGCCTCTTACACAAATGGAATTGTTTTTGTTGTGTAAAACAAATGAATTAGCTCAAAGTAAATACAACTAAAAAAATATGGAATAGAATTCAACATCATGTCTTTTCCTTAGTGGAAATCCCTAACTCCTTTTCAGCATGGATTCCTAGCGTCGATAAAAGTGCGTAATTAATCTGGTAGGGGAGATCCCATAAATGTTGGCTCGGGGATTTCTGAAGGGTCGGGGAGCCGAGAGCAGGAATCATTGACAGCTGATTCCCATAAAAAATCATGAGTCGTCCTGGTCGGTTAGTCCGGTCCGACAATGTATTGTAGAATTTCTTCTATACATTTTTTGTTGTTGCCCTAGGCACGTGAATAAATTCAAATGTAATGGCTAGGGATCAGCAGGCAGACCAAACCCCGCCCATCACTCACGAACAGAGCAGCCTCTAGCACGTGCCGCCTGTCTGCTTGTTGAGGAAGTTTTTTTTTCGTTTTGTCGTTATGGCTTGTTCACACCTCCACGGTGTCTTTTCATTTGATTTTTCTCCGGAACTTCGTTATCCCGCCTTCGCCTCATTCTTATGCAGGAAAGGCCATTACAAATATGGCGCCCAACTCAGGGCCCGAGTTTCTCGGGTTCTCTTCGTGGTATCTACTCTGGTCAAATTCTAGACTTAGAAATTTTCTGGTCTGACACCAAGTAGATACTCACTCAGCACACTATCTCCATTTGAGGCAACTGTATAACGTAATGTACTTATTTTTGTATACGAGTAGTTGTGCTTAGCTTTCTTTTCACCTATAACGTAATTTTTCATTAGTAGTGTCAATAGCGACAGGCCAGCTTTCTCGTTGTGTTGTCTGGTGAATTTCAGTATTCACGTACCGAACGCTTCTACGAATAGCTAGAAATACATGCCTTTGGAACTATTCAAAGAACTGTCAGCTTCTTAGAAGTTCTCTTCGATACCTTTTTGTTAGAGAAAACTGTCCTTGATCACAGCAAGTTCAACTTGCAATACAATCTTACAGGTTCCAGCCTTGAGTGGAATTGTTGATACCGATAAACCATTTCTGAGAATTACGTCTAATTAGTGTCTAGAGTTATATCTAGTTATTGCGCTTTTAGCGTCCAGAATGTTTTACTGTGATCAACTCCTGCACTCATCGATGAAAGTTGTAATAATTTTAGCTCTTTTGATTTGTTTTGTTTTTACCTCAGACCAATCACCGAGTGACTCATGATTTTTTTTTGTTATTTGCTTTGCTTGAATTATCTGATATCTTGTATTGTATCTGTAACACCGTACGTACGCTTAAAAAAAAAAAAAAAAAATCCTACAATAACTTACATGCTGAATGGGGGAAAAGGGAATTCCAGGACAGGAGAAGACTGACAATATTATAGTAAAATATAATAGTAAATTTTGAAAAGTTATCAAAAAGGTTGATCATCTAGTGTTTCGAATCTTCTAAATCAAATAATTTTTAGAAATAATAATAGTAAAAAAAAGGGGTTATTAAGTCCCAAATCGGTTTGCTTCGATTATTCCTTCACTGTGTGTTTTTTTTTTAGCACGGTATTTACTCTCTCTAAAAGAAAATAATAATAATAATATTAATATAGATCTATAAATAAATCACCATGTCAGTACGTCATAGTATGGAGGACCTAGTGACAATTGAAGATGATACGAGATCGTCTTCGTCCATATGCTCGATTTGCAAGAATGAGCTATTTGAATCTTTAGATCAGGTGGTCGTAACTTCATGTTCTCACAAATTCCATAGTCGATGTCTATTAACGTGGCTAGAATGTCACCGGACCTGTCCCATATGTAGGCGTCCGTGCAGCCCTTCGTCTTTACAGCCATCAAATGCTTCGGCAACTATGGAAACTGCTGGCCCTTCAAACGTTAATACAATGCATATGCAACAAGAACAAGGTGCAATCGTTAAATCTGGACCTGTTACTCGTTCTAAATCGAGGTCCAACAATGCTAATTCGACAGACGAGAATACTCGTTATCAACAGTACACTAGTGATAAGCAAGCAAATGGAGCCCAACTGGATGCTTCAACAGTGTCAAGTCAAACAAATGAAATGTCTCTAGGTAGTACAGATCTAAGATCTCAACTTCGAACAGTTGTAAGTGAAGTGCTCCGGGAGCAGCTTCAAGCGCTTAACATAGGTAATCAACCAGGTCCGTTACTCGAATCAAATGAAAGAAGAGTTGTTCAACGGGTTGATTTTGATAGTGCGGCTAACTCGCATTTTACAGTACCGCCAGAGAGTGAATCTGCAGTTCACACTCCACGTCACACCAATAATAATAGTCGTCGTGTTAATGATACTATTAGGGAACAAAATCAGTTGGAAACTGAATTACCCAATTCAGTCCGACGTAATGTAAATACAGAAAGAAGACTTTCTAGTCGTACTGGTCCAAGAATAAATGACCAATACGGAAGGGAAGGTGATGCACCATCCCAAGCTCGTCACAATATTAATACAGCCTCTCGGCATTCTAATCGAAATTATCGTGGTGGTTCAAGGTTTAATGAGGATTTAAACACGTCATATGTATTAGAAGCTGAGGTTCCTGTTTCAGCCCCACAATACAATAATTCGAATCGCCATTCCCACCAGAATTATCGTGGTGTTCCACATGTTAATCCGGCTCATGTGAGTTTTCCATCAGAACGTATAAGCAAAGTAATTAGCGGTTGGAATCTTCATTTTAGTGGAGAAAATCCCCGCCTTCCGGTGGAACAATTTTTGTACCAGGTAAGAACGTTAACCGCGCACACTCTGGACGGGAATTTTAGTCTGGTTGCCAACCATTTACACTTACTATTGGTCGGCAAGGCGGCAAGCTGGTTCTGGAGGTATCACAGAACGGTTAGACATATTGAGTGGGAATCTTTTTGCGAGGAGTTACGATATCAATTTCAGGAAAGTCTCTCGGATTACGACCTAATGGAATTGATCCGTAACAAAAAGCAGGGACCAACAGAGTCGTTTGATACTTTCTACGATGGAGTTTTAGAAATAGCTAACCGCCTTGCTCGACCTATAGCGGAGTGGGAATTAGTGGAGATTCTGCGCAGGAATGTAAGATTTGAGATTCGTAAGGAGTTTTTAAACTTCTCCTTTGAAAATGTCCGTCAACTAAAAACTTGTGTATATAGAAGGGAGAACTTAGAATCTGAAATGCTAGCCATGTCATCCAACTTCCGCAACAATAACATAAGACGTCATATTTCGGAACTTTCCGAAGACACAATTCACGAAGTGGACGATGAACAGACAATTGCGGCTATATCGACAGTTAACATCTGCTGGAATTGTCGAGAACCAGGACACAGGTTCGATGTTTGTGAAGCCGATAGAAGGGTGTTTTGTTACGGTTGTGGTGCAATTAATACATACAAAACTCGTTGTCCAAAGTGCACACGCACTTCAAAAAATGTAATAGTACCGGGGGCACCACAACATCCGGAGCCCTCAACACGCAACTAAACTCTCCTCCTATCGAAACAAGTTCTTCATCTTCTCTAAACTTGCCCCATTCATCATATAATTCTCCACCCTTACCACACGTTAATATTTCCTTAGCTAATACACCATCACCGCGTTGTGTATCAGAAACCCCCGCTTCGTCGCCTAATGAGGTCTCTCCGCCACGTTCAAACTGCGTCCAAACTCCCTCTGGGTTCGAAGACACTGAACGGCGGATCCATCATAGTTTTAGACCTCTCCATGTCCGAGTCCGGGAATACGAGACAGCACGCCGTCGTATTCTAGGTGTGGACGAACTAAGACCACGTCCACCCAAGCGGTCAACTGTCAGACTGAGGCAGTTTTGGAAGACGGTCGTCCAAAACCGCCGGCGTTACTGTGCCGCTATTCTCGCGACTCCACCTACTGACGACATGAGACCGTACGCCAACGTCACACTTTTTGGCGAACAAGTAAGTGGCCTCGTAGACACAGGAGCCAGCGTCAGCTGTATAGCTGCAGATTTGACAAGGAAATTTTTGAAGGAAAATAAACATCCCTGGGAAAAATTTAAACTCTGCGTTCATACGGCAGATGGATCTCCCCATTCGACTATCGGAAAGGTGTCAGCTGATATCACTTTCCGTGGTCGAACCCTCCAACTGACCTTGTTAATTATGCCATCGCTTAGCCAAAACCTGTACCTAGGTGTAGATTTTGTTCGTCTATTTGGACTTGCCTCTGATTTATTTATTTCTTCTCTGTGTCCATTGAACTTGTCTTTGGAACAGATAGCCACTGACCCCCTTAAACACCATCTAACTCCCATAGAGGAGACAAAACTCAAGACAACTATCGCAATGTTTCCGTCTTTTTCTTCGGAGGGCTTAGGGCGTACGAAACTAGCCAAACACGCCATCGATGTCGGCGGCAGCAAGCCGATTAAGCAGAGACATTTTGCAGTCTCTCCTGCCATCGAGAAGCTCCTCTTCGCTGAAATTGATCGGATGCTTGCGTTAGGTGTCATCGAGGAGTCTCAAAGTCCCTGGTCTTCGCCAGTCACCCTAGTGGTGAAGCCTGGTAAAGTGAGACTGTGCTTGGATGCTCGGAAAGTGAATAGCGTGACGGTCAAGGATGCCTATCCTTTGCCTCTAATCGACGGTATACTAAGTCGACTGCCGAAAGCTAAATTTATTACCAGTCTTGACTTAAAAGACGCCTTTTGGCAAATACCGCTCGATGAAGAGTCAAAGGAAAAGACTGCCTTTACCGTGCCAGGACGCCCGCTATATCATTTTGTAACCATGCCGTTTGGGCTCTGTAACGCGCCTCAAACAATGCAGAGGCTCATGGACCGAGTAATCCCGGCGCATCTTCGCCACCAGGTCTTCGTCTACTTGGATGATTTGCTGTTGATCACGGAGACATTTGAAGAGCATTTACTGCTACTTCAAGAAGTGGCTCTCTGTTTCCGCAAGGCCGGTTTGACATTGAATATCGAGAAGAGTAAGTTTCTCATGAAAGAAGTTAAATACTTGGGTCACGTTATTGGTAACGGCACAATCTGCACTGATCCTGATAAGGTCCAGGTGATTGCAGACTTTCCTTTGCCAAAGTCAGTTAGACAGCTGCGCAGGTTCCTAGGAGTTTGTGGCTGGTATCGCCGCTTCGTCAACAACTTTGCGTCAGTGTCTGCACCACTGACAGACATGCTGCGCAAGAGCCGCGGTTTCTCCTGGACTGATGAGGGCAAAAGGGCTTTTGATGCTCTTAAGGAGTGTTTAACTTCAGCCCCTGTGCTCCATAGCCCGGACTTTTCGCGACCATTCGCAATCCACTGTGACGCTAGCCAATATGGCCTGGGTGCTGTCCTGGTGCAAACCTTGGACGACGGAACGGAAGCACCAATAGCGTACATGTCGCAAAAGTTCAATCATGCCCAGCGAAACTATTCTGTTTCTGAGCAGGAATGTCTGGCAGCGGTGACGGCCATTAAGAAGTTTCGAGCCTACGTTGAAGGGCACGAATTTACGGTAGTGACGGATCACGCGTCTCTGAAGTGGTTAATGTCCCAGTCAGACTTAAACGGGAGATTAGCTAGATGGGCTCTGAAATTACAAGGCTTCAGGTTCGCCATCCAACACCGTAAGGGAAGCCAACACATTGTTCCGGATGCTCTTTCTCGAATATATTCACCAGAAAGCTTAGACTCAATCGAAGAAATCGAGACAACGTTGGAGATCGATTTAGAATCTCCCCATTTCAAATCCCCCTCCTATTTTGCCTTATTACAACGCATTGAGGACAAACAACATCTTCTCCCTGATCTTAAGATCCTAGATGGTTATGTATACCGACGCTCTGAGTATGCTACCGGGGATGAGACCCAGGAAGAGAGCTCTTGGAAACTCTGGATTCCGGAGGAGCTAACGTCGGATTTGATTGCACGCACCCATGAACACCCGCTGTGCGCACATGGAGGAATCGGCAAGACCTTAAAACGTCTTAAAAGTTTCTTCTATTGGCCGAAAATGACCAGACAGGTCAAAGATTTCGTCGCCTCCTGTGTTATGTGCAAAAAGACTAAAGCTCCCAACCAGGTTCTAAGACCTCCAATGGGCAAACTCATTCTTCCCGATAGGATATTTCAGCGTCTGTATATAGACTTTCTTGGACCTTACCCCAGATCAAAGTCAGGCAATGTGGGAGTCATCGTTGTGCTTGATCATTTTTCAAAGTTTCCATTTGTTGAACCTGTAAGAAAACTCTCAGCAGAACTTCTGGTTGAATTTGTAGAGAAGAGAATCTTTAATGTGTTTGGTGTCCCGGAAACCATTACAACGGACAATGGGGTACAGTTCAAGTCCGTTGCGTTTAAGCAACTAATGGAATCCTACGGTGTTAAACATAATTTCACTGCCCTTTACTCTCCTCAAAGCAACGCCGCAGAACGTGTGAATCGGTCACTGGTGGCGGCTATTAGAGCCTACGTCCACCCTGACCAACGGGATTGGGACGTCAAGTTGTCTTTCATAAATTGTGCTTTTAGATCCGCCTATCATTCGTCTATTGGTTTTACTCCTTACTTCGTCGTGTTTGGGCAAAATATGATTAACCATGGTGAAAGCTACGCCCTGTTACGCAGCCTAAATATGCTTGAAGATCCCCAGGCTGAGGTGACACGCGACGAAAAAACGGATTTGATTCGAAAGGAAGCTCAAAAGAAAATTAGGCGGATGTATGAAACCAATGTAAGGACGTACAATTTGAGGTCCCGTCCGGTAGAATTTGTGCCTGGCGACGTAGTCTTTCGTAGAAACTTCGGCCAAAGCAAGGCATCGGCGCACTACAACGCGAAACTTGATCACAAATTCCTTGAGGCCAAAGTCGTCAAGAAGTTGGGGTCATCCTGCTATTTGTTGTCAGATATGACAGGGAAGGTGATTGGCAAATTTCACGCTGATGATATACAGCGTTCATAGTCTTCAGCCTCTTACGCTCGATAACACCTCTCGTAATTGGCTGTGGTGTAATGGTTGCCTTTTTTTTTTTCTTTTTTTTTTTTGCTTCATATTTCGTGTAGCAGGTGTCAACACGCACTATGGAAACGTTACACATGTTCCGCAAAAAAAAATGGGGGAAGCTCTGGATTCGTGTTCAGCACCCAAAAAAACATAAGAAATGAAAAAAAAAATGCTCCATCTTCATTGAATTTCCTGGATTTAACACTCACTCGAGACAGTGAAGGAAATATCAGCGTCCCAGTTTATCGCAAGCCAATAACATCAGAGAGATAAATTACGAATGACTCCCATTGTTCACAACAACACAAATTAGCTGCCTTTCATTCTATGATCCAACGTCTGTGCAATTTACCTTTATCTGCTATCAACTATTTAAAAGAATATCAATATATATTCAAAATTTAGCAGATATCACTGGTTTCAAAAGATCGATTATAGATGATCTAGTAATAAAACACTCAAAAAACGCACATAAGAACAGCCTCTCAACATCGTTCGCACAAAATAATAATAACTCGTTGAAAAACGAACATCGAGTGTCCTTCACATTCGCTCCATCAATTACAGGATCATTATTCCGAACCTATAAAAAGAAAGCATGCAAATTGTGTATAAAAACAACTCCAAACTGAAATGTTTACTTGGATCAACGAAAGACAAAACACCGACAGAAGAAAAAAGTGGGATTTATGAAATCAGCTGTAGTAATTGTGAAGCCAAAAACAAAACGGAAAATAAAAACTAGATATAATGAACACATAAATGCAGTGAAAAATCGAACAACGGATAAATCGGAGGTGGCATTGCACATATACAACAACATTGACGAACCACCGCACAAAATCGGTGGTATAAAACTAATAAAGCAAATAACGGACTATAGGACACTCG
The DNA here is from genome assembly GCA_964017055.1 of Chloromyia formosa. Lineage (NCBI taxonomy): Eukaryota > Metazoa > Arthropoda > Insecta > Diptera > Stratiomyidae > Chloromyia > Chloromyia formosa. Next base: position 42,892,683 of record OZ024814.1, on the reverse strand, counting down.
ACGCGTATGAAGCAATGCTTATACTTATATAAATGCAAAAATCGGATGAATACAGACAACAGGAATATAACATCACATTTGTTTAAATTTACCAAATAAATTTTCAGCGCTTCTCGCTCTCTCTAATTGCCTTGACCCCACCAGGGGCATGGGCGCGTCAACATCTCTAGCATTTCTATGCTTTGTTGACGTTTCAATAGCATATCTACTTTTCGGAAGTGCGGTTGCTAGCATGCACCTCCTATCCGCGCCGTCTTTATATTGACAAGCTCGGAGCACTGTGAGAGTTCTATTAGTACTCACAGGCAGTTTTTGATCGCGCCGAGATTTGGTCTCCGAACTCTAGATTAGTATCGTAGAGCGGTGACCAAACGATCACGGCCACCGAGCGCGTTTAATTCCTTTTTTATATATTTTTTTATTAATTATGTTTCATATTTTTTAAGTTTTTCATTAGTTTTGTCAAAAATTGTATTTGGAATTTTCTTCAGTTAGCAACGCTTTTGTTAATTGCCTTGAAATGCATCTAGTATTGTAAATTTAACTTCGGAAAAAAAATTATGAAATTTAACCAATTAGTTCTTTTGTTTTAATATTATTTCGGGTTAATTATGTGAATTTTTGCATCCATAAAGGGGCAAATAATAACAAAACAGGTAAATCAGATTGCAAACATGGTTTCGTGTGAGATAAACATAATGTTAAATTCCTTTGTCGGATCTTGTGTATTTTCAATATTAGCCAACTGGATCCTAATAAAAACATTTAACCAAAGTTCCAAGTCACTACCCTCATTTTATCGAAAGTTATCTCTTATTTTAAGTTCCATTTGTAAAGGAGGTAGGGGTTCCTTGGGTCAGATGTGGCCCATATCCTCAATACTAACTAACCAAATTCCACTTCAAACATTCGACCAAAATTTCAAGTCACTGGCTTCATTCTATCAAAAGTTATCGCTTATTTGAAGTTTCATTTGTAGGGGAGGTAGGGGTTCCTTTGATTTGATTATGCCCAACTTACTAAAACTCAAGCAACTTCTCACCTGAGGATTACATGCCAAAAATCAGGTATTTACGTCAATTGGTTCAAGAGTTATAGACAAAAAACGTGAAAAGTAGGGTAGTACAGGGCTCTTTGTAAAAAAATTACCATTAGTTTAGTTTTCAACTGATCGATTTTATTTTTCTAGAAGAATATAAGATTACTCTCACTAGCAATCTGCCAAGCTAGAGCTTTTCATGTTTATTTAATCGGGAGATACATTTAATTATTTTACATAAGTAGGGGAGGTAGGCGTTCTCTTGGCCTGATCATGCCCATTTTCAATACCAACCAACTAGACACACGGACAAACAGGCAGACGGACAGACAGACAGATATGGCTAAATAGAATCTGGAGGTGACCCTGATCATTTATACAATATATATACATTGCTATACCTCCGAAGCCGCCTTTAAGGTGTTACATATTTTCGTCGTGACAAAAACAATTTATCATATACTTATAAATTATTAAAGAATAATAATCACCAGCAAGATACGAGTATTTAATAAAATACTTATTTAACTACTACGACGTTTCGCATTACAAATGCATTATCAAGTCTAAAATAAGTACAAAAAGATAATCCAACATATTTATTATAAATCAACTATCAACTTGTCTATACTTATAAAGTCTAGGGTAAAAAAAACATGGTCTGAAGATGAAACAAATTTACTTTAACCTTGACTTCCATGCTACAAATCAAAAATAGGGAGAAAGAATTGTATGTTTTTGAAATTTGGCACAATCAATTTGGAGAGAATATATGCTTCAAAGGCCCCGTTTATAGAGGGTCCGAAAGTGTAGGATAAAAAAGTTAAAAGACTTATTTTTTTCTTGAATATTTCGGTTTTTGGCCCGTCTCATTTAATAAATATATGAATACCAATGGGCAGTCCGATGCAGGCCTGTCGTTTCTTTGTTTGTACGTTTGTCCGGGCACTCCCCATACTCTGATATTAACCAAATTTGGTATATAGGCGCCTTGTGTTCCCCAAAGCCCAAATGGGGGACCACAATTTTGAGCATCGACTGGACCAACGGTAGATTCTGTTTTGTTTTAAACAGAGTTACTAGCCTAAGTCTTTTTAAAGATTTTTGTTCCAGGCATTTCCCGTGGTCAGATTTCAACAAAATTTTGTACGTAGCTTCCTTGGGTTATTGTAAAGTACTATACAGTGATATTTTTGTCCCCCTGCATGTGCGTCAGAAAAAAAAGTGTCTTTATCATGAACGGATAATATCAATAAAAGGAAATCAAACCCTGACTCGGGTGATGAGACCAATGCACTCGATTATTGTAGAAGGCATTTTGAGTCCTTTGGTCAAGACTGATACCATTTAATAGTAACATTTTAGGTAGCAAATACCAATGTTTTCGATTCTGCCACTATATGAGGTTGCTGATACGTTTTTGGTACTAGAGTTGCAACTTCATCGTAAGAAATCCTGTAACGTAGCTCGTGGAACGTTCCAGCATAGTGGCAATTGGAACATTTTAGTGGCATTATTTTGTGATTTTATTATGGTTCCAGAGTGGTGATTTTTCATAACCTGGGACTTGAGGCAAATGTTGCCACTATATATTACACAAAATTGGAAGAAGCGGTCACGTGACCGAGATAATTGGAGGACAATGATCCAGGCGGCCAAGGCCCGACGTCGGGCTGTCGCGCCACGATGATGATGATGAGGTGAATGTTTCGTGTTGGGCACCACAATATGGTTACTACCCAGTGAGGAACTATAAAGTATTTTTTAAGGTGGCGAAATATAATGTTGCTAATATTCGCGAATGAAAAGATTACTATTTGGTATTACAATTGGTACGATAAAGAACCAATTACTTCATTGGATAGTTCCAAAAGTTACTACTAAGTCTCCAGAAAATCGCCATCTTTTCAATTCTTTTGCAGAATTGAATATCGAAAGGCTTTTAAAAAATAGCTATGTTTGAATTATTAACAATACTATGTTATTGTTTAAGCAAATAGGTAATATTACCCAGCAGTTTAAGGCAAGGAAACCCTAATTTAAAAAAAAAATATAATTTCATTTTGTTAATTTTTTCAGTATATTACGAAATTTAAAGAATATTTGAAAGGCGTTGTAATTTTTCGAACTACAATGCCAACTTTCACAATGGAATTTCCTTGGCATACAAATTTGTATGCCAAAGAGGTAATAGATTTTTAATGATAATATGAGGTAAATAATTTCTTTCTAAAGTCTTTATCTGACGGCTCGGATAGCATACATGTTAGGGCCAACAACACAACTTAACATGTTTATAGAATACAGTTCATTAGTATTGCATTTATTGAATTGCATTCGCCTTCCTAACACAAGAATGTTTGTGTTGGAAAAGGGTATAAAATAAAGTACCAGTTACGTCTTGAGGTATACGCGGTTATAAGTTTGGGACGTCCCAAGAGACGACACAAGATTTGTGTCAAAAGGGTAAACAATCGGCCCATTCCCCATTTTAGTGACATAATGGTGCCAACATCATCCCTATTACGAACCGAGTGACAGTAATTGCTACTGTAAAAGGTAAAACTGGAGAAGAAGCTACGTGACGGGAACCAAAAATGCTAGTTGGGAAGGAGCACTGTGTAACGGACGGTTTGGTGGGCATCCGAAGATGCCCGTGGGGATGGAGCCTTAGGTAGTATTTGACCGTGAAGGTCCGGCCGTGCCATCTGGCGAAGAAAAAGGCCCCTCAACGAGCTAAGCAGCGGCCTATGCTTGCTGTAGCTCAATTCGGGAGATGTGGGCGGGGTTTTCGCCGCTCGTTGCCCCTGTCCTTTACGTATTAACAAAAATTCATAGGCCTGGGGAAGACAACACAAACAAAGGAGGTAAAAATGGGGAATTTAAAAAAATGAGGCGATAAGGATGGAATGTTTGGCAGATGGCTCGCTTGCCAGACAGATCCTTACTCATCAGGTGCTGCCATAGATCTGCCGGTGGAAGTAGCACAACCAGACCAGAATATGGTTCATTATAACTGGCAACAGATTTTGCTTCGCTGGCTGCTTTGAACAATGCTTTTCAGCTGCTGAATAGTTGGGGTCGATTTCTATGCATTTTTACTCCCGATTAATCCCAAATAAATAAGCCAGTCAGCCAGTCGAATATACCCCGATAACCAGTGACGTGGGTGGAGTTTGTTTTAGAGGGGGACAATCATTCGAAACCAGAGATTTAGGTAAGGGCATTCCCAGATACTAGATACATTTTTGGCGCTTTTATACAGTATTTTTTAGGTTGACACTACGCAATCTACATTATATAGCTCTTCATCGTTGGAGCTGGGATTTAAATGAAGAGAAAAATTTCGCGATAACATGTAAGCAGAAGGCAATTTTTTGTTTTTAAACTAAACCTCAGAATTGTTCCGTAGTTCTTGTTTGCGGTCCGCACCATTAGAAGACGGAGTGCACAGAAGCCACCACCCCTCGGGGGAATCTTTCAGGCCTAAGGCATGCCAAACTATTCACTATATTCGAGCTAGTCAAGTAATGGATCTTCTGATATGTTGCCGCTGAACCGGAATATGGTTAAAACTATCCGCAGACTTGTCTGAGACACCACTTGTGAGAGGAGATTTTTTAACACGTTCTAGGTATTAACCTACACGCACCTTTGATGAATTGTTCACCTCGATGAAAAGATATACATAACCACTTACGACGTGCTACAACAGTATATTGACGAATTTATCAGGCCTTAGCGGATAAAGTATTTAATGAAAGTAATTCATAAACTCTTTTACTTTTTCCACCGAAGTACCCAGCGAGAGCGCTGATATTTGCAGAGACAGCTGTGGTAGCTGAATGAGTTGAGAGTTAATTTTATATTTGAGCTATGGCGGGGTCAAGTTCTGTCATGACCAAATTTCTTTTATTTGTCTTATGATGAGCAATTTGTTTAATAAAAACCTATGTGCCAGTCCACCCAAGGCTGCACCAAGACCTGGCCTTCATATCTACATATCTGTACCTACCAAGCCGAGCCCGGAGGGAGTAGGGACCGAGCCCTGCACCGGAACAAATGGAAAATTGAAAACGGAAAGTAGGGAATGGAAATCTATTTAAAAACATGTTGAAGTATCGAAATTTCAATGCTCAATATTATGCGGCCGCCTCGAAGCTGTCGCTTTTTGTATTGTGTTCAGAAGAATTATTCTTCTTCCATTCTTGAGAAACGTTTGATTCGTATCTTCTTTTTTTACAAAACTGATCAATTGTTTTCTTTTCATATTTCAAATTTCCGGACTCCTTTAAAATCACGGGTCTGGGCGCCCCCCCCCCCCCCCCCCCCCCCTTAACTGTAGAACTTTTTGAAAAGTAACCTCACCTTTTGAGACTCCATTCCCCGGAGTATGAGGCAGTTTCTTTAAACAAATTTCTTGTCAGCCTTGAGACCGAACTAGAGATCATCATCATTAGGAGTGGTTGAAAGGTGATCGAGCTGGCTGACGCCATGATTCACTATTCAATTTTTCTTTCGCTCCCACGGCTGCCGGTTCTATGCACCCGGAAACGGGCAAGAGGTGCCAAACCCCTCCAATGCCAGTAGACATTGCCACAACAACATTAACCTTTTTTCTCCACCATTTTTGAAAAGTGTATTATTATAGTGTAATAGCCGCCTAGGAAAAGATTTGCGACATGAACGTTGCTTGTTTCAAGCACTTTTCTTACACGCTTCCGCACCTTCCCCCTTAGGCGGCTAATATCATTCATAAAAGTTCTTTTAAAATAGAAAAACATATTTGTGGTGTAATATCCGCCTACGGCTCCTATCGCATAGACCGAGGCAACGAACCCAAACACCTTGCCCTCATCTCCGAGCCTATCGTGCCGCTGCTTAACTTGCCGAGGAAGCCAGCCCATGCCTAGCATGTTTTTGTACATAACGATATGAATGTGTTCGCCTTGATTTCATTCATGTGGCAACGGTACGCTGTTGCCAATGTTCACCTGGGTACTTCGTGATCGCATTCCTGCCAATCGGTCGCACTAAAGGTCGCCACACATGAACGCAAACAACCACGACCGAACTTCTATCGAACCATCAAATATCATAGAACGGTGGAAACGAGATTTTTTTCTATCGAGTTTGACGTGGTTCGATGCATGCTCGCGACCAAAATGCTTGCCGTGTGCGTTGATCTTAAGAACAACTCACGATTGTATTCTCCCCGCCGCAACAAGCCCTAATTTTATCCATCAGATTACCATGCTTTCATTACTCAAGTCGAAATATTGTTGTAAATTGGGAGATTTACTTTCCTAGGTATGAGTTTAATGCTGAATAAAAAAATCAGTTTACATTAGAACTTCGATATTTATTTATAACGATCAGGTTCAGGTAATGTCCAGCATACCGAGAGAGCATTCAAAATATCAGACGATTACAACTGTACGCCGAATCGCTTGTGCCACCTTTTGCTTAACCACTACTATCACAAATTGTGTCCCTAATTGAAAAATTCTAGATATGTTTAATTTTTGGAAGAATCTGAGCAAATATCTAAAAACGATTTAACATTGGTCGATTAAAGTATGTATCCTTAAAGTTAAACTATCGAAAGTTTAGCACCATTGTGCGACATTCGGTCATAGTACTTGCCCCCACTTGCAAAGTAATACTGGGCGAAGTTACCGCGGCAAATCGTGTACAGGAAGAACAATATATACGGTGTTGCCACTGTTATGAATATATACAGGAAGTATGGAACCTTCTCGCTATGCCCGAAAGGACAGACCCAGTATCCATGACGAATTGCGTCGCGCGTGTGATGTGTGAAGAAGGCACAACAAATCACTCCAAGGAAAAGGCTGATTCGAAAATATTGCAGCATAGACGACACTGCGAATAACGCCAGCAAAACCAGAGGAATTGTTGTACAATGCATGAACGGACGGTATTCCAAACTGGTCGCGGCCTAGAATAGAAAGCGAAATTTCAGGAGGTACAATTCTCGAGCGAAAATGTAGGGCACTTACGTAAAGGCTCCATGATTTAGCAGCCGCAAAGTGGTCCAAGTCGATGAAGGACGACGTAACAAAGCACAGGAAAATAAGCAACCAGCCGGCTACGTTGGACAATTTGTCGTAGAAATGAACAACAAAAGCGACGCCTGTAAGAGCGCCGACCACTGCGTGAGTGGCATTATCACAGAGCGCTTTCAGCAGCGGATGACGTGTTGTCTCCAGCAAATTATCACCAGCGATACACGTGATTGCCACCAGTGTGGCGAGAATTAGACGGACGTAAACTATTAATTGGAAATGCATTTATGGGAGACACTTCGTCGGGCTGCACTTGTAACGATTTCTGCGGCGGAAGGGATAGGGAATGGCTAACACTTCATGCCAGTCGACTATAAACACGCCATCGACTTCTGACAGCATTATGACGGCATTTTTTCTGTAGTAGAGTCATTCGCCGATCGATTTCACATGTACTGGAGGCATAAACAACTTGTTGCATCAGAAAATTAGTTGTCAACACAAGTCTGCTTTTGGTTTTCAGGTTTTTGCCGACAGTTTCTACTGATCCTGTCAAAATCTGAACGCCATGTGGTTCCGTTTCCGGACAAGAATTGTAAACTGAACTGACAACCAATCTGGTACATTTTTTGGCTAGATGGAGTATGTTCAATGGGTCGGTTCATTTTAGGGGACTCCCCAAACAGGCAAAATAAAATTAGTGATGGGCACGTTCAACAGATTTTACTGTCGATTGTTTAAAAAAAATTGGAGTAATTATCGATTGATTTTAGTTATTGGATGGTTTAAAAAACTAGTAACTAGTAGAAAACTATCGAATAACCATCGGACGAAAGTTTCGATGTAGTTTAGGCCGATAGTTTACTATCAAATAACCTTTTCAAATGAATTCAAGCAAAATTCGGCTGACGATCCATATATTTCTTGTGTGAACGAATGAATATGATTGCGTGAAGGTAGTTCATCTACCTGTTAAGAGAAAAAGGATATTCTTGACCAGAGGGTTATAATAGGACTGAAGTGATATATAGGCAAGATGGGTATCATATGACTGAAGGTCAACTCCAAAGGACTCAAAATTCCATCAACAGTAATTTATTATCTTCGTTTCAACAACCCAAGTCTTACAACACCCATCTCGCCTAGATATCGCTTCATTCCCATTGTCCTGACGCGCACCCACACCACTTTTTTCGTCCTTTTCGACCCTCACACGTTTGTGCTTCCGTTACGTTTGAAGTAGGTATCTGAATTTGAATGCACTAAACGTTCCTTTGTTACGACACCCTATTCTGGATTAAATAAAATGGAACCTCCCTTATATGCGTCTTTTTCGAATCCTTCAGTCCATCATTTTTCTTTTCGTTTCCAGATTTCCAGATCCAGATCCAATCACTACAGATTATGCTAATCAAAAGCAGCACAGTGTGCAAGAGTATGTGATTGTATTATTTTGTATATGCAAACCTTTAATTCACAACTTCTATATTCATTTCACGTGGCATTATTCAGCAGACCCACGAGTTATATATATAACTATTGGGACTATTGGCCCATAGCTTCTCGGATAAATATCGATAGTAAAAACTATCGAATAACTTCCCGATAGTTCTTCGATAGTGGCTTCGACTAGAGAAAAATTTAGATTTAGACCATCTGGGAATGTCCAGCATATTGCTGTTATTGTGTAATGGATGGTTTGGTGGGCATCCGGAGATGCCCGTGGGGACGGACCCTTAGGTATTATAATGACCGTGAAGGTCTGGCCGTGCCAACTGGCGAAGAAAAAAGCCCCTCAAAGAGCTAGGCAGCGGCGTATGCTTGCTGTAGCTCAGTTCGGGAGATGTGGGCGGGGTTTTCGCCGCTCGTTGCCCTGTCCTTTACATATTAACAAAAATTCATAGGCCAGGGGAAGACAACACAAACAAGGGAGGTAAAAATGGGGAATAAAAAAAAGAAGCAATAAGGATGGAATGGTTGGCGGATGGCTCGATTGCCCTCGCGCTCGCATTAGGGTCCGGGTGTAATGGGACCCTCGGCCTCTGGCTTCGTACCATCGACATATTTTTACTCATCATGTGCTGCCATAGATCTGCCGGTGTAAGCAGCACTACCAGGACATGGTCCATTGCAGGTGGTTCATTACAGTTGTTAATTGCCATGACCCCTTCAGGGGCATGGGCGCGTCAACATCTCAAGCATTTCTATGAATTGTTGACGTTTCGATAACGTATCTACTTTTCGGAAGTGCAGTTGCTAACATGCAGCTCCTTTCCGCGCCGCCTTTATACTGACAAGCTCGGAGCATTGTTAGAAGTTGTGTTAGTACCCACAGGCAGTTTTTCATCGTGTGGAGATTTGAACACCGAGCTCTAGATTAGTATCGTAGAGCGGTGACAGAACGACCACGGCCACCGAGCGCGACGTCACGTCAGCGCTCAGCTGATCGCGGCAAAGTCCGCTTTCTTTCTTGACGTCATAGATGCTTTGCGTGCGTTTCTGCCAAAGTAGTCCGTGGTTGGTGACTGATGGCAGCGAGTCCGGTTATCGTGTGTTTTGTGTTTAGTTTTCGTTTTAGTAGTATTAATTCAGTGTTTATCTAAATTTTATTAAAACAGGTGATTGTTGCAAAAACAAACATATTAAATGCTACAATGCGACTGACTTAAAGGGCGTTGACATGGTCAAACTACGGTTTGACAAACCACGTTTGACAACCTACTTGAACGTGTGAACCGCTTGCCAAACTGGTTTGAAGTCTTGTGCTCCTGTCAAACCGTAGTCGGACGGTGCTCAACTTTTCATCAAATGCTGGTTTGTCAACGCACCTTTAATCTCATTCTGGTTCAGACTCTTGCATCGAGCAGACGCTTTCGCGATAGTGCAAGGTGCTAATAGTGAATTAGTGGTAATTGTGTTACGGTACAAACTAGTTTCTTTGTTCCTGCGCCTTTTCATGGCGTAGCTGTAGATCAACTTTGTCATCATATACGAAGGAAAGAAGAGTGAGTAAGTGCATGGTCTTTCCGCTGTCTTGCTTGGGCTATGCCGCTCGCGGCCTGTGAGCGCACACAACCTTAAAAAAAAAAAAGAAATCCTTTTCCCTGTGTAAAAAGTGGCAAATTCTTTACACCTGGGTGAAAACTCGCTTTTGCCGGGTTTATAAAAAAAAAAACCGAAACCGTCCGCCACCCTATGGCGGGAGGGGAAAAAACGACCCCCCCGATTTGGGGAAAACCCCCAAATCGGTTAAAAAGAGAGCCAGAGAGCCCTCAAATCCCATATTAATTAAAGAATCTATCAACTATGTAAAAAAAAATACAAAAAATAATGTTTCGCCAACTCCGAACACTGAATCTCCAATTCCTAACGGAACCAACGGTGCCCCCGGTAACGCGAAACAATACCTCTATAACATCGACTTAACAGGCGGCGAATTTACCGTTCTTATACAAAATCAAGATTCCGGAAGAATTGATGATTTTCAAGTGAATAAATTGCTCAGGCAATGTAAAATTAACGGAATTATCAATATAACAACAGTAAATTCGAAAACCATTAAAATATCAGTAAACAACCCGGTAGACGCTAACAATTTAGTGGGAAACACCACAATTAAAGCCAATGGCTATAAAGTATTCATCCCACAGAACTGTGTGTCAACATATGGCGTAATCAAACATGTGTCTCTCGAATTGTCTGATAAGGAGTTAATTGAGGACATCTCAGCTGAATACAAAGTCCTCAGCATACATCGTTTTAACAGAAAAACTAATGAAGGCAATTTCTTACCTACGAAAACAGTGAGAGTAGAATTCGAGGGTAAACATCTACCGACACTCGTACATTTCGACTACGTTCAACGGAAGGTACATTATTACACCCCCAAATTAAAACTTTGTTATAACTGTGGCAGACTAGGGCATGTGGGCAAATTCTGCAAGGGCTCGCGCAGATGTCTAAAGTGTGGCGCGGCCTTTGACCAATGTCAAGACCCATGCGAAAACCCCCACTGCATTCTTTGTCAAGATACGGATCATGACGTCTTCTTCAAAGACTGTCCAAAAAAAATAGAGGAAACCGAAGTACTCCGCATAATGGGGATCACAAACAAATCTAGGAACGAAATAGTAAAAAGCAGGTCAAACAACTACTACAGTATTCTAGACTTTGACCACTACAACAACAATTTCCCCCCATGTCCCCCAGTCACAAACCACAATCATAATAACAATAGCCAACCCCAAAATAATACAAAAAACAGAACCGAAGATTTAAACAAATTCCTAACTCGAAAACGCACATATGCCAAGGCATCTAAACCGTGCACACCCCCACTCAACCCCCAAACCAGAAAACAATCAGCGTCGAGCCCTCAACCTAAAAGACTGGCCTTCGCATACCCACACGGTAACCACCCCATCACCTTTAGCAAATCAGATGATGAACCACAAACCCCAAATACAAGCACACAAGGCAATTCCTCAAATAATATCTCGGTAAATCCAAAATACTACAAAAAATCACAATGTTGTGATAAACGAGTATGAATCAATTACTCAAATAATGCTCGAATTCATTCAATCCTTTTGCGACACAACAAACCCCAATATAAACCCCAAATTTAACCACATAAGACAGACAATCAACAGCATCAGAAATAAATCAGATGTAATATATATCAACAATATACCCAACAAAGATCCATGAAGTGTCTCCAAATTAACATTCAAGGTCTAAGAAAAAACAAAACAACATTAGAAACCCTTTGCGAAGAAAGAAACATTGAAATAGCACTCTTACAAGAAGTAAAGTTAAACGAAGAAAACAACCCTCATTTCACCAATTATGTAGCCTACTATGGCAAAAGAGACGACGGCCACGGCGGAGTAGCCACACTCATAGGTAAAAAGATCAGAAGCAAACCCATTACCATCAACAGCCAAATAAATCATGTTGCTGTAGCGACGACTAACCTTCCCAATAGGTGGTCAGGTCTGTGGGGAAACTCATGGGCAAGTCTACATAGCACCTCCGCGTGGTGGCCGCTGGTAACTTCGCGAATAGCGAAGGCTGAGCTATGGGGCCGGTTGCGTGTACTATCACATTACGCGAGTACCGCCGTTTTGTGATATGTAAGCAATCGACACACTCCCTACTTGGCCAACTCTTGTGTTCTATAGTTTTGGCGAAGGTAGCCCATACGGAGTGTCAAATGTCCTAAATCCCCGGGGTGTTATGCGACCGTGCCCATCGGGGGAAGGTGACCAGGGACGCAAATGGTCATCACAAACGGAGCAAGTTACTGCCACACATCTGTACAATAACCAGTTGTATGGGTAGTGTAAACTGTCTCCCCGACCGTACGTTGGCAGAGGGGCGCCTATGAAACTCTCTGCATAGGTGACACGGCGACCAGGTGTGAGGTTGGAGCTGGTGACTGAGGTGAAAGTTCACCTGCGGGGTTCCGGATCCAACACTTCACTTTGCTCCTTTCTTGCACCTGTTGAACCGCGGTCTACAGAGTAGCGATCTGTTAGACTAGGAGAGAAACCTTGATTTGCTTCAAGGGTAGCAGGTGCAGAGTGGCATGAACGCCTACGGAACTTTCGGGAGGTCGCGAGGGAGTCTGCTTCGCGGCACAAAGAGAGGAAAGAACGGCCGGATCGTCATAATGTTCCTATAGGGGCGGGGAGTAGCGGGAAGCAATATGCTGGCAGTTGCCTCGGCTGTGGTCCGAGAACGGGAAACCCAAACCTGAATCAATAAATAAAAACAAGAATATGAAAATACATCAAGACATTCTTGGAGAAAGTGGCTGGAGGAATTCCAATGAGACGGACAGCGACGACTCGCAAGGGTTGAAGAGGTTAGTCTCTGAAGAAGACGCTCCAGGGGAGAAGGGAGGCGTTGTTGGAGCGGACAATGACGCGCCAGAAGGCGCGGAGAGGTTAGTTCAGACAACGTGCACTCTGATCAACGTTCAATCTGCTAACTATCAGGGATGGTGGCGGGCCCGAACAAAGAAACACTAACTGTGTGCCAGCTGAATATTCATCATAGTAAAGCGGCATCAGCGATGATGACGAGATGCTTTGATGAAGAGAAACTGGACATAGCTTTAATACAGGAACCCTGGATTTTACAAAACAAAATTAGGGGTTTGTCACAACAAACCGCAAATCTGTACCATGCACAGGTGAACGGTAAAATAAGGACATGCATCCTGGTGCGTCATGGAATACGTGCAGTACAAATGATGCATCTCTGCTCGCCTGATCTTACGGTAGTAATGATCGGCAGTGGTGCAGGATCATTCCTAATTGCATCAGCATATCTCCCTTATGATGCACCAGAACCACCTCCATCAGAGGAAGTAGAAAATCTGGTAAGGTATTGTAAAGAAAGAGATATGGCGCTGATCATAGGCTGTGATGCCAATGCGCACAACACTGTGTGGGGCAGCACAGATGACAATCCCAGAGGACAGCAGCTGCTAGAATTTGTGGAAAAGTACAATCTGCTGGTAGCAAACAAGGGGGTCGCTCCTACCTTCGTGGATGCACGAAGGGCTGAGGTGATCGACATTACCCTAAGCTCTGTTAATATGCTTGACAGAGTTCAGAATTGGAGAGTGGTGGACAGGCTAACCATGTCTGATCACAGGGCTATCCAGTTTGAAATTCTGTATGGCAGAAAACGGAGTAGCGAACGCAAACGTATAAGAGTGCCAAAAAATACTGATCGTGTTAAGTACGAGACATATTTAATGGAACAAGTCGAGGATATTCAAGACGGAATACCTCGGAATACGGTCGAGATAGAGCGAACAGTGGAACAACTGAACTCCACTATTAATCGCGCCTTCGAACACGCTTGTCCCTCCACAGTAGTGGACGAAAAGGACCCAACACCATGGTGGAGTAGGGAACTGGAGTCTATGAAAAAAGAGACAAGGAAAGCCTTTAACCGTTACATGAGGGAGAGAGACTCTCACTCTTGGGAACTATACAAGGATAAAAAGAGGGAGCTGAAAAGAACCTTACGTCTTCGGAAACGAAATACGTGGAGGGAATTCTGCTCTAGCATGAAGGATACGTCGGAAGTATGCAGATTGCAGAAGATGGTATCGAAAGACACTGCTTCGAAAATGGGGCTGATACGCAAAGTTGATGGTTCCATGACAGAAACAGTGGAAGAAACGTTGCAGGCCCTGATGGAGGTACATTTTCCTGGAAGTTTCAAGTCAGACCAACCATGGCCTCAAACTAACATGGGAGCTGGTGGGGTAAGTCAACAAGAAGCTGAGAGGATAATAACTCCAAATGGAGTCAAAAGTGCTATAAACTCTTTTGCTCCATTTAAAACGGCTGGAATGGACGGAATATTCCCGGCACTATTACAGTGGGGCATGAGCGCTCTACTAGATAGGATCCGGAATATATTCGTCGCCTGTCTTTCAGCAGGCTACATCCCGAAGGCATGGAGGGAGGCTAAAGTGGTCTTCCTGCCTAAACCGGGAAAGAAAGACTATACAGAGGCAAAGTCCTTCAGGCCGGTTAGCCTTACATCATTCCTGTTGAAAACAATGGAAAAGGTGTTGGTGGACTACCTGGAGAACACCACGCTAATGTATAGTCCTCTGAGTAGGTGCCAACATGCCTATAGAGCAGGCAGATCTACGGAAACCGCTCTACATGAACTTGTTAGAGTTGCAGAGAGAGAGATTAACAATGGCGGGATCGCTATGTCTACTTTTATGGATATAGAGGGTGCTTTTGATAAAATCTCCTTTACCAAACTAAGGAACGCCCTGATTGAGCGGGGGGTTGATTACATTATAATTAAGTGGATCGACTCTATGCTTAAGCAGAGGGCGGTAAATCTTAGCAGTGGATGTGACAGAATACGGGGTAAGGTAGTCCGAGGATGCCCACAAGGAGGTGTTCTTTCGCCTCTATTGTGGAACATCACCGTGGACAGTCTTCTCTGGAAGCTGGACTCGATGGGCGTACACACTGTAGGATACGCCGATGACTTGGCACTCACGGTCAGTGGAAAGTTCATGGATACAATTCTAGGTTGCATGGGACAAGCTCTCAAAGTAACCGAAGAATGGTGTAATGAGCAAGAGCTAACCATAAACGCTAGTAAATCAAACACTATGATTTTTACTCGTAAGAGGAAAGACATAGAGATAACTCCCTTACGGCTTTTTGGTTCGGAAATCAAGGTGTCCAAGGAAGTGAACCATCTAGGAGTTACCTTAGATGCGAAACTAACTTGGAATGTTCACGTTGATGAAAAGATCCAAAAAGCGAAAAGGATTTTGCATCAATGTAAGAGAGTGTGTGCTCGTAGGTGGGGAATTTCACCTAAAGCGACACACTGGATTTACACAATGATGGTAAGACCTATTCTAGCCTACGCATCAGTGGTATGGTGGCCAAAAGCCATGCAGAATACCACAAAGCAGAAGATAGATGGGGTACAAAGGATAGCTTGCGTAAGCATATGTGGTGCAATGCGCACCACACCAACGCGAGCAATGGAGGCATTGCTGGGACTGCCGCCGTTGGACTTATTTATAAAGAAAACGGCGGCGCTTTCGGCAATACGCATGGAAAGGGATGCCATGTGGCATCGCTTTGGAACTAGCAGCGGTCATAAGAGCATCCTAGACATTATTCATGATGAGGTCAGGGAGACTCTAATGCCGATAGAAGGCATGAGTAGACGTAGGGTAGTTGAAAGACTACACAAGACTCACATTGCAGATGGAAACATACATAATGAGTGTATGTACAATGACATCAGCATTTTTACTGATGGCTCTTTAATGGACGGTAAAGCGGGGGCGGGGGTTTACTCTGAAGAGCTAAACCTAGCATGTGCGCTTAGTCTAGGAGAGTATGTGTCCGTATACTAGGCAGAGATGCTTGGCTTCTTGCATGCGTTGGACCACTTGCTTGAAGGTCAGGTGCGGGGGAAGAAAATCCTTATTGCACTGGACAACCAATCGGTGATCAGACGCATGCAGCAGACGAACATAAACTCTAAACTGGTACTAGAGTGTGTCCGGAAGCTCAACACGTGTGCCTCAGAAAATGAGGTTACGCTGATGTGGGTAAAAGGACACATAGGTACAACAGGAAATGAGGCGGCGGATGCCCTAGCAAAACAGGGATCTGCGGCACCTTTCATTGGCCCAGAACCCAGAGTTGCTCTGGGGAACGGCATGATTGGAGCGAAGGTTGGGAAGTGGATGGACTCCATGCATCAACAAAGATGGCAGGAGCTAGTCACTTGCAAACAAGCTCGGAATGCAATGACCAGCCCTTTAGGCAGGGAAGCGAGAAAGGTACTTAGTTATAAACGGAGTACCCTAAGCTGGATAACTGCCTTGGTCACAGGGCATGGTAATTTTAAGGCTCATCTGGCCAAGATGAAAATCGGGGAAGATGACGTTTGCAGGCTATGCCTGGAGGAGGCCGAGACGGCAGCACACATTGTGTGCGAATGTCCAGCACTGGCTAGCACGAGGTTGAGGATCACAGGCAAGCACACGATAAGTGTAGAAGCCATGAGTGAACTCAGCTTCAAACAAATGCTAGCAATAACACGGGACTCGGTGATGAAGAAAGAGGTCGACAATTATCAGTCGACATCTGGAAGTCACTGATGACCGGGAGGGGGCGAAAAGGGACCCAAACGTTAGTGGTCTGCTTCGGATATCCCCCAGAGTATATAATAATAATAATAACCTTCCCAATAACTTCATGATTATAAACATTTATATCCCCCCGGGGACAATGACCTGTTTAGAAATCACATCGACTCCATATTTACATTCATCCGTAACTCAGAGGGAACAAACATTATCCTTGCCGGGGATTTTAATGCTCATAATGAAAATTGGGGCAGTAACAAAACAAACCAAAGAGGCAGAATCCTCGAAAAACTAACGCTAAATAGTGGACTCCACATATGCAATAATGGAGCTCCCACCTTTTCAACAATTAGCAACCGACCTTCAGTTCTTGACCTCTCATTCACCAACAGACCAGACCTCATAAATGGCTGGCACACCATGAATATTAAAATTTTCGGCTCTTATCACATTCCAATCCAATTTAGCATCATCTCCACCACTGAAAATTGGAACAAACGTAAGAGAATAATTAACAACACAGTATTGAGAAATAATATTGAGACACTCTCCTTTGACCCCAATATTAACAGCTTTAATAAAAACATAAGTCGTTCCATTAAAAAAGCCACATACTGCTCAAATGAAAAATCCCTGATTCCAAAAAAATGGTGGAACAAAGAACTCAAAACTCTCTTCACCAACTTCAAACAGAAATCAGCCAAATTCAAACTGAACAAAAACTCAGCCAACCTCCTCGAACTGTTTGAAGCCAGAGAAGCCTGGAAATCAAAAGTCAAAAAAGCCAAAAGAAGGACCTGGAACGAAACCATCAACCGGATTAACAGATCGAAAGATCCGAATGAAATGCACAAACTATTTAACAATGTTAAAAATACACTCATCAATAGGGTGGACTATGGTTCATGGGATACTGGAAAAAAAATTCAATTCCTCAATCACTGCAGCTCAGAAATAATCCCACGACCCATTACCCACAATCCCCAACAAATCGAAACCGTACACTACACCTTCCCAATCGCTCCCACGGCGGCCGGCGCTACGTATCGGAGCGACCCGTCTACCAGCAGCGGCCAAGGGCTGACAAACCCCTTCAACGCCAGCATGCGTGGCTACGACAACTCCTTCTCATGGAAGAATTTGAAGCAGCCCTTAGAAGGAAAAAAACCTCTACAGCACCGGGTGTCGACGGTATATCGTATAATCACATTAAATGGATGAGCAGTGAAAACAAAACCTGTCTCCTAAACATCATCAATGACCTATGGACCAACCTCAAATTCCCAGAAGACTGGAGAAAAACCAAAATCATCCCCATCCCTAAACCCAACAAGGATCACAGTCTGGTTGAAAATTTTCGTCCGGTTTCCCTCCTCAGCGTACCTCTCAAAATCACAAACAAATCGACTGAACGACTTCCTAAAAGACAACACACTAAACGACAAATCATACGCCTACCGCAATAAAAAATCCACCTCCCATTGCATCAACGACCTAATCAACCTAATTAAAATGAATAAATCTCATAATCTTGTAACAGTATGTGCTACAATCGACCTAAAAGCCGCATACGACCATGTTGACACTGCAATCCTCATCAATTGTATGAGGAACAAGTCAATCCCCCCTCAAATCACCCAATGGGTCGAACTCTTCCTCAAAGACCGAAAACTCTTACTAGCTGAAGTTGAAACCAACGTGTATAATGGACTCCCCCAAGGTAGCTGCCTCAGCCCAACCCTTTTTAACATCCTAACAAACGACCTACACAACCTATCTGATGACACACATGATCTTTCAATTCGCTGACGACTTTCTCATAACCAGCACGGGGAAAACCCTCCAAGAAGCTTCGATAAATCTCGAAACCATTTGCAACAAACTAATAAGCCTCCTACACAACATTAACCTAAAAATCAATGCCTTAAAATCCCAATTTTTCATCTTCTCCCGGGCCAACATCAAAACGCATTCGATCAAAATTGGAAACGCCACAATCCAAAACAGCAAAGAACTTAAATACCTAGGCTTCAAATTGACATGGAACCTATCAGTCAACGCCCACTACGCTGACGTCATCAAAAAGAACATTCTTAACCACCTGACCTTTAACATAATCAACAAGCACACTGCGGGCCTAGACCCCTCAAAAGCATTAACACTGTTCAGATCTCACATCCGACCAAAGATCGAATACGCCAGGACAACAACAGCCAACATCAACAATACTGCTCTCAAGAAAGTCACATCCTATATTAATAAAAGCCTACGAAAATGTCTAGGAGTAACACCATCAACTCCCATTCACAATATCTACGCTCTAGCCCACGAGCTTCCACCAGACCTCAGAAGCCTATGGCTCACAGCCATAGAAATGGCCAAAAGAATAGGTAATGAGCAGAACTTCGCCGAGAGATGGGTAAATGACTCTGAATTACGCAACTTAGACACCAGCTACTCAAAAACCTGGAACATCTTCGGGCACATCCTAAAACAGATCCCCATCTTACCAATTGACCATGCGTCCCAAAAAATAGTTGTCCATGCAAAAAACGATCAATACAAAATTACCAAAGATACAGACCTTTCCAGCTCCAATTTTGCAAGCCTTTTTAAAGTAAGTGCAGACAACACTGAAACAACTTATTACACCGACGCATCCAAAGATAACAATAGTGTCGGAGCCGCATTCGTGAACACCAAAAAATAACAAAATTGGAAAATTTAAGCTTCCAGCAGACACATCAATAGTAACTGCTGAGCTCACAGCAATTCTCAAAGCCGTAGAAAATGCCATTGACGAAAGTCAA
This sequence comes from Chloromyia formosa, assembly GCA_964017055.1. Classification (NCBI taxonomy): domain Eukaryota; kingdom Metazoa; phylum Arthropoda; class Insecta; order Diptera; family Stratiomyidae; genus Chloromyia; species Chloromyia formosa. The sequence goes on along the minus strand of OZ024814.1, from coordinate 42,873,135 downwards.
ATAAACATCTCAATCTTCACTGACAGCAATGTATTTTAGCATGCCAGATAATCACGGATGGCCTCAATCCATCCGTAATAGCACATGAGATTCGCAGAACAATCAATCACTCCCAATTAAAAAGAGTCCTAATTGTCTGGGTCCCAGCACACTGTGGAATAACAGGGAATGAAAGAGCAGACATATGCGCCAACGAAGCTAGAATCGACGGAACAGCCTTCACACCACCTATGTCTTTTAAAAAAGCAAAATTGCTTATCAAACAAAAAATCTACTCCCTCTGGAATAACTCATATGAACAAAAATGCAACACTTCGGGACGAAACCTCTACAAAGTAATAAACACTATCAACAACTCCAACTGGTTCTCTGCAAAAAAGCACAAACACGACAAACCAAAAATCATCAAAATGGTCAATCGCATACTAACAAACCATTCCTATAACAAAGTATTCTTTAAACTAATCAACAAAATAACATCTGACCAATGCCCACAATGTAGAGTCCCAGAGGACATCCAACATGTGGTTATGGCATGTCCTAAAAACTTCAGCATAAGATGTCATCTCCAAATACCCTCCATCATTCACCCAGATCCAAACACTCCACGGCTGACCGACTTCCTAAAAAACTCCCCGACAGAATTATGGATAGAACTTGCCACATTTCTAGAACAAAAAAACATAATGATATGATCAACCATCCCAAGCACAACAACTCACATAGCCCAGGCAAAACAGAATAAAGGCCACTACGACACACTCTTCTAAACAGAGTCTTTCAAAACCATCACACTAAAACATCAACACTAAGCATAAAAAAATAACACTAATCATCAAATTTTTCAACTTCCTTTCGCTTCGCTAAAAAGGAATCTGAATCAGAATCAACCCCCCCCCCCCTCTCACATATACTAACCTCAACCCCACCCCAAACTTACTAACACCCCACCCATATCAAAAAAAAAAAAAAACTATTATAACCATAAAAAAAAAAAAAAAAATTATAATCATAAAAGGAAAAAAAAAAAAAATATAAAAAACAATAATTATAAAAAAAAAAAAATAAAAAAAAAAACAAAACAAAAAAAAATATATATATACATATACATATAATCTCTATCTGCACTCATGTTATATCAACCGTCATTTATTCATATTACTATCAGCATTTAATTTAGTATTACCCACTCCATTTATTACTACTCATTTAACGTATTTGTTAACCTTTTTCATGTACAATTTTTCAATGTAATTTTTCACTGTTTCTCTCTTTATTTCTCCATAATGCCTGTTTGCTCATACACCATCAATGTACGCAATTATCCAATTTCATTGTTACCAACTGATAAAAAACATACACCACATTAACCCGCAAACCTTACACAAAAAAAAAAAAAAACTACTTTATAGGAAAAAAAAAAAAACAATCGCAAAAACTTAAAAAATAATCATCTACATAAACATTACAAAACACTGCAATATCATCAGACAATCACGGTCCATGACCTTCAACACAAACGCTGGCTGTACATCCAACTTATGGATTAGCCAACCCCGAATACGACATCTGCCTCACCTGTGCGGTTCTGTTTTTCTTACAGAGGTATAGCAGGAACAACGCAGAACGTATTCAAAGGAGAACCAAAAAAAAAAAAGCACCTTTAATCTAATTACAATGAAAGACAAGTCATGCTCCTCGTTATAAGCACCGCTATTCGTTGGATCGGCGGCATCGTCAGTTGATTTGGCCGACGTCTCCCTTGACTGGGAGAGTGGAATGATTTCGCTTACGTCTGATGCTGATCTATTTTCTTTTGGCTCGGTGTTTTGAAAACTGCCTTTCCATACCATAAGCTGAAATTGCCTGCGTTCACATTTTTGAGCGTTTCGGTTATTCAGCAATTGAAATGTATGTAAACGGAAAAAATCACTGATTTTTCTGTTTACATGCATTCGAATTGCTGAATAACCGCAACGCTCAAAAACGTGAACGCAGGCATTGAAGAAAATTCGCAAATCGAATCAATTGATAAGTATTTAGTAATCTACTTGTTTGTCATCTCCTCCCGACTTAAATTTATCACCATCCTTGGAGAAGGTCACGCTCGACACTTTGCTCAGATGTCCGGTCAATGTGTAGATTGGTACTACCCTCCAGCAAGTCAAGCACTTTCATAGCGTCATCATCGCTTCCCGACAGCAAGTATTGTAGTTACCGGACCAATGGAACGAAATCGAATTGACCTGACTCGAATGCACTTGATACAGTTGAATCAGACTTCTGGACGCAATATCAAAGATTTAGATGCCATTATCAGTTTATCGCCAATGCGACAAAACTTTCATTCGGGTGCCATGCTACATACAAGCCAGCATTCTTGTGCTCATGAAAGGTGTGAACACTTTCGCCGCTCGTAGTGTCGTAGATTCGCAAGGACTTGTCGTCGCCGCAGGAGGCCACCAATTTTCCGTCCGAACTGAAACGGGCACACCGCACTCAGTTCTTGTGTCCTGTGAAAGAGCTCAAGAAACGTCTGTGCGACACCTTCGATATCTTCAGAGTTTTGTCATCAGAACCGATGATGTGCTGAAATCAAGCAATGTAACAAATACTCGTATAACCCGAAAATTGAAATGAAATCACCGCGGCACACTTACATGTCTGCCCTCCAGACTGAAGTCAACGCTTAAACCTGCAACAGGGAAATTTCAGAGCGAAATTGAAAAAGTGATATCTGGGATTAAAGGCGTATCAGGTGCAAACAAAGGGGATTCGTAGAACGCTTAGAAATTGTATTTCAAGCACTTCAGAAGGCAGGTTTAAGACTCAATAAGAATAAATGCGAATTTTTAATGGAATCTATTGATTACTTGGGAAACACTGTTTCTGTAAAGGGGCTATCCAAAAACAAAGCAGGATCAGCACATTTCTCAACTGCAACAAACCACGAAATGTGAAAGAGGCCTAAAAGTCTGGAATTTGAAAAAAAAAATTAATTTTTGTTTTAAGTTTTTCTTTTTATTTTTAATTTTTTTTCATGATTTAACTGAATGTTTGGTATATTGGAGGCATGAAAAATTGAAATATTCGCAAATCCCCTTGTGTGGGCTCCGCTCGATCCTCGCTTAAGGGACCGCAACCCTCACTATCGCACAAACATGAACGCTCGCTCTGCGTGCAATAGCGTTTTGATCAGTTTTGAACATTCCAAACATTCAGTATAAATCATTAAAAAAAAAAAAATTACAAAAAAAAATTGTTTTCTTGCAATTTTAAGAGTCTTATATTACGTTTACACTATACCCAGATTGCTTCATCTGCGCCGGCTGATTTAATATTACGTTTACACTATCCGCAGATTACTTCATCTGCGCCGGCTGATTTAATCTGGAACTGTCAAATACATACAATTTTAAACTCACCACACCCAGATTAAGCAGCAGATGAAGTAATCTGCGGATAGTGTAAACGTAATATTATCTGCAACTGTCAATTACATGCAATTTTAAACTCACCACACCCAGATTAAGCCGCAGATGCAGTAATCTGGCTATAGTGTAAACGTAATGTTAGGGCGACGCGAGCGATAAATGACAAAAAATCCGGGTGAAAAGTGATTTTTTCACTCCGGGCCCAGGAAACTAAAGATATCCTGATCAAAACTATATGGAACTGTCAAAAACTGGGCCGATATCAATATCGGATCGGCCCACCGATCGCCGCATGTATTGCACGTTTTATGTTCACACAACAGGCCAAAGCCAAAATTACTTGATTTGGACAAATCACCTGATTGAAAACTATTAAATACACACAAATACGATGTTTCTGATTAAGTAGTCTGCCAGATTACTTGATTTGACCGCTCGTGTGAATTTTTTTTTCAGGGATGTTGGGACCAGTGGCCACGTTTATATCGTGGAACTAAAAGGCGATTTAACTAAATCGTTTTGGTGTTAGTACTTTTTCGTGGTGTGTTTAGACCAACCATACGGAGAGGTACTAATTATGAAAGATGTCAGTTGTTGGTTTGGAAAATGTAAAGTGTGAAGTGAATGCAGAATCCTAGTCCCAATTTTTTAGGCCAGTTCTGCATCGCAAGTGGAGCTAAAAGTTAGTACCAAAACACTAAACCGATACGTTTACATCGTCGTGCGAGTTAGATCGATTTAGTTAAACCTCGAAGATAGTCTCTTAAAATGAACATAGTGAATGTGGCTAAAGGTCGCCACCCATTGACAACCACGACCAAACTTCCATCGAACCATCAAATATCATAGAACGGTGGAAATAGGGGGAATTTTTTTCCACACGTCCTATGATATTTGATGGTTCGATGGAAGTTTGGTCGTGGTTGTGCTCGTCAATGGGTGGCGACCTTAAGGCGCTCTTCATAGTGTCAGTGAAATCCAAAGCTGTTATCATCATTTCCCTGGGAGGGGAAAGGGAAAGGGTTAGGCAAACACGCATACAAATCAAAATAAAATTCAAGAAACGACAAATGGAACAACAACGGTTGAATTTTAGGATTTTTAACAGATACCTAGACCCCATACATATTAGTTAGGAAAGAAATTAGTAGGCGCCAAAGACAAAAATAATGTACAAAATTAAAACATTGAAGCTAAATTCAACACTTGTTTTTGCCCCCAGACAGCGTAGAAACACTGGTATGAGGGAATGCGAAATAAGTATTTTCAATCTATATACGCGGTTGACGCTAATTAAACTGAGTGCAAGTAAAACTGGTGTTTATTTTTAAGTTAAGTAAAAAACTGATTTAGACTGTAAGTGTCGCTTTAATTGTCTTTTAAAAGTTCCGTACGATGTTATAGTACGAACCTCCGAAGGTAGTGAGTTAAAAAGTATTGATGATCATGAAGTTAGTTTTAATGCGAATTTCAATTTCAAATCCCACAATTAATTTTTATTCAGCGCATTTACCATTGAATACACTCATCTAACTGACAGCGGTCAGAACGACGTCACTCTGACAGTTGCTGACAATAGCGCTGAATCCGAGGAAAGCTATTTGTACTGCATTTGTTTTGTACCGACCTGTCTGTAGTTTTCGTGCTGCAAATCTTCTTCTGTCCTTGCGTGAATTGAGTGTGCCGTACAATGTCTATTGTCGATAGCGTTCGCGAATGGTTTTCACAGGAAGCCTCGCGCAATAAAGCTTCAGCTATTGTCGCAGGATTACTGGTAATTTCCGTCCTCTTGTCGAATTACTCAATTTCCATGAGTCATTTTTTTGCCCAGTAAATTCTCAAGACTGGTCGGCTCCTTGTTTACATCCGAGATCGTAATCGCGATGTCGGGTGCAAGCGATAAAGAGATCATTTGATTTGGTTACATTGAAGCATCCAATTGTATTTGGTTTTTTATTTCAGTTTTTCGCTGGATGGTGGTTTCTCATTGACACACTGTCGTGCTACCCGGGCGCTCTAGGTGCCGGACAGATTATTGTCGGCATCGTTGGCACAATTAGCTTTTTTATGGTCAACACAGTCAAAAACAGTCATGTAAGTTAGTGGCAAGGAGGTGTTGACGCCAAGATGATTTACGTTCATTACTATTTGCAGCTATCGGATGACTATGGCTCCAGATCTCGACTTGCAAAAATCTGGATGCTTATCGGCTTCATTTTGGGCTTCTCATCAATCTTTGCAGCCGTGTGGATAATGGTTGAAGATTATACTTCCAAAGGTAAAGCTGCTTAAAAGTTATAGTTGCCAACGCTTCTTTTTTTACTGCTGTCAGTCTTCGATTTCCTTTTATTGATCATCGTTTTTTTGTCTGAAAACTAAAATACTTGTGAAAAGGCCCTCGCCCTAGGAAAATATTGTAAAAAAAAATTTCCACAAAAAAACAAAAAACCGACGTAACCTTTAACACTGCTGAACATTTTTGTGTAAAATTCATTAGGAGGTGTATACCTGCAACTGCATATTCGAACAGTAAGGCCGGCCGCATCTTGAACGTAGGCAGGGCAGCGCAGCGCGCACATGGCATTGTTATTGTAACAATTGTCAAAATCTGATTTTACAACAACAATGTCATGTGCGCGCTGCGCAGCCCTGCCTACGTGCAAGATGCGACCGGCCTAAATATGCTATCGAAACGTCAACAAGGCATAGAAATGCAAGAGATGTTGACGTGCCCATGCCCGTGGAGGAGGAGGCAATTAACAGCAACAACACAACTAATCAAATGTAGGAAATTTCAGTATGCGTCGTTGTTGTTGTAGCAACGTCTGCTGGCGTCCACTATCAATTGTAGCAATGCTGGGCGCAGAACGCAAAATTAGATCGACCCTTTGCCATTAGTAAAAAATTCAAGAGTTGCCTCCTGGACCTGCGAAATAAGAAGGGCGTCGATCATCCCAATATCGCAATATCGGCGCCCTTCTTATTTCGCACGTCCAGGAGGCAACTCTTGAAGAAACCATTATCTTACGATTGCGTATTACAGCCGTGCGTCATCCTTGTGGCGAAAGATCTAGGCACCGCAAATTCAACACCACTCGACTACAAAATTCAGCTGTCCTGCAACAATATAACGACCATCCTGCGCAAAAAGCAGCTGAGATAATTAGTCACCCAGATTGTGACAAATGAAAACTGGGGTGCCATAAAAATGCGTACATAGTGCAGATACTGTCCTTGGCACAAACCCTGATTGCCAGAATAAGCCCGGGATGTCCGACGCTTCATGGCAGCGGATTGTTGAAAAAAAAAGAGCTGAAGATTGGTTTGGCTGCAATATCAGATGATAATTGAAGCTGCAAACGCCGTATACGCTGTCATCAAGGAGTTTACAGATGGTCGTAACTCTTGCCAACATCCGGTGAAGGGTAGTGGTGGAAAGCTACTTATCTTGGAGGAAGATCAAATGAGGCGGTGGAAAGAAGACTTCGCCGCGGTCTTGAACCGTGGAACCTCTGGTGAAGGTCCTCCTCATATACACAATTTAGCCAACCATCAAAATGTGCGTATACGGTCCATTACCCCGACCAAAGAGGAAATGGTCGCTGCAATTATTGCAGTAAAATGAGGAATGGTCGCCGACGGTATCCCTGCCGAACTTAATCAAGCTGTACCAAGCGTTGTTGTTGTTGTTGTAGCGGCGCTTCGAGCTCAGATAAAGATATGTCAAAAATTCTGACTATCCATGTTAGTATCCTCCGTGTCCAGGTAGAGAAAAGCAGCTGCCTGGGATGGGGTTCTCCCATAACGCAATAGGAGTTAAGTGCTTAACGTCGTGTGGAGCGAGGCCACGTGCTGGGCAGGAGTTTTGGACTTCAGTGACGATGCGGGATAGGTATGAATTCAGACGCGAGCATCAATCAGAGCGGAGTTGAGCTAACGTGGTTCTGGTTGCTTTTGGGAGCCGGGCTTCGTCTGGAGATATGGCAAGTGGTTGCGCATTCGATACTTTGTTCGGTTTTAGTTCCGCGATCGAAGAAAGCCCTTCTTCACTATGCAGCGTGGTGATGGCCGACTTATAGCTGGTGTAATCGAAGGGAATTCTTTTAAACCTTTGGACCTCCCATTCGCGGTCCCTCATGTTGCGTCTAACGTGACGCGGCGGTGGGGTTTTGTCCATCAGGTTTGAGTTAGGATGGTCATTCCGATAACAGCCAACTAGATACTGCTTGGTGAGAAGAGTTTTGTGGCTTTTTAAGGGCATCATTTTGGTCTCTTAATGCAGATGGTCCTGTGCCGACATCAAGAGGTAGCCTATGACAGTTCTAAGAGCAGTGTTCTGACAGGTATGTATGTTTTTACATTGAGTGTCGCATAAATTGTCTGACCATATGGGAGCCGCATAATTGGCCACAGATCTCCCGATGGATTTGTATGTCACGAGTAGGGTCTTCTTATCTTTCCCCCAGGACCTGCGAGCTAAAGCTTTGAGGACTTCGTTCCTGCTTCTCATCCTGTCACAAATGGTTGACGCTTGAGTTGAGGAGGTGGCCATGCTGTCAAGAGTGACACCGAGAATTTTTGGGTGGTTAATTATGGGAATAGTTTGACCATCTACCGCAATATTCAGTTGTAGCCTCACTTCCTTGGTCCAGGTGGTAAAAAGAGTAGTAGAAGACTTCATCGCTGACAGAGTAAGATTCTTGCTGATGAAGAAGTGGTTGAGCTCTTTAAGATATTCATTTATCTGCTCGCACATTTGGGTGATGTCATTGCCGGTTGCCAAAATCGAACAGTCATCGGCGTAATTGGCGATTTCAATTCCGTCGTTCCTGCGGCAGCCGGTTCTTCGTACCGGAACGACCCGTTTTTCAACGGCCAAGAGCTACCAAACCCCCTCGATGCAAGAAAAACTGCAGTATTTGAAGCATCGCTACCACGACAACAACAACAACATTTCAATTCCGTCAGGTGGCGTCGGAAGTCCTGACATATATAGATTAAACAGAGTGGGAGATAAGACTACTCCTTGGGGGACACCCTGTTTAATTTTCCTGAGTTTAGAAGCGCCAAGCGTAATTGCCGTTGAGTGCACCCACTTGTTAATAAAGCGTGGAACACAGAGACCTTACCCACTGAATGGAAGGAAGGTTGATCATCTAATTTTCGAAGAAGGGCAGCCTTACAGACTAATAATTTGTCATTTGTGTGCTTCCTGCCGTTGCCAAGATAATAGATAAAATCGTCCTGGAAAAACTAAAGGCTAACTTAGAAAGCACAATTGATGAAGAGCAGGCTGGCTTTCGACGGACGGACGGGTTGGTGGGCATTCGAAGATACCTGTGGGGATGGAACCTAAGATAGCATAATTACCGTGAAGGTCCGGCCGTGTCATCTGGCGAAGAAAAAGGCTTTCGGCAGACGTGAGCGGGGTTTTCACCGCTCGTTGCCCCTGTCCTTTACGCATTAACAAAAAACTCATAGGCATGGGAAGACAACACAAACAGGGGAGGCAAAAATGGGGAAATTAGGATGGAATGGTTGGCGTACAGCTCAAATGCCCTCGCGCTCGCATCGGGGTTCGGGTCTAATGGGGCCTTTGGTTTCGTACCACCGACTGATCAGTACTCATCAGGTGCTGCCTTCGATCTGCCGGTGGAAGTAGCACAACCAGGATATGGTTCATTACAGCTGGTTCATTACAAGGTATCCCTGAGAAGCTTGTGGCTATTATTCAGGCAACCTATGACGGCGCGAAATGTCGCGTTCTGCATAAAGGTAAGGTGTCGGGGGACTTTGAGATTCACAGTGGAATTCGGCAGGGGAGCATCCTCTCATCAATCCTATTCTCCAAAGTGATTGGCGATGTGTTGCATTGAAGTTGTGAATCAACAGTTCCTTATATGGGCTCCGCCCGCTACACTCGCTCCGCACTTAAAGGATCACAACCCTCAGTATCGCACAACCATGAACGCTCGCTTCGCTCGCACCGGACACTGCATGGCTGTTTTTTTTTCGCAAGCCCTATTTCGATTTGAATCCGAAATAAAGGTGTTGATGCGAATGCACTAGACTACTTCTGATGATATTCTGAGTCCTTGGGTTAGAAAATGAGGACGTTCTTGCATTTGCCTGGTAGATATGGGTATCTCTTGGATCGGGGCGATAAGGACAACATTTTTCAAAGCAAATCATAGACAACTTGGAAGCAAATGGAAATTAAAATAAAGTGCCGATGAACATCGTCGCTTTTTTTGTGTCATTTTTTGTCAGCATATTTGTCCCTTTGAATGTGCCTTTTGCAAGTTTTCTAATTTTTTGCCAATTATGTGACACAAATACATCAAATCCAAGAAATTCATACTTGTCGGGTTGAATTCGTAAAAATGCAATTAATATGAATTCTCTCAGTCTCAAGTAGAATTTAAAAATCTAAATGATACACCAAGATAAGATAAAATTGTCGAGCTACTGTCCCAGCAGGAAGGCACTACGACCATAAAAGGTCTACTGTGCCGTAGCTCATTAATCCAGAAGACCGTCCACCCTTCTAATAAAGGGCAGTAAGTCTTTAGCAGGAATTAACCTGAATTCTGCAGTGCTGATGGTAGTAGATAGCAGTCTTTAGCAGGAATTAACCTGAATTCTGCAGTGCTGATAGTAGCCTGCCCGAGGAGTGACATCCTAAAACACGCGATGGCGGGACATTCGCACAATATGTGCTTGGTCGTTTCCACGTCCTCCAGACAAAGACGGCATTCAGTCTCGCTTGACAGACCCATCTTGTTCAGGTGACATCTGACCAGGTGATGGCCAGATAAGTACCCCACTAGGAGTCTTAGGTGGGTTCTACTCATTTGAGTAGTACCCTTGTGACTGAAGGGCATTATCAGCTCCTTTGATTGACGAAGCCCTGGAAGGTTATGCCAGTACTGATGACGCAATAGTGCAGATCAATCTGTGATCCGCCGTTTGGCCGAGGCCAGTCCAAGGCCACAGTAAGGTTCAGGTCTATGAAAACGACTGGATGATCCTTGTCTAGCAAGTTCATCCGTTGCCTCGTTCCCAATGCCCTGGTGGCCTGGCACCCAACACAAGAAGACTCGGTTTTTGGTTGCCAACAGTTGAAGGAGTTCGTAACACTCTTTCACCAGTTTCGAAGAGACCTTATATGAGGAGAGCTCTTTTATAGCTGCTTGGCTGTCTGAGTAGATAGCAATGTAAGCGCCGCGAAGTCCAGTTTCCAAGATTACTCTGGCGCAGACCTCAATGGCGTGGATCTCAGCTTGAAAAACGCTGGGCGAGACTCCCATTGCGATCGAAATCCTGGTGTTGGGTCCAAAGACACCTGCACCAACACCCTGTTCAGTTTTAGACTCATCAGTGAACCACTTAATACATCTAGGGTCTGGACAGGGTGTGCCATTTACCCATTCAGACCGGTTAGGGATGAGGGCCGAAAATTTTCTGCCGAAGCAAACCTCCGTGATCATGTAATCTGATCTCAAGCAGATCTGCACGTCAGGAATTTGATTCAGAATGCTCATGTGACCGCTTTCTTCACTGCGCACGTCGGAAGTTAAACGAAGTCTAAGAGCATTTAGAGCTGCTGATTCTTGAATGAATATATGCAGCGGAGTAAGTCCAATAATCGCCTCCAGGGCTGGCGTAGGACAAGTGCGCATAGCTCCAGTGATGCCAGGGCAGGCAAGGCGTTGAAGCTTATTTCACTTCAGTAAGACAGAAGATTTCTGAGTTTTCGGCCACCACACAAGCGCTGCGTAGGTCACCATGGGCCGCACCAGCATGGTATATTACCACTCAATTATCTATGGGGTGAGCCCCCAAATGATACACCAAACCACGACAACTTTATAATTATATAATCGCCCAGTAATTTCCAGTAGCGATTTAGACTACGCTTCTGTGGTAATTAAAAGAAAAAAATAATAGATCACATAAACAACTGCACTTCGCTGCATTGCCTCTAAAAATAATTGTTTGCTTTTATATAGAATTTTTCTTTTTATTCCAGAAAACGTCCAACACTGGCCTGGTGTAGCAATTCTGGTGCAGAATGTTTTAATTCTCATGGCGAATTTAATCTATCGATTCGGTCGAAACGAAGAAGAATGGAGCTATTAATTTCATAAAGAAACGATCAACATTTACGTAATATGCTAGGCTATTTCTATTATTCGTATATATTCTATCTTCTATCTTTATCCTTTTAATTTATGTAAACATACTATCTTATTTTCTATTATGTTTTCCATGTTTTGCATATATGCAAACAAAATGAAATAAGTTTTTCTTTTACTTATAACCTTAGAATATACGAAAGTGTAATTTGTTAAAAATTTGCTGATAAGGAAGTTTTAATACAGATCGAAATATACATAATTACTTATGAAAAAACAAAAGAAAAACAATAAAGGGTCTTTATACGTACATTTCTCATGGTCCTACTCAAATCAAATTTGGCGAGTACCTTAGGTCACCCTAAGCCCCATCCGGTGACGGCTTTTTTAATCATTGACTTAACAAGTGAAGTTTTGCATTGTATTGAAAATAAACGAGCTATTTTTTTCTTGTGAGGATGAATTCAACATTTCCCTCTATGCAAATCGTTAGTGAAGTTGAGAAGTTGTTGTAATAGCAATGCCTTTGGCCGTTGAAGGGCTTTTGCAGCTTTTGGCCGTTGATGATGATGAACGGGTCGCTCTGGTGCGTAGAACCGGCTGCCGAGTGAAAGTTTAGGTTAGGTTAGATGGGCAAGGCGCACATTGACTGGGTATGTTGTGATACCCCCTAGATTCAGTATACCTGATCCATATCTGAGTCTATCTCATTCGTTAAACCAGCCAGAGCTGGCAATGGAACGATGAAGTCGACCGACCGCTCCCTCGGCAGCCGGTTCTACGCACCGGGGCGACCCGTTCACCCACAACGGCCAAGGGCTGCCAAAACACTTAGACGGCAGTAGGCGTTGCTACTACAACAACAAGCGACACTAACCTTTTTTAGGTCGTCCAGATCAACAAAAAAGTAGGTCCCAAGGATGTCCCTTCTACGTTCCGCTAAAGCAGGGCAAATGCAAAGAAGGTGATGGCAGCTTTCCTCCTCCTCCTCGTTCCCGCAGCTCCTACAGTAATCATTGTGGGGAGTCGAAGTCTTCTAGCATGCTCCGATTAAGCAGTGTCCAGTGATAAGCCCCCACCAAATTTCTCAAATGCCTTATGATCAGCATCCCGTAGGATCGGCTGGAATCTAGCTCAGGCCACATTTGCCTAGTTGCATGGTATGTAGATCCACTACTCCATCTGGCGGCGCTGGCTCTATCATGCGTCACATTCTAAGTAACCAATTTACAAGCTGCTAGAGGCATCCCTGTTATACACAAACACTCCCTGATGTCGTTAGTCGTACCCGCTTTAGCCAGTTCATCAGCTTTACCGTTCCCAACTATAGCACTGTGGCCCGGTATCCAACAGAGAGATATGTTGAAAAAATTCCCATTACCATGGAGTTGCGACATTCCAGTAGAGTCTTTGATGTAACCAGGACAGAACTAAGCGTATTAATTGCCGGTTGACTATCCATGTAGATCACAATATCCATAGTAGATAAAACATTATGCGCAAGCCAGACTAGCGCCTCGGAAATTGCTTCTACCTCCGCCTGTATTCCGTAAGGCGGAACGACAAACCAGTATTAAACTTCTCCGAATATACGAACGCCTCAACCGCTTCCTCAGTCTTGGAGCCGTCAGTGAAAAGACGAATGGCATCAGATCCCATAATAGCGTTCTCTGGTCACTGGATGGGATCAGGCTTGTAAAGCACTTGGCGAACAGGTACCTCGGATAGATATAGTCCGTCAGTCCGGGAATATCAATGTTCAATGTTCCTCAGTACTGCCAAATGACCTCCGATTGATTCGGTCCACTGACCGGTTTCCCTTTCCGGAGGCAAACAGCCATATTCGCCACTATCTGCTCTGCGAAAATATCTAAGGGAAGCGAATTTAATAGTACAGTCGACTCTCGTTAATTTGAAATCTAAGGGACCGGAGAAAAAGTTCAAATTACTGAGAGTTCAAAATAATGAAAGTTCAAATAACCAAGAGGGAGTTAGGAAAAAAATCAAATAAACAAGCGTTTGATTAAATTTATTGTAATGTAAAACGGTACATGTTCCAAATTGGTATGGTACATACTGTGACTACTCGATTGCCCTAACCCCTCGTGGGGCATAGCGCGTCAACTGTTCCATGCAGCCCAGTTGACGTTTCATTGGCATAAATTGGTTTCGGAGAATGCAGTTGCCAGCATATCCATGGCCACGAATGTCGTCGCGGATGGGATTCGAACCCAAAACGCCGGTAGTCAAACATGAGATTGATGCCTCAACACACTGCGCTACCGGTCGCCCCCCTTACAGTGAGTCACAGTAAAAGTGAACCACCTTATGCTAGAGAAAGAATTACTTAAAAAATTACTGAAAAACCATTCAGAATAAAATTGTTTTTTTTTTTTTATATATATATATTTTACATATACAAATTTATTGCCTTAACATATAAGTCTCTTATTTCAGTATGTTTTATGATTATTTTTTTCTTTTTGATACACCAAAAATGATATAAACCTCAAAAGTTCAAAAATACACCTCATACAATGAACCACTTAAATAAAAGTAAAAAGCAAATACAGGGTGCCCTACTTCAGATGGTAAATACTTTAATGGTAGATAGTACCGTCCATTTGTGGAAAATTGACACCAAAGTGGACACTCTGTTTTTAATCGTTACAGAGTTATGGGATTTTTTGTAAATTGTGTCGAAAAGCTCGACTTTTCGAATAAAATCAAAATTGTCTACTCTCCCAATCATTTAAAGCGCGTTAACATGATCAAACTACGCTTTGACAAACTAGCATTTGATGAAAAGTTGAGCACCGTCCAACTACGGTCTGACAGAAGCACAAGACATCAAATCAGTTTGACAAGGGGTTCACACGTTCAAGTAGGTGGTTTGTCAAACCGTAGTTTGATCATGTCAACGCGCTTTTAATCCGAAATTTGACCTCACTTTCTGAAACTACGTAAAACTTCATATAAAATTTCTCGGTTTCGAAATTCACCGTTACTGCAAAGATTCAACAGTTCAAACTATCAAAATCGATTTTTCGTGGAAAATTCAAATGATAGATTTAAAACGGTACTTTGAACTGACAAATTTGCAAATTTAACAAAAGTTGCCCCAGTGTGTTGGCTTTCCAACGGTATATATAATACGCATTAAAGAATTAAAACCAAGGCCTGGAGAAACCGACCCGAAATATTCAAAAAAAAAACTGTAAAAAAGGACTCTTGACCCCATTTCCCCTAGACTTCCGGACCACATAGCAACAGAGACTTTGGCGCTCGTTGCCCCTGTCCTTTACGTATTAACAAAAATTCATAGGCCTGCGGAAGACAACGCAAACAGGGGAGGCAAAAATAGGAAATAAAGAAAGAGGCAATAAGGATGTGTAATGAACCACCTGTAATGAACCAGACTATGGTCTGGTAGTGCTGACTCCACCGGCAGATCTATGGCAGCACCTGATGAGTAATGATCTGTCGATGGTACGAAACCAGAGGCCGAGGGTCCCATTAAACCTGGGCCCTAGTGCGAGCGTGAGGGCATTCGAGCCATCCGCCAACCATCCTTATCGACAATTTTTTTTTATTCCCCATTTTTACCTCCCTTGTTTGTGTTGTCTTCCCCAGGCCTATGAATTTTTGTTAATACTTAAAGGACAGGGGCAACGAGCGGCGAAAACCCCGCCCACATCTCCCGAACTGAGCTACAGCAAGCATAGGCCGCTGCTTAACTCGTTGAGGGGCCTTTTTCTTCGCCAGATGGCACGGCCTGACCTTCACGGTTATTATGCTACCTAAGGCTCCGTCTCCACGGGCATCTTCGGATGCCCACCAAACCGTCCATTACAGATGGAATGGTTGACGGATGGCTCACTTGCCCTCGCGCTCGCATAGGCGTCCAGGTTTAATGCGACCCTCGTCCTCTGGTTTTATACCACCGGCAGATCATTACTCATCAGGTGCTGCCATCGATCTGCCAGTGGAAGCAGCACTATCAGACCAGAAGGTTCATTACAATCCCTTCAACGCCAAACGCATTGCTACGATAACAACAAATGACAAGCGTGTACTGACCATTTACCTCCCAATTACCATCATCTAAAACAGTATTGGAAATGAAGTGCTCTACTACACTTTGTGCCACATATTCCGACTTTGGAACACAAAGGGGATACTCTACTTTATTTATGAATAAAAGTCATTTTTATCAAAATAAATCGCAAAATGGAATCTGTATTCAGGATAATTAAAAAAATAAAACGAAAATGTTAATACAAATGAATTAAGCACCACTCTGTTTTATCGGGCAGTCATGCTCGTTTTGCAGACACCATTCCGGCTGTATTGATTCCGCTGCAATGCCATTTTCCACAAGACGTTCGCGATGCATCAACATTCTCGAGTCGGCTGCTTCCCAACCGCTTTCCGGATTCGTCCACATACGTTCTGCCAAGGCACTAGCTCGAGGCCAATATCGTGCGTCCACTGAGTGTTCGTCCGCTTGTTCTGTCCATAGTGCAGCTTGGGCGCCCAAAACCTGTGCATGATACTCTCCAGTCATTTTATCCGGACGGTTGTCGTAGACTTTATGCCATCCGATGTACGGCGAACACCAGTTATTGCCATCCGTAACCCATCCACCAAAACCACAATCAAAGTAAAGTGCGTCGGCGTTAGACACGATGACTTTATAGCCCAGTTGCAATATATCTTGTATTTTCGAGTCGCCGATATCCCAAATTTGAATAATATATCTGTTCTTGTCGAGATACTTGTCAAGAAAAGGTTTCTCTGTTAAATGACTGGTCCACAGTATTATGGGCAACTGACGACCAGCTACTTTGTCAAATCGGGCTAGAGCGTTCTCTTGGAAATACCCCCATAGTTCAATGAAATCGTTCTCGTCCAGTTTCCAGCCTTTATTCAACATCCATTTTTGTATCCGTTCACTGGAATTCCAGCAACGTATCGACACTTCATCTCCACCCATGTGAAAGATATCTGGACTACCAAAATAATCGTACATTTCCCGGTAGATATCTTCCAAGACGTTGTACAATTCATCAACGGTTGGATCGAGTTGGCCGCATGGTGGTTCTACACAAAAGTCTGCCCATGGTTGTTTATTGAAGCAAGCAGTCATGTCCTTCTTCTGCCAACCCTCGCCTACGTGGGCAGGAGCATCAAATTCGGGAAGTACCCGAACACCACGCACCCTTGCATATTCGACGATATCCTTGATGTTTTCAGCCGTGTACACTTTCGTTGGAGTGTAAGCTCCGAGTTTGGTCAGATCCGGATGTGATTTCAAAACGAGCGGGAAACTGTGTGAGTCAGTTATATGCCAATGGAAAACATTGAGTTTTACCATTCCCATAGCATCTGCAATTTACAAAATTCATGTTATTGTGCATATACATTTAACGATCCTTACGAATATAATTTACCAATTGTTCTCTTAATTGATTCAACACTGAAGTAGTTTCGTGAAGTATCCAAATGAAGTCCTCTATGTTTATATGCTGGTTTATCCGAAATATTTGCTTCGGTCACAACTAGCAATTCACGACGAATATTATCGTACACAATCAGCTGCGACAGACTTTCTAGACCGTGACGGACTCCGTAAATTGTAGGCGCATTGATCTCAACAATTGCGTCCGTTTTGGTTTGGGTCAAGTTCAGTTTGTAGCTTTCGTCTGTATTCGAATCAAGGGAAAAGTTGTTCGATTCATTGATAATGAATTTGACGATAAGATCCTTTCCGCCATACTTAAGGGCTGTTCCAGATGGTATTTGGGCATTGACTTGATCCAGAAACCGAGCCTCGATAGTACCCCAAAAACCTCCAACAGCACCTGTTGCTGGCCTTTTAAAATTAATTTTGGCTTTGTTGATGTGCACTATCGATGGATGTAAACGAATTTCTATTGGTTGCGGCCAAACTGGAGAAACGTTTCCACAAAACAAACGGCATACTGGCAAACTAATGGCGTTTTCCAATGTGGATTCATCTAGTTCAAGTTTCACGCATCGATTTCGCTGACATTCATAGCGCCACGCCGGTCTGAAAAGAAAAGCAAAAATGGATTAATCTGGCTCGGAATTACAGCATAAACAGAATGAACGTATCGCAAAAGTATGCAACATTTCCCGAGAGGTTTAAAAGTTTTTTTTTGTTGTCTTTAATCTCATTATATTGCTCCGCATTTCCTTCTACTATGCAGAATCCATGTGGGTATTTTGAACGACCGTGAACATGGGTTTAAAGTTCACAAGTCTTACCTTTACAGTAGTACTCTTCACCTCGCTTTTAGAGCTGTAAGCCATAAAAGACTTAATTTGAAATCAATATGAATGAATATTGTCCCTTCTATTATACGGTTTTATTTCCTTATTAGCGACCTTGCAAAATTTACGGGTTCATAATGCACCACGCACCAGTGCTATGTAGGTTTGCTTCATTAGGTAGGTTGTATGGAAAATACTCTTAATTTGCAGTCGATCTAATTTTCACAAGAGAGTGGGCTCATTCAGAGAACACTGAGCAGCTACGTTGCGACATTCCCCCTCCATGTCACACGGTGCGACAGGTACCTGTCACAAACTTGTTTTCTGAATACACCGGCTACATACCGAATTTGTGACATCAGCTGATACGCCAAATGTCTGACAAACGGCTGTCTGTTTAAATTGTTTGGTTTGGCCGGGTTTCAAATCACTCGCAATAAGGACGTGGTAATAAACGCTACTGGTCACATACAAAGCAGTCGGAAGACATGTGGCCAACTATGCTGCTCCTGTGTGGTATCAGAACCTATTTGACACCGAGGAGCTTGAGACGGAATTAACGTGTAACACACACACACAATGCAAATCTAACCATTCGCTACAACTGCAATACACGATTCTTGCGGCAGCCGGTTAAATGCCCAATTGGCCAAACATGCACAGCAACGCGAACTAATAATCGAAGTCGTGCCGGTCCCGTTGCTAATAACTGAATACGATGACGCGCATCATTAGTTGTCGCGCTATGCCCAGGCCCCACTAGGAGTATAACCGCGCACACGACACAATACAAAATGAAACCGGAATATAGAGGGCTACGCCCGCAATCCGAGGGTTTTGTAGCAAGCGCTTATTTTTGTATATAAATATCGGCTCCTTGCTCTTTTTGATACCACTCAGATGGATAAAGAAAAAACATAATTAAAATGTCTTACTCGCTTATATTTTCCATGCCAATTCATATTACGTGATTGTAACGAAACTTAGAACATATTATTGCCTAAGGTGTCGGTTATCGTTGGCCATCAGTACTTTTGACCTCGAACGTGTTTAAGGCATGCAGGGGTGTGCTAACTGTAACTATAGAAATAAACTATTATTGACCAATTCTGAGAAGATATACAGATTCCATTATTTTCCATTTTTTTCGGAACCCACCTTCCTGTAAATTTTCATAATTCTAAGTATAACGATCTCGAACTGCAAGGGGAAGGGGTCAAATTACGAACCAATATTTCTCCTCCCCCAATGTTCCCCTTTCTGCAAATTTCAAGAAAATGCGAAAAAATGGATTGTACTCAACATTGCCTTTCTCACGACACCTCACTTGCCTATACCAGTCGATAAAAAAAAATTGACATTAATTTCGCCTCTATGTGGACACCGCCCCCCACCCGCTAAAGTTGTATTAGTCAGCGCCCTCAACCAATCTTTACTCTTTCAAAAATGATTAATTAAATAACTGCAATTCGCACTACGAAAAACAACATGAAAGTAGTAATCACACCTATGAGGCCGGTAGGTCTATTTTTTGTGTGGATAGTGTCAAAATGCCTAAATTTAAATGAATGTACTATTATTAAATATGTATTATGTGATTGTAATGAAACTTCGAGACATTATTGCTTATAGTATTGGTTATCATTGGCCATCAATATTTTTGACTTGTGATGCGTTTAAGGGGTGCAGGGGTGTGCTAACTGCAACTATAGAAATATACTATTATTAACCTTTTTTGATGAGATTTCAAAATTCTACGATTTTTGGTTTTCAATGCTAGTAAAATGCCGCCTTCCTGCAAATTTTTATATCTCTAAGTATAACGGTCTCTAAATGCAAGGGGGGGGGGGGGACAAACTCGGATTTTCCACTCTACCTCTTTTCTCCTTTTTTCAAATTCGATGAAAATACTAAAAATGGAATGTACTCCGTGTTACCTTTCTCATGATATCCCACTTGCCTATACCAGATGAAAAAAAAAATTTGACCTTCCTTTCCCCTCTATGGGGACCTCCCCTCAAAGTCAGCCTATTACAACGAATCGCTTTGTCCGGCTAATTATAATAATTCTACATATTCCCACAAAATTTCATATATGTAACTTCAGCGGTTCATGAGATATTTCATGGATAGACAGACAGACGGACAGACGGACGCATGACCTATTTCATAAGGGTCCCTAAAAACGCTCATATGACAAATGACGCACGCCATACCTATGGTGCGAATTGTGAAAACAAAAATGTATCACACTCCAAGCCAAGGGAGCGTGCAAAATTTTCGCTCAGAAGGGGAAGTAGCCGCTCAACAGCGGGTCCATGGAGCGATTGCATTCACCAGACATTGAGGCAGTAGCGGTACCATAGCGCTCAAGGAGCGATGATGATTCCTGAATGCAGGCAATTTAATATGGCTCTAAGGAGGTGCATGCTAGAAATATTCATCGCCTGAAATCCGTTTATATTAAAGATAGCCACACATGGCATGCATCGAATCACGTCAAACTCAATAGGAAAAAAATCCACTCATTTCCACCGTTCTATGATATTTTATGGTTCGATGGAAGTTCGCTAGTGGTTCTGCGCGATCATGTGTGGCGATTTTTAGAAACGTCGCTTAGGAGTAGTTGTCCCACTGGGGTTATTAGGGTTACAGGGTTACGTTCCAGAAGAAAGCGACTTAACTTGAAACGACTTATAGTATATCGAAACAAACTAATGTATGTATGCAAACGCATCAGTCTAAATTAAATTAAAAAATTCTATTACAGGCCAGTAAAATTAAATATTATTAATAATAATTAGGGAAAGATCTGGAAATAACTTTAATCCCTTCTATAGATTCTGAGTACATGAAAACTGAGTTTGCACGGTCGTAGAAGGTGACTAAAATAAAACTTCTAGCTGTTATACTTACCGAGATACGAGTAGAGCTTTTAAGCATTAATTTTTGAATTCTTGCTCATAACTACTCTAAAAATGGCCCGAATTGAAAAATATTGGCCACGTTAGGCTAACAATAAAATTATCCCCAACTTTTATAGAGAAGCTTTTCCATTTGGAGCTTCCGTTGCAAAGATCTGTGAGCTTGAAAAGTGATAAAGTGTGATTTTTCTCCGGAGCCTCGAAAATTGTAATTTTTTGACTATCGATCTTGACTACGCTACTGAACCGAATTTCAACTTTGAGCAATGCATCGAACGCAGAATTCAACGGTCTTTAATTTACTCCTGCAAGTTATTTCGATCTGACGCACCGTTTAGGAGTTGTAATGATAATATTTAAAAAAAGGGCTCATTTTCTCGGATTTTCGCCCTCCAAGAGTTAAGCTCACCTTCTACGACCGTGCAAACTCAGTTTCCATGTATTCAGTATCTATAGAAGTGATTAAAATTATTTCCAGATATTTCCCTAATTATTATTAAAAAGCCCCAAAATTGGCTTACTTTGACTGGCCTATTATTACTATAATTTATTATAAACAATTTACCAGTAAATATAAATATTGTGATGTAGAATATTACGCATGTGTATATGTGCAATGTGCGTATGTATTTGTTAATTAGAAAACAATACACAAAATTTAGTCTGTACTTCTATTTGAAATGCCTATGGTAGCAAATAACGAAGCTTTTGCTTGCGTAACGATCCTGGAAAGTATGGATCTATATTCCGCTTCCACTTCAGCTTCAGCAATTGGATGAGTGCTTCTGCGGCCTATCCGCATCGTGTGAATTCGCTAAATCCAATTTAATGGATTTAACAAAGCCACACGATGGGAAAATTTCCGCAGAAGAACTAATTCAACTTCTCGGAAATCTTGACGAAATTGAAGCTGAAACCAATTGTCTGTTTCAACGGTATCGGGTCACTCCGTCGGATTTATTTGCCTATTTACGCATTCAGCAAACAAATTTTGCCAGCCTCCATTTATGTTGGATGTTTTATTTCCATTCCAAGAGTCATGAGTTTTCTCGACTGCTTTCAGTGCATTGACATCGGTAGAAGCTTCGAAGCTCCGAACGTTATTTCCTATATCAATTTCGGTTATAAGTTGTCCAAACGTCCTATGTACAGGTCGACTTCCACTATCGTGCCGAACAATTTTTTGTTCGTATTTTTCCCGCACTTTCCTTTGAAAGTGAGATGATTCGCGAAAAATGGTTCATACGCTATTTAATAGCTAGCTTACCTTGAGTATATTAGTAAGCCTCGAAAGAAGCAAATACTACCTGGTCCATAGGATGCAGTAAGGAGGTGATGTTTGGTAGAAAAAAAACATGAATTTTATGCTCTGCTCCAAGTTTACTAGATACAAAGGTTCATTGTTCACAATGGGTAGTAGCTTTTGAAACAAGTTATTTTATTTTAAAGACAATAATCTTTCACCGCTAAACAAAAAAAAATGTTTAAGCCACTTTCTCACTCGGAAGTCATCGACGTCTTTTTGTTCAAACGTCAAAATATTGGTAATTTTCGTTTGGAAATTAATGGAGCTAGAGATCTCCAGATGTATTCCTTCTAAGAATGACGATTTGAGTCCAGGCGCCAGTAGTCATCCCTACAGATAAGAATGTTCTGGATGGCATATTTTTTTCAGAAAAGGTCTAATTGCGTAGTAAAGAGCTTGTCCGGTCGAGACACCCTGTGTACTAATTATGGGTAAGTGGGTTGTTATTATAGGCAGACTATAATCATAACACAGAACGATTTAAAAAATTCATTTATCCATAACTATTAGCAAACAGGGTGTTTCCGTTTGACCGGATAAGCTCTTTACAACGTTTTTCATGATGCAGTTCTCTGCAAAAAGTATTTAAAAAGAAAAAATAATTTTCCGATTTGTTAAATCTTTAACAGCTACAGCCATTTCACGCTTTAAAAAAATCGCCGACCACACATGCTGTAACTCGTCTAACACACATTGAATGATGCAGTAAGAAATATTGTTGCTTCAACCTCTCAAAATTTTTGAAACTTTATTTGATTTTTTTCCAATTTTCACCTATATTACATAACATACTAACTTTGTTACATTACATCTCTATTCTATTGCGTTCAAATTGTACTAACATTCTTTTGCCACAATTCCTTAACTTCGGCTTGTTATGACCCTGTAAATGTAAAGCCAAAGCACGAAATATGTGTACATATACTTTCTTATGCTCAATTTCATAATTTATGAAAGGGTTCGACTTTTCAACGTAAAAAAAAACGGTCTTCCCCCATTTAAAGAGCTGTAAGAGCCACGAATCGTGTAACGTATAATATGACGAATTTTGCCGACATCCTTTATGCCCAATTATACACCAATTCAAAAGAAAAAAAAATATAGCGCAACTTAGATAAAATTATAAATTTTCGAATTTCGAGGATCGACTTAAATGTGAAGCAAAGTAGTTCGACTCAAGTGCGAAATGACTTTAAACGAAACGAGTTATATCGGGGTATGCCTGTAGTACATTTCTACGACAGCCGGTTCTACGCACCAGAACGACCCGCTATCAACAACGGCCAAGAGGGGCATCGAAATAAGCCATGGCGAAAGTGGCCATACGAAATAATCCATATGGATACATACGTTTTAAACCTAAAGTGTCTATCGGAAAATAAACGAAATAAGCCATTCATGGACAATATCGGTTTCAAATCGAAAGGCATGAGAAAAAAAAAACGAAAATAGTCAAGCAGTGTCCCGAGCGAGGAAAGCGAGCGTTCATATCTGCGCGATAATGAGGGTTGTAATCCCTTGAGAGAGAGAGACTGTTGTACTCAGGGCGAGCGTTCTCGTTTATGCGATACTGAGGGTTGTGATCTCTTAAGCGCGGAGCCTACAGAAGGGACTGTTGATTCACAGCTCGCAGTATCGCACAAAGTGTGCATGTACGATTTCGGTTTGGAACGAGCTGGTCTAGCTCCGCCCCTAGGGGGCTGCGACCTTCCGTATATAGCCCTAGGCCGCCCGCTTCACTCCTTCTATATGTACCAGTTCTATATGAACCAGTGGAACTCTTCTTTTACCGCTGCCCAATGCAGGAACAATGGACAACAATCTCCTGCCTCGGCCAACACCACCAAGCCATACTTACCGTCCCAGCTAAAAGAAGTATTGTATGGCACATCATCCAGCATTAATCAACCTCCCCAAAATGTATATATGTACTCGTATATCACTTATCTTCTTCATCTACTAAAATAAAAATATTATCTATTATTAGAATCTTTTACACAATTTTTACTAGCTAGCTGTTATCAGTGACCGAGAAATTTTTTAATGATAAAATGTCATTGGCAAATTTGATTTGTAAGTGTGACAATTCGTTATCGGCTTTGATTGCTCCAAATTGATATTTTTTATTGGTTCTAATGTGCAGTTTGCAGTTGAATTTTTTTTAATTATATATACATATATATTTCGTATAATTCAATTTATGAGACTGAAATTGGAATCATTAGAAAAGTAGAGATTAAGAGTGAATGACCTTGAAAACAGTAGCACTACCAACAACACGGCACACAGACATTTGCTGGTCCGTTTTGAAAGCACCGGGAATCATCAGCCCATAACCTTACTTAAAATTAACCATCCTGAGCTTGTGAAGAAGCTGGGGAGCATATCAATAAAATATCTAGCAATTCAGATAAAATAAAATAAATATTGAGGAAAATTCCGAAGTAATCAATGTGCAAAGTCAGCAATACGACACGTAAGACCATATGATAACATATTTTCGTGATATAAATAAATTGGCCATATGAGGGACACGCTTACATCTCATGACTTCCATTTCTGATTTTTTCTAAGGAAAATGAAGAAAGTTCAGAAAAAGTGTCACCGTTTTATTCGTTAATTTTTTCATGTTCTCAAAATGGAACGAAGGAAACAACGAAGTTCAAACTCCATCTCCCATCTCAATTGCCCTTACCCCTTGTCTTGTGAGGCATGGCGCGTCAGCTGTTCCATGTGGCCCAGTTCACGTTTCGACGGCAAAAACTGGTTTCGGAGAATGCAGTTGCCAGCATGCACCTCCAAACTCGTTCAGTTCAACAAAAATTCTTTTCCATAGGATAAAGGTGAACATTCGCTATCCAACCGAACTGTTCCCGGTCATACCGAGCCAAGACACTTTCATAGGAACGTGCATAAAAAATTCTCCTGATTTTCCACGTTCCTAAGAAAGTAACGTGGTTCGGTGTGATAAACACTGTTCGGGTCGATAGTGTTTGTCCGCGCTCCCACGGCAGCGGGTTCAACGCACCGGAGCGACCCTTTCATCAGCAACGGCCAAGGAATGCCAAACCCGTTCAACGCCACTACGGTGTTATTTTGGTAAAAAAAATGATTTCCAGTCACATTTTAGTTGGGTGCGAAAAATTATCTTTCCTTGAGAATTTTCCAGTTACACCTGCACCTGAGCGTTCTGAATATCAACTTGACGGCCAAAAAACTTGTGTTTTAAGCTGGGCTAGGTCAAAGTAACTGCATTCAGGCCGCACTTCTAATATAATGTAAAATAAAATGTTTTTTTTTTATGAATTTTGACAGAAGTCCATGGTTAAATCCCGAGTTATGTCGTGCGATATGAACGTAGTGATTGAGCATGCTGGCTATGGAATCATATGGTCTGCTTACAACAGAGAGCAACACTGGAATGATTTTTCAGGACCACGACAATCGAAGCAATTAATTAATCCCTTTAATATCAGAGACACCAACCGCATGGGTAAAGTCAATTCGAAACTGGGATATCACGACCACTGCCCATTAATATAAAACCGACAAACTTAGTACAAAATTTTGAGATCCGCATTATATATGTATGCATATGACCGGGAATTCATATAACACGTCCCAGCATACCACGAAGCGAACCTTCACCATTCACTTATTGAGAAGAAAAGCGAACCAAAAAGCGTAGAATTTTCATTTAAGCGAGGGTATGCGACTCGATATAGTGCCATTAATAGTGATGTGTAGCACAGTAACGAGTCGTCCATTTTGAACGGCTCAAGAGAATGAGCGAAAGATTCGGCACAACGACATATCCTCCAAGTCGTTCAATTTAGGAATGACACACTGTAAAATTAATTACCAAACTAACCTCCGCATAAATACTACCGAAAGCATAACCAATCCACGCTTATTTGTCATTACATATAATGTACTGAATTCATTCACCCACATCCCATCCCACTATCTATCTAAACCTAAAACCACCATTGACTACGTTTAGACCGTGGTAAGAATCGTAGTACTAACTGTGGTGTATTCGAGTTAGTGTGTTTAGACCGACGGGTGCACCAAGTATTACCGATGTAAAGCTGTGGTTTTATTGTCTTTCCGGTCATTTCGGGATTGCTCATAGCCCAGGCGAATTGCTTACTTTGAGGCAGACGTTCGGATTCAAGTTCACGGCAGAAAACGCAAACGTTACACGCGATGACAGCTGTAGTCAGCTCAGTATCGCATGGTAAATGGAGTTAGTCGTAGCACTAACTAATCTGGTACGATTAGACCGCGGTGAGATTCTTCGTATTAGTTAATCCTCCGAGTAGTTCGCACGGTCTAAACGTACTCATTTTGTCTATCTACCAAAGCAATCCCATCTAAATCCATTCATAATCATCTCTATGCAGTATGCAATGCTCGCATTGTGTATAATCTCATACATACCATATACCCATGCTGACTGTAAGCAAATTAAAAATCAATTACTTACGTCGAACCGCACATCCAAGGGGATGGGTCGCTGACTCAGAATCTGGGGTCAGGAAAGAGAAAAAAATTTGGGGTTGCCCATCCTAGACTGGCAGCCCCGTTTTCATGGGAAATAGTAGTCCGATCTGGCTGGAACTAAAGGGCATTGGGGATCACCGACTTCGAATCGGGGGTAAAAAATAAAGGAGAAAACTGCATTTTTTAAAAGCTACAACTTTTATTGAATATGTCACTATTTATATTTTGCGCCTTGGCAAAACTAATAAACTAAAAAACTAAACTAAACCAAATAAACGTACTCACAAAGTTTTGACGTACGAGCGTTATTTGTTTTGTTTTACAGTGGCTTGAAAACTTTGTCTCGGGCAAAAAAAGGAATTAAACCAAGAACATTTTCGTTCCATGATTTTTTGTGTCGACATGGACTATCTCGACAAGAGTGTAACGATCAATTCCTTCAACTTTTGGTGATAAAGCTCCACATTTTGCCACGGTAAAACGCTGGTTTGCAGAATTCAGTCGCGGCTGCCTATCGGTCACCGACGAATTTCGTGAAGGTCGTCCAAAATCGGAATAAATCGCAGAAAATATCGATGCCGTGTGCGAAATAATAAAGCAGGATCGTCATGTGACATTTTGAGATATTGAGGCGTCCCTGGGCATTAGTTCCACCAGCGTACATTTAATATTGCATGATTTGGCCGTCATAAAGATTTGTTCGCGTTGGATACCTCATAATTTGACGATCGCTCAAAATAAGACTCGTGTCGATTGGTGCAAAGAAATGTTGAAGAAATACAACCGTGGTGCTTTAAAAGATGATTATAGGATCGTGGCAGGCGACGAATCTCGGATTTATGCATACGCGTATGAGCCCGAAACTAAACAGAAATCGACGGTATGGGTCTTCCAAGACGAGCCAAATCCAACGGAAGTTGTTCGCGAACGAAGCACTTCGAAGCAAATGGTCGCCTGTTCCTTTACAATAACCGGTCTTGTCGCCACAGTACCACTTGAGCAATGTAGGACGATCACTGAATGGTATACAACCATTTGTTTGCCATAAGTTTTCAGTGAAATGAGGAAAATTGACCGCCGAAGGCGAATTATTTTTCATGACGATAATGCTAGGTCTCAGGCATTGACTCACACAACAGAGTTTTTGAGCGCCGCAAACATCGGAGTGAAGGGCCATCCGCCGTACAATCCTGATTTAGCGCCCAATGATTTCTTCTTGTTCCCGCACATTAAAAATAAACTGTGTGGTCAGCGTTTTTCGACCCCCAAAGAAGCAGTCGATGGGTTCAAATAGCAAGTTTCGGAGCTACCTCAATTCGAGTGGAAAACGTGTTTCGAAAATTGGTTCAAGCGCATCCAAACGTGTTTCCGAAAATAAATTACTATTTTTTCATTGTTAGGCGCAAAATATAAATAGTGATCCTCGTATAAACCAAGTTCTGACACTTTAGATAACTCTTTTTGAACGACTCATGCAAAGAGTCAGAACTTATGTGCCGGCACAGTGAAGAGAGTCATTATGTCCATCACCAGCCATTAAAGTGAATATAAGCGAAGGTTTTGAATATGCTTATGTTTTATGTTCTTTTTAACTATAAAATGCTTCGCTTGGATCTAACTAAGACCGAAGGTACGCGAGGATTTCTTGAAACGGCAAAACAGACCATACTATGTGTCGAAAACCTACGCTGAAAGTGAATGTTTGATTGTTTTATTCGTTCATAGTGGGAAATGTTTCGGTTCCGTGCTAGCTAAAGTACGCCACACATGAACGAGCACAACCACGGCCGAGCTTCCACCGAATCATCAATTTCAAAGAACGGTGGAAATGAGGGGAATTTTTTTTCGTGCGTTCTATTAAATTGATGGCGACCTTAAGGAAACACTTAACAACAACAACAATTAATCTAAGCACTGAAGTAAATAAGTGTGGAAGAATTTACAATATAAACGAATTATTGATTCAGTTTATCGTAGGTATAAGCACAATATTATATATTATATTTCTTATATCGTAGCATAGATATAGATTTTCGCAATACATTGTATTTCCTCCCCAAGATTTTCTCCATTAATTTCAAAATGAGCCGATAATCCATTAGGAGAGAATCCCAAGATATTCTGAAATCAATGTATTCGAATGATACATTGATAACTGCCCCAATTGAAAATAATGTAGTTGCCGAAATCGTTGTCGCCAACCCCATTATAGGCAGCAATTTTAAAATGGGGCAGCATTTTCATTCTCATGCAAAATGATGTTGGTTGTTGGTTCCGACTACCTTAACCCTTTTGAAGCTTCGGATTCTTCAGCTAGCAGTAAAAATACTAATAATGAAGGCATAATAGGTAATGATCCGACGTCAAGCGTTCCAATTTCAGAAAAAATTGCAGAATGGAGTATTCGGCATAGCATCGGTCTATTTGCTTTGAATGATCCACTGGCCCTTCTTAAACCTTGTATTGAATATCTATCTAAAGATGGGAGGAGCTTAAAAGCGATACCACCGGTAAATAAAAAAATTTACGTTCCCTTAGCGTGACATTACAATTTGCGTTTTTCTGCAGGAAGAGCAATCCCGCAAAAAAACGCATTGTCGTCCAAGAAGAGGAACGTGTACATTTAAATGGAACGCATTACACTTCCAGCAAAAAGCTTGGCTAACCAAGTAGGGTAGGTACCTGGTTAACCAAAACGCGAAAATCGTAGCCCCCGCATGGGTGGTACGAAATGTTAAGGAGAGGGTAATTAAAAAATTCATCAATGTCACAGGTATTCTGCCAACCAACGGTGCCCCCCAATGTTACTAACGTAGGCTACTACTGTATTTACCTTTCCTAAACTGGTCCCCTAAATACCCACCGTAAGTTGAAAAAAAAAACAGCTACATCCGGTTAGTATGCCTATTTGATTTTACGGTTGGGCCGTTTCCCTAAGAAATTTTATTGCAATTTTTTCAACATTTAAATCAAACTTTTGTGCTTTATGCATGCCCGACTGGGACTCGAACTCGTGTCGTTCTGCTTCACAGCCCATCGCGCTACCACATACGCCATTGAGACTAATATAGAATGGCTTCCAAACAATGCTTTATAAGCAACTCTGTCCCAGGTTCATCCTGGGACAGAGTGGTTAACTAAGTTGGGTAGATACGTGGGTTACCTAAATCATGAACATCGTAGCCCCCGAATAGCTATCTACGTTGGGTACGTATCTCGGTTACCTAAATCATGAAAATTGTAGCCCTCCGCCATGGATTTCTTGGAATGGTTAACCAGGTACCTACCCTACTTGGTTAGCCACGCTTTTTGCTGGGTTATGCGTAACGACAATGCTGCAGTTTGCAGGAATCGTTTTGCAGCAGCAAGTCCAACGACAGGCGACAGCGGGAAAACTTCTCCCGCAAAAAAACGCAATGAGAAGATGAACACACGGTGGTATATGGAACGCATTTCACCTTCCGTTTTTTGGTTCAACGACAAACTAGAAACTCAGGCACCCAGTGACGAAATTCATACAGTGCATCCATTGAAGATTGGCTGAAATTGTATAGGCCTCCCGACTTTTACCTACTATATTGCCACAAAAATAAAACCATCAATATCTTCACTGGGATATATTTATTTCTTTCACAATAGCTCTTCCCGCAGAAAGACGCAATGTGTAATTATAGGGTTCTCTTCTTGAACGACAATGCGTTTTTTTGCGGGATTGCTCTTCCTGCAGAAAAACGCAAAGTGTAATGTCACGCTTATAGTACGTTTGCATTATACCCTAAATTATCTCATTTCGATAATTTGGAAAACTCACCACTAATATTTGAATAGGTGACGAAATTCCAAATGAAGTAAAACCGTCGAAATGAGGTAATTTGGGTATAATGAAAACATACTATTAAAGAGAATCACTTTTGTTCACGTGTAGCGAATATATTAATATTAGCATCCATGCGACCGACGTGGTATCCCAGCATACCACGTAGCAAAGGTTGACCAGGAAGCGAATGATGGCGAACCTTTATAGTTCACTTGAAGTGAAGAAAAGCGAACCAACATAGGGTCTTTATTTTAGCGAGGGTATGTGACTCGCTAAAGAGCCACTAAAGCGAATGTAAGCGAAGGTTTTTATTAAAACATTGTTTTGTGTTCTTTTGAAATAAATTTTCTTCGCTAAACCCTCGCTAAGAGCGAAAATATGTGAGGAGAACCTTCGCTAAAGCTTTAACCGATGACTCGTCAGTGATCTGAAAAATAAGACTCGTCGCGAATGTAAATTTGGAATGACAGAGTTATTACCGAAGAGTCGGTAGTGAATTCACTTGCGAAGGTTTTGCTTGCCAAAGTGACTCGCTGGTGACTCGTTCGCGGTTCGCTTGGTATGCTGGGAAGAAACGGGGGAACATTCCTGTTTCGCAAAAATTAGGAGAATTCTCTCTATTTGATTAGAGAGCATTTTCATAAAACTCAAGAAATTTTCGCTTTAGGACCTCGAAATCCACCCGCATGGGTCCTAGGTCCTTATCACCCAAAGCGGAAATGGGCAACCTAAAGCGGAAATGTCGCAATTAAGGAATTTTAAAAATTCTCTCTAATTACAATAGAGAGAACTCTCCTAATATTCGCGAAACAGAAATGTTCCGAAACGGGTAACGAAAATTGGTTGGTTGTCTTTCTGCGCTAGGGATTCGTATGTAGATGTTTGTTGTTGTGGTAGCAATGCTTCGAGTACTGCAGTTCTTCTTGCATCGCGGGGTTTGGCAGCACTTGGCCGTCGAAAAACGGGTCGTTCCGGTACGAAGAACCGGATTGTCGAATGTGTGAATGTATGAGTCGAATGCGTCTTTCTTTCACTTGCGGATACACAATGCTTTGCCATCTCTTTTGCTCACTGTCATTTACTTAACCACTGGTAAAAAATCAGGCCTTCAGAACCGCAACCATTGAATGTCACAATAGTAGGAAGATAGTTGGCAACACAATAGTGCCTTTGCAAAGCGTCGGCGTTAAAAGCCAGTTGCCACGTTCAAACTAGACTTTGTGAAATAAGCAATTGACACGTTCAAATCCAAGTTCATAGATCGACTCTGTGAAGAAAGACATGAAGCCAACAGTTATGGAAGCCAAGAACGAAGCTTGGGGTTAAGACGAAATGCGCTGTAGACGCTTGGTTTAAAGCTATTAAAGCAATAATGTAAATTGTCAACACTGATGGTGTATCCAATTTTGATTATTCCCAATATTTGTAAAAAATACTAGAGGTATTTGGCGCGCTCGGTGGCCGTGTTCCTTCGGTTACCTATCTTGGATCTAGAGAACGAAGGTTCGATCCTCGGCCTGTAGGTACTAATAGAACTCCCGTTGCGCTCCGAGCTTGTCAGTATAAAGGCGGCGCAAATAGAAAATACATGCTAGCAGCTGCACGTCCGAAAAGTAGATATATTGTACTATCGAAACGTCAACAAGGCATAAAAATGCAAGAGATGTTGACGCGCCCATGCCCCTAGAGGTTGTCAAGGCAATTAACAATAACAACAACTAGAGGTAATTACTTATTTTTCTGTATAACTAGAACTTATTTTTAATATTACGACGTTCAAAATTCCATAGAAGCACATTTGCTGGATCAAATCTTATGGAACACAAAAAGTTACTTTGCTTTGAAAAAAAAAACTGGACAGATATAAGTTATAAGACACATTTAATCAGCAAGGGCTTACAACTTAATTCTTATAAAAGTTTATTCATATTGTGAAAAGTGAATGCGATCACACAGTATCATAATAGCCCCCATATACGATGCAATCCGTCGTCAGATCGATCGCACGGTGTATGTGATAATCGTTGTTTCGCTAATTGTCCCAGCGTCAACCACCTGAATACAAAACAATGAAAATTTTAAAATAAAAAATACGTACGGTTCGGGAATTGAAGCGACTGATGATGTACTCAAACAAACTACAAGTGCACCAATAACAGTTGCAATGAGAATCACAGTCACAATATAGCATGTAATCTTATCAGTGGTACACAACTTTTTCCAATTTTTCATTTCGAGTTTCATGATTCTACTTTAACTTTTTTTTTATTTTTTTCTTGCAAACACTACACAAATTCGTATCTCACACATTCACCAGTAAGTAGTTCTTCATTATATCACATCACCCATACGAATTGTATTACATTATTGATATGAACATGTACTGACTGCAAAGTAATGTTTAAAATGTTTTGAGTACTTAAAAATAGATTTAATTTTGGCACTAAACACGATGCACTTAGAAAAGAACCAATTCAGATGCAAATTAAATGCTTGGTGTAAAATGCACTACGTTCGTGATCTGGCTTCAATAAATTTTCTCCAAGTCTGTTTGCATACTTTTAGCTTTTACATATTGTACATAGAATGCAAATACTGTCGGATATACTATATGTTGTCTTTAATTAGATAACAATAGTTCTTTGGAACACAGGCGCAGCAAAACTCATCGCGAATGGGGAAGACAAACAATCGGTGACTTGACGGATGAATAGAAGCCGATTAAATGTCTATACACCCTACACTAGAAACACTAGAAAATAGTCAGGTGGTCAAATGTACACATATACTATAATACGAGTAATATTGCATGTTAACCATCACAGATACCCAGAGAAGATAGAGAAAAGAAAGGATAACCACATGCACACTAAATTCCCTGAAGCAATTCCACCTCATTCCGTCTGCTGAAAAGTAAACAGAGAGACACGTGCCCTCTGCCCCGGAACACCCGCGCGGTCCATATAGTCCCGAACTAACCTGTCAAACTCACATTCCCCAATTCCATCTCATTTCCCCGGAACACCCGCCCGGTTTATATAGTACAAGAACCCGGCCAAAACAATGCTGCCGAAAAATTGCTTCGTTTCTCTCGGGCAATTTCATTTCCTTATTTTTCTCTCTTTTCTGCAGATACCCAAGTGTCACCATACAGTGTCGAACTCGAGCACGAACCTGGTATAAATGTCCTCTGGCGCACACACACACTTCACATAGATGTGAAGAAAACCGGTCCACTTGTACTAGGTTCGAGTTCGACAGTGTATGGTGACACTAACAGTCAAAGTCTAACTTAAGGCACAGGCAAGGACATTTTTGGCGCTCCCTCCCGCCACTCTTCAAATTTTTTCAGAACAGTTTCTCATATAAACTAGAATGAGGTATAGCTTTACATATTGTTTGCAAGTATTTTTATGATTTGGAATCATTAGGCGCATTTGAATGGAGATCCTACGAGATCCGGGCGAATCGAATGCACCTATTATAAGCGTTTTATTAGTAAACGATCAACAACTGTTCTGTATTGTGCTGGATAGACAGCTGGTATAGGCAAGGCCGTCGAGAGAAAATCCGGGCCCGGGACTCAACTTTTATAGGGCCCCATAATATGATATACCTATAATAATCATGAGAGTTATTGCTCGCATTTTTTTCGCTTTTGAAAGAATTCGGAATGTTGGGATATTCCGGGCCCGGGTGGAAAAATCATTTTTCACTCGGTTTTTTTTATCATTTATCGCTCGCGTCACCCTAAACACTGCCATAGACGGTGCGATCCATCGTCAGATCGATCTGACGATGGATCGCCACAAAATATCTGACGATCGAAATTATATGGAACTGTCAAGCAAATCGTCAACGATAGTCACATACACTGTGCGATCGATCTGACGATCACAATATCGTCAGATCGATCTGACGACGGATTGCATCGTATATGTGGGCTATAAGATTCTCAAATTTGCAAAAAAAAATTCTTAACTTTTTTTTATTCATTTTTCTTTTTTCTTTCCTTATTTTTTTGTTTAATGATTTATACTGAATGTTTGGTATGTTTAAAACTGATCAAAACGCTGTTGCACGCAGAGCGAGCGAAGCGAGCGTTTACGTTTATGCGATACTGAGGGTTGCGATCTCTTAAGCGCGGAGCGAGCGGAGCCCACGCAAGGGGATTTGCGAATATTTCAATTTTCCATGCCTCCAATATACCAAACATTCAGTATAAAACACGAAAAAAAAATTTAAAAAAAAAAATAACTTCAAACAAAAATTTATACAAAAAAATAAAAAAAACATTGTTTTTTGCCAATTCTACTCTTTTAGAGTAACGTGAGTGAAAAGTGACAAAAATCCGAGTGAAAAGTGGTTTCCCCAGCCCGGGCCCCGGAAACTAAAAGGTTGCCAACATATAATTTGCATCTGTTTTAGTGCTTCCAATTCGTGTATGCACTGCCAAAAAAAACACAATAATAATAATGCATCAAGTAAGTCTGTTTAAACGTTCACATAGTTCCACTTTTTTCGAAACTATTAAAAATAAATTCACTTAGACTGTACGCCAGCGATGAAACACCATTTACACAATCGACAAGAAGAATATAAGTAGGTAAGCTTTCAACTGTAACCTGAATCAATAACTAACCGAACGATTATTGTATGCACTTATAGGTAGAACCCCTTGAAGTGAGGAACCATAATGATTACATATTATTTATGACAGATAATCATGGCTGATTTTAGCTATGTATAGGTATATATTATGCAAAAAAAAATGAACTCTACATAAATATCATGAAAATATTATCAAAATTAATAACGTACATGTATATTATATAGGTACATGAGGTATTCAACTTTTTCTTGCTTTAGTGTATAATAAGATAAGGTTTATAAAAACAAAATCGATTTCATTTGTATTTTTTTCATCTGAATATTTAGATAGTGATGCGATGGATTCGGAAAGAGCATATAATACGTTTACAACACAACCGTAATAAACACGAAAGGGTTGTAGCTGGGAACATTTAGGCTAAGAGCACGTTGGCTCACGTTCGCGTGTTTTATGTCAAGCGGTTTGAGTCTATGGTTTGCAACCAAAGACGCGAATCTTTCAATTTGACAAATGCTCGGGTGTCGTCGTATCAAAAAATTGGGTTCATTATTATGCTTTAAAATGGCCTTCTCGGCCCCCGGTTTGTTCAGGGACCGTACATTCCAGGATCCGAAAGAATATGTAATCTTTTAGTCGTTTGCGTGGTCGTCGTTGTTGATCCGTCCAATTCAAGGCTTTTGTTCCAGGCTTCGTGACATAGAGTAGTTTTTACAAGGATGGGTTGACGGCCCATCGCTAAAACCTATTCAAGGGTGGCTTCGGTGATACCTGTTTCAAGTGGTTCATAACCATAGCCACAGTTCACACAACCATTTTGCAGGTCTATCTATCTACCTAAAGACCTGAGACGCTTAGATGAAACTCAGCCAATCTGGCTACAGCTATAATTTAATCCTCCTTTCGGAACCATGGCTTGGGACAGGCTTCGGCGGAGTTATATTGGTACTCAGCGTTGGAAATGTATTGCAGCTGCTTTCGGCCTTATTTTACCTGGAAATATCTTTGAAAACCCGGCTAGCCGGTTAATTTGAAATTACCATTCCAAGGAATTCTTGGCTTTTTTACATATCACTTAACCGATAGCAGAATTTAAATTTATTTATTGCCCCGCAATAAACGTATCGTAGCTTCCCTATCAAATGTATGGTTAAGTCTATGCTACAATTGATGCAGGCCTGAAATAAATTTAATTCGTGATATCAGCAGATTGATATGCCAAAACAGGGCCAAGAATTTCTTGGGATGATAATTGCAATTTAACCGTGGAATTGCTCATATAGATTTCAGCCATATTTTAGAGCAAATTCTCTGCGCTTAAAATATAAGTTTTAGCTTTTGCGACTGAGTGGGAAATTTCAGGGAAATGATGAGTGCAATTTGGTCGGCCAGTTTTTCGTTAATTATAGCCCCCGCGGTCGGAGTTAAGCTTAAAAATTAATATGTTAAAAACAAAAGCAATTAGCTACCGTTTGGCATACATATGTCTCATCGGTTTCAGAAAAAACTATCTGAGTAGCAGTGCATTCAGTATCTACTCGTAAATTGACTACTCTATAATAATAAAATGAAGTAACACTAAACGCGGAAAACTAAATACGAAACGCACGGAATCCAGACTAACTGCTACTTTTGACAGAAACGCACACAAAGCAAGTCTGACTCCATTAATTACGGCATTGATCATTTTGATCAGCTGGCCTGTATACGTATATAGATGGCAGTGTTTCGGTGCATGCTGTATGGATGTTTGTTCATTTGTCCGGGCCCTTGTCGTGTTCCGATCTTAACAAAATTTGATATCTACATAGGTTCGTAGTCCGGATGGCGCAACGGTTAGCACGTTCGCCTTCAACGCACTGGGCCCCGGTTCGATTCCGGGTATTTATTTGGTCTACAACTTAATAATGAGACTTTACAACTTAATAATGA
This sequence comes from Chloromyia formosa, assembly GCA_964017055.1. Classification (NCBI taxonomy): domain Eukaryota; kingdom Metazoa; phylum Arthropoda; class Insecta; order Diptera; family Stratiomyidae; genus Chloromyia; species Chloromyia formosa. The sequence continues at coordinate 42,836,172 of OZ024814.1, read as the reverse complement.
GACTTTTTTTTGGAATTTTGGGCATTTATGGCCGATATGGCTTGCTGAGTCACTTCCAACGAAATTGCCAACTCTTTTTGAGTTTGGCACGAATCTTCTTCGAGTAATTTCGTCAATTCTTCGTCTTCAAACTTTTTTGGCTGGCCAGGTCGCTCTTCGTCGGTAATGTCGAAATTATCATTTTTGAACCGATGAAACCACCGAAAACACTGTGCACGCGAAAAAGCATCGTCACCGTAAACTTCCACGAGCAATTTATGACTCTGAGCTGCAGTCTTCTTAGCAAAATAATGTCCAAGTAAAACTTCCCGCAAATGTTGTTTTTTTCGTGAATTTTCGAAACTTTCCATGGTCCGGTAAAATACGTTGTCAACAATCAACACGAAATGTTTATACTGACATTGACAGCTTATGAATACAAACTTCAAATGGTATGTATGTCAAAGATGGACTACCATTGGTTTATCGGTGTTGCCATCTCTAAAAAAAAGTCTCATTATTAAGCTGTAGACCAAATACGTGTCGGACTATGAGCCCACTCAGCTGTTAAATGAGTACCCATTATAGGGTAAATAACTCGGTTGAGCGTGTTGCTGATCACATACCTCTGCACAAAAACCGTCACGATCTAGAAAATGAGATGATGCTAACTCATCTCGAGGCCGTAGTTGAAATTGGACTGTTGCGCCAGTTATTTCTTTTATTTTTTAAATAGGTTCTTTGTGTGACCCTAAGCACGGACCGAATTTTTGATTATCGATGAAACTAACGGTATATTCTGTTGTGTTTAGAGTAACTCGCCTTAGTCTTTTCAAAGATTGATTCATAACTTCCTTTGGTAATTATAAGTACCATACGGCAATATTTTGGTCCTGCAGGTGCGCGTCATGATAAAACAATTATTGATCATGAAATGAAACAGGAACCAAACTAAGCAGATGTGGATATCTCCTCCCGGCAATGAGGGCATGGACTGACGTACCGTTGAAGGTATTGTAACGGACGCGTTGGTGGGCATGCATGTGGACGGGGCCCAAGGTGAAATATTGACCGTGAAATTCGCGCCGAACCATCTGGCGATCAACGAGCTAAGCAGCGGCCTATGCTTGCTTTAGCTCAGTTCCAGAGATGTGGGCGGGGTTTTCGCCACTCGTTACCCGTGTTCTTAACATATTATTTAAAATTCATAGGCCTTGGATAGACAACACCGACAGAAGAGGCAAAAAAAGCCCGGAGTCCGAAGCGTATATACCCTAGACTTGTACAGACCTAGTGGTGATACCAAAAGTACTAATTGGTAACGACCATATGCATGAAAAGTGAGTTTTCTATATGGCCAGTTTATAGGGGAGGTTGGCAATCATTCAGTAGGATCTTGACCATTATTAAAATCAATTAACTAACCCATTCTACAAATATTTGTCGAATTTTTCAAGTCGCTAGCTTCATTCTATCGAAAGTTATTGCTTATTTGAAGTTTCACTTATAGGGGAGTTAGGGGTTCCTTGGGTCGGATCTTGCTCATTATTGCCACCAACAAATAAGATCATGCTACAAACATTTAAACAAAATTTCATGTCTCTAGCTTCACTCTATCGAAAGTTATCGCTTATTTGAAGTTTCATTTGTAGGGGAAGTAGGGGTTTCGCAGGTCGGATTTTACGTATTTTCAATATTAGCCAACTGGATTCTATTACAAACACTTGACCAAAATTTTAAGCCGCTAGCATTATTTTATCATAAGTTATCGCTTATTTTAAGTTTCATTTCTAGGGGAGGTAGGGGTTCCTTAGGTAGGATCTAACCCATCTTGAATACCAACTAACCCAATCTCATTTCAAACATTTGACCAAAACTTCAAGTCGCTGGCTTGATTCTGTCAAAAGTTATCGCTTATTTGAAGTTGCATTTGTAGGGGAGGTAGGGGTTGCTTGGGTCGGATCTTGCCGCCCATTTTCAATACCAGCTAAGTAGATCTTACTAACAACATTCCACCAAATTTTCAACTTGCTAGTGTCATTCTATCGAAAGTTATCGTAATTAAAAGAATATTTAATTTTTTGAAATTTTGTAGGAGAGGTGGGCGTTCCTTTGATCTGATTACGCCCAACTTACTAGAACTCAAGCAGCTTCTCACCCCAGTGTTACATGCCAAAAATCAGGTGTCTACGTCAATTGGTCCAAGAGTTATAGACAAAAAACCCGAAAAGTAGGGTAGTACGGGGCTCTTTGCAAGAAAATTACCGTTAGTTTTCAACTGATCGACTTGATTTTTTCAGGAGAGTAAAAGATTATCCTCGCGAGCAATCTGTCAAAGTTAGAGCTTTTCATGCTTGTTTAATCGGGAGTTATTAATACATTTAACTATTGTACATATGTAGGGGAGGTAGGCGTTCTCTTGCCCTGATCATGCCCATTTTCAATACCAACTAGATCATACTTCCAGCATCTGACCAAAATTTCAAGGCTCTAGCTTCATTCTATCGAAAGTTATCGTGCGAACGGACAGACAGACGGACAGACGGACAGACAGACAGACAGACATGGCTAAATCGAATCAGGAGGTGACACTGAGCATTTATATATATACATTGCTATACCTCCGGAGCCTCCTTTAAGGTGTTACATATTTCCGTCGTGACAAAAACAATATACCCTATACTAAAAGTCTAGGGTATAAAAAATTGTACGATAAGGATTGAGTGGTTGGCGAACGGATCAGATGCCCTCGGGTTCGCATCGGGGTCCGGGTGTAATCGGAACCTCGGCCTCTGGTTTCGTACCACCGACAGATCACTACTCATCAGGTGCTGCCTTCTATCTGTCGGTGTAAGCAGTACGACCAGACCAATATATGGTTCATTACAGTATTTTAACTCCCCTGGTCAGGACAAAAGGATCCTCTTGAGCATGAAGTGAAACTAAAATCAAACTTAGCAAATATAGTTGTTTTGGGGAACAGGATGATGATACGAATCCTCTGGAAAATATAAAGAACGTAAGGGACATAGTGGAAACCATGATTACTAATGGCATAAAGGACTCAAAATTATTTCAATGGCAAATTTTCTATAAGTACGAGTACGTACCTCTAAAGAATTATAGACAGTGAATCGACCATGTGTCAATGAAAACAGTACCTCACTCGCTTCTTCAGTACAGTTGCTGGAGTAGCAAATGTACTGAAGAAGAGCGTGAGTCTCTCCTGAAATACATGTACTCGTCTTTACTGGAAATAAAATTTATAGCAGTTAGTTGAGATACTCTTTTCATTGAAACACAACTTCAAATGGGGACTCAAAGAATCATTCGACCATGTGTGTTTGCATGGGACAGGCCTTAAGTACCGATGAACATTGTTAAGATCGCCACACATGATCCCGCAGAACCACGACCGAACTTCAACCGAACCATAAAATATCATAGAACGGTGGAAATGAGGAGATATTTTTTCTATAGAATTTGATGTGGTTCGACCGCAATGGTTATCGTGTGTGGCGAACTTTACTTCTGTGAAATTATTTGAATATACGAAAAGGACAGATTGTGATTGTGAATTTTCTATATTCACGATACTTCTTGCTCATATACTTATCATATGGTTTATAAAGGTTAGGCAAAAAAAGTCCTCCATTTTAAAAGCCAATAATAAAAGAAGTATATGTATAAGCAAAACAATCAACCTTTGCATTTTCTGGAAGCACATCTCCTCTAATTTTTTGCACTACTATTTGACAATTGTTTTATGTGGGTGACGACAGTCATTTCGTCATTTGCAAAAAACAATTCTGAATTTTTTTTTTAAGTTTGTTATAACGAGCTTGTAACTCTGCATCGTGGCTTTTTTATTGAAATGTAAAGGCTATATTGAAGTTAACGCGAAAATTCAGTAATTTCGTTATCACACTAATATAAGAGACGAATTTCTCTACCTTGGTAGCATTGTTGTCAAAAAAATTTATATTAGGTGCATTCGATTCATTCAGTTCTGGAACATGAATGAATAAAACGGCATGAATCTCAAAAGTCAGTTCATACATTCAAAATCTAACAGTTGGTAGTACTTACTAAAATAAAAAGAAGACAACATCAAGGTGGTGGGAGTTGTCAATTACCCAGAACGAGCGAAGCGTACAACCGCAGGTTAAATCCTATTGAATTGAATGAAATGCGTGTTCTGTGCACGCATCTTGTTTACGACACGTTAATTTTTCAAACATGCAATTCACAATTTGATACATATACAGCCCACGCATCTCTTTTAATTCCATGACACCTATGACAGCCAATTAACGTTCGAGAACTGTCAGATAGATATCAGGGCGACAACACTGTGAATGTAATGGCACGACCCAGCAGCACAACTCCAACGAGATCCAGCAACTGACCTGGATCAAAGACCGGTCTGCCAATTTGTATGCAGATCCTACAAGATCCGGGCTAATCGAATGCACTTAATAATAAATAAATAAGCTCAGTGTTAATATTAATCTGTCGTATGGAAGCAGCACGTGGAAAATAACTCCAATTGTTATCAAAGAACTGTTTTATCAATTTTCTGGCTTATACATATAATCTATAAATTTTGTGTCTGTACATTCCAAATGTTTGCAAATAAAAAAACTTAGCTGGGATACATAGCCTCTAATACAATAAAATACTTTAAGATCGTTTTTGTTTTGCAGTAACATTTCCCAAGTAGCACAAATGAATTTGTCGTATAAAAAATCATAATAGACGTTAAACGTTTGCCAAACGGTAAATTTTAATTTATAATTCCATTCACTCGAAGAAAAAATCTTAGTTTCAACTCGGTCAGCCTAGGCAGGGCGGTACGTGAGTTCTATACCGAAATCAAGTTTAGGCATCACGTTGGACAGGTGGCGCAATTGGAGCAAACACGTTGAAACTGTTATTAGTAAGGCCACTCGGATCACGTGGGCTTGCAGATCTCTCTTTGGAAAAACATGGGGTCTCACCCCTAAAATGACTGAGTGGCCGAGGATCGATCAGGTGAAGAAGCAACAACAAAACATTGATCTCGGCGATGATACGATCCAAGACCGAGCTGCCTGCAGAAGGAAGCAGAGCAACGCGCGCGAAGCCACAGAGTGGTATGAAAGGGCAAGGTGGAAGAAGGTTGTATTCGATGCTAATACGACCAGTTATGACATATGCTGCGCTAGTACTCGTATGTTGCCTTAAAACACAGCAGTGTTGCACCATACAGTTGTGTACCAAATTGCAAAGTTTTGTACTATTGTATATGCCTTGGTATGACTGGATCAATCCGTTCATGTCCGACACCGACATAAAGGCGGTTATTGGATTTACTCCGCTGTATATTTTTATTCAGGAATTTACGGCTTTAAGTACAGTTTGAGTGCACCTAACTTATCATCCTCATATGTGTCGAAGCAGGGCCACATGAGCATTCTGGAGCGGGTTCCTGTTCCTGACGCATGTCAATCGATTCTAGATCAGATTACATTACTGCGGAGCTCTTCTTCGGTAGGGAATTTTCGGTCATCACCCCAAGCCGCTCGGAATGGGATATTGGCAATTCTTTGTCCTGATCCCAGGTGTATGATGTGGTTTACGGATGGGTCAAGAATGAGACAGGAAGTTGGTGCTGGAATCTTTGTACCGAACACCAGGCCCAGCTTTTTCCAAGCCGAAATCTATACCATTGAGGCTTGTGCCAGAGAAATTCTGCACAAGAAGCTCACTGGTGCTAACATCGCTATCTGCTCTGACAGTTAGCCAGCTATTAAGGCTCTTTATTCACACAAATTCTCATCGAAACTAGTGAAAGAGTGTTTTGATGTCCTTCAGTGCCTCGCGAACACAAACCGTTTCACTCTAACCCCTAGTCTACACTTATAGACAAAATCGTGCGATTGTGTATAGACAAATCGAGGATTTTGCATTTAGATAATCGCGAACAATTCGAAACATTTTTATGGACTTTAATGCTCGTCCACATCTACATTTAGTTTCTAAGAGACATGGCAACTGAAATAGCGGCCTGTGGAATTGCTGCTTGTGTAGCCCTTATCTTTGCTAATGAAAAAGGGAAGAAAGCCCGCAAACGTTTGTTTATACGGATCTTGTTTGTAGATGGTCCTAAATTCGGGCTTAATCTATTAGAAAAGCTGAAATTGGAAGATGGTTTAGGCTTCCAAAATTTTTCCACATTAACCGCTACGGATTTTGAGGTATTGCTATAAATGGTTTGAAGTAAAATTTCAATACAAGACACAAGATTTAGGGAAAGCATTCCACCTGCCCTCAGGTGGTAACGCTTCGTTATCTGGCGAGTGGTGATTCATTTACTAGCCTTATGTATACATTCAGGGTTTCCAAGCAGACGATTTCATCGTTTTTCCCGAAAGTTTGTGAAGCCATAATATCTTCGTTAAAAAACTTCGTGCAGGTAAGTACAAATAATAAAAAAGTGATAATTTTAGTTAAAACATTTAATAAAGTTAGAAAATATAAAAGAGTTGAAATGTTTTCTCTGTTGTCCACATTTCAAAAATACTCAAATAAACGATAAATTATCTGACCGCACGCAATATGCTCTTGCGAACACCACGAAATGCTGCACAAAATGTCTCAAGTTTTCCATTCTTGATGGGAACTCATAGACATACGATAGACAACTCATAGACATGTACATGTACATGTACATGCAGTTGCAGAACACTCGAATTGTTCCCGATTTGTCTCTAAAAAATCGCAGAACCCTGTCTATAGACACGAGTTGCGGAACTTGTCTATGAGTAAGTAGGGTACCTGGACATCGGGGCATTCATGGAAACGAAGCTGCAAACGAGCTTGCTAGACAAGGCTTTTCAGAGAAATTTTTCGGGCCTCATTCATACTGCAGTCCGAGCTGGTTCACAGTCAGTGCGATGGTTAGGGTCTGTGGACAAAAGGTTGCGGTACTGGAATAATCTCCCAAGACTGCGCCAATCCAAAGATTTCATTGACCCCCACAGTTGCAAAAAAAGCTAGCCCCCTGGGCTGAACGGAGCTGATGTTAGTCGTTGGTTACCTCACGAGAAACCACTGGGTTAGATACCACCTAAACGAAATGGGGCTGCCAACTGAGACGTAATGCCGGCTTTGTCTGAAGGACACCTAACACCTTCTCTGCGAAAGTCCGGCGATCGCTCGTTCTATGTTTACTTTTTTTGGAGATTCAATAGCGAGCTCCGCTGTCATTAAGAGTGCTCCTACAAATGATTCATTACATATTAGCCTTCATCAGGTTGATTGAGGGTCTTTTGGATTAGTGAAGGCTATTGCACAATTGATCTTATGCTCGTAGTGTCTACCAGATGGGTATCCTAGCCTGTCCTTACGTTTTTGATATGCAAATGAATATTTGTTTGCATGTCCATTTCGAATGGGAGCTACGCTAAACCATTGGTACTCGGAATAACAAAACCCACCTCCCTCCTCCACTAGGGGGGTGTATAAATTGTCAAAATTACCGAAATTAGTGTCGGATCCATCCATTGTCGTTGCGGATACTTCCTAAACGCAAATTTAGCCTCATTGTGATGAGGTTGAGTAGGCGGGGAACAAATTCTCTAGGTCACAAACAACTGAGATTATTGTCAAATTGTAGGCACAGCGAACACTAGATGCAGCTAGTTCCAAAAAATTTCTTGTTGGCTTGTTATGCAATGACAATCAACAAAGAACAGGTCCAGACGCTGTGCGTCGTGGGTGTAGACCTAAGTGTCAGCTCCGTTTTGCACGGCTGTTAGCAACTGCAGTGATCTCTACGCTCAAATTCATTGTTGCAGCGAAGTAAGTTACTTACGTCTATCACTTGGTTTCCCCTCTACTTGAGCACTAACACATATTTCAACGGACTGCAGGCTGAGTCTCGGGCAGGGCTATTCCAAATAAACCTCAATTAAAATGTATGCAGTTCCAAGTCAGCTTATGTTACACTATGACCATCAACAAAGCATAGGGCGTTTTAGTGTTTCATTTTCGTATTTTTCTGCGCATCACGCCAATGATGTAGGTATTCAGAGAGCCGGCATGCGCAATTCCATATCTAACTCTCAGCATTGCAATCCTCGCGACTGTACCACAGAGCAGGTATACTAAGAGCAGGAACTCAGAACAGATTTATTTTTAAAGCAGGATGCAAATAGTCCCACGCACACAAATAAGCCTCACCACTTTAGAAGCAACGGCTACAATTTAAAGTAAACCGACCTTTAGAGTGATAAGGACAGCAACACATCAAATCAACTGTGTCTGTTGATTAAAACGCCCAAGCTTCCTCAGTTGCTATTGTATGCGTGACATGGCTCCTCAATTTCATATGTGTGAGCTACCATTTTCGGCCATTGCATTCGTGCATTTCCATCTTTGGGGGCGTGGCTTGTGTCAAGTGCATGATGAAACGTCTGTGATGAAAAAACGATTTATTTGAAAAATTTTACAAATTTTAAAAACACCCTAATAGCACCTCCACCACTTTAGAAAAAATCATTTTACATCATAATTCATATGCCATAAATCATATATAAAACTAAATCATAGACCACATAGCATGTTTTTTTCTTTCCGGACATCTTAAAATGCGACCATAAAGATTCAGTTTCCGATTTTTCATCACACACTTTTTATTCATTCACTTGCTACAAGCCACACCCACGAAGATTCACCCACCCACATCCACAAAGATTCTTGGTGACCATCCCACAATTTCGCATGGTTCCCCTTACCTGACGAGCGCACGGTCGCCATCTTTTCACAGTTTATCAGCGTTCATGTACATTTGCCAGAGAGGATCAAACAGCCTGCGATCTCATTGATAATGCATCCAATACGAAATGGGTTTGCTATCCGTTGCCATGCGAAGTTCACTCCGATTTTAGAGGCCCCGCCAGGCACAATGAACGCGGATATAAGACCCCCATAGACAATGCAATTCATCGTAAGACGACAACGCTATTCATCGTCGGATTAACCTAACGATGGATCGCCAGAAAATATTTCGCGTCTAAAATTATATGGAACTATAGAAACAAAACGACAACGATAGGCGCATACACTCTGCGATCGAACTGACGATCACAATATCGCCAGATAGGCGTCGACTGATCGCAAGGTAGCTGGGGGCCTTAGTTTTCACTTTTTGCACATCCATTGTGTACCGATTAGTGAACACAACACATACGCAAGTGAAATACTATGGGCAAACTTTGCTTAATTTATACTGAGTTCCAACTCTGCTATATTTTTCCTCTATGACTGTACCGCTTCGCTTGTTGAGGACGGTGAAGGACGCGCATGGTGCAGGCCGCGCACGGCGAAAGATGCGCACGGTGCAGCGGTCTCCCCTTGAGATGATTGCGATATAAACTCAAAAGGAAAGTCGCTTCTCAAATAACACACATATCAAGCAAAGCCCACACAAGAGACCGCTGCATCCTGTGCTGTGCGTGCTGCACCCTCAACAAGCGAAGCGATACTATCGTGAGGATTGCAATGCAATGCTCTTGTGCTGGCTCTGCTTGATATGTTTTTTTCAATTTCGTGCGAATGAATGAATTGAATGAGATTATCTCGAAAACTATTTAAGATAGAAAAAAGTTGCCCAGACATTTTTCTATAGATTTTTGTGATCTTCAATTTCTCCCCAGAAATTTTTTTGCTAGGACTAATAGTTACAGAGATAGATAGATTTTTGTGATCTTCAATTTCTCCCCAGAAAATTTTTTGCTAGGACTAATAGTTACAGAGATAAAAGCCGAAAACTAAGTATTCATACAATTGAACGAGCGAATGACGTAGGTATTCAGAGAGCCGGCATGCGCAATTCCATATCTTATCTTGCTTGTATCATGGGGCTAGACCATGATACAAGGAATACAAGATAAGGCATTCCCGTGTTTCATTTTCGTATTTTTCTGCGCATCACGTAAATGGCTCGTATAAACTTGAGAGAGTGATGGTTCATAACTCTCAGCATTGTAATCCTCACGACAGTATTGTTTCCCTTGTTGATGAAGCAGCACGCGTACGGTGAAGGAGGCGCATGGTGCAGGCCGCGCACGATGCAGGACGCGTACGGTGCAGCGGTCTCTGATTGAGATTATTGCGATATAAACACAAAAGGAAATTCGCTTCTGAAATAACATACATATCAAGCAAAGCCCACATAAGAGACCGCATTTTTAACACCATTTTCACCCCCTTTACAAACCCACATCCGAGCTGAGGAGCATCCATCCCCACTTTTTTTTCAAAATTAATTGTCAATTGGAGTAGTGGCGATTAACAATTAATTAATTGGCACTTAAAAGTGATCCTCAAGCGAATGGTTTAAGAAACATCATACAAATCAGACATTGTGACCGTGTCCGTGTTCCGGGTTCGAATGTATGTGGGCCGGCTTATTAAAAATTGATATACGGACGCGTGAAGTGACGCAGATAGGAGCAGAAACCAGTGTCATCCCAGATAGCTATCGCATCGGCAAAATGCCGCCGATGGCTATCGGATAGCTATCTGCGGCCATGTGCATCGCTTCATTGCCCGTAATGTATTTCTTCCCATCCGATTGAAAGTGACGCAGCGTCAGACGTCATTTGGACGTCCATGTGCACCGGCACTAAATATGTAAACCGCCGCTTCTGCTCTATGCCTTTATACGCAGCGGTGTCCGCTGCTCAAACCGCTTGTGAAACCACGCCTTCTAAACGCGACCCTATTACGGTGGTAATAACCTTTCATTTGAGCCATGCTGAATCAAAACTGGAGTCCAAAGCGTATATACCCTAGACTTGTACAGACCTAGTTGTGGTACCAAAACTTCCAACTGCCAACTGCCATATGCATTAAAAGTGAATTTCCCATATGGTCAGTATGAGCTGTGGGCTGAGCTGTTAATACATTTTATAGATCGTTCATAGTCATCGCACAGTGTTGTGTTGCGGTTTTTTCAACGAAATTTTCATTTTTTTAAAAACTTTTAAAAATTATGGCTTCAGCCGGAGATAATTTGTATTATTCTTGTGAAGGTGATTTTAAAGACCCAAAGGATGTTATTATGTGCACTTAGTGTAAAAACTTTTTTCACTCGCGTTGTACGCCCTTAAAATTCGCTGAGAATATCCGAAAACTTGGACAAAGGCGCGAATCGTGGAAATGTGACGAGTGCAAACACTCACCGAAAGAACAACAGGAGCCCTCCGATACAAACTCTCTTGTGCAGGGTGTATTGGCCGGCTTCCAAAGGGAATTTAAGACGAAATACAATGAACACAACATGGAACTAACCGCTTGCAATCGCATTGCTTCGCTCGACCCGGCTCGGCTCGGCATCGCACGCAGTGTGAACATCCACTTAGCGGGTCGAGCGATGCAATGCGATTACAAGCTTTTATTTAAAGCAAGAAAATGCAAAGTCTTCAATTTTAAATGGAATCATGCTTTGAGTGTTCACATTGCGCGCGATGCGATGACGAGCCGAGCCATGCCCCGATGTTATCACAAACAATTTTGCTTTTTCGTGCGAGTACCGGCTGCTGATTTGGTGCGATGGAATTTAATGGGCTTTGCGATGGAGTTTATGGGCTGTGCGATGCTTTGCGATGTGAAGCTCCATGGACCCAGTATGGTGCAAGTACGAGCTGTAAAGTAATATTTGATGTACCAGATGACACTGAAAAAAATGCATGTATGTCTGCTTTTATACCCTAGAGTTTTACTATAGAGTATATTGTTTTTGTCACGCAGAAAATATGTAACGCCTTAAGGGAGGCTTCGGCGCGGCGGTGTGGCAGTGTATACATGGAAATTATGAGGGTCACCTCCTGATTCGATTTAGCCATGCCTGTCTGTTTGTCTGTCCGTTTGCACGATAACTTTCGATATAATGAAGTTAGAAACTTGAAATTTTGGTTAAATGTTTGTAGCATGATCTAGTTGGTTGGTATTGAAAATGGGCAAGATCCGACCGAAGGAACCCCTACCTCCCCTACAGATGAAATTTCAAATGAGCGATAACTTTCGATAGAATGAAGCTAGCGACTTGAAATTTGGTTCAAATGTTTGGATTTAGATTTAGTTGGTTGTTGTTGGAAATGGCCAAGCTCCGTCCAAAGCAACCCCTACGTCCCTTACAAATGAAACTTCAAATGAGCGATAACTTTCGATACAATGATGCTAGCGACTTGCAAAATGCGACAAATATTTATAGTATTGGTTGGTTAGTTGATTTTGAGAATGGGCAAGATCCTATTGAATGAACGGCAACCTTTCCTATAAACGTTAGTTCAAATGTAAATATCCAAAATTCGAATGGATGAACGATGAAACTTTTCATTGGATCCACGCCCACAGCTCAAACTGACCATATGGGAAATTCACTTTTAATGCATATGGCCGTTGTCAGTTGGAAGTTTTGGTATCACAACTAGGTCTGTACAAGTCTAGGGTATATACGCTTTGGACTCCGGTTTTGATTCAGTATGGCTCAAATGAAAGGTTATTACCACCGTAATAAGGTCGCGTGGTTTCACAAGCGGTTTGAGCAGCGGACACCGCTGCGTATAAAGGCATAGAGCAGAAGCGGCGGTTTACATATTTAGTGCCGGTGCACATGGACGTCGAAATGCCGTCTGACGCTGCGTCAATTTCAATCGGATAGGAAGAAATACATTACGGGCAATGAAGCGATGCACATGGCCGCAGATAGCTATCCGATAACTATCGGCGCATCGGCGGCATTTTGCCGCCGCGATAGCTATCTGGGATGACGCTGGTTTCTGCTCCTATCTGCGTCATTTCACGCGTCCGCATATCAATTTTTAATAAGCCGGCCTACATACATTCGAACCCGGAACACGGACACGGTCACAATGTCTGATTTGTATGATGTTTCTTAAACCATTCGCTTGAAGATCACTTTTAAGTGCCAATTAATTAATTGTTAATCGTTGATCGTGACTACTATTGTACAATTGACAATTAATTTTGAAAAAAAATGGTGGGGAGGGAGCTCTCAGCTCGGACGGGGGTTTGTGAGGGGGGTGAAAATGGTGTTAAAAATGCGATATTCCTTATATTTTAGAAGTTATGGCCAAAAAACAGTTTATTTAAAACTAAAAATAACATAAATTGTAAATTCAGGTTCGCTATTATGTGGCCCGGCTTATATAATACAGAGTGACGCTGCGTCCTATCGCATCATGTGAATTGAAATGCAGTTAGGTATCAAAGAGGGAGGAGCTTAAGTGACGAGGCGTCCGGCGTCATTTGGACGTCCATGTGTACCGGCTCTTACACTGAATTCAAATGCAATCTCGCCGCTCCACAAACCGCGGCGATGGTCGCAACGGCGAGTCGAGCGGTTTATATATTCATCGTCCTAAAGGCGCCGCGGCTGCCGCTTTTTGCGTTTATACACAGCGGTGCGCCGCTGCTCAATCCGCTTGTGAAACCTCTCGTCTGAGGTCGCGGAAGAGATGATGAAATTCACCAACACTGGGCCTTTCTTCATTAATGGGATGCACCCAATGGTGACGCCCTTCCATTTTTAGAGCACTGTTTTGAAACAGAAATAAATTTACTGGGTCAAGCACAAACGATATGATGTCGAACAGATTCTATTCCTTGAACTAAATTGGTCTCTACTCTCCATAACTGCGTGCAGTGAACATCCGGGATCATCTTTGCATCGCAAGCCATCGCTCGGATCATCTTTGCATCGCAAGCCATCGTTCGGCTCGGCATCGCACGGCGTGCAATGTGAACACCCACCTCATCGCATCGCTCGACCCGGCTCGGCTCGGCTCGGCATCGCACGCAGTGTGAACATCCACTTAAGGGAGGCTTCGGCGCGGCGGTGTGGCAGTGTATACATGGAAATTATGAGGGTCACCTCCTGATTCGATTTAGCCATGCCTGTCTGTTTGTCTGTCCGTTTGCACGATAACTTTCGATATAATGAAGTTAGAAACTTGAAATTTTGGTTAAATGTTTGTAGCATGATCTAGTTGGTTGGTATTGAAAATGGGCAAGATCCGACCGAAGGAACCCCTACCTCCCCTACAGATGAAATTTCAAATGAGCGATAACTTTCGATAGAATGAAGCTAGCGACTTGAAATTTGGTTCAAATGTTTGGATTTAGATTTAATTGGTTGTTATTGGAAATGGCCAAGCTCCGTCCAAAGCAACCCCTACGTCCCCTACAAATGAAACTTCAAATGAGCGATAACTTTCGATACAATGATGCTAGCGACTTGCAAAATGCGACAAATATTTATAGTATTGGTTGGTTAGTTGATTTTGAGAATGGGCAAGATCCTATTGAATGAACGGCAACCTTTCCTATAAACGTTAGTTCAAATGTAAATATCCAAAATTCGAATGGATGAACGATGAAACTTTTCATTGGATCCACGCCCATAGCTCAAACTGACTATATGGGAAATTCACTTTTAATGCATATGGCCGTTGCCAGTTGGAAGTTTTGGTATCAGGTCTGTACAAGTCTAGCGTATATACGCTTTGTACTCCGGTTTTGATTCAGTATGGCTCAAATGAAAGGTTATTACCATCGATAAGGTCGCGTTTAGAAGGCGTGGTTTCACAAGCGGTTTGAGCAGCGGACACCGCTGCGTATAAAGGCGTAGAGCAGAAGCGGCGGTTTTCAATCGGATAGGGAGAAATACATTACGGGCAATGAAGCGATGCACATGGTCGCAGATAGCTATCTGGGATGACGCTGGTTTCTGCTCCTATCTGCGTCACTTCACGCGTCCGCATATCAATTTTTAATAAGCCGGCCCACATACATTCGAACCCGGAACACGGACACGGTCACAATGTCTGATTTGTATGATGTTTCTTAAACCATTCGCTTGAGGATCACTTTTAAGTGCCAATTAATTAATTGTTAATCCTGACTACTACAATTGACAATTAATTTTGAAAAAAAAAAAAACAAAAAAAAATAGTGGGGATGGATGCTCCTCAGCCCGGATGGGGATTTGTAAGGGGGGTGAAAATGGTTTAAAAAAATGCGAAATTCCTTATATTTTAGAAGTTATGGCCAAAACACAGTTTATTTAAAACTGAAAATAACATAAATTGTAAATTCAGGTTCGCTATTATGTGGCCCGGCTTATATAATACAGAGTGACGCTGCGTCCTATCGCATCATGTGAATTGAGATGCAGATAGGTATCAAAGAGGGAGGAGCTTAACAGCACTGGGCCTTTCTTCATTAATGGGATGCACCCAATGGCGACGCCCTTCCATTGTTAGAGCACTGTTTTCAAACAGAAATAAATTTACTGGAACTAAATTGGTCTCTACTCTCCATCATTGCGTGCAGTAAACATCCCGGATCATTATTGCATCGCAAGCCATCGCTCTGATCGGCATCGAATCGCAAGCCATTGTTCGGCTCGGCATCGCACGGCGTGCAATGTGAACACCCATCACATCGCATCGCTCGACCCAGCTCGGCTCGGCATCGCACGCAGTGTGAACATCCACTAAGAGACCTAAATGACGTTTCGCTAGAATATTATAGAAGATTTCGGAAGGAGCATGTTGCTGACATACATCCTACACATTATTAACCTTCTATGAAAAAACGGGAAAAAAAATAATGAAGAGGGAATAATGCAACAATCAGTGAGTTATATTCAAATTAACTACGGGAGAAAAAAGATGTGAAAGTCAAACTCAAACTTATAAGAAGACACAAAAGTGTTGCAGAGACATTCTCAAGTCCTAGCACCAGACAATGGCAAATTATAGTCCGGCCTTCTATGAAAAACACAGATCCTATACATATTCCGAGGCAAACTAAATAAACAAACACACGAACTACGTTTTCACACAACTCACCGTTTGAACTATCTATCTCCAACTAGTTTAGCTTGCTTCGCCACTTGCAATGATTCCATCTCCACGGCTTTGCAAACTCATAGAACAACAAACAGATGATACTCCAATTCTTGCCTAGACAATCGATTTATATTCCGAGAATCGTCATGAATAAAACGACATTTTTACTAATACAAATCGCAAAATAAAGTTTGTATTTAAGATAAATTATATCGCTTAAAAGTTAAAAAAAGTGTGTTCCACACAAAATTAAGCACCACTCTTTTTGATCGGGCATTCAAGCTCGTTTTGAATACACCATTCCGGCTGTATTGATTCCGCTGCAATGCCATTTTCCACAAGACGTTCGCGATGCATCAACATTCTCGAGTCGGCTGCTTGCCACCCGCTTTCCGGATTCGACCACAGTCGTTCGCCCAAGGCACTAGCTCGAGGCCAAAATCGTGCGTCCAATGTGTGCTCATCCGCTTGTTCTGACCAGAGTGCAGCTTCGGAGCCCAGAACCTGTGCATGATATTCTCCAGCAATTTTGTCGGGACGGTTGTCATAGACCTTTTGCCAACCAATATACGGCGAACACCAATTATTGCCATCCGCGACCCATCCACCAAAACCACAATCAAAGTAAAGTGCATCGTAGTTTGATACAATCAATTTGTAGCCCAGCTGCAATAAATCTTGTACTTTCGGATCTGCGCCGGTTGTCCAAATTTGAATAATATATCTGCTCTTGTCAAGGTACTTGTCAACAAAAGGTTTCTCCGTTAAACGACTGGTCCACAGTATGATGGGCAACTGACGACCAGTTACTTTATCGAATCTGGCTAAAGCGTTGTCTTGGAAATGTCCCCAAAGTTCAACGAAATCTTTCTCTTCCAATTTCCAACCTTTATTTAACATCCATTTTTGTATCCGTTCGCTGGAGTTCCAGCAACTCATCGACACTTCATCTCCACCCATGTGAAAGATATCCGGACTACCGAAATAATCGTACATTTCTCGGTAGATATCTTCCAAGACGTTGTACAATTCATCAACGGTTGGATCGAGTTGGCCGCATGGTGGTTCTACACAAAAGTCTGCCCATGGTTGTTTATTGAAGCAAGCTGTCATGTCCTTCTTCTGCCAACCCTCACCTACGTGAGCAGGAGCATCAAATTCGGGAAGTACACGAACACCACGAACTCTTGCATATTCGACGATATCCTTGATGTTTTCAGCCGTGTACACTTTCCTTGGGGTATAAGCTCCAAATTTGGAAAGATCCGGATGTGATTTCAAAACGAGCGGGAAACTGTGTGAGTCAGTTATATGCCAATGGAAAACATTGAGTTTTGCCATTCCCATAGCGTCTGCAATTTACAAAAGTGATGTTATTGTTCATCTACATTTAACGATCCTTACAAATATATTTATTTACCAATTGTTCTTTTAATCGACTCAACACTGAAATAGTTTCGTGAAGTATCCAGAAGAAGTCCTCTATGCTTATATACTGGTTTATCCGAAATATTTCCTTCGGCCACAACTTGCAATTCTCGACGAATATTATCGTATACAATCAACTGCGATAAAGTTTCCAAAGCGTGGCGAGCTCCATAAATTGTAGGTGCATTGATCTCAGCAATTGCGTCCGTTTTGGTTTGGGTCAAGTTCAAACTGTAGCTTTCGTCTGTATACGATTCCAGATGAAAGTTGTTCGATTCATTGATAATGAACTTGACGATAAGATCTTTTCCGGCGTCTTTAACGGCTGTTCCAGGTGGTATTTGGGTATTTAGCTGATCTAGAAACCGAGCCTCGATGGCACTCCATAGACCTTCAACCGCACGAGTTGCTGGCCTTCTAAAATTAATCTTGCCTTTGTTGATGCGTACTGTGGATGGCTCTAGACGAATTTCGGTTGGTTTCGGCCAAACTGGAGAAACATTGTCTCCACAAAACAAACGGCATACTGGCAAACTGATGGCGTTTGCCAATGTGGATTCATTTAGTTCAAGTTTCACGCACCGATTTTGTTGGCATTCATAGCGCCACGCTGGTCTGAAAGGAAAAGCAAAAATGCATTAGTTTAGTTCGGAATTGCAAAAAAAAAAGATTCGCGAAAGGCTTCAAAGTTTTATATTGTTTCTTAATGCCTCTTTTTCTCGCTTCTTCGGTGTTATCCTTTTGCAAGCCAAATCATGTTCCACTTGAAAAAAAAAATTTGAATGAGACGGGCCAAAAGTATTCATGTGCATCACTGCGTCATTTTCAAATATTTCTATATTTAAGTATGTTGTATATACTATTTGCCCTAACTCCTAATGGGGCCAACTACTCCCATGTGGCTTAGTTGGTGTTTCGTTAGCATAAGCTTGTTTCGCACGATGTATGTTTGTAGACTGCACCTTCAGCCAATTTAGCCGCACACCTCCGACAGTTCGGGAAAATGTTGTGGCTTATTGTTACGTCCTACACCACAGGGGAAGACAACACAAACACTCGGCGAATTTTACCGGCCCATTACATTATTATCACGCTAGAGGCTTTGATTCACCCTGTTCTTGCGGCCCACATCCATCTAGAAGATCGCCAGCATGGCTTTTGAAGTACAACAATGGTCTTGGCACTACATCCCGCATTCATATTGGCCTTGACTAGGCCCGCCTATGTTACAGAACCATTTTGATGGCGCTTGATTTGTCGAAAGTTAACCATTCATCGCTTCTATCTAACATAGATAGATTGATAGAATTAAATAAGCTGTTCCCCTAACGAGGAATATTATCTCTAATCTCTACTTATCAGGAAAGCCAACACCTCCCGATGATCTCCAATTAATTATGTTGATGACTGTTCAATTCTGGCAACAGGGAACGATATCAATGAAATCTGCGAGTTGATTAATGGTTACCGCAATGAACTTAACGAGTTCTTTGAAAGCAAGAACTTAACCGTGTCAGCATCCACATTATCTGCAACCCTGTTTACCACCTGGACAAAAGTAAAAACGCAGCTTGAGATCTATACAGCCAACGAATACAGGGGAAAAGACAAAGAAACGTTACTGGTTACAACACGCAATCCTCTTCCGTAGTCCTCCCCGTGAGCGCGCCCTGGAACGGAAGTGGTCGTTGACCATTGCTAACAGAGTCAAGCAAGCCACCAGTAATGACGGCGCGATGATTTCGTTGAGGTAAACATTCCCCCCGTGGTGTCGGACGTAAAAATAATACCACGGCCTTTCCCTTTAACGGCCTGTCGTAGAAACCGACAAACAAAGGACAGGATGTGTATGTCAGCAACTTGCATTATCCGAAATCTTTTATATGCTAACCAAACGTCAATTATGCCTAGGATAAAGGTTGACCCAACGGTTACGACATTTGGCTATCGTACGAATTAAAAGATTGGTTTCTGGAAAATGCGTACTCTCCTGGACAATGGATCAGAAGCTCCTCACAACGCACGATTTCTTCAATTAGAGAGTGAACTTCTGCGGTATAAATTAAACATCTTAGGAGTTAGTGAGATAAGATGGTGGAACAGCTGGGACTTTATCCCTCCAACGGGTAGCACTCTAATGTTTTACTCCGGTAGAAATACAGGTAGTGCTCGTGAAACTGTCTCTAAAGCCGGCCATAAACCAACCGGAATTCCTGTTCGGAAAAACTGATCAGGCCTGAGGCGGCCTTCAGACGGTCGGATTGGCCTTTCAGGCGCCCGGAAGGAAAATCGTTCCCGCTGGGCTTCCATCACACACGTTCCGGGAATTCTCTCCGGAAAAACTGATCAGGCCTGACCTTGAGGAATTCCGGGTGTGAATGGCTGGTTCAGGCGGTCGGATGCACAATTGAAAATCGATCTTATCACCAGGGATTCAAAGTATGTTTCTATCTATTGAATTGTACGCCATTTAACTTTCCATGGCCAAGTTTCAGATACATTGGTACGTTGAAATAAACTCCTGCAAAACTTCATTTTGATCAAGCGGCCGGACAGGCCGCCTTGGCGAAGTTCCCATTCATATAATTAATTTAGGTAACCATCAAAATGTGCGTATGAGGTCTACTGCCCCGACTAAAGAGGAATTAGTCGCTGCAATTATTGAACTAAAACGAGGAAAGGCCGCTGGACTCGACGGTATCCCTGCCCAACTTTATCAAGCAGCGCCAGCGTAACTGCCGAGTTGTTAATTGCCTTGGCTCCTCCAGGGGCATGGGCGCGTCAACATCTCTCGCATTTCTATGCCTTGTTGATATTTCGATAGCAGATCTACTTTTCGAAAGTGCAGTTACTAGCATGCACCTCCTATCCGCGCCGTTTTTATACTGACAAGCTCGGAGCACTGTGAGAGTTCTATTAGTACTCACAGGCAGTTTTTTATCGCACCGAGATTTGAACTCCGAGCTCTAAATTAATATCGTAAAGCGGTGACTGAGTGCGATGCCGAGTTGTTGCACCCACATGTTGATAAAGCGTGGAATACAGAGACCTTTCGCATTGAGTTGAAGGAAGGATTGATCATCAAGCTTCCGAAGAAGGGTAGCCTTACAGACTAATAATTTAAGAGGCATTTGTGTGCTTCCTGCCGTTGCCAAGATAATAGCTAAAATCATCCTGGATAGACTAAAGGCTCACCTAGAAAGCACAATTGATGAAGAGCAGGCTGGCTTTCCATCCGCAGATTCTCGTGTGTCGATCACATTAACACCTTGCGAATCATAATCGAGCAATGTGCTGACTACGATTCTCCGCTTCACTTGCCTTTCATCGATTTCGAGAAGGCTTTCGATAGTGTGAACCGGGATTCTATATGGGCAGTTTTGCGCAGGAGAGGCATCCGTGAGGAGATTGTGGCTATTATTAAGGCAACCTATGACGACGCGACCCCTGGAGGGGTCAAGGCAATTAGAGATGACGACACGAAATGTCGTGTTCTGCATACGAGTAAGGTATCGGGGGACTTTGAGATTCGCAGTAGAATTTGGCAGGGGTGCATTCTCTCACCAATCCTATTACTCATAGTGATCGGCGATGTGTTGCATGCAGTCCTTTCCGGACTAGACAGAGGAATTCAATGAAATTTAACATCCTGTTTACAACATCTTTTGAGTACGTTGACGACATATGCCTACTCTCCCACAAAATCATGGATCTGTCCGCAATTGCGTTAGATCTTGAGAGGGAGGCGAGCAAGGTTGGGCTAAATATTAATACCAACAAGATAAAGGTTCTTAGCCCGCCATTGCGAAAAAGAAATCCTGCATCTATTGCCATCCGGATGGCGTAACGGTTAGCACGCTCGCCTTCTACGCACTGGGCCCCGGTTCGATTCCTACTGAATGCGGTAGTTTTCGATAAAAAAGGGGACTTACGTGTCGGACTATGAGCCCACTAGCTGTTAAATGAGTACCCATTTATGGGGTAAATAACTCGGTTGAGCGTGTTGCTGATCACACACCTCTGCCTAAGACATACCGTCACGATCTAAAAACTGAGATGATGCTAACTCATCCCGAGGCCGTGGTTTAAATTGGACTGTTGCGCCAGTTATTTATTTTACGGCCAAGGCCCGACGTCGGGCTGTCGCGCCACGATGATGATGATGATATTGCCATCAATATTAATAGGCAGCCTGTGGAGAAGGTCGAAAACTTCGTCTACCTGGATAGCATTGTTGCCGAAAATTGTAGTACGGAGCAGGACATCAACATTGTATCAACCAGGCTAAATGCGACATGCTATCCAAATTCTGGTAGAGAATTTCAGCATCAAGACCAAGCTGGTCCTGTTTCGTTCCCTGGTACTGTCAGTGCTTTTGTGTGGGAGCAGTACATGGAAAGTTTGTGTAGGAGTTACCAGAAAGCTGCAAGTTTTCGTCAACTTATGTCTTCGTCGAATTCTAAGAATTATCTGCCCCAAAACAATATCGCTAAGTCGGCGAACGGGTCAGATTCCAATCGATGAATTGATACGCAGACGAAAATGGCAGTGGATAGGCCACACATTGCGGAAGGATGATAACTACATTGCTTTACATGCCATGGATTGGAACCCCATTTCCAACCAAAGCAGACCAACAGCCGGTCCTAAAAGCACATGGCGTCGATCTATGGTAAAATAATGTAAGACGCTAGGTAAGTCGTTAGGGGAGTTACGCTCCATTGCCAAGAACAAAGTACGATGGTGCGCAGGAGTGGTTGAGAGGTTAAAGCAAATACTAAAGACCATAACAAGCTCCTTGCGAAGCAATATTTGGTAGGATGCTACCGGAGGGCATACCCTAGCTTCCATCTTATGACGAAACTCCGCACTCCGCCACCAAGACATGTTGCCCAACTTCGATCGGGTTGCCGTTCACGCCTCAACTCATATCTATCCCGTATTAATCGAAACGTCTAAAACATCTGTCCAGCCTGCAACAGAACACCTCACACCGTGGACCGTATTTTCACCTGCCCAACTGCATCCACACAGCTTAGTGTTGCTCTCCATAAGCTGTTTTTCTAGGTCGCGGTTGGCGTTTCCTATGTATTTTGTTATTGCACAACAACAAAATAAGTAGGAAAACCACAAACCGTGACCTAAAAAAAACGCCCAGCAAGTGCAGCACTTACTCCTAGGACGTTGTAGGGAAAACCACATGCCCTTGACACCGAGAAGCTCAAAACCGAGTTAAACATGTAAGACACACACACCGCAATTCTGACCATCGCTTCAACAACAACAATACAAACATCCATGCCCATACACTGAGCTACCCCAAAATATATAAAAGTGTATTGAATACAGAATCTATTGAAACGAGAGTATTTTTGAGCTTACGATGAATTGAGGATGGTGGAGCAGAATAGTCTGATTTAAAGTCTTACTAGCTGCGTTCACAATTTGCAGTAATCTCAGTTATTTGTAACATACATAATTTGTTCCCCGTGTGCAAAAATGGTTTTCTTAGTAGTCTAAAGAACTCCACATAAGACAAAAATGCTTTATATTTTACAACATTTTATTGTTTTTGCATCTTTTGTGTAAATAAACAATGCCGATGATTTAGCTACTCCTAAGCATGCAACATAGGTAAAGCTGCCCATGTGAAAACATGGGATTCTCTAGATTTAGACCGTAGATTTGCAAAGACTGGCCTTGCGCCTTATTAATGGTAATCACAAATGCAAGACGAAAAGAAAATTGAAGGCGTTAAAATGGCAATCCAGGTGGAATCTGGCCACGTTTATATCGTGGAACTAAAAGGCGATTTATTTTAACTAAATCGTTTCAGTGTTAGTACTTGTTCGTGGTGTGTTTATACCGACCACACGGAAAGGTACTAATTATGAAAGATGTCAGTTGTTGGTTTGGAAAATGTAAAGGTTGAAGCGAATACAGAATTTCAGAAAGGGATACTCAATTGCCCTAACCCCTTGTGGGGCATAGCGCGTCAACTGTTCCATTTGGCCCAGTTGACGTTTCGCTGGCATAAACTATGGTTTCGGAGAATGCAGCTTAAGAGCAGACTGTGTTGTTCGGCCGCCATCCAATAATGTGGCAGCAATTCTAGAAGATGTGAGAGCCAAATGCTATTTTATTTTGTGATCGTATGGCTGCTAATAGAAATGAAATTCTTCCGTTTTGGCGACATTTTCTCCAATGGAATTTAGAATGCTTTTGAATCAAGCTAGCCTTCGGCCAGCTTGCCGAAGGTATGATACCCTTCACGCCTCGCACTTTCGTACATTTGGCACTTTGAAATTAGTAGTAAAACCTGTTCCGATTTCACTGTTCCGATGAGAGGTATATGAAACAGTGAGCCGATTTCAACCAAATCTAAAATAGGAACGTAGTTTGGCAGCCAATATGATTGAATAATATGAAATTTCGTAAAGATATCTTCAGAAATAAAAAAGTTTTTCTAACAAAAACTTGGGGGGCAAAGACCTTTTCCATAGTCCTCCGCGTGGGCGCCCCCTGGTAACAGCAGTGTATCAATTCGCTGACGGCCAATGTCTTAGCGATAAGACAGTTTGGAAAAGGCAGATAGCTGTAGCCTGAATGGCTGACGAACACCTAAGCGTCTCAGGTCTAGTAGCATGGAATGACTTGCGTAGTTGGACCTGCTACATAGTTGTGTGGGCTCCAGCACGTTTATTAAACCATCTGAAGCAGCTATCTCCGAGGCCATCCCCTGAATGGGGTTAAGCGACGTGCTGACAACTCGTCCTTGTAAAAACCACTCCATGTCAAGAAACCTGGAACAAAAGCCTCGGATTGGACGGATCAACAACGACGACCACGTAAACGAATAAAGGATTATTCTTTCGGATCCTGGAATGTACGCTCCCTGAACAAACCGGGGGCCGAGAAGGCCCTCCTTCAACAGGTCGAAAAGTACAAACTGAGCATTACTGCAGTCCAGGAAACAAATTGGCTTGGCAGCGAGATTAATGACAAGAAATCACACACAATTTTTACAAGTGGCAAACCATCGGGCCGCAAGGAGTTTGGAGTAGCATTTATAGTGAACAATCACCTCAAACCGCATATTACTGACTTCAAACCCTGTGTGCGATTCGCATCAAGACTCGATTCTTCAATCTCTGGCTCATCAATGTGCATGCCCCCACTGAAGTTAAAGAAGATGCAGTAAAAGACGAGTTCTACGCCCGCCTTAAAACTCTCTTCGACTCACTTCCAACAAACGACGTCAAATTGCTGCTGGGAGACTTTAACGCGAAAGTCGGGAATGAAAGTTGGCATCGGGGGACCTCTGCAGGCCACAGCCTCCATGAAGAATGTAACGATAACGGCCAGCGACTTATCGACTTCGCCTGCAGCAGGAATCTAGTCGTAAGCTCTACGTGTTTCCCGCATCGACGCATTCACAAGCAGACCTGGAAGTCTCCAGACGCACATACCGTCAACCAAATTGACCACGTCCTCATTTGCAGGAGATGGGCGTCTAGTGTCATGGATGTCCGCTCCTATCGAGGAGCAAACTGCGACTCAGATCATCACTTGGTGAAGACGACCTACAGATGTAGAATTTCCTCAGTGCACCAGTCAAGAATCAGCCCTCCCAAAATCTTTGCGGTTGATAAGCTCTTGAGTGATGCTACAGCGGTGGCGTATACTACTGCCCTTGAGGAAAAACTATCACCTATGCTACACAACATCAGCAACACAGGCGTCCATGGGTTCTGGGAAGAACTCAAGGGTACCATCAAGGATGTCGCAGAGAAGGTCGTGGGATATAAAGCCCGGCGAGCGCGAAATGACTGGTTCGACGAAGAATGCAAAAATTCACTTGACGCGAAAAACGAGGCCTACAGACAATGGATTCAACGAGGAACCAGAGCCAGAAGAGAAAAATATGACGAGCTACGGCGAATATCGAATAGAATAATTAGACGTAAGAAACGTAAATACTTTGACGAGCAGTTGCTGAACATAAACGAAAACTTAGCTAATAGGAACACCAGACAAGCGTACAAACTAGTAAATACAATTAAGAACGGCTACCAACCCAGGACTAGCCTTTGTAAGGACAAGGATGGAAACATCATCAGCGACACCGATGGTATTAACAAACGATGGGCCTCTTATTTTGAAGAGCTTCTAAACCGACCATCTAACATCCCCACACAGGAAGCTCTCGATGATATTGTTGATCTAGGCCCACCCATTCAACCCCCGACAGTAGAGGAAGTTGATCTCGCCTTGCGGTCACTAAAACGAAATAAAGCGCCGGGCGCTGACGAGATTCCAGCTGAACTGCTAAGATTCGGTGGAACGAGTCTAGTTGATGCCATACATCAACTACTCCTGCGAGTGTGGGAGAACGAGGAGATCCCAGACGATTGGCGCAGAAGCATCATCTGTCCAATTCATCAAAAGGGAGATAAACTGCGGTGTGAGAATTACAGGGGCATCTCACTAGTTTGTACGTCCTATAAAATTTTGACGAAAATTCTGGAAAATAGAATAAAACCGTACGCAGAACGAGTCATTGGCGAATATCAAAGCGGTTTCAGACCTGGTCGCTCCACAACCAATCAGCTCTTCTCAGTCAAACTGATACTCCAGAGGAATACAACGTAAACGTATACCAAATCTTTGTCGACTTCAAGCAGGCATACGACAGTATCGATCGTGGAGTACTGTACAACATCATGCTGCAATTTGGTATACCAGCAAAATTAGTGCGACTGACAAAGATGACGATGACCAACTCCGTCTCACAAGTCAGGATCCAGAATAGACTTACTGATCTATTTGAAACACGCACTGGTTTGAAACAGGGCGATGGACTGGCACCGACGCTCTTCAACCTAGCACTGGAATACGTTATTCGGGCCATGAATATGGACAACAGCAAGACGCTACTCATCAAGTCGACACAATTAGCAGCGTACGCCGACGACATCAACATCATGTCCCGAAGATTGGCTGACGCAGAAGAACTTCTGCATACGCTCGATACCGCTGCAAAGGAAGTTGGATTACGTATTAACGAGGGTAAAACTAAAATAATGATGCAATCGGTGACAAGGACACCTGCACAACCGAGCATCAACGTGGGGGACCTCAACATCGAGTTCGTGAACAACTTCATCTACCTGGGTTGCAACCTGTCAAGAGACGCCAACGAAACTGACGAAATCAAGCGACGGATACAGTTAGCTAATAAGACTTTTTTCTCGGTTCTCCCCATAATGAAATCGAAACATGTGCACAGAAACACGAAGCTCCGCGTGTACAAAACCATTATACGACCAGTGCTATGCTATGGCTGCGAAGCATGGACCCTAACTCAAGCCTCCGAAAACATGCTAGACACTTTCGAACGTAAGGTTCTACGGCGAATTTTCGGGGCTGTTTGCGATCGAGATGGATGGCGCATCCGGTACAACCATGAGTTGTATGAAATGTACGATGAGCTGCAAGTCTCGAAAATCGTCAAACTACAACGACTTCAATGGGCAGGGCATGTACAAAGAATGGACGATGATCGCATGCCTAAGAGAGTAATGAATGCAGAACGAGTCGACGGAGCGAGACTGCGAGGACGACCGAGATCTCGTTGGGAGAGCTCAGTAGGTGTGGACGCCGCGCAGCTGCTGGGCTCCCAAAATTGGAGGACGCGGTCACGTGACCGAGATAATTGGAGGACAGTGATCCAGGCGGCCAAGGCCCGACGTCGGGCTGTCGCGCCACGATGATGATGATGATGAACAAAAACTTGCTTTTGGAACGGTCGTTCCTATGACAGCTATATGATAGAATAGTCCGATTTCAACGAAATTCGGGAATGTGATTTGAATAAAGATACTATTGATAAGTGTGAAATTTGAAAAAGATACCTTTAGAAATAAAAAAGTTTTTCTCACAAAGACGATTTTTTGGACCGAATAAAAGTGGAGTGGGTCATTGTGAGTCTAAGTCAAAAATGACTCAAACTCACTCTCCACTACCACACAAAAATAATCGGCTTAAAGCCAATTCTTCCCCGGTCACTTGGTTTCGTCCACACCATAGATCACTCTTCAGAAGCTGCCTTAAATCCATGGGGGAAGCAGCTTGACCAAGTCAGGGGGTTTGTATTCCGACCTAAATCGGAATACATCCCTGAGTGAAATGCTTACACCTAATATAGTGTGCATTACACGACACACATGCGCTTATGCGTGAATAAACACAGTGATGATTTTTTGGACCGGTCGTTCCTATGGCAGATATATGACATATACGTAGTGGTCCGATTTCATTGGTTCCGACATATTTACAGCGTGCAATAGAAAGAAGGCTTTGTGCAAAATTTGAGAAAGATATCTTTAGAGATAAAAAAGTTTTTCTCACAAAGACGAATTTTTGGACCAGTCGTTTCTATGGCTATATGACGTAGTGGTCCGATTCCGTTGGCTCCGACATATTTACATCGTGCAATAGAAAAAAGGTTTTGTATAAAGTTTCAGCTCAATAGCTTTAAAATCTATCTATCACATTCGTAAAGGGTATAAAAAGCTGAGAATATGAAGATTATATAAAGAACGGAAATCAGCTAAAAAATTTGGTACCCGTTTACACACTGAGACATATAGTATTACACACACCACAAAAATGTTCCCCTGGAAACTAAGTGTCGTGATTGATTTCACGGCACTTTTAATTTAACGGCGGATTGTATTCATGGCTTACAAAAAAAAAACATACATATTCCTTTATTCCATATTACATATATGACAACATACGCCGCCAAATGCCAGATACTTTCAAATGAATTCAAATTTCAGGCTAAATCGATACATAATTGAAAACATTTGAATTTGTCCAGCTTCGGAGACAAACCGATGAATGGAACCGGTAAGGAATCGAAGACTTTGCGATTCCACTGGGATCGGAGACAAATGTCCGACTGGGACGTGTATCCCAGCAAGATATTTGTCTAGATTAAAAGTGACGTGAAATCAATACAAAAAGAGATTTCACGACACTTTTAGTTTTTGGACGAATTGTGTTTATCAGGCTTAAATAGATTCAACCCATTTATACAGTCATCGATCCGAATTCGATCTCAGTGTCGATTCCTCGTTGGCTACAGTCATCGGTCCTGAATCGATTCCAGTCATCGATCCGGATTCGATTCTACGTTGACTACAGTCATCGATCACAATTCGACCCCAGTATCGATTCTACGTTGACTCTAGTCATCGATTCTCCATCGACTACCGTCATCGATTTTGGATCGATTCCTGTCCTCATTTTTGGTATCGTAAAAGCGGCCATGCCTATACAAATGTTTCCGACGTGTCCTCGATAAAGTCATCGATTCCTTAGTAGACCGTCTTCGATCCAGGGTCGACCAAGTGTCGATTCTTGTCCGACTGGGATGGAGTGTGTGTGATGATAGCCTCTCTTCAATACACGTTTCATACTGTCAGATAAAAAGTCATAAATTGTCAGTCATTGTGAAAGGAATTCAAATGCATGCATGACAATTAAAATTCAACCGCCATTTGCTGCTACAGAAAATTAGTTTCAATAAAATATTAATTAATTTCAGTTTAAGAATAAAAATAGAGCGAATATGTTTTTTATTTCGTTATCCATTTCACAATGACCAAACATGCGAGAAGAACAATGTGCGAAAAAGCGAGCTGTTGTGTACATACTCGAACGTGAGCGAAAAATTGAAATTAGCAGGAACACTTGTTCCGATTTCACTGTTTCTATGAGAGGTATATGAAATAGCGGGCCGATTTCAGCCAAATTTAGGAATGTGGTTTGGCGGTAAATCACAATCTAGATTTAACAATATGAAATTTGGTAAATGTGTCTTTAGAAATAAAAAAGTTTTTCTAATAAAAACTTGCTTTTGGAACGGTCGGTTCTATGACAGCTATATGATAGAGGAGTCTAATTTTAACCAAATTCGAGAATGTGAGTTGGCCAAATATACTATTGAGTAATATGAAATTTAAGAAAGATATCTTCAAAAATAAAAAAGTTTTTCTCACAAAGACGGACAGGTCGTCCCTATGGCAGCTATATGACACAGTGGTCCGATTCCGTTGATTCCGACAAATATACAGCGTGCAATTGAGAGAAGTTTTTGTACGACCTCATAAACAATAGATTTGACACCAATGTCGATCATTTTGGATCCGAAATGACGCCGACTTCGTTAGTACGGTTAAATGGGTTTTACTGTGTGCGGTATTATTCTGGGTTCACGAAAAACCTTCTTTTTCTCCCAGGCCTCTCGAAAGTACTAGTGAAACATTTAGTTATCCGAAATGACGCCGCGCTCTTTGGTTTGTTAAAATGGTGTTTTACTGTATGTCGTATCATTCTGGGTTCACGAACTACCTTATTTTCCTTCTCGGCCTCCCGAAAGTACTTATACAAAATTTCGTTATACAAAATGGCGCCGCGCTGCCTTCTTGGGTTCCGTTAAACGGGGTTTTACTGTATGTAATCGCAAACAACCTCATTATAAACCTTCTACACGCCATAAGGTACATTTTAAAAAATTATGAAAAAATTATGATTACCGAGAACGAACGAACATTATTTCATTTTTCTATTGTATATATAGATTATTGTTTTTTAGGGTTTTGTAGTAAAAACAAAACCCATCAAATCGGTCAAATGTCTGTCTGTCCGTCTGTCCATAGAATATCTCACGAACGGCTGAAGCTACATACATGACATTTTGTGGTAATGTGTAGAATTAGCCGGAGAAAGCGATGCGTCGTAATAGGCTGACTTTAAGGGGAGGTCTCCATAGAGGGGAAATGAAGGTCAAATTTTTTTTTTCATCTGTTATAGGAAAGTGGGGTATCATGAGAAAGATAACACCGAGTACATTCCATTTTTAGCATTTTCATCAAATTTGAAGAAAGGGGAAAAGAGGTAGAGGGGAGGATATGAGATCATAATTTGTCCCACCCCCTTGCATTTCGAGACCGTTATACTTAGAAATATGCAAACTTGCAGAAAGGTGGCCTGCGACTTGCATAGAAAACTAAAAATAATGGTCGCTGCCTCTACTTTCTATAATAATTCAAACAACTAATATTTTTTTATGCAAGCTCGTAATTTGCTATATTCTCTTAACATGAGTGGTTACGCATCTCCAATAGTAGGACAGATCATCTCCTATTGGCACGGGACACTACAAAACCCTCGGATTGCGGGCGAAGCCATATATTTTCCGGTTTCATTTATAATTTTATTGAATGCTCTATAATTTTTATAGCCTTTCTATTCTACACACAACAAAGACTTCGCATTTGTATGGAAACTTTAGAATGGGATATCTGGAATTCCTTTATGATTTCCACTTGGACTGTATTGTATTATTCTGTTCCAGAAAATTGAATAAGTTTAATGATTTGCATCAAATTCTACTATTGAAAAACACATTCGAAAGTATAGATATTTATAAAATTTATTTAAATAAATAGTCATGTACTCGTACGCACATAGTCTAATTTACATAAAACAAACATAAAATACTTTAAAAAATGGATACAACCAAATACTAGGTCATTTATTCTTCATACGTTTTGTTAGAACAAGTTTAACAACTTGACCTACAAAAACTTCTTCGATTAACAACCTAATATGCTCGTAGACAGACATCAACAATCCCAAATCCATATTTATGAATTTTTGGATATTGAACTTCGATGGACGTGAATCACAGAAATTTACATTAAAAATGGAATTGATAATGGAGATGCATACTTAAGCTTTATAAAGCAAAGTTTTATTGTCATATCGGAGGTGAATAAACTTCAGAATTTTCCCATATTCGAAGTTGTTTGGATCAAATATTTTTTGGTATACGAAACTGTTATAACAGCGTGGAAATTTTCAGGAGTAATATTTATGACATCAATGTTAGACCGACTGAACTGTATTTAAAAGAATAATATTACGATAAAACTCATAAATCACAATGGTCGATAGAAAGTCAGAAATGTAAGGAGTGCATGAAGCAGCTGG
This sequence comes from Chloromyia formosa, assembly GCA_964017055.1. NCBI lineage: Eukaryota > Metazoa > Arthropoda > Insecta > Diptera > Stratiomyidae > Chloromyia > Chloromyia formosa. Next base: position 42,804,775 of record OZ024814.1, on the reverse strand, counting down.
GGCTGAACGATTTGTGATGTAGTGTCGTCACGTTAACGTCACGTTCGATTTATAATTTTATAATTTTAATGTCAACTACTCATAGGAGGCAATTAGCATGAGACTGGTTTCGGATGCTAGCATACATCCGTCGATTTAGTCTGTAACAAGCCGGGAAAGGCTGTGGTTTCTTCTTGCGCCCTACACCACAGGGAAAAGACAACACAAACAACCATGACCACATCGGGATTAAAACCCACGAACAGGTAGGAAGAAACATCTTACTAACGGCAACTTTATTCAATGCCTTTTATAAGGCGAGTTGCTCCGATTAGCGAGCTGCAACAAATATCTTTAACAAGTAAAATGGAAAATTGGATCCTTTTATAGAGAGCAATTATACAAAAATTAAATCAATATTTACAGAAAGGGCACATAGGCAGCATCGCATTGGGATATATTCCTAACCAATAAAGATCAGTGAGAGTGGTCTTTTTTTGTAAATTCGAGAAACCATTCTTGGATCGAGGTTTGTGACGATTTGTAAAGGACGGTTTGGTGGGCATCCGAAGATGCCAATGGGGACGGAGCCTAAGGTAGCTTTATGGCCGTGAAGATCGGCTCGCGCCATCTGGCGAAGCAAAAAGGCCCCTCAACGAGCTAAGCAGCGGCCTATGCTTACAGTAGCTCATTTCGGGAGACGTGGGCGGGCTTTCGCCACTCGTTGCCCCTGTTCTTTAGATATTAATAATAATTCATAGGCCTGGAGAAAACAACACAAACATGGGAGACAAAAATGAGGAATAATAAAAAAAATTCTGCCTTCGATCTGTCGGTGGAAGCAGCACTACCAGACCAGAATATGGTTCATTACAGATTCGTGGCATTGAGGAGTTGATTGTTAATGCTAAAATGTGTGACATGGTTCTAAACACAATTACAAATAAGATAAGGCGTTGCTTGTTTCTTAGATAATTACAGAATTTCCACACTTTCAGACAATGGGTGGTGTATCAACAACCCCTTTTGGCTGCAGTCGATCTGCTGCCAGGTAAATTTAGATAGATACTCGTATTTATGATAGACTGAAGCTCGATACTAAATATTACTACTAATCCTATTACTGTTAAGGCCTACATGCATGAAATTCAAATGTCTGCACTTGTTGGAGAATTATACTTTCGAACAATGCGAGTACTTAGTCGAGTGGCGAGTAATTTAGTAACTAAAATACTCGCTACTGTCCAAAAAATCGTTCGCACTACAGTCATGTACTGTACTGTGTTTAGCAATATATACAGGCTGCAACGCAGTGAAGCGAATAAGCTACTCGCCCGAAAAAATAGAGCCAAATGAATTGACTCGACAAATCGTTCTCACGGCGGCCGGTTCTACGCTCCGCAGCGATCCTCTCATCAGCAACGGCCAAGGGGGATATTTTTAGTTTCCGGGGCTCGGGGTGAAAAATCACTTCACTCGGATTTTTTATCACTTATCGCTCGCGTCACCCTAATACTCTCAAATTTGCAAAAAAAAAAATATTTTTTTTTTATCTAATGATTTATACTGAATGTTTGGTATGTTTAAAACTGATCCAAACGCTGTTGCAGGCAGAGCAAATAAGGGGGCCCCAAAACACATTTTGGCAGGAATTATACCAGCCTGATTCCATTAAGGAGCCTATGGTCTGATAACGTACCCTCTACCCCTAACTCCTTAGTCATCTACACGGATGGCGTTGGGGCGGAAGAACTGGGCGTTAACTTATCCTACCGCTTTTCCGACTTTTGTAGTGTCCTGCAGACCAAGGATTCGGGGATTTCGGAAGCTCTGACCTTATCTGCATCTACATCTCCAGCATTTCTATGCCTTGCTGACGTTTTGATAGCATATCTACTTTTCGGAAGTGCAGTTGCTAGCATGCACCTCCTATCCGCGCCGGCTTTTATACTGGCAAGCTCGGAGCACTGTGAGAGCTTTATTAGTACCCACAGACAGTTTTTGATCGCGCCGAGATTTGAACTCCGAGATCTAGATTAGTTTCGTAGAGCGGTGGCTGAACGACCACAGCCACCGAGCGCGATAAATAGCATAAACATAACTGGTTTCGGATAATTGCAAGTTTTTACCATACACTTTCGTCCCATTTAGCCGTGTTTTCGCAAATGGCTGAGGTTTATTGTTACGCCCCACACCATAGGTAAAGCTTCTACTTATCTGAAATTCAGATAATGCTGGAATCATGCTGAATCATGGTTGGAGGAACGATTTTATATTATATAGGACAACAAAATGTTCCAGTCGGTAACCGAAAAACCTGTCACCTGGCCGTGCTTAGGGTCACCCAATCTATCTACATACCAAATTTGGTTAAGATTGGACCACGGGAAGTGCCTAGACATACCCAGAAACTGACAAACGCATAGCATGCATCGGACTATATGCTTGTTCATTATATGAATAAATAAGACGAGCCGGGCGACCGGTAGCGCAGTGTGTTGAGGCATCAGTCTCATGTTTGACTATCGGCGTTTCGGGTTCGAATCCCGTCCACGACGACGTTCGTGGCCATGGATGTGCAGGTGGTGCATGCTGGCAACTGCATTCTCCGAAACCAGTTTATGCCATCGAAACGTCAACTGGGCCACATGGAACAGTTGACGCGCTATGCCCCACAAGGGGTTAGAGCAATTGAGAGAAAAAATACATACCTGATCGATAACAATCCAATCCATTATCACATAAATTTCAAAATACAGTAGGAATTCCTATAGTGAACCGCCGGTTACACTGGACGAATCCTCTGGTCCTGACTGGACCCCATAATGTTCTTTTTTAAAATAATATTGCTTGTAATGAACTTCGGCTACAGTGAACTATCGGATATAATGAACAGATTTTAGGCTGGCCCTGGAATGAAATATCGGATACAGTGAACTAGTTGGGGGGCAAAGACCTTTTCCATAGTCCTCCACGTGGGCGCCCCCTGGTAACGGCAGTGTATCAATTCGCTGACGGCCAATGTCTTAGCGATAAGACAGTTTGGAAAAGGCAGATAGCTGTAGCCTGAATGGCTGACAAACACCTAAGCGTCTCAGGTCTAGTAGGATGGAATGATTTGCGTAGTTGGACCTGCTACATAGTTGTGTGGGCTCCAGCACGTTTATTAAACCATCTGAAGCAGCTATCTCCGAGGCCATCCCCCGAATGGGGTTAAGCGACGTGCTGACAACTCGTCCTTGTAAAAACCACTCCATGTCAAGAAACCTGGAACAAAAGCCTCGGATTGGACGGACCAACAACGACGACCACGCAAACGAATAAAGGATTATTCTTTCGGATCCTGGAATGTACGCTCCCTGAACAAACCGGGGGCCGAGAAGGCCCTCCTTCAACAGGTCGAAAAGTACAAACTGAGCATTACTGCAGTCCAGGAAACAAATTGGCTTGGCAGCGAGATTAATGACAAGAAATCGCACACAATTTTTACAAGTGGCAAACCATCGGGCCGCAAGGAGTTTGGAGTAGCATTTATAGTGGACAATCACCTCAAACCGCATATTACTGACTTCAAACCCATAAATGAACGGCTGTGTGCGATTCGCATCAAGACTCGATTCTTCAATCTCTGGCTCATCAATGTGCATGCCCCCACTGAAGTTAAAGAAGACGCAGTAAAAGACGAGTTCTACGCCCGCCTTGAAACTCTCTTCGACTCACTTCCAACAAACGACGTCAAATTGCTGCTGGGAGACTTTAACGCGAAAGTCGGGAATGAAAGTTGGCATCGGGGGACCTCTGGAGGCCACAGCCTCCATGAAGAATGTAACGATAACGGCCAGCGACTTATCGACTTCGCCTGCAGCAGGAATCTAGTCGTAAGCTCTACGTGTTTCCCGCATCGACGCATTCACAAGCAGACCTGGAAGTCTCCAGACGCACATACCGTCAACCAAATTGACCACGTCCTCATTTGCAGGAGATGGGCGTCTAGTGTCATGGATGTCCGCTCCTATCGAGGAGCAAACTGCGACTCAGATCATCACTTGGTGAAGACGACCTACAGATGTAGAATTTCCTCAGTGCACCAGTCAAGAATCAGCCCTCCCAAAATCTTTGCGGTTGATAAGCTCTTGAGTGATGCTACAGCGGTGGCGTATACTACCGCCCTTGAGGAAAAACTATCACCTATCCTACACAACATCAGCAACACAGGCGTCCATGGGTTCTGGGAAGAACTCAAGGGTACCATCAAGGATGTCGCAGAGAAGGTCGTGGGATATAAAGCCCGGCGAGCGCGAAATGACTGGTTCGACGAAGAATGCAAAAATTCACTTGACGCGAAAAACGAGGCCTACAGACAATGGATTCAACGAGGAACCAGAGCCAGAAGAGAAAAATATGACGAGCTACGGCGAATATCGAATAGAATAATTAGACGTAAGAAACGTAAATACTTTGACGAGCAGTTGCTGAACATAAACGAACACTTAGCTAATAGGAACACCAGACAAGCGTACAAACTAGTAAATACAATTAAGAACGGCTACCAACCCAGGACTAGCCTTTGTAAGGACAAGGATGGAAACATCATCAGCGACACCGATGGTATTAACAAACGATGGGCCTCTTATTTTGAAGAGCTTCTAAACCGACCATCTAACATCCCCACACAGGAAGCTCTCGATGATATTGTTGATCTAGGCCCACCCATTCAACCCCCGACAGTAGAGGAAGTTGATCTCGCGTTGCGGTCACTAAAACGAAATAAAGCGCCGGGCGCTGACGAGATCCCAGCTGAACTGCTAAGATTCGGTGGAACGAGTCTAGTTGATGCCATACATCAATTACTCCTGCGAGTATGGGAGAACGAGGAGATCCCAGACGATTGGCGCAGAAGCATCATCTGTCCAATCCATAAAAAGGGAGATAAATTGCGGTGTGAGAATTACAGGGGCATCTCACTAGTTTGTACGTCCTATAAAATTTTGACGAAAATTCTGGAAAATAGAATAAAACCGTACGCAGAACGAGTCATTGGCGAATATCAAAGCGGTTTCAGACCTGGTCGCTCCACAACCGATCAGCTCTTCTCAGTCAAACTGATACTCCAGAGGTGCTGGGAATACAACGTAAACGTATACCAAATCTTTGTCGACTTCAAGCAGGCATACGACAGTATCGATCGTGGAGTACTGTACAACATCATGCTGCAATTTGGTATACCAGCAAAATTAGTGCGACTGACAAAGATGACGATGACCAACTCCGTCTCACAAGTCAGGATCCAGAATAGACTTACTGATCTATTTGAAACACGCACTGGTTTGAAACAGGGCGATGGACTGGCACCGACGCTCTTCAACCTAGCACTGGAATACGTTATTCGGGCCATGAATATGGACAACAGCAAGACGCTGCTCATCAAGTCGACACAATTAGCAGCGTACGCCGACGACATCAACATCATGTCCCGAAGATTGGCTGACGCAGAAGAACTTCTGCATACGCTCGATACCGCTGCAAAGGAAGTTGGATTACGTATTAACGAGGGTAAAACTAAAATAATGATGCAATCGGTGACAAGGACACCTGCACAACCGAGCATCAACGTGGGGGACCTCAACATCGAGTTCGTGAACAACTTCATCTACCTGGGTTGCAACCTGTCAAGAGACGCCAACGAAACTGACGAAATCAAGCGACGGATACAGTTAGCTAATAAGACTTTTTTCTCGGTTCTCCCCATAATGAAATCGAAACATGTGCACAGAAACACGAAGCTCCGCGTGTACAAAACCATTATACGACCAGTGCTATGCTATGGCTGCGAAGCATGGACCCTAACTCAAGCCTCCGAAAACATGCTAGACACTTTCGAACGTAAGGTTCTACGGCGAATTTTCGGGGCTGTTTGCGATCGAGATGGATGGCGCATCCGGTACAACCATGAGTTGTATGAAATGTACGATGAGCTGCAAGTCTCGAAAATCGTCAAACTACAACGACTTCAATGGGCAGGGCATGTACAAAGAATGGACGATGATCGCATGCCTAAGAGAGTAATGAATGCAGAACGAGTCGACGGAGCGAGACTGCGAGGACGACCGAGATCTCGTTGGGAGAGCTCAGTAGGTGTGGACGCCGCGCAGCTGCTGGGCTCCCAAAATTGGAGGACGCGGTCACGTGACCGAGATAATTGGAGGACAATGATCCAGGCGGCCAAGGCCCGACGTCGGGCCGTCGCGCCACGATGATGATGATGAACTAGTTGCACACGTGGTTATGTATTTAGTCAGTTCTTCATTAGCAATCAGAATGTCCCGACGTCAGCTAACTTCAGAAGAAAAATACGCGATTCTAAGCCAGCTCGAATAACAAACAGTCATCAAGTGAGTTCGGAGTAGGAAAATTGAATAATTCATTATTATGGAAAAATCGTGAATCGCTTAAGCAGAATTTGGAATGCAGACCACTTGGCATGAAGCAAATCGTTCATCTAGTAATAAGAAACTAGACGAGGCTCTCCTGCGCTGGTTCAAGGAACAGCGCTCAAGAAACATCCCCCTAAGTGAACCAATTTTACAGGAAAAAGAAACCCAGTTGGCGAACTTGGACTTGGATGATTTTACATGCAGTGCATCATGGATTCAGCGGTTTAGACAGAGACACAACATTTTTCGGAAAAAAAAAATATCTGGTGAATGAGCTGCTGTTGATAACAATGTTACGTCTAAATGGATACGAGAAGTTTGGCCATCTGTTCGAAATGGTTATGCTGACGAGGACATCACCGCGGACCAGCAGCAATCAGGAAAGCGAACAGCTCGAAAGCCTTGGAACCTGGTGAAATCTCAATGGCAATGCTTAAACACATCGATTCACCAGCTATCGAATGTCTCACGGCTACATTCAGTCTATCCATCACATCACTGATCGTTCCGGAACTCTAGAAGAAAGGGAGAATAATCCCAATCTTGAAACCTGGGAAAAAAGCGACACTCGGCGAGTCCTATCGTCCCATCACACTTCTATCACCAGTTGCCACAACGCACAAAGCACTAATCTACCCTGTTCTTGCGGCCCACATTCAGCTTGCAAATCACCAGCACGGGTTCAGAAAGATGCACAGTACGACGACGGCCCTGGATGCCATTACAACTCGTATGGCCTCAATCAACTTCGTCGATGTCGAAAGCCTTCGACACAGTCAACCACTTAGCACTTCTGTCCGACTTACATTATGTATCTCTTCCAACGCAAACACAAAATGGATTGCCAATTATCTTGAGGGCAGGCATTCCTACATCAAATTTAGGAGCAAGAAATCGGAGCTAAGGAAGTTCAAACAAGGTGTGCCACAAGGAGGAGTTCTGTATCCCTCCTTGTTCAATCTTTACTTATCTGGAATTCCAATACCACCTGAAGGAATCGAAATTATCTCCTATGTCGATGACGGCTCCATTCTGGCAACAGGAAACAGCATCACGGAAATGTGCGCACGAATAAACGATTACCTGGAAGAACTTAACGCTTTCTTCACAGGCAAGAATTTAGCCGTTTCAGCGCCTAAATCCTAAATTTCGGCAACCTTATTTATCACCTGGTATCTCAATTGGCAATCAGCCTATTCCGACCGTGTACCATCCTAAAAATCTGGGAGTAACCCTGTACAGCATGGCACGTCAACCCTTCATGCTTCAACTGTGTGCAACAGAATGCACGGTAGAAATAAAATCCTTAAAGCCTTGGCCGGTAGCACCTGAGGCAAGGATAAAAAAAACCCTACTGATCACATACAAAGCAGTCGGAAGGTCAGTAGCCAATTATGCGGCTCCTGTGTGGCCACAGAATCTCCGTGACACACAATGGAATAATATTCAGGCTTGCCAAAACGTCGACCTCCGTACTGTGACTAGCTGTCTCCTGATCTGAGGAACCTCTAAAGGGACGTCCAGAGGTACAAAAGGGTTCCCTTTGACAATAACGCATACAGATCAGCCATCGCAGCAATACATCATGAGAAGGTACAAGCATCAATTGCAGGACTAGGTCTAAATAGAGTTCTCTGGGCACAACCACCAGCCTTTTCTCCCGATGAGAGAATACTTCCAAGACCCGCGAGAACGACACTTGCCCAACTTCGGTCGGGCTGGTGTTCGCATCTTAACTCCTACCTATCTCGCAGTGACCGGAATGTCACAAACACATGCGCCGCCTGCAATAGTAGACCTCACGATGTGGACCACATTTTCAATTGCCCAGCTGGACCCATACACCTGGCCCCCAGGTCGCTCTGGGAGACCCCGTAGAGGCAGCTATTTTCCTGTCCCTTAACAGCGAGGAAGACGACGAACAATAACAGCATGTTACACACTCACACAATGAACTTTTGGCCATTGCTACAACAACAACAGGACATGCAGATGAGGCTGGGATATTCTACAAACTTACACCAGATAGAATCCTGCGAATCAAGGAGAACAGTGCTCAGGTGGGAAGATGTTAAAAGACCGCATAACAGTTCTAGTTACGGCTAATATGACGGGCCCCCAAAAGAGAGAACTCCTTGTAATCGGTAAGTCAAAACAGCTCAGATGCTTAAAAAACATCAAACATCTTCCCTTTCAATATGAAAGCAACACAAAAACGTGGATGACCTGAGACATTTTTGAGAAATGTTTGCTTAAGTGGTATGCTGAACTGAGGGCCAAGAAGAGGAAATTTTTTTTACTGGTTGACAACTGTCCGGTACTTCCACGTTCAGCAGTTGAAATGGATAAAACTTGCGTTTTTGCCACCGAATACTACATCAGTTCTACAACCTGTGGACTAATTTGAATATTTTGAAAGCTATCATAATTACAGAAAATTGCTCGTCACGAAAATTATTGAGAGTGCTGAAATGCAAACCGACTCAAAAAGCACGGTGCTTAATGCAATTTTGATGCTCGTTAAAGCTTGTAGAGACGTATCTCAAACGGCAGTTTCCCGGTGCTTAAAAATGCTGGTTTGCTTCCCCTGCCGCAAGAACACGAACCGACAGCATCTACTTCGGCCATGTCATGTCCCGAATCTTCATCTCGATGCCAACCAATATTGGACGACGCGACGATAACATAGATGTTGAGAATGGCGTTTTCACTTTTGGGGTGAGCACAGATAAGGGAATTGTCAATTCAGTACTCAGCCAGGACCTGGAGAATGCTGACCAGCCTGATGATGAAGACGACGAAGAAATCACGATTCCATCAATAGTAGAAGTTAGAAGCGCTATCAATACGTTGAAGATGTATTTTTTATCCCATCACCTATCCAAAGCAGAAGATGATGCCCTAAATATTTTGGACCGGTCAATTGACAAGCCAATTATTTCTTCTCTGATGCAAAGCACTATAGAGCAGTATTTTAGTATTTAGTAAGTAAATACATAGTTTAAGGAAGAGGAGCAAATTGTATGCAATTGTATTCGACGATTAAATTAAAGACAATTTTTTTTACTGTATTATCCTATCATTTATAATGAACTAGTTCACTACAACCGGTTATAATGAACTGATCATTGTAACCGGTTACAGTGAACAAAATTCTCGGTCCCTTAGAGTTCACTATAACCGATTTCTACTGTATATTGATACATATTAATACTATCATTGTTGGAAATCACTTCGTAGCACTATTTGTCATTCCAATGTTTTTTACACGATGCAATGGCACTGAGTATTTCAAACATGAGTAATTGATACGTTCATATGTCGCTCATTATTATTTGACTTTCACTTTATACGACAATTTCCCATACAGCACATAGATTATTTCAAGCCACAAACTTGGAATGTTTAAACAAATGTGTGTAATATACAAACTCGTACATACTCATATTTATCAATGTACTTACATTTCTTCAGCTCCAATAAGTGATAAATATAATAGTATACAACATCCCACCAGATAAAGCTTCATAGTTTCTCGGCTTGGCTGCAATTAAGATATATATTTAATTAGCAAAAATTAACTTAGCAAAGTATCAATTAATATGTACCTTCACTTTGAAAAGCGATTCTAAGTTGACCAGTTCGCTGCGACGAGAAACTTATGAGTGTTTCGATAGTCGTTCAATGCTATAGTTACTTTCTTCGAATAACGCAAAAATGGTGGGAAAATGAAATATGTGAACTCTGTTAATTCTGAACGGCGACTGCTCTGCGACGATGGTGGATGCATACTTTATATGGTGTAGGCGCCACTCCAAAAAACCGGCTACAAATCAAGAATCCGAATTTAAGAAACTTATATCTTCTTATTATTCGTATTCATATATTAAAGCTAGCCACCGGTAGTGTAAACAGCATGTTAGACGTTACCCACTGGGTGTTGTACTGCAAGAAGATCTCATCGGTACGTTCTGATCGTATCTTAAGGTGTGATATGTTGAAAGGTGCTACGTATGATGGTTCAGTAGTTCGATATCCCAATAATTGTGGAAATTTACGCAAGGAAATGATTGATACAGAAGACAGAATTCATTCTAGTCTAGACAAAGACATCAAATCATGAATCGTGTTCATGTAGAATGGAAGGTTTAGGATGATACCATTATATGTTCGGAACATAAGACATATAGTGAATGATATTTAAATTTTTAATACACATACTCGTACATAACAAGTCAAAGTATTCAGGTCACATACTGTAATGAAATGTACTTGAGCATTTAAAAAAAGTAGCACACAATCACACGAATATAGGTGGATGCAGTAGATGCAAAAAGCATGTTTCTTGCGAATAATTGTTTATTTCGATTTAATGATTATTGAAATTATTGATTTCCTTGTCATATTATGTCTGAGAATAAACACTGCTCGAGTCAAATGACAAACGAAGATCGTTAAACAAGCGGCGGCTCGTGGTCCCGGAAGTAAGTGTAGAGTTGTTGAGATATATAGTAATATGTACCTAAATATTTAGGCGGGAGGAGGGAAGAATACCTGTAGCCTGAATGGCTGAGTCACACCTAAGCGTGTCAGATCAGTAGGGTGTCATGCACTACGTAGTCAGATCTGCAGCATAGTTGTGTGAACTCTGGCACGTTATGAACCCCTGAAGCAGCTATCACCGAGACTACCCCTGGATAGGGTTTAGCGATGGGCCGATAACCCATCCATATAAAAACTAATCCATGCCAAGAAACATGGAACAAAAGCCTCGGATTGGACGGATCATCAACGGCGACTACGCAAACGTTTAACGGAATATTCTTTCGGACAACAAAACAATGCCGTCAAGAGCTGAACTCTCTGGCCACCCTTAACAGAGTCACCCTCCTCTGGGTTCCTGGCCATAGGGAGTATAGCGGGAAATGAGCAGGCCGATCACCTGGCGCGGTTGGGTTCCGCCCTTGACAGATCATATGCAGTAGCTGTCAGTCGGGATGGCGCAACGGTTAGCACGTTCGCCTTCAACGCACTAGGCCCCGGTTCGATTCCTACTGAATGTGGTAGTTTTCGATAAAAAAGGGGATTTACGTGTCGGACTATGAGCCCACTCAGCTAATAAATGAATACCCATTTATGGGGTAAATAACTCGGTTGAGCGTGTTGCTGATCACACACCTCTGCACAAGACCGTCACGATCTAGAAAATGAGATGATGCTAACTCACCTCGAGGCCATGATTCAAATTGGACTGTTGCGCCATTTATTTATTTCTAATACACAAAGAACAAATGGCCTTCTGATAAGGACCCGTCCAGAGGTGGCCGCGATTGTCGCCGTTACAACGGGTCACTGGCTTGTGGGAGAACACGCAGCCAGACTTGGTATTCCCTACAACGAGTGCTGTCGTAGTTGCAAGGACAGTGGGGAGAAGGAGACTCTTTTACACTTGCTTTGTAGATGACCGGCACTGGCTAGGGCGCGGCACTGTTCTTTAGGCAGTGCCTTTCTTACAGACATAACCGAGATCTCCTCTTTGGAACTGACAAGATACTTCATTTCCTAAATTCCACAAGGTGGATTTAAGGAAATACCCCGCTCGACCCCTCTGATATACTTAATAGCATCAGTTTTCCTCTTACGAGGTTTGTGTCATCAAAACGGCGCACACCAGCGCTAATTTGTTATTCCCCTTTTGGGGGCTCCACCGCCACCTAAGCCAACCAAATAACCATTCTTTCGGATCCTGGAATGTACGCTCCCTGAACAAACCGGGGGCCGTGAAGGCCCTCCTATACTTCGTTCCTGCGGCAGACAGTTCTACGCACCGGAGCGACCAGTTTTTATAACGGCCAAGAGCTGCCAAACCTCTTCAATGCAAGAAGGATGTGTGTCTATGTGTTACATGCTTGAATTCGTTTTTTGTGTTTATTGGGAGCAACACATCTCGGCGCAACTGCTCTAAATACTACTTCTCCGCGCCGGCATTGAAACCAACCCAGGTCCATGGATCCGTTGCGTATGCAATTGCATCCTAATGCGACGTCAGTGAGATGCAACTGCTGCGACGAGTGGCGTCACCTGAGGAACTTGTAATGAACCACCTGTAGTAAACCATATTATGGTCTGGTAGTGCTGCTCCCACCGGCAGATCGAAGCAGCACCTGATGAGTAGTGATCTGTTGGTGGTACGAAACCAGAGGCCGAGGGTCCCATTACACCCGGACCCAGATTCGACCGCGTGGGCATCTGATCCGTCCGCCAACCATTCCATCCTTATCGACTATTTTTTTTCATTCCCCATTTTTACCTCCCCTGTTTGTGTTGTCTTCCCCAGGCCTATGAAATTTTGTTAATACGTAAAGGGCAGGGGCAACGAGCGGCGAAAACCCCGCCCACATCTCTCGAACTGAGCTACAGCAAGCAGAGGCCGCTGCTTAGCTCGTTGAGGAGCCTTGTTCTTCGCCAGATGGTATAGCCCGACCTTCACGGTCACTATGCTACCCTAGGCTCCGTCCCCACGGGCATCTTCGGATGCCCACCAAACCGTCCGTTGCAAACTGATCCGGACTAAACTATCACAGGCACTGGAATCCTTCATTTACTGCCAGTCAGTGCAGAAATCGAGGACCACAAGCAGCGAGCTCGTCAAACAGGGCTCACCTTCCTACACCAGTGACTACACGACTTTCAGTCAACCCCAACGACCCCTGCGAATAGACCCAGTAGGATTCCCCAACAAAACAGCCTTACGCCTGTACCACCGATCACTCTCACTCGTCCAACTAAATTGCAACGGGCTGCAAAATAAAATCACCGAACTCGCCTCATTCATCGACAGACACAGACACAGCATTGAAGTTGGAGCCATCCAGGAGACGAAACTACATCAAAATTCGTCCCTCAACGCTCATGGAGATTACGTCATCATCAGGAAACACGGGTTGACCAACGCTGGAGGAGGGCTTGCCTTCATCATTCACCATTCCGTGCAATACCGGGAAAAGATACACCTTCTGTGCACTTGCCCTGCTTTAGAGAAACGTAGAAGAGACATTTTTGGGTCCTAAATTTTTGTCGATCTGGACAACCTAACAAAGGTTAGTGTCGGTCGACTTCATCGTTTCATTGTTAGCTCTAGCTGATTTAACGAATGAAATAGGCTCAGGTAAGCTGAATCTAAGGGTAACCATAACGGACCCAGCGGTAGTCTATGTGCGCCTTGCTCTTCAAGGCAGCCCATCTAACCTAACCTAAGCGAGAAACTCTAAGGTATAAAATCTCACATTTTTGGATGTACATATTTTTTTATTGCACGGATCATAACAAATAATGTCCTATGCACACCCTTGGGACAGAATCAATCCGTGAGAAAAGAAAGCAGATCTCCATACGTTTCCTACGAGTCTGTAGCCCTGTCAAATAACAGCGAGAATAACGAGAAGAAGAAAATATTGAAAAATTAGCGATTTTCAATTTGTTATATCCGGGTCTTTTTCAACGCGTCGACTTAAAATTTATAACACATCCTAAGACGACCCGCCCTTCATTTGATATTGTTTCGGGCCAGAAAATTCTTAGAATTCTACGAAGACAGGGAAACTTTCTACTTCTGCTGCTGTTGTGGAAGAGAGAGGAATCAAAATTCTACTTGAAGCAGGTATAAAACGAAAACAGCTAAGCCATAAACATTATTTGAAAGAATAGAAACAAGTCGCAGTTAAACAAATTATATTAATGAAAAATTAATAAAAGTGCTCTTAAAAAAGTATTATTTTTACGAAAAAAACTGAAACTATGATGATGCGTACCTCTTGGGATAATAGGTTTACGGAAAAGCTTACTACAAAAGTTATAGCAAATTTAAGTTATTATTATTAATACTTTCAGATACATTGTTTTTCCGAATCACGGGACCGACCTATATAACATCAAAACGAGTCGGAAGCGTATATACCCCAGACCTGTGCAGGCCGAATGCATCATCATGAAGACTCCAAAACTTCAAATAGGCAACGGCCATATACATTAAAAGTGTGTTTCCTATATGGTCGGTTTGAACTTAGCCAATGCAGCTACGCTGAAGGAACCCTTGTAGAGAAGGTAGGATTTATTCTAAGACTAGTAAGCTCTTTTTACTACAACTTTATATGATTTTGAAAATGGGCAAGATCCCATGCCCATTTTCAAATGCAAATAACCCACACTACAAAGTTTTGACCAAATTATCAAGTCGCTAGCAATTCTATCGAAGTAACGATATATTTGAGATAACATTTACAGGAGAGGTAGGCATTTCTTTAATCTGATCATGCCCATTACTCAATTGCCCTAACCCCTTGTGGGGCAGAGTGCGTCAACTGTTCCATGTGGCCCAGTTGACGTTTCGTTGCCATAATCTGGTTTCGGAGAATGCAGTTGCCAGCATACACCTCCTGCACATCCATGGCCACGAACGTCGTCGTGGACGGGATTCGAACCCGAAACGCCGGTAGTCAAACATGAGACTTATGCCTCAACACACTGCGCTACCGGTCGCCCATTGCCTACCAAACATTATACAAACTTTCGGGGCCAAAATTTCAAGTCGAGCTTCATTCTATCGAAAGTTATTGCGTATTTACAGTATGGTTTGTAGGGGAGGTGGGAGTTTTATTTATCGGATCTTGTCCAATTTCTATACCACCTAACCAGATCTTACTATCAACATCTGACCAAATTTTCAACTCGCTAGCTTCATTCTAAGGAAAGTTATCGTAGTTAAAGGAATGAATACACATTTCATTTTTTCATATGTTGGGGAGGTAGGCGTTGCTTTGGTCTGATTATGCCCATATTACTAAAACTAAAGCAGCTTTTCATATGAAGTTTACATGCCAAAAATCAGCTCTCTACGTCAATTGTGAGTTACAGATACAAAACGTGAAAAGTAGGGTAATACGAGGCTCTTTGTAGATGATAGATGGGTCGTGGCCAATAAAAGAGCCACAAGCACTGCGACAATAAGTCTATCGAATATATTGTAAGACAAGTACCGTTAGTTTTTAACCGATCAATATCATTTTTTAAAGGAGAGTATAAAATGATCCGCTTAAGCCATCTGCCTAAGTTAGAGCTTTACACGTTTATTCAATCGGAAGTTATAGATACACTTATTTAGGGGAGGGGAGTAGGGGAGGTAGACGTTTCCTTAGCTGGATCATGCTTATTTTCAACACCAACCAACTAACTAGAGGATACTACAAGAATTTGACCAAAATTTCAAGCCTCTAGCTTTATTCTATCGGAAGTTATCGTGAAAACGGACAGACACACAGACATGGCCAAATCGAATTAGCAGGTGACGCTGATCATTTATATATACCTATATATATATTTATATATATACATACCTACGGAGTCTCCTTTAAGGTGTAACATATTTTCGTCGTAACAAATACAATGTACCCTATAATTTATAAAGTCTAGGGTCTGAAAATAAAACTACTGAACCTTTTTCAAGATTATTATGTCTCTATTCCCTGGACTATACAGGAAACTACGAAACATGCACCCTTCAGTATTAAACTGAATTTATGTGATATAAGCGTTCAACACGGTCATTATTATCAGACCTCCTACTTGGCCAAATATCAGCATACACTGTCGAACTCGAGCTCGAACTCAAACACAAACCTGGTACAAATGTCCTCTGAATAGCTCAAGACACGCACTTCACCTGAAGAAAACCGGTCCACCTATACCACGTTCGAGTTCGAGCTCGAGTTCGAGTTCGACAGTGTATGGTGACACTAATGTAAGGTTTTGATGGTACCGATGTTATAACCAAAGCAACAGTACTCCGTACTATCCACAGGAAGACAATGGAATGTAAGAATCAATTAAATGTTGGAGTAAGTCATCATCTAACTCAACAAAATCCTTTAAGAAATACATTACTCTTGGGATTCTCTTTTAGTAACCAACACAGTTTAGAGAAATCAAATCATCTACAGCTCTTCTTATTTGCAACAAGGACTATTACCTGACCAAATCCAAAATACGGAGCGCAGCCACACAAGCTTTATTTAGGAATTAATATCATCTTCCGCGACCAACCAGCACCAAAAACATCGCTTCTTGCAGACTGTAAACAAACAAACAGCTGATTCAGTTGATTTGTTTGTTTATATGAAAAGTGACGGCCAACAGCTGTTAAGTTTTCATGGCATTGGAAAATGCATGGATACAGAGTTATTTTATAACGACCACTTCCACCAAATGCATTCGAGAGAATCGGGCTTTTAAATAAAGTGATCAAATTGCCTGCGTTCACATTTTGGAGCGCTTCGGTTATTCAGCGATTGAAATGCATGTAAACGGAAAAATGCATTTACATGCATTTCAATTGCTGAATAACCGAAGCGCTCCAAAATGTGAACGCAGGCAATGAAAAGGAAAAATAACGGTTGATTTGACCCTAAAGGCTGGTACTAACCTTTTCATGCGAAAATGTAGCACTTATCTCTCCCACGAAGAAATGACATGTATACTTGCACACAGCAGATATCTGCGGCGCTCTACACGACACTTGAACTTCCCTTTCTACTCAAAAGACCGGTTTTCAAGCGAAATGTAATTGTTTTCGCGTGAAAATTGTGACGTGGAAACTTTTTTCTTCGAATGAAACATGTTAGTACTAAGAGATCGAAAATTTTCCGTGCGGACGAAAGTTTTGATAGTTTTTGTGTGAGATTTCGCAAGAAAATTAGCCCTTAAGACCGGCCATAGACGGTGCGATCCATCGTCAGATCGATCTAACGATGGATCGCCACAGAATATCTGACGATCGAAATTATATGGAACTGTCAAAAAAATCGTCAACGATAGTCACATGCACTGTGCGAGTGCGATCGATCTGACGATCGCAATATCGTCAGATCGATCTGACGACGGATTGCATCGTATATGGGGGCTATTAGTACCATGGTTTGTGTTAATTGAGTATCACATGTTTATCATGCGATCAATATGGCACCATGAAATAAGCCATTTGGAAACAAGGCATTAATAGATAATTTCGATTGAAATCGAAAGTAGGCATGCATAGATTCTTTCGGTTTTACACTCAATGCTTAATTTCGTTTAAAACGAAGGTGAGTATGTACATGGCTATTTTCGCTTTCCTTCGCATACTTTATTTCGGTTTGAAATTGTGCATAGTCTAAAAAATGCAGGAACGTGTACAAAGAGTGAAACGGGCGACCTAGGGCTACATGCGGGGGTTCGCAACGCCCTAGGAGCTAGAGCACTAAATAGGAAGGTACACTCGACGCCATTTTGTTGACGACGAATTAGAGTGGCAGACATGTACACATGACAGTTCCCAGCTGTCAACATTAGTGCTGTCTGCTGTAGTCGATCTCCATTCGATGTCAACAAAATGGCCGCGCGAGCGTACTCTCCTTTTTAGAGCCTTATATTACGTTTACACTACCCCCAGATTACTTCATCTGCTGCTTAATCTGGATGTGGTGAGTTCAAAATTGTATGTATTTGACAGTCGCAGATTAAATCAGCCGGCGCAGATGAAGTAATCTGGGGATAGTGTAAACGTAATTTTAGGAGCGGAGCTAGCCCAGCTCGTTCCAAACCGAAATTATCCATGCGCACTTGTGCGATACTGCACTGCACATACTGTTGTGAATTAACAGTCGCTTGTGTGGGCTTCGCTCGCTACTCTCGCTCCGCACTTAAGGGATCACAACCCTCAGTATCGTACAAACATGAACGCTCGCTTCGTTCGCTCTGGGTACAACAGTCCCTTGTGTGGGCTTGGGATATTTTTAGTTTCCGGGGCCCGGGGTGAAAAAATCGTTTTTCATTCGAATTTTTTGTCACTTATCACTCGCGTGACCCTAAGACTCAAATTTGCAAAAAAAAGTGACAAAAATTCGAGCGAAAAGTGATTTCCCCAGCCGGGGCCCCGGAAACTAAAAGGTTGCCCAAAACACGTTCCCATCGCGAATGGGAAAATGTTCTTGTTTTCTAAAACAGATCAAAGGAAAACACATTTGTTCTTGTTTTTTGTCTGGTTGGTTGAAACACGCACTTTGGTTTTCTGCGACAGCATCCAAGTACACAATCAGTTGTCATTTTAAAGGTTCAAGATATATAATTTTTTTTTTTTTTTTTTTAATTGAGAATTGACCCAATATTTCCGTTTTTTCTGTCTTAGATGTCATTTATTAAAAAGAAAGCCACAGCTTATTATTAAATTCTCGTCGTCTGACATTTTTTGGGACACATGTTGAACAAGATAAACAGAACTAGAGACAAAACCAGTCTGTTTAATTGGAACAGTCTGTTTACATAAAACAGAACTGTCAAAAAACAAAACTTATTTCTGTTTTTGAAGACAAAACTGTTTTTCAAAACTTTCTCTTTGGTGGAAACCCGGCATTAGAATGAAGATAAAAACAAACAAGTTTGTTTGATATAAATTTAATAGAAACGAACTGTAGTCCGACATAAAAACAAAACTCAACCATTGCTAGGGTTAGAACCTTTCTGAGTCAAAGTATTATCTTCATACGTCTCCAATACATCAGCCAAATGTTCATTATCACGTGGTTTCTTAAATTGCCTTTTCTTGTTTTGTGCTTTCTTCCGTTTCGGAATGGCGGCTCGTTTCGGTCCATTGTCCTGCATCGATCGGATACCCTGCTTTTCCAAATATTCATCGATTTTCGCGTCATCCATAGCGTCAACAGTAACTGATCGCCAAAGCTTTTGGAACTCTTCATCGACCTAAATAAGATAAAGCGAAATTTAAACAATTAAAAATATGTTTGGAGCTTTCATACACTAAATATGGATGCACTTTTACACTTACCACAAAATTTGCCGTGCGATCATTGTAAAAAAGAATCTTTTTCTTATCAATCGGCCTGATTATGTAGAGAATTTCAGAGGCACGATTTTTTAGCACTTTCTCACAATGTGGTAGAGATTCTTGTACATCGTCCAAAAGGATGCCACCCAATCCCTTCAAGTCGTGTTGTTTTAGCAAGCGCAATAAGCTTTTACCGTCCTTGATTTTGTACACAGGCTTAAAGCAAAATCGATTGTCGGGAGAAACTTCAATTTTCGGGTTATTTGTAAGCGCTTCCGTTTGTAACCACTGTAATGAGCAAATTTAACTTGGATTTGTAGAATTGTAATTGAGAGTTTGGTGCTAATCGAATAATCTTAAATGTATTGGCTCAAAAAAGGGATTTTACTCAATTCCCTCGTTTAAGATAACATCAAGGAAAAGACAAGTTAGGCGCAGTTTACCTGTGCCGAAAATTTCGTGACTAATTAGGCAACATCTATGCGCATCGGGAGAAAATGCTCCAAGGCGTTGCCATCTTCGTTGGTTAAGCCACAAAACTTGTCTCGCGAGACTCTTCTATGATGAATTTGTTCCTTGGAAGGTGGTTTTACGAGAGTTCAGTAGCTCGTCCTCTGCTTATGAATGCAGTCTAGTCTGTTTCAGATCGCGCAACCTTTGTGTGCGAAGTAGCCACAAGGCTCTCCCAGAGTCCACTGTGGACATGCTATCAACGCTTTTTTAAGCGATTCATTTTCGTTTACTCATAATTCGAATTAACTTGCACCAGCAACTAATTTAAAGAAATTACTGCTTTGAAAAATTACTCACATTTTTTACAGAACTCCCAATATCCAGTTGATTAGTTTCGTCCAGAATGTCCTCAAGCGTCAGAGGATGATCCTCTCCTTCCTGATGTCTGGTTTTCATGTGCTTGACAATTTTAGCCAGCACACCGAAACGATACTGAGAACTCCCCGACATAGTTTTATATCTAAAAAATATTAACACTTTATGACGGCGCCTGGCTCAATTCCCCACGTACTTACGTGCTAGCATCCAATTTCGGTGCAGTTGGCGGTCGCATTTTCTTTCGGGGATCTTCTTTGGGCGGTGGAGGTGCTTCAGGGCGAATTTTCTTTTCGATGCTGAAAAATATCCCAAGGGTCACATTTGCAACAAAGGAAAAGGAGTAGAATATAAAACTTACGTCGGGGTGGCCATTGCCCTTTTTTTAAAGGCCTCCCGTTCCCGAAGCAGCGCTGGATCCATTTTGAGGTACCTTTAGATCGCCTCTAACAAAACAAAACTTATTGGAATAAACGAAGCAGCCACGAGCAACAAATCGCAGAGCGTCCTCAACAACAAACTACCGTCATTCGTCGACGTCAGCTGATTGTCAAACATAACATACCATAACACGCTTTAGTAATAGACGCTTACATAAAATTGTAGTAGAAGTAGTGCGGCCATTTCTGAGTTTCACGCAATTCACTTCCCATAAAATTTTAAACAGATGGAAAACGTTTCCGCTTCCTAAATTCAAAAACTAAACAAATAAGATGCAGTAACATTAAGCCAATTTGGGGGCTTTTTAATAACAATTAGGTAAAGATCTGGAAATAATTTTAATCTCTTCTATAGATACTGAATATATGGAAACTGAGTTTGCACCTATGAAGAGAGAGAAAGAAGGAAGGGAAATTTGCCGAGAGAATTGAAGTAATTTTGGAATAAGGCGAAGTGCGAAAGGAATGCCTGGAATGTACCATTGACGTCGTTGAACTTATGTACAATTTTATTGGGGGCTTGGCGCGAAATTTGAAATTGATAGTTTTGCAAACACATTAATTGTGATTATTGATATGAAAAAATTGTGTAATGTGTTTATCAATCCAATTTAATTACAACGACAAGCAGAAAATATGTATGTAATACACTGAGAAAATAGAAAATAAGGAAGAGAGAGTTGAAGCAATTTTACTCAAGTGACCCATTAGTATTTATAGGGGGGAAGTATAAAGGGAACGGGATGCTTTCTGCAATTGGCGTCGTTGAAATGTTGAAAAATTATATTGGGGGCAGCATATAAAATTGATTTAGAAAATTTATAAACAACAAATACCAAATGCGTTCAATACTTAAATTTAGAGCTGACGATAAGTATGTTGGGCATGCACTTAATTATTTACCGTTTCCCACATGTTTTTACCACCCGTTAATATTAAAGTGAATAACTGAACTCTTGTTTCACATCGTCTTATAAAAAATACCAACCGATGAATCATCGGGGAGCTTACAGTAGGTTCGCAAAATAAGTGAAATTGTGAACTAGGCTACGATTTACGACGCTTTTACGATTTGCAACAGCGAACGTGAATTCCCCCATAATTTTCATGGATATTTTCCAAGAAAATATTTCTTCATTTTCACGTTCATGGTGAAGTTTGCAGCGCGTTTTATGGTGGACGTACACAGCATCATTTTAGCAAAGATTCAATCCGTTTGACATAAAATACGCGAACGCGGCACGCGAGCGCGAACAACATGCGCTCAACCTTAATGGAATCTCTGCCGTATGTAAAATTCTTTCTTTCTTAAGGTCGCCACACATGAACACACACAACCACGACCCAACTTCCACCGAACCATCAATCTCATAGAACGGTATGGAAAAAGAACGAATTTTTTTTTCAGCACGTTCTATGAAATTGATGGTTCGATGTAAGTTCGGTCGTGGTTGTGCTCGTTCTTGTGTCGCCACCTTTAGCCATTGCGCATTCAAAATTCAATTTTTCGGAAACATTTAAAAAGAAAACAACAAAAAATTGTCTCCCCTTTTTCCTACGCCTATGGACGGCCAAACCGGTTTTCGATATTCATTTGACAGGTTGGATCACAATGTTTACATGTTCAGAATTTCGCTGGTTTTATTGAAATTCTGAATGAAACTGATAGCGGGCCATATACACTGCATCCTAATGCGCATACGCAACCTTATTTTCTTACCTAAAAAATGAAATTCCTTTGAATTTTCGCGTGTACACGCTTTTCCAATCACTCACAAAGCACTTCATTTAAATTGGTAAAGACACTTCACTGTCTTATGTGATGAGTGAAACTAGTTCTTATCGATTGTTTTATTGTCACTATCATTCACAACTATTGTTTTTATTCACTTTAAAATGATTTTTATACACAATCGTTCGTTTCGCGCGGCGACCATATGTTCAAGGCCATTGTGAGTTTGACACGTTGGCCCAAGTGATATTGGAAGTGATTGGAATATGTGGACCGGGCGGGTGTTCCAGGGTAGAGGGCGTGTGCCTCTCTGTTTAATTTCCACTGGATGGAATGAGGTGGAATTGCTTCAGAGAATTTAGTGTACATAGATTGGGATTATCCTTCCTTCTTTCTCTCTCTTCTCAGGTTTGCACGGTCGTAGAAGGTGAGCTTAACTTTTGGTGGGCGAAAATCTGAGAAATTTGAGCCCTTTTTTTAATATTATTCTTATAACTCATAAACGGTGCCTCGGATAAAAAAAAACTTACATGAGTAAATTACAGACTGTTGAATTCTGCGTCTCATGCACTGCCCAAAGTTGAAATTCGGTTCAGTAGCGTAGTCAAAACCGGTAGTTAAAAAACGGCAATTTTCGAGGCTTCGAAGAAAAAACACACTTTATTCATTATTATTGGCCACGTTTATGACGTGGAACTAAAAGGCGATTTAACTAAATCGTTTTAGTGCTAGTACTTGTTCGTGGTGTGTTTATACCGACCATACGAAGACGTACTAAACATGAAAGATGTCAGCTGTTGGTTTGTGACTGCGGTGACATTGGTTAAGAAAATGTCAAGGGGCAGTAGCCTCCTAATAAAAACGCGTTTCTACCACTACAATAAAAGGATGAAACGAATGTTTCAGGAAAGGATGAGGTATTTATATAACAAATAAAATATAAATATAACAACAACTCCACCTAGTCCAATTTTTCAGTCCAGTTCTGCATAGCAAGTGGAGCTAAAATTGGTACCGAAACTAGCTAGTGCGACATGTTTAAGTCGTCGTGAGTAAGCTTGAATTAGTTAATCCTCGAAGATAGTTCCGCGGCATAAACAAGGCCATTTTCAAGCTCACAGATCTTTGCAACGGATGCTCCAAATGGAAATGCTTGCTTGCAAAAGTTAAGGGTGATTTGGTTGTAAGTCTAACGTGGCCAATATTTTTCAATTCGGGCCATTTTTAAGAGTAATGAGCAAAAATTAAAAAATGCCTGCTCATCGATTTATGCCCTAAAAGCTGTATCTCAGTAAGTATAACAGCTAGAGGTTTTATTTTAGTCTCAAATTGTAGAAAAATTACTCTAGTTTAATAAAGCTTTGCAAGGTTTCTTGTAAGATTAATTTAGGAGATACAAAAAAGAAACAGGGCAAGCCAAACAATTAGGCATATTTTCAACATGGTGGCTGGGTCCGTGGTGGTGGGGAGAAATAAGAAAACTCGAATTTTTAAACAATGTACCAACTCAAACTATATACCATAAATCGAAACTACCCTAATTAAAGCAACCAGTGCTATAACAATGCCTGCGTTCACGTCCCGCAACGTTGTAATTGCGGTAAGGATTTTCCCTCCACCCAACCTTAAACTCTTCACCCCAAACCATAGATATATATTAAACATATATGAAATAGGCACAAAGTGGGGGTAAAAATTTGAATATCGAGTTATGGCTGACGTATCCGCACCTGCGCAGTGAAACGCGCACAACACGTATTAATATTTGGCCCAGGGGCCCGAGGAGCGAGGGGCCAAATCCTTCGCAAATGTCAAAATTGTGGCTAAGTGGCCGATGGCGTAACGACATTTACCGAACGTATGCGCGGCTTGGTTCTAAAATTACCTGAAGCACAGAGTGGGGATAGTACTATTACCGGATCTGTTCTATTTAAATCTATGCCCCAAACACTTGTTTTGCAGTTGTCATGTATTAAACAGCTGATAGCCGATTCGCTATTAAATTTCAAACAAAGCTTCAATTAAATTCGCGACGGTTTCAGGAAAAATGAACAACACTGCAAAATCGCCACAAATTGGTGTTGCTCCGGTGTAAATAAGCACACAAGACGCCATTTAAAAATCAAGAAACCGAAAAGAAAATCCAATCCACACCATTTTTTTTTCTTCCTTCTCCTTTGAACACACGTGCATAAACCCTGATATAAGCTCAGTGATCTGAGCCGCACAGGCGATGCGTATATGTGTTCGGGTTGGCTGAATCCTATAAGGCTGCGCGCATGTTGGCTCACGTTCGCGTGTCGCGTTCACGTGTTTGCTGTCAAACGGTTTGGGTCTATGGTTTGCAACCAAAGATGCGAATCTGTCAAATTGACAAATGCTCGGTTGTTGTCGTATCACCAAATTGAGTTCATTATTGTGCTTTAAAACGGATAATTAGGTAAGAATTGAGTGGCGAAACAAACGACTGGAGAGTAGTAGGATGTGCATAAGCACATATTTCATACTAAATTATTTGCGTTAACGCACAATAATGAATCCAATTTGGTGATACGACAACAGCCGTGCATTTGCCAAATTGACAGATTCGTGTCTTTGGTTGAAAACCATAGACTCACACCGTTTGACATAAAACACGTGAACGCGACACACGAACGTGTGCCAACTTGCGCGCAGCCTAAGGATTGTATAGCCATCTTGTAACGCGAAACTATGGTTTTCGTAGTAACTCCCGATTTAGTGTAATGACTTCGAGGCGGATAATGAACGAACGCGAAACCGGTAGTATATTGATGAAGAGATAGATCAGCGTGAAAAAAAAACTCAACACTTACTATAAAATATTTTACTGTTCTCAGAGATTCATCCAAGATTCCAAGTGATCGACTGATTCCATCTTATTTCAGAATAGAAAATAAATTAATCTTTATTACTTTATTATCTTATGACTAGTGTTTAAGAGGTCTTTGACCAAAAAAAAGAAGAAAAAAACAAGCTAGACTTCGGCTAGCTTGCCGAAGGTATGATACCCTTTACGCTTCGTGTGAAGGGTATCATACCTTCGTTATGACCTATGGTGCATTTGGCACTTTGAAATTAATAGTAAAACTTGTTCCGATTTCACTGTTCCTATGAGAGGTGTATGAGATAGTGGGCCGATTTCATCCAAATTTTGGCAGTCAATATAACTGAATACGAATAATATTGAATTTCGTAAAGATACCTTCAGAAATAAAAAAGTTTTTCTCACAAAGACGAATTTTTGGACCGGTCATTCCTATGGCAGCTATATGACGTAGTTATCCGATTTCATTGGTTCCACCATATTTATAGCGTGCAATAGAAAGAAGGCTTTGTGCAAAATTTGAGAAAGATATCTTTAGAAATAAAGAAGTTTTTCTCACAAAGACGAATTTTTGGACAAGTCGTTCCTATGGCAGCTATATGACGTAGTAGCCCGATTCCGTTGGTTCCGACATATATACAGCGTGCAATAGAAAGAAGGACTCGTACAAAATTTCAGCTCGATAGCTTCAAAACTGAGGGACTAGTTTGCATAGAAACAGACGGACAGACGGAAAAAGCTTAATCGACCCGTCTCGTCATACTGACCAAGAATATATTTTATATAGTTTACATGGTCGGAGATGCTTCCTTCTGTGCGTTGCAAACTTCATGACAAAGTTAATATACCCTATCACATCCGTGAAGGGTATAATGACTACTTCTTCGTCAGAAAGAGATATTTCTTTTTTCGATCTCATATGCTAATATTACCCATCCCTCCGGCCTATTTCCTTTAGGGAATCAGCAAAACCATTATTAATTCTATTTAGGATCGGAAACTTAGCTCTCATACTGTAATATCTAGGGCATTTCATTTTTATATGGTAGTTATTTTCAGGCAAATTACAGTGAGTGCAATCCGGAGACGGGATCTTATTAATTTTATTTAAAAAAGCTTTGTTGTAACTGTGATTGATAATCAGGCGATTAGCTATTTTAATGATTTTAGGTTTTGTATGTTTGAATTTAATCTTTTTATACCAGCTTTCAGTATCTACTTTACTAATGATTTTGTGAAAGAACCGCCCTTTTTCTCTAGATGTGAGATCGAAATTCTCTTGCCATCTCCTAAAAATCCGTTCTTTAATTATATTCAAGGCTTGATTTAGTGAGAATTATGGGAT
Organism: Chloromyia formosa; assembly: GCA_964017055.1. Taxonomy (NCBI): domain Eukaryota; kingdom Metazoa; phylum Arthropoda; class Insecta; order Diptera; family Stratiomyidae; genus Chloromyia; species Chloromyia formosa. The sequence continues at coordinate 42,778,298 of OZ024814.1, read as the reverse complement.
GAATGGAGTTCCATCTAATTTGGCTTCGTTCGCCAACCTATCCACTCGTTTATTAAACGTCAGACCCCTATGGGACGGGATCCACATTAAAATCAGTCTATTTATATTAGATGAATGGACCGTTTCTTTGATGAGTTGTGCAGTTGGAGAATCACACTCTTTTTTATTAAGGATATCACAGGCCACATTACTATCTGTGAAGATAGATACGTATGGAAGGTTCCTGTTAGCAGCATGTTGTACTGCTTTAAGTATAGCTACTAATTCAGCTTCTACTACTGAAGTATCAGCAGGTAAGCTGAACTTACCCAAGGCTTCATCAGACTTATTAATAAACGCCGCCCCACAGAGGTTGTGTCTTTGAATGCATCGGTAAAAATTGAGGTTTCATTTGGTTCCAGAACGAGTCCTAGCAAGGATCCCAGGTTGTCATGTAGTAAATCCTCATCTCTTACAATATTAATTTTTTTATCTTTATTAAAGATGAGCATTTTGTCCGCAGGAGTGTTACTTTTAAGATGTGGAAGGTTTTTAAGAACGTCACCAAATAGCCTCCAGCACTCCCCATAACTAGACTCAATATTTGCAAGGATCGTATTCTCAATCCATAATTCCACGAACTCTGAGTCGAATGTAATTCTTTTTGCCATTTCTTTGGCCGTGAGCCATAACCCTCTAAGAGTCGGCGGAAGTTCATTGGCCAACACGTAAAGTGCATTTATCGGGGTGGGTGGGGTGGCCCCTAGATATTTCCTTAAATCATCGATCAAAAGAAGAAAGTGGCGATGGATAGGTCACACCCTCCGTAAAGGGCCGAACATCATTGCTCAACAGGCCCTCGATTGGAACCCACAAGGAGTCAACGCAAGACGCCGCGCCGTGTTGGACGACCGAAAAACATGTGGAGAAGGTCATTTGAGAGCGGGGCAAATCGTGGAGAGAGGCGTGGTTAATGTCCTATGCCCCACAAGGGGTTAATAGGAACCAGAGAGAGTTGACACTCATCGCCAAATTTTCTCTGGAAGTATCGCCTACATTAACCATTCTTTCCCAATGGGAGTGACTCCAAATTTATCTTTCAAGGGCAAACGCATTTGTATCGCGGAAGATAGAAATTGTTTGCTGGGTTGCTATTACAACAACAACAAAAATATTACGTTTACACTATCCGCAGATTACTTCATCTGCGGCGGCTGATTAATATTACGTTTACACCATCCGCAGATTACTTCATCTGCGCCAGCTGAGATAATCTGCGACTGTCAAGTACATACAATTTTGAACTCACCACACCCAGATTAAGCAGCAGATGAAGTAATCTGGGGATAGTGTAAACGTAATATTACATTACGTTTACACTATCCCCAGATTACTTCATCTGCGCCAGCTGAGATAATCTGCGAATGTCAAATACATACAATTTTGAACTCACCACACCCAGATTACGCTGCAGATGAAGTAATCTGGGGATAGTGTAAACGTAATATTAATCTGGAACTGTCAAATACATACAATTTTAATTTCACCACACCCAGATTAAGCAGCAGATGAAGTAATCTGGGATAGTGTTAAATTACGTTTACACTATCCGCAGATTACTTCATCTGCGCCGGCTAAGATAATCTGCGACTGTCAAATACATCCAATTTTGAACTCACCACACCCAGATTACGCTGCAGATGAAGTAATCTGGGGATAGTGTAAACGTAATATAAACGTAATTTAAGGGGTAATGCTGCCCAGCAAACAATTTCGTTTCACTTGGAAAATAAATTGCTCGGATGATAAGATGACGGTTCTCCCATATGATAAATTTATCGCTTTTTAAATAATTAGCGGACAGCCCTAATACCTTTGACACCAGATGCACGCGAATTATCATTCCCATTCGAATGATAATTCGATTTCATGTGCGAAATTTTTCCTGGTTGATTTCCGTTCAATGGGGGGTAAGGGGTATTAGCGTATTTGACAGTTCTTAGTTGACGTATTGCATGTGACTGTGAGATGGTGTGGATTTTCGTTTTCGGGTTCTTGATTTGTACATGGCGTCTTATGTGCTTATTTACACCGAAGCAACACAAATTTGTGGCGATTTTGCAATGCTTTTCATTTTTCCTGAAACCGTCGCGAATTTAATTGAAGTTTTGTTTGAAACTCAATAGCGAATCGGCTGTCAGCTGTTTAATACATGACAACTACAAAACAAGTCGTTCGGGTAAAGAGTTTGGTTGAGTGGAGGGAAAATCCTTACCGCAATTACAACGTTGCAAATGTGAACGCAGGCATTGAGTAGGGATAATATTCACCCGTTAATATGCAATAGAAATAATATCCACTCGTTGCTAAGCGATATGTTCGTTGAGAAATTTTTGTGATGGAGAAATGACATTTTTCACAGCATGTTGCGCCCATCAAAAACTCAGTGCCAGTGGCTAAGTTCATATCACACAACAGTTGGCATACTGTTGCCAATTTGTTTTATGAACTCTCTCCACTGAGTTTTTGATGGACGCAACATGCTATGAAAAATGTCATTTCTCCATCACAAAAATTTCTCCGCTGGCTCGGACCAGCATATGATGACAATCCTGAAATGACACTCGCGCTGTCATATTCATACGATTTTTCGACTGTAGTCAGTTTTGAACTGGAAATTTGACAATTGATGGATGTCTAGATGCGGGTGCAGTTCAGAACACAACAACGTGTTGCAATGCTGCTTCGATACTGTTGCCACAGCATGTTGCGATTCCGCTGTGTGCTATGAACTTAGCCATTATTTATTCAAAAAAATCAGTGCTAAGTCGATTTCGTATTGACAGTAGGAATGACGTTCACATTAAAGTGTGTATGTTTAATTCGTTATTGCCAGTAATTCATAATTCACCGAGTGATCCTTCGGTTGCTGTATCTGCCCAAGGTATTAGGCAAAAGAATCGCGATATGAATACAATTCGCGGATACAATTGCGAATAAATCGCTAAGATGATATTTGCGCCAATTTATCCTCCTACTTGCAAGGTCATGATATCAATTTCGCGATCTCACCTTCTAAGCTAGAGGTCGGCAAACTCCGGGCCGCGAACCAAATCCAGCCGCTTGTGACTTTTATTCGGCCCACGCGTAAATAATATTTTTCACAAGAACCAATTAGGAAAGATTCAGATTTATAAATATTTAAAAATTATAACAAATTAATTTTTTAAATATTTATAAATATTTTTAAACTCGAATCTTTCTTAATTGGTTCTTTTCACAAACAATATTTACTTGCGAGCCGGACAAAAGTCACAGGCGGGCTGGAATTGGCCCGCGGGCCGGAGCTTGCTGATGTTGTTTGCAATATAATTTGTTTGAATTGAATTTAAATCAATGCCAAATTGCCAAGTACCTAATCAGCAGTAGAAATCTCTTTTGGAGAACAAGGGTATATAGGGCCTTTCCTCACTTGTTGGTATGGCAGCGTTGCGGGACAGTACGCTTTGTATACTGAAACGATTCCGAACTGCTTTCATTTACGCACCAGGCGGTATATTTTCGGCATTCGTTGTTCAGTATCACTCACGTCCTCGCCATTTCTTTTATTTTTAAAATTTTTTGCGCGACGTTATCTTTGTCAATACCGAGCGGCCATTGGATGTTCATCCCGCGACGCGGTAAAACGAAACGATCCCTCCCCGCATCCGCAAATACCGAGCCAATCAGGAAACACTCATTGAAATAAAAGTGCTTTCGGTACCGCGTATACCGATCCCTGACCGCTACCGTACCGACATGTGACTGAGGAAACGGCCTTAGAGGTCTTTCAATGTCAACTAAATCACTCAGTATTGGGTTCCAGCCAGTGATACATGTTACTAGTAATTAAATGACTATAAGCTCGTATTGTTTTCATCAGAGTTTCCTTCTTTAGGGCCTTTCCCCACTTGTCGGTACGGCTGCGGCACGGAACAGTACGCTCTGTATGCCGAAATGATTCGCCATTTTTGCCATGTTTCAAATTTTTTGCGCAAAATTATCTCTGTCAATACCGAGCGGTTCCTGGATGTTCATCCCGAGGCGCGGTAAAACGAAACGATCCCTCTCCGCATCCGCAAACACCGAGCCAATCAGGAAACACGCATTGAAATAAAAGCGTTCGGCAAGCTTTGGGTAACACGTATATAACGAGTACTTTTGGGAGACCGGGGAGGAAAATAAAGTGGTTCGTGACTCCAGAATGTTATTTTACAATACAATATACAGTAGAACTTCGACTAACCGAACCAAGAGGGCGGCGCAGCATCATTTCGAATAACGAAATTTTTCATAAGTATTTCGGTAGGCCAGGGTGGAAAATAAGGGGGCTCACGACTCCAAAATGATACCACTTGCAATAAAACCCCGATTAAGCCAACCAAAGAGGGCAGCGTAATTTCACTAAACGAAATTTTTCATAAGTACTTTCAAGACACGAGTATATTTGGAAAGCCGAGGATGAAAGTAGGATGGTTATCGACTGTGTAATGTTTTTACATATAGTAAAATCCAATTTAAGTTCGTCCAACCCGAACTAGAACACTAACATGGTCAATTTTCTTCAGATTTGTGTGTAGTGTCTGTGTGTATTTTCAGTCATTCGAAGGACACTTGTACCATGTTCGTGGTCGAGTTCGTGTGGCCAGGCTAACCAGACCAAAGAAGCCGGCGTTATCTCGGTTACGGAAAATCCGTGGGTGCTATTTATCGATTTATTTATTTATACAGTATTAAAATGGAATAAACATACAGTGTTCGTTTTTTGCGGCTAAACGGCTTGATCAATTTCAATGAAAATTTCATAAACATATCCGTTATGATCCAGAATAGGATCTAGCGTTTTTAATTTTTCGATTTGCCCGCAGCCACCAATCCCGTCTACCACCACATGGGTGTGAATGAGCGTCATAAAAGTAATCTTCAAAACGACCGAGATTAGTGTCAAAACATTGGTTTCCGGCGTCGCTTAGATAACTGGTGGCACTCCCAAAACTCACAACCCCTCTCCTTCCCCCCACTCCGGCTGCTAAGTGGCCGCAAATAAAATGTCCCAACAAACCAAGGGTTGAATCGAATCAATAGTATTCGGGTCGCTAAGATGTATAGTGACACTCCCAAAAACCCACCTCCCTGAGGGCAGAAACAGCAGAAAATCGTCAACGGCGTGTTGGAAGCGTTCGGTGCAGAGTTACTGAAACACCGCTTATATACGAGACGTGCAACCGAGGGGCAAAAATAAGAATGACTGCTGCGAGAAACGCTGAGTCAATTCCGAGACAAAATCAACGGAGAGATTCCAATATGGAGCCGCCAGAAGCGTTTTCAAAATATTTTGGACGAGATCTCCTGTCAAAACATTTCCTCAAAATTTCAGGAAGTACAAAGTTTCCTTCCAAATAACATGTTTCGGAGCAAAAAGAGTTGTTAACGAGGGTAGATTTACGACAACGTTCAAAGCACAGGGTCATATATATATACGTATATATATATATAGTGAGCTCACTTCACTTCTTCCACTCAAGTTCTTGCAAATTTATTTCATGGGCAACGAAGAACACAGCAAAAGGATCAGCGTTTGCAAAACGTTACCGGTGCAAATTATAAATTGTGAATGATTACCAAAGACATTAATAAGCGGAACATGCATTAATATGCCTATTCGCAACCGGAGCGACCGGTAGCGCAGTATGTTGAGGCATCAGTCTCATGTTTGACTACCGGCGTTTCGGGTTCGAATCCCGTCCACGACGACGTTCGTGGCCATGGATGTGCAGGAGGTGCATGCTGGTAACTGCATTCTCCGAAACCATTTTATGCCAACGAAACGTCAACTGGGTCACATGGAACAGTTGACGCGCTATGCCCCACAAGGGGTTAGGGCAATTGAGTACATGCAAAGCCGATATGATGCGAAATGAACCCGGAGGTGAATGAGGGTGCAAAAAAAAGTCGAAAATTACCGAGATTAGTGCCAAACCAACGGTTTTCGGTGCCACTGGGACGAGCATCCCTCCCCCGGGGTGAATGACCCTGAACAAATGTCTAAAACGACCAAAATTAGTGTGAATGCTGTGAGAAACCCAGAGGTGAATGAGAGTGCAAAAGAAAGTCAAAAATTACCGAGATTAGTGCCAAACCAATGGTTCTCGGTGTCGCTGGGACGAGCCCCCCTCTCCCGGGGTGAATGACCCTGAACAAATGTCTAAAATGACTAAAATTAATGTGAATGCTGTAAGCCAAGCAAAGCAAAGCTTCGCTCGCTTTTTCAGCTAGTAAAATAATAAAAACGTTTACTTTGACAAATGAATTGATCACCGTTTTTAACAAAAAAATTGTAACTCTTCTCCAGGACAGCGGTAATCGAAACATCTAAGAATTGACAACACCCACATTGGCTAAATCGATTTGATGCGATTAGTGAGATACCTATTAAGTACCCTGGACCTTGGAGATCATTTCTCCTTCTGCGTGAATGTGTGAACACTGTTGTAATCAATATTGTTCCAGCGAAAGATTTACAAGCATTTTTGGTGGCTCTTAACAAATTCATCGCCGTTACCAATGCTATTTTGAAAAATGTCGCTAGGGTATCTCTTCTTTTTCACCAAATAACTAAACAGTTTTCGTCAGATTCCAATTGGCAATGGGTTAACTACTCTAATAAACATCTCGAGTTTGCTATCTGACCCTTCCCAGAAAAAGTTTGTCGACTCCCGTGACTCTCGCGATAAGATGGCGATATCCCCGGGGATAATTTTATCTTCCAAGGCGAATCGTATTCTTATCGCGGAAGATACGAGTAGAAATTGTTTGCTGGGCAGTTGTCATTTGAACAGCTGTTTGAAATGTTGTCGTCCCTATTCCTCTAAAGGCGACCTTCCTTTGAATTATTTGTGTCTGTATTGAGAAGGTTTCTTTGTGTGTGTTAGATTTTATGGAGTCCCACTTCTTATTAACATAATCCATATTCTTTGATTTAGATTTGGCCACCTAAAAGACATAAATTCTAATTGGCTCCTTTCCTGGCTCCGGCTGATTTCAGTGTTAAATGGGTTACAGGCTGTTGAGGCTAGAGGTGGTATTACAACGAACCCACTTGTGGTATTTGTGTGTTTTGAATTTCAAGACATTCTCTTCAACCTAGCATAAGCTAACTTAAGTAGCGGAGTATTTGATTTAAGACCATCTTTTAGAACCATTATCGGTTTTTCTGGAAATCGAGCTGGGCTGATATCGTTGATGAATACCTTACAACAGGGTTTCGCTCTGGTAACTAGAAGATATAAGTCATTGAACAGAACAAATGCAATCGAGAGAATAAATAACAGAAGTGGGAATAGGCTGACAGAAAAATTGAATTACATTATGATAATGCGATTGAATGTGGTCAGATCTACTTCAATTACTAAAACGTTTTAAATAAATGCCTTTTTTAGTATTTGCTTCTAGTATTATAACTCACAATCTTCTTTGGTGAAGAATATTTCACAACTTTGAAATTTATCGGGGTTTATTCTAAAATCCGACAACCTTAATCAAAATTAATTGAAAATTCAACCCACTCACCGTTCAATTCTCAGCTAGGAGTTCGTCAGGTGCCTTCGTTTTCCCACTCCTGTATAGTGTCATGCAAAATGAACAATCGTGAGCCGTTTGCCTTGCTATTGTTGGGTTATTAACGTACTCGTCTTTAGTGCCAATCAGGATGGGGTTGGTAATTTTGTGGTAGTCTTTGGGGGAGGGATTAAGTTCTATCAGAGATTAAGCTTATTTAATCCTCGTAAAGGATAGAATGTTCGGTAAGTGTTCGAATAATGAGCCCGAATAAATGAATAAATGAGAAAATCCACCGACTTTCGGATGTTGACGATATTCAATCCTGACTAAGAACCCGCCAAGGTAAATAGATGCTAATCGATTTCAATACTTCACTATGAATATAAATGTGGGAATGTGAATTGTTTGGATCTAGTGGTTTTATTATGTATGCAAATATATATTTGATTATTGATGCATGTGCGTAGAATAATAAAAGGCGCGTTCTTTTGTACTGCAGTATAGGTTAATTCAGGTGAACGCTGCGCGCCGCGCCGTGCAAAAAACGTTCCGGGTCAACTACATGGTTGAGGGTCAAAATGCAACGGAACATAATCGAAAATGATGAAACACTAAATCGACGCGGAACTTAGTGTTTCATCATTTTTGATTGTGCTCGCCAGATTAAAAGTTGCATTTTTTCCATTGGCTCTAACTCGAAAACTACGGCAGCTAAATAAAAAATTCCACTCTGGAACAAAAACGGCAAGAAACCCTGAAAATTTCAAGACAAATATAAAAATGCGATTTTCTCGTAAACTAGAGCAGCTTGAGGGTCCAAAGATGCATTTTCTCAAATGGCTCTAACGAGAAAACTACGGCAGCTGAGAGTTGAATTTTGCCTTAAAATGCAGCTTGAACCTTCTCCCAAAAATGGAAGCTCCATTTCGAAAGAAAAACTGAAAAAAAAACCTGAAAATTTCAACACAAAGTGACCCCTCGAATACCAAATATAAAAATGCGATTTTCTCGTAAACTAGACCAGCTGGAGGGTCCAAAGTTGCACTTCTTTAAATGGCTCTAACTAAAAAACTACGGCAGCTAGAGATTTGAATTTTGCCTTAAAATGCAGCTTGAGCTTTGCCCCAAAGATAGAAAATTCCATTTCATTCAAACCCTGAAAATTTCAGGGTAAAGTGACATATCGGGAAAAATATCTACGATATGTTTGCTAATAAACTTGATGTCTACAATTCAAACTAAACTACGAAAATTTATAATTTTCAATAAAATATTCGCCAAATAGCGGTGTTAGCGACATCTCTTACCATATCTATTAGGTGTAGGTTTACTAACCCGTACAGCTCTCCAGGTTAATCCGGGTTAACACATTTTCGTAATTCCATGTGGTTGACCCGGAACTAAAACTAGGTAAGGCCACCGGGTTTGAGAGCACTCCTGCCGGACTTTATCGAGCCACGTCAAGCATAACTGCCGAGCTGCTGAGCCCACTTGTTGATAAAGCCAAATAGTATAGACTCCACAAGAGAGATCACTCCATAGAACTTTCGCCTCTGCCAGTAGATTTGTATGTATTGATTCTCTTGTGTACCTCTCTTGTGTAGTCTATACTATTTGTCAATACATACAAATCTGCTGGCGGAGGCGAAAGTTCTATGGAGTGATCGCTCTTGTGCAGTCTATACTATTTTATGTATTTGATAACAGAATTTGGGACACAAAATTCTTTCCCAATGAGGGGAAAGAATGATTGATAATTAGTCTTCCAGAAAAGGGCAGCCTAATAGAATGCGATAACTGTAGAATCAAATAATTGAAGTTGCCCAAATATTTAATACCTGAAATTGTTCTGGAAAGACTAAAGAATCACTTGGAAAGCACAATGCAAAGTAGGTCGGCTTTCGATCTGGATTTTCCTGTGTTGATCACATCAACATTCGAAGTATCGTCGAGCAATCCGCTGAGTACGATTCTCCGCTTTACTTGCTTTTCATTGATTTGGAGAAGGCTCTCCACAATGTGAACCGGAGCACTTTGCCGGCTTTGGTGTTTTTTTGGAAAGCGAACATGAAGACCTGGGATTTTACACTTATTCAGCGCAAACATCGATGGGGGTTATTCGTGGACCGGAAACGTCCTTTTGCCCGCTCCTGCCACCCACTTCCGGCAAGCTTTCGTGAGCCAGAATTGGTTTTTCGGAAAGAGGTCATCAAGACTTTTTATTTGACACCTTATTTAGCGCAAACCTCCATGAAGGTTGCTCGTCGACCTGAAACGTCATCTTTGCCAGCTTCTGCCTCCCACCCCCAAGGGTGGGATACAGTCTAATTCAGCGTAAACCTCGTTGAGGGTTGTTTGTCGACCGGGAACACTTACACTTTCACTTATCCGCTCCCCCACTTCAGGCAAGCTTTCGGGAGGCAGAATTGGTTTTTCAGAAAGAGCAGATCAAGTCCTTTGATTTGACACCATATTTAGCAGAAAATGCGATGACGATTGTTCGTGACCTAAAACGCGATCCTGCCACCTACTTCCGGCAAGATTTCACCAGACAGAATTGGTTTTTCGCAAAGAGGACATTAAAGCCCTTGGGTTGACACCTCATTTAGCGGAAAACGAGATGAGGTTTTTTTTCGACCTGAAGCACAGTTTTCCAACTTCTTGTTTTCTCGTGTGTCATTAAGCTTCTGGTCTCCATGTGTTTTTGTATGAGTGGTAGTTATTTTTCGGTGTGACCAAAAATCTGGTATAAGAATGCCCCATTGCATTCGCTTCGCTTCTTTCGCGTTGCTAAGTGTTAAGTTTAAGTTCAACCATCTAAGAATTTTGACTAACTATGTGATTATGTGTTTCGGGTTTGAATCCCGTCCACGACGTCGTTCGTGGCCATGGATGTGCAGGAGGTGCATGCTGGCAACTGCATTCTCCGAAACCAGTTTATGCCGTGAAACGTCAACTGGGCCACATGGAACAGTTGACGCGCTATGCCCCACAAGGGGTTAGGGCAATTGAGAGAGAGATGTGATTATAACCAAATTTGTGGACATGATTTGGCAGTAAATAATGTCTATATGAAAATTGGTAACTTTAGAAACCAAAAGCTGTTAGTTTCGGCCCGATCGTTCCTATAGCAGCTATACAGTGCAGTTTGCAGTAGAAAGAAGGGTTCGTGTGTAAAGTTTAAGCTTGATAGCGTTAAAACCTTTCTTGCTATTCTATTGTGTTCACATCAAAGCTATATTATTTAATGTGAGTGCATGCATGTATCTGACATTGTTAATTAACTAATTTAGTTTGGCCCGAATATATCTTTAATACAATTAACAGTTAGCAAATATAGCTGTTATTTTTGCTGGTAATTGTTATAAAAATTAACAAATTTAACAGCTATCTGAAATTGGCCCTTTCGCCCATCACTATACTACCAAAGATTGAATAGGTTCAGAAGATGCACACTATGGCGAAACAGTAGTGGAACTGCTGATAATTTAATTTTGCGCCTTCTGAACTACATGGACCACCAGCAATGACATTTTTATCTAGACTCTTTCCGAACTTTCCTTTACATAATTTTACGTATATCTGTTTACAAAAGTTAATTCGCCCTCTGCAAAGTGACGTTCCCATCTATTGTGGGAACGGCTCAAATGCTCGTGAATTCATGTTGGCCATGTAAAAAGAGAAAGGTATCTTTTTGTTGTTGGTGCTTTTCAATGCAATTTGTCAATGATCAGTGCTTCGCTCACGTGTAAACGAAGCATTAGATTTCAATGTCTGTAGTTCAATCTTACTTCAATCGCAACAAATCCATTGCAAGTAAAAATAAAGTAAAAACAGTACATTCACCATTTACACACTCTTGACAATGACTCCGTTAAGGCGAACGATTTCCACATTTTTGCTGAAAAGTGGTAGTTGTGGTCAAAGGAACTCCTGCGCACTATTTTGCAACAATCTTCTCGAAATCTTTTCACTTCAGTCATTCACCGTGCGAACCGGAATGCTTTTCACGTTTTGAATGGCAAAATGGTATACTTGTAAAACATCTCGCCACCCATGTTCATTTCAGTTCTTTAACCTGAACCTCAAAGTCCTTTGCCGTACCATATTCTTCTTCATCGTCGTCCGAAACTGGAAAGCATTCAACCTCAGTCAGGAGCTAAACTATCTCTTTGAAAACTTGTTCAATGGGGAGTTTCTATTTCCGGCTTTTCTGCCTGTCAGCCCATGAAAGCATGATGAATCATCACTAAAAATTCTTGTCCTTATCGTTTAGCAAAAATACAGGACATTTCTGGTGAATGTGGAGCTGATATACATCTCTAACGGAAATACATAGACGTGAGTTGCATTGCTCCTGGAAGCAGACAGTATGTCTATAGGTGTCTGGACGAGTCTGGACGAGTGGACCGAATATCAAAATGAAAGGACTTTTGTATACTCGTAGACACTGGTTTTCTCCAGCCCAGTCGGTTAAGGTGCAGTGAGTCACATTTGTCCGTATTTGTACGTTTGCACGATGGCGATGCATGACAAATTGGAAATTTTGAATGTTTTCAAAATGTTGCTGGTGAACTTGTTAATATTGATTTATGCTCCAATTGCAAAGTGAATCAATATTTGCATATTCACGCAAATACGAACGGAGACGCACGAATAGTGATAACATGATGTGAAAACGGTCGACTTTCGAAGATATTAGTATGCAGGGGACATGTAAATATGTACGAGTACATACATATTGGGAAGTGACCAGATCCTGGTACATACATTTCGTTGAAAAGCAGGCAGTTGACCAATGAATTTTATGCTTCTGTATCGCAAATCTAGTTCAATATTCAAAGTATATAAATTCTGAAATAATAAATTTAGTAGACGACAAAAAAACAAGAAACCAGACCGAAGCGAAGTCCGAAGCGTATATACCCTAGACTTGTACCGACCTAGTGGTGATACCAAAAGTACCAATTGATAACGACCATATGCATTAAAAGTGGCGTGACATTACACTTTGCGCTTTTCTGCAGGAAGAGCAATCCCGCAAAAAAACGCATTGTCGTCCAAGAAGAGGAACGTGTACATTTAAATGGAACGCATTACACTTATGCGTAACGACAATGCTCCAGTTTGCAGGAATCGTTTTGCAGCAGCAAGTCCAACGACAGCGGGAAGACTTCTCCCACAAAAAAACGCAGTGAGAAGATGAACACACACGGTGGTATACGGAACGCATTTCACCTTCCGTTTTTTTGGTTCAACGACAAACTAGAAACTCATGCACCCAGTGACGAAATTCATACAGTGCATGCATTGAGGATTGGCTGAAATTGTATCGGCCTTCCGACGTTTACCTACTATATTGCCACAAAAATAAAACCATCAATATCCTCACTGGAATATATTTATTTCTTTCACAAGCTCTTCCCGCAGAAAGACGCAATGTGTAATTATAGGGTTCTCTTCTTGAACGACAATGAGTTTTTTTTGCGGGATTGCTCTTCCTGCAGAAAAACGCAAAGTGTAATGTCACGCTAACTAATCTACGCTGCAAATATTTGTCGAATTTTTCAAGTCGCTAGCTTCATTCTATCGAAAGTTATTGCTTATTTGAAGTCTCAGTTGTAGGTAAGATAGAGGTTTCCTTTGTCGGATCTTGTGCATTTTCAACAACAACCAACTACATCCTAGTACAAACATTTGACCAAAAGTTCAAGTCACTAGCTTCATTTTATCGAAAGTTATCGCTTATTTGAAGCTTCATTTGTAGGGGAAGTAGGGGTTTCGTCCGTCGGATTTTACGTATTTTCAATATTAGCCAACTGGTTCCTACTACAAACATTTGACCGATTCCAGGTCACTATCTCCATTTTATCGGAGGTAATCTCTTATTTTAAGGTTCGTTTGTAGGGGAAGTAGGGGTTTCTTGGGTCGGATTTGGCTCATCTTTTAAAACAACTAACTAAATCTTACTAGAAACACTTCAAGTTGCTGGCTTCATTCTATCAAATGTTATCACTTATTTGAAGTCCCGTTTGTAGTGCATGTAAGGGTTTCTTAAGTTGGATCTTCCCCATTTTCAATACCGACTAACTACATCTTACTACCAACATTTCGTTTAACTCGCTAGTGTCATTCTATCAAAAGTTATTGTAATTAAAGTAATATTAAATTTTTTGAAATTTGTAGGGGTGGTAGGCATTCCTTTGACCTGATTATGCCCAACTTACTAGAACTTAAGCAGCTTCTCACCTCAGGGTTACATGCCAAAAATCACGTGTCTACGTCAATTCGTTCAAGAGTTATAGACAAATGACGTGAAAAGTAGGATAGTACCGGGCTCTTTGTTAAAAAAATTACGGTTAGTTTTCAACTGATCGATTTTATTTTTCCAGGAAAGTATAAGATTATTCTCGCGAGCAATCTACCAAAGCTAGAGCTTTTCATGTTTATTTTATCGGGAGTTATAGATACATTTAAGTATTTTACATGTGTAGGGGAGGTAGGTGTTCTCGTGGCTTGATCACGCCCATTTTTAATTCCAACCAACTAGATCATACTTCCAATTTTTGACCAAAATTTCAAGGCTCTTGCTTCATTGTATTGGAAGTTATCGTGCGAACGGACAGACGGACGAACAGACAGACAGATGGACAGACAGACAGACATGGCTAAATCGAATCAGGAGATGACCCTGATCATTTATAAATAAATGTCGCGCCACGATGATGATGATGAATATTATCACAGCATAAAAAGTGGTTAACTAAGTTGGGTGTGTAACTGGCTTACCTAAATCATGAACATCGTAGCCTCCGTCGGTGGGTACGTACCTGGGTTACGTAAATCATGAAAATCGTAGCCCCCGCACCATGGATCTCTTGGAAATCCTATGGGCTGAGTGAAAATGGTGGTTACGCCAGGACGGTTATTTAGTATAGCTATTTTGGTGGTGGTACACGTTACCGGGGGGACGGGTTTTTTTGCTGGGTATTGCCAATTGCACGTTTGTTAGCCCACATATGGAATTAATTACAATGGTAAATGTGCGGACTCTCATATAAGCCCTTAGGACAAAGAAATGCAACTCAATGATTGAACAATCAAAAATTCCATGTTGGCGCCAGGCCTTTGTGCTTGAGATGTAAATCCCAATCTAAAAACTCAGCGTTTCCTTCCTTCCTTTGAGCCACTGCTCACACACACATGAAAAAGTTTAGGGATAAATTGAAGAACATTAAATTCTATGTCGAATTAGCTACCTAAACGTCGAATTTGGTTCAGTGGCGATTTCAATGTCGAGGACAAGCATGGTGGCGGGAGAGAAAAAATTTTCAAAGATGACGAATTGGAAGCACTGCTCGATGAAAATTCGTTCCAAACGCAAGAAGAATTAGCTGAATCACTGGGAGTGACTCAGCAAGCCATCTCGAAACGCCTCAAGGCCATGGGCATGATTCAGAAACAAGGAACGAGTTAAAACCGAGAGATATTGAACGGCGATTATTTGCATGCGAACAACTGCTTCAAAGGTAGACTCAAAAGGGATTTCTACATCGCATCATAAGCCGCAACGAAAAATGGGTCTGTTACGAAAATCCCAAGCGCAGAAAGTTATGGGGGAATGCCCGGACATGCCTCAACGTCGACGGCAAAACCGAATATTCACGGCGCCAAGGTAATGCTTTGCATTTGGTGGGACCAGCTCGGTGTGATATACTACGAGCTACTGAAACCGAATGAAACTGTCACAGGAGATCGGCACCGAACGCAATTGATGCGTTTAAGCGCTCGTGCCCACGACAAACTTTTCAGTTCGCAGAAAAACTCAGAAAAATAGAACACACCGTGTTTTATGAAACCGCGCACACAGCGATTACTAAATAGTTTAGTTTGCTGTGTGCGCGGTCTCATAAACCGCCGTGTGTTCTATTTTTCTTACTAAACTATTTAGTTTTTCTGCAAACTAAAAAGTTTGCTGTGAGCGCGAGCTCTAAGTCGAGCATTAAAGGAGAAACAATCACAATACCAAGAGAGACACGACAAATTTATCCTCCAGCATGACAATGCTTGGCCACACGTCACAAAAGTGGTCAAGACATACTTGGAAACCCTGAAATGGGAAATCTTGCCCCACCCCCCGTACTCCCCAGACATCGCTCCTTTCGACTACCATCTGTTTCGTTCCATGCCGCACGGCCTGGCTGGTCAGAATTTTCGTTCGTACGAGGAAGGCGAAAAATTGATCCAATCATGGATCACGTCGAAAGCCGCCTCCTTTTTCCGAGATGGAATCCGAAAATTGCCGGAGAGATGGGCGAAAGTTGTCGCTAGCGATGGACAGTACTTTGAATAATACATCTGTAAGTACTTTTTGACAATTAAGTCTTAATTCCAGGAAAAAATGGCGGAAGCAAAGTTGTACCCTCAATATAAAAGTTTGCGTACGTTTGTCCTTTTTCCAATTTTTCGTAATTGAATCTTCTTCCAGACAATTATCATACAACAAACGGAAAACCAAACTATTTAACGGAAAAGCATGCCAATTGAAAGAATACATTTCACTGAATTGCTTTTTAACAACGAACAACATGTTCTACACCAAACGTTGGCACATTCCCATAGGAAAAAAATACGAAATCCAATTTGTTACTCGTATAGTATATGCAAGAAGTACGTATGCGATTTCAAGAAACTACTTGTGAAATGCTCCCTAAAACTACAGGATCATTTACAAAAGATGTATATACCTTTATGTAGATACGAACAAGTCTACTTGGAAGTAAAGGAAGTACTCGTAGACGTCACATACTACACTCTGTAATGGGCTCGGGCAAATTTAGAAGCAGCCAACAAAATGCACTCAGTTGTCCACATCACGTTTTGTTCATTTATTAGAGCTAGAAAGTTTATCCCGATAAGTGTAGCAACGGAAAAAGAAGCGTCTCATAGGATAAGCTTGGATTCTCATGTACCATTTTCCTTGCGCGTGCACTGACTGTGAAACCCACATTATATTAACTAGATACATCTGCACAGAATGAGGCATTCATGAATGAAAGGATTTGTGTTGAATGCGACTTAAGATAAAGTGAACATGATCAAATTGAGAGTGGGAGTAACTTTGTTTATGTTGAATTGGCTTTAAACCATTTCTATTTAATTTACTTTACGTAACATCTAGGTTGGGGGGGAGTCCAGAAGTAACTTTCCCTATATTTGCATATCAGCCTTTTCTATCCGCAAACATTTTTATTTACCTATATATGTAGAGCATACATTCGCCCTATAATAATCCCCTAAGTAAAGGTTATATTGAAATATCTCATCAAAAATGAATTTCCATGATAAAAGAATATTTCTTATTCGGACAGAAATGAAATCTTTTTAGATTACATCCCTGCAAGAAATTGTTACCGAAACTACTAACACGAAAGCAATTTTTTGTGAGACCACAAACACAAGCAAATTGGATAAATAATGTGCTTACCAAAAACTAGTCTTTCTTTTGTGGTATCCTTAAGCGAACGAATGCCGAGTGCTTACTGCGTTTTGTATATGGTAATTGTTATTTTCAAGAAAATTTATCACTTATAAATCCACATTGTAGTGACCAATACTAATGAAATAAAGAACTTCACTCTTGGGTAACTAACCGGTTAATCATCTGGCAGCACTACCAGTATAGGGAATAGGGAAAAAATTAACTTATTTTTTTCACCGTGGCCACTGTTCGGCGATTTTTTGTCCGTCCCATATAAAAAAATATATGGGACGGGCAAATACCCCGATGCATGCTGTAAGTTTGTGCATTTGTCCAGGCAACTTCCGTCTTCTGATCTACGGTATCCATACGGTATTTGGTCAGAAAAAAGGACTCTCTTTATCATGAAATGCAACGGAAATCAAACCTGATACAAATGGGTATCTCGTGATTTGGAGTGATTAGTCCAATACACTTGAGTACTGCTGAAGGCATCTTGAGTCCTTTGGTCAGGACTGATACTATTTTGAGTCCTTTGGTGTTGAAAAAAGCAAGGTGGGAATCATATGACAGGGTTTGTTGAAACGGACGCACTAGATAATTGTTAATGGCTTTTTTGGTCCTTTGGTGAGGAAAAAAGAGCATTATAGTGAACTAGTGTTGATGACATTTGAGTTCTCTGGCGAGGAAAAAGGATGGGTATCATATAGCTGGGTGTGTTAAGACGAATAAACTAGACTACCGTTGAAGTCATTTTCAGTTCTTTGGTTTCGAAAAAGGATATTCTTGGCAACGAATATCTATGCAAGATGGGTATGGATGGTATAAGTGGTGGCTGAAGCACAACATACCAGAGCCCAATTAACGCGAATGTGCACGAATCTTGGCAAAATTGGCTATAAGAAGATGGTTGGACTAACAAGGGATGTAAGTATGCTTAGATTCAACCGGAAGAGTTCTGGAAGTATAGCAGCTCCCCGGTCTTCACACCCGACACATCCCCCAGGTTAACAAGAAAGGCCTCATCCAATACTCGATGTGTGACCCTAGCAAGGGCCGGGCATTCGCAGAGGAAGTGAGTGAGGGTTTCTTTCTCATCCTCATTTCCACAGCTGCGGCAATATGGATTATAAGGGATCCCAAGCCTTATTGCATGCATAGGCCAATTGACCGCCGTGAGCCTGGCGACATCTCTACGGGACTTGGTCAATAGCTCATGTTTTGCTTCTGTCGTAGGAGGGACATATCTCCCTTGAAACGGCGCAGGTGATGTCGTTGTTGGTGACATCTATTTCCCGGTATTGCACGGAATGGTGAATGATGAAGGCAAGTCCTCCTCCAGCGTTGATCAGTCTATCTTTCCTTATGATGATGTAATTTCCATGAGCGTTGCGGGACGAATTGGGATGTAATTTCGTCTCCTAGATGGCTCCAACTTGAATGCGGTGTCTCTCCATGAATGAAGCGAGTTCGGCAATTTTGTTTTGCAGCCCGTTGCAATTTAGTTGGACGAGTGAGAGCGTATCCAGAATGGCGATCGGTGGTGCAGGCGTAAGGTTGTTTTGTTGGGGAATCCTTCGCTACTTGTGGACCTCAGTTTCTATACTGACTAGCGGTAAACGAAGGATTTCAGTGCCTGTGATGGTTTAGACCGGAGCAGTTTCTCAGGTGACACCACTCGTCGCAACAGTTGCATCTCACTGACGCCGCATTGGGATGCAGCTCTCTATTGCATACGCAGTAGATCCAAGGACCTGGGTTGTTTTCAATGCCGGCGCGGAGAAGTCGTATTGAGAGCAATTGCGCCGAGATGTGTTGCTCCCAATAAACACAAAAAACAGGTACAGTATGTAACACACAAACACACATCCTTCTTGCATTGAAGGGGTTTGGCAGCTCTTGGCCGTTGTAAAAACGGGTCGCTCGGGTGTGTAGAACCGGCTGCCGCGGGAACGATTATATGTTGCTGTCGTGGTCGTTGGTGAAAACGAGCAGCCACGCGACATTGTTCTCCATCGTCGCCACGACCAATTGCAGCGTGTGTCTGAAACGCATTGATCATATGATGCACTTCAATATCCGGTGATTTTCTTGCAAAGGGCCGTCGAGAGAAAATCCGGACCCGGTACTCAACCTTTGTAGGGGCCCCCCATATATGGCGACCGGTAGCTCAATGAACAAAAAAAAAAGGTCAAAGCGTAGATAATTTTTCAAATTACACCCATACCTCGCTTTACGGCCTAGATACGTTCCACGAAACTTGGCCGTAAAGCGAAGAGCCGTATAAGGAATCAATTATTCTAATACAAATTCAATGGGATCGGTTCCAAATTTGTTACATATGTAACATGGTTTATCATTCAAAATGCATTTTATCTTTTTATTTCATTTAAATCAAAAATAAATACATAACAAGTACATACATTTGTACATAAATAATAACAGACTCCGAAAACCAAAAATAATCTATAAACAAAATGTTCAACAACCGCATGCGGGACCCGTTATCGGACCGGGGGCAACAACAGCCACCCCCACAACAACAAGCGCGACCACCTTGGTGGGGCCAGCAACCACCGCCGTGGTGGGGCGAACGGCCGCCAGCTGGGTGGAGTCAAAATAGACCTTCCTCGCCAGCACCGGCAACACAGCCCGTTCCTGCTACATCGCCACACTCAGACCAGGGAGCCACCAGCAGATCAGCCCCTGACAGAAACCCGCTGGCGCAATCTTTTGGCGGTCAGTTTCCGCAAGGATTCAACGAATCCTTGCAGAAGCTGATTGACGTAGAATGCGCCCGGCGCCTTTCCGCTATGGGACTGGACGAAGCTCCCCGTGCATCGATTCCGCGAGTTGACCCAGCGGAGCGCCGACACCAGTCAGCTGCCTCCTCACCGACCATTCCGGCACACCACGTTCCCCAAACAATATGGGAATGGGGATTGAAGTTCCAAGGGACCGCGCTCTCCATGTCAAATTCGCCAACTTGCTGGAGTTGCGAGAATTTGTACGAGACTTAGAGAACTATAACGAGCGAATGGCTTCCCGGCGCTCCTCTCACTACCCTCGTCAAGTCTCGCGTCCTCGGGTTGCGGAGCTGAACCGCGATGCTACCACCCCTGCAAGAGACGTGCAGGCCGAAATAGCAGCCCTAAATGTAAATTCCACCTGCTGGAATTGCCGAAGGCCCGGACAATCCTACGCGGACTGTCAGGAGGAGCTAAAGGTCTTCTGTTTTGGAAGCGGAGCTCCGGGCGTGGTTAAGCCCCAATGCGAGCATTGTGCACTTCCAAAAAACTATGTGCGCAGGAGACCCCAATTCTATCAGAGCGTTTCCAAAGAGGTCCAAACCGAGTCGACCTATACCGAGATGCCGCATTAAACTCGCGGCCACCACCACAGAGTTCCGCTCCAAAGCAGCAGGACTTAGAGCCTCCTGCACAGTCCGGGTCGGAACCACCCCCCCCCCCTCCCCCCCCCCCCCCCATGCACGTTTTTCCCCTGGCACGTCTATTACCTCGGATTCGTTTTTCCTGCCGGACGTATCACCCCTACCGGACGCATCACTTTTACCGAACGTACCTACTCCCCTGACTGCTGAAGCAGAGACACAGATTTGCGTCCCGAGCAAGCTACTGTCATGCAGATCTACCGATCTGTCAGCCACTGAGAACGCGGCAGTTAAGATTCTGAAATCTTGCTCTTCCACAACAATAACAAGACCCCCAAACCTAGTGGTACCGAAGTCGAACCCCCCTCACTACAGCTTCAGACCACTACATGAGCGACAGGACAGAAAGATTACTTGGCAGCTCGACAACGAAATTTCGGCGCCGAAGAAATCCAGCCTCGTCGACCAAAACGTTCCACGTTGGGGTGCGGCGTTTCTGGAAGAAGGTGCTGGCTATTTGTCGGCGATACTGCGAAGTAATCCTGCCAGACTGTCCGAAGGACGATGTTCGGCCTTACGCCGCCGTCACGCTCCTTAGTCAAACAGTGAGTGAGTTGGTCGATACAGGTGCATCCTGTAGTGTGATTGCTTCTAGCTTTGCGGAAGCGGTTCTGAAGGATAGCCGTTATCCCTGGAATAAGTTTAGACTGGGAGTTACCACCGCCGATGGGACGTGCCATACCGCCAAAGGTGAAATCCGGGCCAACGTCACATTTCGAGGACGAATAAAAGCTCTCGAGTTTTTGTTAATGCCAACTCTCAGTCAGAACTTATACCTAGGGGTCGATTTTGTCCGGAGTCTCCTGACCTATTTGCTCCCTCTCGACACTTATCAGAACTATTGCCCGATGACCCTGCGGCGACAGTCAACCAACATTCACTAACAGCTGCTCAACAAATGCGACTCAATACCGCCATTTCAATGTTTCCGACGTCGATGGCGTGCGAGATGACATTCGTACGCCCTAAGCCCTCTTGAGCGAAAGACGGAAACATTAAAATGTTTTTTTTTTGCCGTTATAGCGAAACATTTTAGGCCGTAAATCGGAAACGTGCCTTAATTGAAGAGGGCCGTTATAGCGAAATGCCGTATAAAGAGCGGCGAGGTATGGGTGTACTCAACTTTTTTAGGGGCCCATATATGGCGACCGTATGTTACGCGATGACAATAAAAAAATCATAGAGCCAGACGGTGCACGTCGGGGGTCTGGACCAAAGTGTCAGCTGTTTTTCGCACGGTCAGCTTTACATATGTACCTCTCTCCCGTGTTAGCAACTCCAGTGATCTCTATGCTCACATTCCTGGTGGTTGTACTGCTAACATTGTTCATAAGGAAGCTTTGTTGCAGTGAACTGTAAAATTACTTTTATGTTAGCTTAAGTTAAGTCTTATCGTCATGATTGTTGAGTAACCGGGGAAAAAATTAATTATCTATGAAAAATTTAATCGAAGTTAGTGGCAAGATGTGAGCGTAGAGAGCCTTTATGAGAGAGCGAGCGAAGCCCATTTCAATTTCATTGACAAACCAAAATCACACCGATCCGACATTCACATTTTGTCAACTTCTTTCTACTGTAAATTTTCACTGATGTACGAGTAGAATCGAAGAAAAAAAAAACCAGTGGACAGTTGATTACACATTTCGTGTTATTTGACATGGTAAAATCACATTGACTTCACACTGGGCGAGGAATATTATGTTATTGTTGGCTTGGTAAAAGTATTGATTCTGGTCGGCTTTGAAAAGTGCAAATATTTCAAAGCGGGATATCCTGAGTATGTTTAATATGCATTTTCAATGACTGTGCTAAAATGCGACTTCTTATAATAAGACACAAATATGTACATACGTGCATAGTTAAGGCCGTCACTGCTTAGCAGGGTGGTAAATTCAAGATGATTGTCCACGAGTGCAGTGGACGGGCTGACTGTTAAATATTATATATAATTATTTAGTCTAACATCTTTATAAAGCATGCAATACTTAAGTATACGACAATACTCTAAACAATAAAAAATCAAATCGCATCTCTCAGCAGATACGATAAGATGTTTTTTTTTTCATATTGTGAAGTTAATGGCAGCCTCCCGCCTAAACTACTCTGTGCTTACAAATATGTT
This sequence comes from Chloromyia formosa, assembly GCA_964017055.1. NCBI lineage: Eukaryota > Metazoa > Arthropoda > Insecta > Diptera > Stratiomyidae > Chloromyia > Chloromyia formosa. The sequence continues at coordinate 42,755,666 of OZ024814.1, read as the reverse complement.
ATTTCTTTTTGACCAAATATATTTATATAATTATACTGTAGTCCTTAAATTTGATGCACACAATCTCTTCTATCCAAAATTCAAGTACTCTTTGAAAATTATTAGTAACAGAAGAGATGCTGCATCTCTGGAATGTGAAATAGAATAAATGTCCTTATTCTCCTCTTCTCTTTATTATGTGCCTGCAACATGTTTCCATAAAATAAGGGTGGACGTGAATTTCAAAACATGTGTTAGCGTTAGGTACACATGTAGCATGTAATATCGTAATAATTACTGTTAAGCTTATCTACAGTCTATTTTGATTTTTTTTTTTCATATTTGGGTAGCATATACTTTCGAATTCTCTTTTTCGTATTCTGTTCAAGGATAGAACAAAAGTATGGTACACACTCAAAGCTTAACATAAAGATTACTCACGGGACTCATACAAGAATGAAGCCACAGTTATCATTTTCCACAAAGACGTTCCTTCGTCATTTCCAGAAGCATGATACTACGTGACTTAATAAAAATGTGCCGTTATGATTTATCATAATTACAGGAAATTACTGGTTCGGAGATTATTATCGTCACGTTATTTACTTACAGTTACGTGTTGAGATTGTTGGTCGTTCGGATATGAATATTTAAATGTGATCAGCTCATTAAACTAATCTATTGTAATTGCATGAAGTTTGGGCAATTAGGTTTATGCTTGAAGCTAACTAGAATTGTATAATACGATTGTTTTAATAAAATATTTTCAATTCAAGAAGCGAAAAGGGTAAGTTTTTAGTACGTATAAAATAAATATTACCTATATTCAGTGGGATTAAGATATCCCTACCCGATCGGGTCTCGGATTTTAGAAAACAACTAAAATTCAGAAATAATAAAATGAAGTAACGCATGAATATGTACAATTTTTCGAACAAAGACAATTGTAGTCGGGTGTGCTTTATTCCATATCGCTTTTTGGCTCTTCTCAATTGAGAACGGATAATACTACAGTCATTAGGAGCTCAGAAGGGCTTCGGGGGAAAAATTCTGGTTTAGAATTTCGGTTCTTTTTTTTTGTTTTCGATTATAAATTGAAAACCGTGGATTCCAGCTAGAAAAAGTTCACAGTTTAATTTTGAACAGCATAAAATTCTGCGTCGAATGAGGTACTTAAACATCAAACTTGATCCATTACTGTAGCCGCATTCGTCGATTTTTCTCAATTTTGCGAAAAACCCTCTTATGGTCACATTTGAACGTCTGTAACTTGAAAAAGGCTACTAATACGTAAAAATGCAAGAAGTAAAAGTTGTAGAAGATGAAATCTTGTTCAGAAAGTACCCAATCTTTTTAATTCAGTCAAAAGAAAATTCAGAAACTCGAAATAGCTAAAAGCACTTTTTGAGCGAGTGTTCCCATACAACACATTTTCGGGCATTTTTTTAATAGGTCACTGTTCTTGTCACCGTTCTGACCACATGAAACATTGCGTTTCCAGTTACTGCAATCACAGTTCCATTCAGAAGTTCCCTGAAACTTTCTCGGTAGCAGTTCCACGAGTAACAACTAGGAAAAAGTTTTGTAAGTGCAATTTGTGGTCAGGTCAAGAGATTTTATCATTTCCCCAGATTTCTACCCATTTTTTGTTTTGTTCGGGCCTGCTCCCTTCCATCTCCATCCTTCTAATACAGAACCCAGCCATCTCCTACCTACCTGATGAAGGTCAGTTCACCGACAGTTCGGTTCTATGTAAATTCTGGCATGTGAACAACTTTTATTTCTGAGACTCAAGCGAGACAATCATGGAAAGCTTATGGATTGGTTTCATGAACATCCCCCTTCCCCAGAAACATCAGACCTCACATTAATAAGTACTGGCATTTTCGGAGATGAAAGGCAAAGGATAGACTGCCACTGAGCTAAAGAGGTGGGCGTGTAAGGAATAAACCGCATTGTTGGAGACGATTTTCTGGCAGTTAAATTCAAAAAGAGCTTATCGAGTGAAACCTCTCGGATTGGCCACTTTTATGCCGTGGAACTATGTTTCAGTGTTAACTAATCCAAGCAAATTAACAACGATGCAAACATATCGGATTAGTTGATTGGACTATTTATTAGCTCCACTTACGATGCGGTGTTGAGCCAAAATATTTGGATTAGGTTTGTGTTTCCGTTGTTGACCGTTGTTTTTGTCGACTACAACAGTCGGGAGTATAAAACCGCTTTCCACAAGAAGGTACTGAGGTCTTTCCATTTCTAAAATTTTCGTTAAACCCAAGTGATAAGCCAACATCTGACATTTGCCATATTTAATACTCCGCGAATTAGAACTAAATCAAATATGATCTAGTTAACACTCCTTTTAGTTCCAAGCGGCCACTGATGAACAGTACAATCCAAATCCACGTAGTTGTAAATCCTGACACGCTATTCTATCGAATCGCCATTGTAAAACAATCAGATATTGAGTTGATAGAGTTCCTGACATACGAACTGTCTCCCTACCCCCAATCTGTGCATCTTTCTTGGGAGAAGATAAACCAAGAAGCAATCTGTAGAAGTTCACTGAACTCATCGTGCCCACCCACAGTTGCCTAACACACTTTCTTGATCAACTCTTCTAACAAAAGGAGCCTGACTCCAATGCTCATGGAGAAATACTCAGAGTTCTAGATAAAGTGCGAGCAATCCAGGGAAGACGCAGATACCCTCATAATCACGACAGCTCTCTCCTTGGCAACAACAAATGAATTCGTCACAGTAGTGGGGGAAGACGTTGATCTTTTGGTCATTCTGACTGGTCTTTGTGCGCAAAGCATACAAATTGTTTTATTCCTCAAACCATCAAAAGGGAATGTGCCGCAATTCCTGTACGCTCCTCATCTTGCAATTGAGAAAATAATATCTCAAAACATACTATTTTTACATGCGACTCCATCAGTGCGCTGTTCAACGAGGGGAAGAAGAAATTTCTCAATGTCCTCCGGAGAAATTCACATTTGCCAGCCGTCATAAAAGTTTTTCAAAATCCCCAGGAAGCTCATTCAAGTATATCTACGGCAGGAGAGGCCTTCTTTAAGGTGCTGTGGGGCCCGAAAGATGCAACCTCATTGAATCTGCTGAGAAACAAAAGCTATTCACCTCATTTCCATCAAATGAGGATACAGCTCAGCAGCATTCAAATGGGGGCATACCACCAAGTGCAGAAGTGGCTTTGCTTTGACAAAAGGCCCGAAGAATGGGGGTGGAAAATCAATAAAATGGACTCCTTCCTGTAACAGTCACGAGGAATGCCTCACCAGATGCCCCACTGCGCATCATTTCTTGAAAATGCAAGAAGGCATGTGTCGGACACTGTGGGTGCATCAAGGCAGGTATACATTGCCCCCGCTTTGTGCCAACTGTGAGGGCAAGTGTGACAATTTGGACCTCTCTGTAGCCATGGACGATGACGAGGACCTCGAAGAGATGTTAGCAGAGTCAGTCAACGAATCCCATCCACCCGAACCCAGACCACCGTTCCCGCAAACCGGTCCTTCCAAAAAACTAAGGCAGTAAACCTGTAGTGTACTTTTTATTCAACTTCTTGTAATATACATGTACATGTAAATGCTACCTTCAATATTCAAATTGTTGAAGAATTACTAGCACCTACTAAAAAAAGAACGAAAATATGTTATAAGGGGACACTCGTTCAAAAACGTGATTTTAGTTATTTCGAATTTCTGAATTTTCTTTTAATCAAATTAAAAAAATTAGGAACTTTCTGAACGGAGAATTTCATGCTCTCCAACTCTCACTTGTAGCATTTTTACGTATTAGCAGCCATTTTCAAGTTACAGACGTTCAAATGTAACCATAACATGGTTTCTCGCTAAGTTGAGAAAAATCGGTGTCTTTCAACTGTCGATTGCGGCTACACCACTAGACCGAATTTGACGTTTAGGTTGCTAATACGACGCAGACTTTTTCTAGCTTGGATCCACAGTTTTCAAGTTATAATCGAAAAACCAAAAAAAGTTTTGAAATTTCGAGGTTTTTGCGATTTTCACCATGTTTCGCAAAAAAATGTTGGTGGGAAGCTCCGGGTTCGTGTTCAGCACCCCAAAAAACATAAAAAATTAAAGAAAAAATTTTTACACCAGAATTTGTTTTATCCAAATCACGCGATGGCTGGAGTAATTAATAACTGCAAAACACTTTAGTGCAAAAACTGCTTTAGTGCAAAATAGATAAAAGCCCGGTGACTTTTCACCTATCTTTCATATCCCAACTAAAAATTTGCTCTTTGGATAAGAACACAAATAATTATATAAGATCCGTATGAACTGTTCGTGAGGAAATATTTCATTTAAAATATTTTTTAGGGTTTCTGCTAAAAAAAATTCTAATAGTTGATTTTGTTAAAGCTTTTTAAGGATATAGTATATATAAAGTCCTTAGTGGAGATTATAGACTCCATGAAAACCCTTAAAGGCATATTTTTCTTGATTAAAGACATTTTGTTTTAATTATAGCTTTGTAACAAGTAACAGTGTGGTATTAGAAACGAGTCTTTTAAGATTTTCGCTTTTGGCCTCTAGAAGATTTAATGCAGCGTGCGTCTAACTAAACCATAATAAGAATTGCAAAAAGCAATACTTTTGCAGTTTTTAATATGGGTTTTATAGAAGTTTTTTTTAAACAGTCAGTTTTTTTAAGGATATTGTAAGAGAAAAGTTTTTTCCTGGACGCTTCTAAGAATATTTTGACACATTTCAGACATTTTTGGCATTTAACAGAATATATTATAATAAACTATTTCAAAACAAATACTTAAAATATGGGCGAAATAGAAGACAAATGAAGATGTTTTTGAATACGCCAATTAGATCATATTATGTGTTTCCATATTTATGTATTTAGAGGAAATATTAGCACCATGTTTCTTGAACGAAATTAAAATACAACATGCTTGCAACGAAACCAATATTTTTTGCTTACTAACACAGAAATAAAACACAAATTCTCCATATCACAGAACTGAGAGTATGGAACATGTATTGAAGAGAGGCTATCATCACACACACTCCATACCTGTTTGGTACACATTTTTTTCATAGCCTACACTCTTTTTTCCTTCGTTTGACAAATTAACTGACTGAAAGCTGCAATTTGTGTCAGCTTTTCACAATATTTTTTTTTTCATTGCCTAATTTCTCCTATCAGCTCGTGCTCCCTGGGTTGTGGTATAATTGAAAATCACAACAAATTATTTGACAGCCGGGGAACATTTTTGTGGTGTGTGTAATATGTTTCAGTGTGTAAACGGGTACCATAAATTTTAGCTGATTTCCGTTCTTTATGTAGTCTTCATATTCTCAGTCACATAATAAATTCAAAAACGTGTATGTCCTTATAAATAAATCAATTTCTTTTGTTTTACATGCAAAATAGTGAAATATGTCACTCGGGAGTTTTTAGACTTGGTTCATGGTTCTTAATTTCAGTTTCACTTTTCGTCCGCAGGTAAAATTAAATTCACTTGTCTGCTACTATACCAACGAGGTTTTCTGCTTGATTGACGAATAGTTGGGACGGTAGGTGACATAAATGGACGCCACCTTGCAAAATATGATAGAGAGATGCCGTTTAGTACAAATGTTAGTGGGGCCCATACATTCATTTTAAGAGATGGAGCCACCTTGGACCCCGCGGCAGAGCGGCTGTGCAGGCGAAAAACCAGAAAATTGCTCCTAATAACTTTTAAACGGTGCCTCGGATCGAAAAACTTAATAGGATTTAAATTAAAAAACGTCAAATTTTGCATCCAATGCATTGTTCAAAGCTGAAATTGGGTTTAGTAGTATAGTCAAAACCGATAGTCGAAAAACGTCACCTTTCGAGGCTTTGGAGGAAAATCACACTATATCGCTTTTCAACTTCACATATCTCTGAAACCGATGCTACAAATGGAAAAACTCATTAAACAAAAGTTGAAGATATTTCTATTTCAAGCTTAACTAGCCCAATACTTTTCAAATTGGTCCGTTTTAGTGTAGTTGTGAGCGAAAATGCAGAAATGGTTTTTCAGGTTTTTTTAGCCTTAATAGCTCTATCTCGATAAATATAACAGTTAAAAGTTTTGGTTTAGGTTCAATTCGTAGATATTTTAACCTTGTTTATAAAAGTTTTGCTAAAAAAAGCTTTTTATCTTAAACATATTTAATAAAAAAGCTTTTTTTTTTAATTAATAACAAAATCTGGAAAAATGTGAATATCTTTTGAACTAATGATCGTATGGAATTGCGCAATTGCGGCTTCACTCGACTCAGAATAACCAAATATCATACATTAGGAGTCAACCTAAAAGTAGAATAAAAACCTTTTATTTTCAACTTATTTAATAAAAAAAAATTAGAAAAATGTGAATATCTTTGAACTAACTGTTATATGCAATTGCGGATGATTTCATTCGACTCAAAATGACCAAATACATTAGGAAACAGCCTAAAACTGGCATCATATCTTTTTATTTTCAACTTATTCAATAAAAAAGCTTATTAAACTAATAAACAATGTCGAAGGTATGATACCCTTCACGCTTCGCGTTATGACTTATGGTGTATTTGCCACTTTGAAATTAGTAGTAAAACTTGTTCCGATTTCATTGTTCCTATGAGAAGTATATGAAATAGTAGGCCGATTTCAACCAAATTTAGGAACATGGTTTGGCAGTCAATATGATTAAATAATATGAAATTTGGTAAAGATATCTTCAGAAATAAAAAAGTTTTTCTAATAAAAACTGGCTTTTGGAACGATCGTTCCTATGACAGCTATATGATAAAGTAGTCCAATTTCAACAAAATTCGGAAATGTGATTTAGCTATAAATATTATTGATTCTTGTGAAATTTGAAAAAGATATCTTTTGAAATAATAAAGTTTTTCTCACAAAGACGAATTTTTGAACTGGTCGTTCCTATGACAGCTATATGACGTAGTAGTCCGATTCCGTTGATTCCGACATATATACTGCGTGCAATAAAAAGAAGGCTCTGTACAAAATTTCAGCTTGATAGCTTTTAAACTGAGGGACTAGTTTGCATAGAAACAGACGGACATACGGACGAACAGACAGACGGACAAAGCTTAATCGACTCGTCTCATCATACTGACCAAGAATATATAGTTTATATGGTCGGAGATGCTTCCTTCTGTGCGTTGCAAACTTCATGACAAAGTTAATATACCCTATCACATCCGTGAAGGGTATAATGATTATTGGAGGACGGAATAGTTCATGGAGTAACGCCACTATAATTTACACCACAAAGTGCTTTATGGATTACTTGTTGGATCAAATACTCCTATAAGGGAGTTTCTCACGTAAATTTTCAATTTGTATGACTATAGGAGAGCTATAGGATTACGTGATACTTTAATACCCGGGATCTTCGGGACAATTGTTAGTTGGGTGGGACAAATTATGATGTCATATTTTCCCCTCTACCTCTTTTCCTCTTTTTTCAAATTTGATTAAATACTAAGAATGGAATGTACTCTGTGTTGCCTTTCTCATGATACTCCACTTGCCTATACCAGACGAAATTTTTTTTTAGCCTTCATTTCCCCTCTATGGGGACCTTCCCTTAAAGTTAGCCTATAACGACGCATCGCTTTCTCCGGTGAATTATAATAATTCTACACATTCCCACAAAATTTCATGTATGTAGCTTCAGCCGTTCTTGAGATATTCTATGGACAGACGGACGGACAGACATTAGACCGATTTCACAAGGGTTTTATTTTTACTACAAAACCCTAAAAATCACACACATGGGGCACGGTGAAAAGGAAATAAGTTAATTTTTTTTGCTGATGCCCTATACCTTTTAACTGAAAAATTGCCGGTAGTACTATCAGATAATTAATCGGTTAGTTGCCATAGAGAGGTTTTGCAGGGATACTGGATATTATATTCTTCAATTTATATACGGGGGTCTTAAATCTTCGCCCATGGCGCCAAATTTTCTTCACACGGCTCTGCTTCTCCCTCGAGCAAAATTGCTTAATTTCTCTCGCCAATTTGCCAATTTAATTTCCTTTTTACTCCACTCTTCTGAGGCTAACCGTATGTTATCATCTCATTTTTCATAATTATCACGGCGTTCATAGATATAATGATCGATCAGCAATACGCTCAAGCTCAACCGCTATTTACCCCAAATGGGTACTCATTTCAGAGTTGAGTGGGCTCCTAGTCTGATACGGAAATACCATACCCTTTCATCCGGGACATCTAGCACTATGTACGGCAAGGTATTATGACAACGAAATGTCAATTTGCCAGATATACTACATACATATATCTAGAAAGCTAGAAGTCAACCGAGGTGGAGGTGAGGTGACGACTTACCGAAAGTAAATTTCGGCAGAGACAATAAGACCAACTTGGAATAAGAACCTATTTTGAAAATATAAACAGTTGTTCAGAAGAACCCTATGAGACGTTATTAAGAAATTAGCTAAACACAATAAAAACCGAATTCATATCATTAAAAAACGGGAAACAACCACGAAGTTCATACTGACAATGCTTACTAATCGTCTACTTGTCAACATCAATAAAATTGTATACTCGTACATACTCCTCAACAAGTTTCGATTTTACATTCAACAAGAAGACTTTCGAACAAAAAAAAATCATTTATTATGTACAAAATTTGGTTTATCCCAAGGAAATCATCGCCGGTAGAATTAAATAGATATACATACTCGTACATACTTAGAACCTGGACAGAATTGTGTTATAAAAATTTCAGCACGGATTAGTGATGGCAATGCTAACAAAAACGTCCATAGTTGACATCCAAAAGGAGTTTATTATTCCGTACACAGCTGAGGGATACCTACAGTATGGCTGTTTTAAATTGTTAGTCGGGGTGGGTGGCGAAGCGTGATTTGAATTCTGTTAGCCACTGTCCACTTTATATGTATGTAGCTGACATTCAACAAACTGATAAGATGGAAGATAGACGTGAGGTTAGCAATCGCGACGAAAAAAAAAGGATTGTTGACATTAGACAACAATAACATCATCAATTATTTTGTGTAGCAATTGTATATACTCGTACGTAAATGATTTGAAAGCAAAAGTGCTGTGATACTTTGAGGTAGATAAATGGAATTTAAACCCATTTAGGCCAGTAAAATTAAATTTTATTGATAATAATTAGGGAAAGATCTGGAAATAATTTTAGTCCCTTCTATAGATACTGAATACATGGAAACTGAGTTTGCACGGTCGTAGAAGGTGAGCTTAACTTTTGGAGGGCGAAAATCCGAGAAATTTGAGCCCTTTTTTTTTAATATTATCATTTTAACTCCTAAACGGTGACTCGAATCGAAAAAACTAGCATGAGTAAATTAAAGACCGTTAAATTCTGCGTTCAATGCACTCCTCAAAGTTAAAATTCGGTTCAGTAGCGTAGTCAAAATCGATAGTCAAAAAATTACAATTTTCTAGGCTTCGGAGAAAAATCACATTTTATCATTTTTCAAGCTCACAGATCTTTGCAATGGAAGCTCCAAATGGAAAAGCTTATCTGTAAAAGTTTGGGATAATTTGATTGTTAGCCTAATGTGGGCAGTATTTCTCAATTCGGGCCATTTTTAGAGTAGTTATGACCAAAAATTCAAAAATGCTTTCGTATCGATTTATGCCTTAAAAGCTCTATCTCGGTAAGTATAACAGCTAGAAGTTTTATTTTAGTCTCAAATTGTAGATGAATTACTCTAGTTTAATAAAGTGCAAGCTTTATTGTAAGACCAATTAAGGAGATACTATAAGGAAATAAGAAAAACCAAAAAATTAGGCAAATTTTCAACATGGTGGCGGGGTCCTAGGTGTAGAGGGGGGGGGGGGGGGGAGGGGGATCATAGAATACTCGAATTTTTAAACAATGTACCATTTTATAGGTGAAACATTAAATATTTGGATATGATGTGCACATTACTTGTTTTTGTGAGTTTCTGTCAGAAAACTGATGTTAAAATGTTGGTTTTGGCTTCTGATTCCCCGCTGTATATAAAGCTGTCAAATATCCGCGTCCTATTGGTGGTTGTCATTAATAGTTCCGTTCTTTTTCTCTACCATGGAAAATTAATATCTCTCTTCTCTCGTCCCATAAATTTTGCATATGGGCCACTCCAGTATGTAGTTACTCTGAGATACCAACGAACTATGCAATTATACGGATGGGCAATAACGCGAAGAGTCACCAACTTCTTTATTTCTTTCGGCGCCAATTTGCACGTCATTGTACGCTCAATTGGTCGGTAGCCGTATCCGAGGGCGGAGCCGTTTTCTAGGATTAGTGGACCAACTCATCCAGGTACTTCACTCTACTCGTATATTCCCGAAATATCGGATTTGGTTATTAAGTGCTTTCGTGTTCGCAGATCTTGTCACCTACATTGGTTAAAAATAGTGGGCTGAAAATAGCGCTTCTGCGAACCTAATTCGCCCGCTATCCATCGCCACGTGGGGTGTCATGGAAAAATAACGGGAGAAACCTTCCCGGAACTTGTTCAAGAGGGTCGAAAGGACAGATATTCAGTGAATTTATGCCACCCTCGTTCCGCCTAGATCCTGCCACCTGCGAAACACGGTGCTGCTGAAACTCAGATGTGTTAAAATTGCTCGGTAACCATCACCGTAGGAAAGTTCGTCAAGTTTGTCAGGAGAAACCTCCAGGTAACTTGATTATTATCTAATGACTGATATTCAGTGAACTTATGCCACCCTCGTTCCCTCCAGATCCTGCCATCGCGAAGACATCAGCAACTTTGGCCTGAGCTTTTCGGAAGACAGGAATGGAAAATAAACGAGTGATAACACCACTGCTACGAATTATAGAGGTTTCGCGATAAGCTCCACCCTCGCATATTTGAGGCCAATTATAAACATAATTTAAGTTAGAAAAAATAAGAAATATAAATATTTGTTATTCGTCCCTCATACGCGCGAATCTAATGTAAACTGTAACGTAACGTTTGGATCGTATTGCTACTTGAACCATTCTCTATCGTTGGAATAGAGTCTCGCGTTTATCCCGTCGCACATGTTGCGTTATACTTGTTTAAATTACATTAGTACTGTAGACTTATGTATTGTTGTTGTTAGCAAATAAGTTAGCGTAAGCTTCGTGATCCAGAGATACCAGCAGCGGCCGCCACCGGAATCCTGTGACTGCAACTAAGTGCATCCGAACCGTGAGCAGAAAAAAAATTTGTGTTTGTAGTACTCTAATCCTGCCACTTCAAGTAACTCATTTCGGCGCGTTTGATATTTAACTCGTTTTTCCGTTCTTGTGGCCGTGTATGAAGGACCAGGAGTAATTTTTTATACCCCTCACGGATGTGTCATGAAGTTTGCAACGCACAGAAGGAAGCATCTCCGATCATATAAACTATATTTATTCTTGGTCAGTATGATGAGACGAGTCGATTAAGCTTTGTCCGTCTGTCCGTCTGTTTCTATGCAAACTAGTCCCTCAGTTTTAAAGCTATCAAGCTGAAATTTTGTACAGAGCCTTCCTTTCATTGCACGCAGTATATATGTCGGAACCAACGAAATCGGACCGCTACGTCATATAGCTGCCATAGGAACAACCGGTCCAAAAATTCGTCTTTGTGAGTAAAACTTTTTTGTTTCTAGGGATATCTTTTTCAAATTTCACACTAATCAATAGTATTTTTAGTCAAATCACATTTCCGAATTTGGTTGAAATCGGACTACTACGTCATATAGCTGCCATAGGAACGACTGGTCCAAAAATTCATCTTCGTGAGAAAAACTTTTTTATTTCTGAAGATATCATTTTCAGATTTCACAATAATCAATAGTATTTTTAGTGAAATCATATTTCCGAATGTGGTTAAAATCGGACTACTCTATTATATAGCTGTCATAGGAACGACCGTCCCAAAAGCAAGTTTTTGTCAGAAAAACTTTTTTTATTTCTGAAGATATCTTTGCAAATTATTCAATCGTACTGACTGCTAAGCCACGTTCCTAAATTTGGTTGAAATCGACCCACTATTTCATATACCTCTTATAGGAACAGTGAAATCGGAACAAGTTTTACTACTAATTTCAAAAAGCCAAATGTACCACAAAATACAACGAAGTTATGATACCCTTCACGCGAAGCTTCGCTTAAAGGGTATCATACCTTCGGCAAGCTAGTTTGAAGTAAAAATATGTTCCACTATGTGGTAATTTTGTCATACTATGGGTGACTTCATGCTTAAATTATTCCCCACCATGCTTTTCGCATCCCTTCTCCGCACGATATTGTGTCATCACCTCATTTAGGATAGTCTCTCCGGACCACCGGTTATTTAGCATGCTAAATGTGAGTCCATCTCGTATTATTTGGTAGAGCTGTGCATTGGCTCCCAGGAGGGGGGGGGGCATGTCCGATATCAATGAAAATTTTATTAGATTGTTTTTCTATGTGTTTCCTTCGTGATTTTATTTTTTGGTAGCGTAAATGCGGTACAACTGACACCTGAGTATTTCAGAGTAACGTACCACGGGGATGTCAGGGAAGGTCATAACCCACCCCTATACATACCGAACTGAGTTGCCCTCCAGCAGGTGTCGCTTCCCGGTTGACAGTTGAGTTTCGAACCATTTTTGGGTTCTCTGCCAGCCAGTATGACAACTGGTTGGTTTCTCACAACCCGAACTAAGATTCGGCGTTACACTTTTATATTTTTCGGTCGTGCTTATTTACACTACCGTAAATATCAGTGACGTGCAGTGGAAATTTTTCATAGTCAAGCAGTTGGGCGCCCTAAAGCCAATTTAGCATAAACAAAAATGGACTGTATAATAGAATATGGACAGTCATAAAAACATTTATACCAAGCGGCTTTAAGCCTTTAAGAAGAAATCAGGAAAGATATAAATAAAATATTGGCACATATATTCGGAATACAAAAAAAAAAAAAAAAAAAAAAATATTACTAATAAAAAAAATGATAAATAAATATTATGTTAATTAAGACTAAGAAAAATTCAGGGGTATTTGAAATAAATAAATATTCTTTCGCCATTGCCATTTATTTGTATTCCAAATCTATACGCCGTTCTTTAAGTAAAAACTCTTTAATCACATTATCAAAAAAATCGTTTTCTCTTCGCATTTGTATAAGAAGATCCTTTTCAACCGCAATTAAAGCAAGATCCGAAAGTCGTTCTTGGGATTGGCGATTTCTCAAAAATGTGTGAACGCGCTTTAGTGTTGAAAACGACCTTTCCGCAGTTGCCACTGTGACTGGAATTGACGTTAATAATTTTGCTAAAATATGAACTTGCTTAAAACCGTTTGCGACATAAGGCCGTTTTTGAAAATAATCGAGAATTTTACTATTAGGATTCGCGTTTTTAAACTCATCTGAAGAATAAATAACTTTTAGCTCATTTTTCAACATTATTCTGTCGAAAAATTGACCGTGATATTCAATAAGTGAGTCAAAATTTTTATCGGGAAAATTTGACTTGAATTTAGAAAAATAATTCGGTTCAAGCAACTCTAAAAATGAAAGATCTTTAAACGAATGGAATCGATCTCGAATTTGCCCGAGAATAACATCTATAATCTCCCGAAATATCCGCCGTAAATTTTGTAAAGGATCTATCGCATTTCTACATTTCTTACATGGTGGCTGATATTCTGCTGTAACTGTCGAATAGAAATTATCAAACTTTTTAGAAAAGTCATTTTCAAGCCAATTTTCAAATTCAATAATTTTTTGGCTTGCATATGAAATGTTTACCACTTTGCTCTGAATAATATTAAATAATATATCAGTTTTCGAAAAAATTTCAGAAAAAATTAACAGATATAATTGAAAATCTGACTCTGCGAATTTTTGTAAGTATATATCGGAAAAAGTCAAGGAATCGCCATCCCAGTGTTGAGAACCATTCGAAATTGTCTCAAAAACTGTACAAATTTCATGCTTATGTTCAAATATAACGTTAATAATACGCGAATGATAATGCCAACGCGTTTTGGAAACCGATGGTAAACGACGATTTACTATATTTGCAAAAAGGTCCGACCTTTTAGTGGATGTGTTAAAAAATGTTGCGATTTTATTGATGTGCGCGAAAAATAATTTAATTTCCGGAATAAACTCAACTGCTTTAGACAATACTAGATTTAGTGAATGAGCGTAACATGGAACGAAAATTGCCGATTTATGTTTTTCCCGAATTAAAGTCTGAACTCCACGAATTTGAGAACTCATTACTGCTGCGCCATCGTAACATTGTGCAATTAATTTCTTATCGATATTAAAATTTTGCAATTGTTTTAAAATGTGAGAGCTTATTGCTGTAGCTGTACGATTAGCGCTTACATCCAAAAATCCGATAAATCTTTCTTCAATCTCATTTGATATTGTATATCTAAAAATCATCGTTAATTGTTCCCGACCGCTAACATCTGGCGTTTCGTCGACCATTACAGCTACAAATGGAGCCTCCTTTATTTCCAAATTGATTTTATTTCGAACCACATTAGCTATAGCGGAAACAAGATCGTTTTGGATTTTATTAGACAAACCCGAAAACGCTGCATTTGCTTTTATAGAATCTATGTGGGACTCAATTATCGGATCGCACAAACTCAAGAAATTTACGGTTTCGATAAAATTACCACGATTATTTGAAGAAGAGTCTTCATTATTTCCGCGAAAAGGAAGCTCCTGTTTTGCCAAAAAAATTACAGTATCGATTAAACGTTTCAAAATATTACGATTACGCTCAACTTTTTCATTATGCAAACTAACAGATATTGCCACCTGGTTACTAAGCATAAACTCTATACGCTGAGAACCAAAATTATCTAAATAATTTAATTAACGACTGAAGATGTTTTTCGGAACTTGAATGCTTTGCTGCTGAGCCCGTAAAATTATTCAAATCACTAAATCCAGCTTTATTCCAAACAGATTTTTCAATCGTGAACAAAAGACACGGCCAGCAAAATAACTTATTTAATTTACAGCTTCCCGTTAACCAAATGTACTTTTCATACGTTTCGATATGGAATTTTCGCGTAATATTTTTTAATTTAAACTCTAAACTAAGATCTGGCTTCGGTCTATCCGATTCTATAATTTCTCTTTTCTTGGCAAAGGAAAGAGTTGAAAATCCCGCTTTTAGTACGAAATCCGTCGCGCAGCAATACTCCGACATAATGCGAAAAGAAAACTTACCACTTTTATCACAAATCAAATCAATTAAATCACTACAAACGGTCAAAAAAACTTCAAATCACAATTTAATCAAAATCACCCGATTGCACTGATTTCCTCTTTTAAATTGTAACGGAAAATCCATTACATAACAAAAACAAAAGCTCTACTGGAAAAATCAAATTCCCATAAACATTCCCTGCATTGGCAACATTTCATTAACAAGCTTCATTGGGCTTTATCCCACACACAAAAGCAGTTGCGCCAGTGCTTGACTTGTCTCATATAAATTTGCGAACAAAACAAAAAAAAATCGTTGCCCAATGTACTACCGAAATCCAAGATTCCCATTTTCTGGAATCAACATGTCTCTAGTATTTGGATGCACACATGGTACATGCATCTAAAGATCTAGGCACATTTTCCTATTCTAAGTTTGGTGTCTATGGTGTGCAAAATGTGGGAGGTTTGAATATTATCTAAAGTAATTGAACGAATGTTTTTTAACCAAAAGAAGGCGCGGATCAGAATTTGAATGTGTAAAGGAATATTTGAATGATAATATGTATTCTTCAGCTTAAAGAAAAACATTGACTGAAATGATGATATGTGTATTGGTGTAAGCAAAGTTTATTATTGAATTGCTTATTTCGGTAAGTCAAGCAGTTTGGAATTGCTTACTACGAGTGCACGTCACTGGTAAATATCCCGCACGACTTTCACAAAATACACGCAAGTTCTATCCACTCGGAACTTCCCGACGCTTCACTTTAAAGTTTCTTGAAACTTCCCGTTTATTTACACTGCCGTAAATATCACGTACGATTTTCACTTTTCAGACGAACGTTCACTACACGCACGCGAATATCCCACTTCTGACACCAATTGTAATGTTTCCTCTGTTGAGCGAAACCAGGTTCGTCTTATGCTGAATAATGAAAACACTTCGATTGAAAACAAACACACTTTATTTACAAAACGAACTACACACGCGTAACTAACTACCAACGTCAAACTAGCTCGAACTTAAATTGGAATTGTTTGTGACACTTGGTTTCATTCTGCACACCAACTTAGTATGCGTCTGTAGCTTAGCTCGGTAACGCACCGGGCATTTTTTGCTACTCGAAACACGGTCTCTGCGGTTCGTGCCCCGCAACGGGGCCAACTATTTTTTATTCTCAAATTCCCTCTGAATTAATTTCTCCGAGCTTAGTGGTTTCGTATGGATAGTAGCACTCATCAGGTCTTGCATCTTTGCAGCTGTCCATGTGCAAGACGACCACGAAAGTGTGAGAATTCTGTTTGTATAAGCCGTGGAGGCGTCCATCTCCACTTCTCACCCTCTCTCCACCCCTCTATCATCTAGACCTCCACGGTCGAGTTTTCAAGTAAAATCACGCCTCCACGGCTTATACAAACAGAATTCTCACACTTTCGTGGTCGTCTTGCACATGGATGGCTGCAAAGATGCAAGACCTGATGAGTGCTACTATCCATACGAAACCACTAAGCTCGGAGAAATTAATTCAGAGGGAATTTGAGAATAAAAAATAGTTGGTCCCGTTGCGGGGCGCGAACCGCAGAGACCGTGTTTCGAGTAGCAAAAAATGCCCGGTGCGTTACCGAGCTAAGCTACAGACGCATACTAAGTTGGTGTGCAGAATGAAACCAAGTGTCACAAACAATTCCAATTTAAATTGAAAATGATTCGCACTTGTACATTTGCAAGAACATTAATACATAACATTGATATACAAAAGAAGAGGATGGAGACCAACGTATGTGTGTGCTGTATGTGTAGGGAACCAAACTGTTGTTTTCTTTTTTTGGCTACCATCAGCTGTTTCTACTTTTGATGACAATTCTAGACGTCTTTTTCGTGCTGATTGAAATCCAATTTTGTGATATCAGTGAAAATTGATTGATTTTTGAGTGAAAACGCAGTTAGTTTAATTGTAATTGCCACCGGAACTGTAAATTAATGTTTCAGTGTCGATTTAGTGTACTCAGTAAGTTGATTCAATGTGCAAAATCTTGTAAATATCACTGAAATATGGTGTGCAGTTGTAGTTTGCGCGAAACAGATGAAATTCTCGACAAAGTTGAGTGTCGGTTCTCAGGTAAATACCCTGATTGCTTTCAAAATTTAGTGTAGTTTCGCTCTATGTATTTCAAATTTCTATAGTGTAAAGATCTTTTTCGGAATCTAAATGTTTTTGGTCGCGGTCCATCAGCCATGAAATGAAAATAAAAGCTGCCCACGTGGGT
The DNA here is from genome assembly GCA_964017055.1 of Chloromyia formosa. Taxonomy (NCBI): domain Eukaryota; kingdom Metazoa; phylum Arthropoda; class Insecta; order Diptera; family Stratiomyidae; genus Chloromyia; species Chloromyia formosa. Next base: position 42,738,153 of record OZ024814.1, on the reverse strand, counting down.
TATCAGCTGATTTACTTTTGTTTCAGTGGCGTAGCGTTTAAAGTGTGATGTGTGGGTGAAAGAAAGTAGGAAAGTTTTGTTTTTACTAATGGTCAATTAATTAGAAAGGGCCAAATCTGGTCAGGTAATTTTGTATGAAAATGTGAGATCCATACAAATGTGATTTTGCTGTTCACATAACCCGCCAAATCAAGTGATTTCGTCTGTAGTGTGAAACTACTTTCTTAATTGCGTGTAGTGACGAACGGTTCGGTACGATTTCTGTGGCGAATATATTAATATAAAATAAACTGAGCACCATAGCGACTGCATCTGCCCTAAAAACGTTTATAAAAAAGTGGAAGTGATGAAAATTTCAGTCAGCACTTCCTATGAAGTTCATGTGGTTCGATGGCGGTTTGATTGATCGTCTGTTGCGAACGTTAAACAATATTCATACTTGCAACAATAAGGCCGGCCGCATCTTGGACTAACGCAGCGCAGTGCGCACATGACATTGTTGTTGTAAATTCAGATTTTGACAATTGTTACAACAACAATGCTATGTGCGCGCTGCCCTGCCTACGTTCAAGATGCGGCCGGCCTAATAAATTTCGTAACTCGCACCAAATTTTTCCAGTCCCCAAAAATATAATCACCTACGCCATTTGGTAAAATGTAATAGTGGTCGTGTGACAACCACATATAGGCGAATGGTTCCCAAATTTTTCGATATGACTACTTCCTGTGTCTTCTTCTTCATTGATACATAAAGTAGCTCGAACTATTTGTTAACGGCAGATAACGATAACGTCTGTACTATTTTCCGGTTCCGAGCGGATACTTTATAGCGATCCGACTTCCACTGAGTGTCAATTATTATTACTTCTTCTCTCCCGGTGACATCTGCCTTTTATAGTTGGAACTGTTCCGAGAAGGTTCCAGACTCCAGATGGCTCGAGAATCAGCTGGTACTTGTCATGGATGGATCGAGACCATGGTGGAGCTTAGTACAGTGTGTGCCGTAAGAGAGACGTACTTCGTACATACAACAGTATTTTCTATTTTTGGGGGAAGGTTCAAGCTGCAAGCGATTTTTTTTTAGGAACGCAGCCAATATGTATAGTCTGCTGCGAACTGTCACGTTTATTTTCATCATCATTTGATGTTACGAAGTATCACTAAAATCGTTTTATCGCAGAAAGGGGGCAAGGTGGGGATGGGAAATTTTTAGGAATAATGAAGTCATATTAATGCATCATTTGATACAAAAAACGAATTTTCGAGATAAATGTCAGTTACGGGGTATCACACTTTTGCCATCGTTATGTATGCACATCCAGATTAATTCAAGTCCGTGACTTATCGGTTGTGGTGAATTATTTTCTGAAGCCCTATTTCTGGCAATGAGTCATTAAACTCGAATTTACTCCTTTAAAACCTGTTATTCGGACGTTAGAATGAATCTAGCTATCGAAAGCTTACTTCAATCACACAGTGTAAATGCTCCATGGTAACAGCAGCATCGCATTTTGTGTACTCATACACATTTCTCTTAAGCAAAAGCAAAGTTTCCGGCAAACGACCATTCTGTCGGTTTCCTAGTGAGCTTCGCTCCAGAGACCCATCGGCCATCGTCGAACTACGAGTCTTCGTACGGAAGCCCAAGTGGACGGTCGTATATTTCGTGGTACGGTTCTGAAATCCTCGGTCCCGGTGTTTTTGGCAGAATTCAGGAGTACTGTGTCTATGCGAATTCGGTGTGCGTGATTCATTTGAGGAAGCACCTGTTTGCTTGTGCTAACCTCTCAGACGAGTGCGTTCCCAGAAAGGAGTTGTGTTTAGTGTGTTTTGCGGATGCTGCAGGAACGCTTTGAGCGTGTGTTTATACATATGGTTAGCCATTAATTATCACCCGTTTCACGTTGATTAGTGTTAAGTGCAGAGTAGTGAAATGTCGAAGTGGATCTGATGAAAGTTGAGCTGGAGTGGATGTCCAATTAGTATGATGCCATGTTGTATGTCTATAGTGGATCCTTTGTATCAAGTGATGGCTGCAGAAAGCAATAATGGAATTGGAGCACTTTATTGTGCATTAATTTGATGAACATTTTGTATCCGAGGAGAGGATTTGTGCAATAAGTTAATGGCATATTCGTTCTAGAAAAATGGGGCCAGTCTTACTTCCTTAAGTTCCTCGTAAGCTGCCACGGATTGCTCCATCTGAAATCTTACAATCTTATTCTGTTTGGCTTTTTTGTCTTTTATCCAGCTTATCTTGATTTTTTTTCGTCCTCAAGGCATTTCGCCATCAGTCCACGAGTTGATTGTTGTTCTTACATTCCTGGAATGAATAATGTTGTGGAGACGAAGGATAACTGCGAATGGTCGTGTTGTACGAGTATGTCGCAGTTATGTTCCTGTGTCCGTGTTTTTACTTTCTGGAATGATGATTGGATTGTAGTCTGGAGTATGTACTTATGTATGTATGTACGAGTAGTTTGTTTCACTGACCAAAACGACATTAATCTAGAAAACAGAAATATTTAGAGAAAGTATTACAAAACAATGTACTCTAACGAGTCCTTAAATATTTTTTTAAACTGGAAATCAAATAAGGGTCTTGTTTTTACCAAACCCTTAAAAAAATCTGTTTAATGAAGTGTATTATGATGGGGTTTTTAGTTTTATTTTTATGATATTAAAGGGGGGAAAGTCAGCCACGACCCCAGTTCTAGTTATTTCTGTATTATTATAGACCAGTCAAAGAACACTTTGTAGAGTGCATGAGATATGCGCTAATTTTTGACTTCAGGACTTCCTTATTAGTACATAGTTAGTAGGTAGACATACTAAAAGGGAGGTGAGCTAACGGTGGGAGGGGAGGGTTTTTCGATTATATCTCGGAAACGGTGGACTCTAGAAACATATGTTCTATGCAAAAAATAATGCTTATTAAATGTCCTATAAATATGTTTGTATGCATGTTTACCGAATTTCAAACGTTTTACGAGATATACCCTATTGAAAATCGATAATTTTCAAAGAAATCATTTTTCGAATAAATCATTTGCTTCTAGTGCCTACCACGATCTTTTCTTAGAAAACTAGTCTGGGGCGAAGTTGTAGATAATTAAATTTCCTTTAATTGGATTTAAACTTTTGCTACTTTATCTTAAACCAATCAAAAGTTATACAACTTCTAAAATATATGTTCAATTTCGGTGTTTCTCTAGAAATGAGTTTGTTGACGCTACCATGATGATTAACATGTATTAGCATTGCAGTAGCTTCAACAGCTCGCGGGATTTTTCATGGACAGACAGTCAGATGGGCAGACGGACAAATGGACAGACGGACGGACGAAAGGACAGACATTTGAGCGATTCTATAAGGGTTTTGATTTTCTACAAAACCCTAAAAAATAAGCATTCCGGGCGACATCTTGGTATTTCTGAGACGGAAGAATTGAGGCTCATTCATCTTCGTCAGCAGTGAAGACGTTTTCTAAAGAGATTGGTAGTGTATCGTTGGCATCGTCGTCGCCTTCTTCTTTAATTATAATTCCGACTCCGTTGTTGCAACTGCCTTTGCTATTCAGGCATGCGACAGAGCAGTTTAAGGATGCTTTTCTACAATCACACCTGTCACTGTCACATCCTTTCGTGCATCAGCAAAAAATCATCCTCAATATTTCATCAGGAGCAGCATTCCTCACTGAGAGTTTCGGAACTAGTTAGTCATTCCTCCTCTCCCAACCTCAATTCGACGCCTCACCGTTAGGCTCCTCCCCTAACCACAGGTGTACTTGGTGGTAGGTCCGGAATGCATGCTGCTTAGCAGCTCCTTCAGTTGGAGGGAGAGTTGAGAGATCGGGCTTCATGTTTGCAGCTGCTTTGATGAATGATTTGTAGCGGAACTCGTTGAGGGATTTTTCTGTGGCTGGAGCGCCATACCATGAGAGAGTACTCATGATCCCCGCTACCTTAATGGAGTCAGGGGAAGAAGAACCGCTGGCAAATACCTCAGCTGTACGTTGAATGATTTTGGACTTCTGATACGATTTGACAAAACCCACTTTACTCTTGCGATATGCTGCGGATGTTGAGTCACAGCCTGTGAATGCATGTAAGAATAACAAATGGGCATTGTCATTCATTTTCAACTTCTGCTGCAGCTGTTGTGAGGAATATACAGTAGTCTTGACCTTTCCTCTTCTAGGTTTTAACAGCAGAATGTCACCATCTGAGGGGTTTTGGCTACCAAGAGAACATCCAAGTCGACGTCGTCTCCAACAACAGCTACCGAGAAAATTTGCGATCTGTTGATAGTCTTCACAATATCAACGTCAGCATTACCTGAAGCTTGGAGCGTATTTATCTATGCATCATCAGCAGGTTTATCAACTGACTGAAAGTTTGAAGGGAGATCCTCTTGTTTGACTATAATTTCACTTTCCAAACTGATATTGATGTCCACACATCTGAGCCGATATCGTCTACTCTGTTCCGCTGCTTTTGTGCTCTCTGATGTGTCAGTGTGTCCATTAAAACTGTACAACCTCTCCCATTATAATGGGTCCTCAAAAATTTTACGCAACCATTTGTGATGGTACACTTGTCTATTTTGCCAAACAACTTTGTGGACTAAAAAACCCCCATCAACAACAAATTCAAAGGTAGTTAAGTCAACGTTCTTATCAACTTCGTTAAAAAATGTGTATAGTGCTGACTTTCTGCACTTCCTCGTTCCACATTCGTTAAATAATGCCAAGGGGTAGGGAGCCAATTCAAACTGCATATAATTGTTCAAATCTACAACGCACGAACGTTTGAAATGAACAGAAACTGAAGATTAAAACCGAAGACCGCCCGTCAACTGTACAGACATTTTAATAATATTATTTAATAATAACTAACTTAACGTTTTCAAAAATTATGGATTTTCATTACTTATATACCTCGAAAACCGTTGGGAGTTCCAGAGATACATATGTATGGAGTCAATTGCATAGGAAATTTAATTAGCTTGCATATTTTGAAAATGACTGTGCATGTTAGAAATTCTATAACTTTTGATTGGTTGAAGATAAAGTAAAGAAAACTGAAATCTTTGAAAATTACCATTTTTCAATGAGGTATATCTCGTAAACCGTTGCAAATTTGGCAAATATGCATAGGAACAATTTTATAGGAAATAAGCTTTCATATTTGGATAGAGCATATTTTTCTAGAGTTCACCGTTTTCGAGATATAAAAAAACCCAAAAATGGGACCTTCCCCACCCCTCCCACCGTAAGCTCACGTCCCAGGGGTGGAGACTTTTAGTATGTTTACCTCCTAACTACACCTAACGAAGTCTTGAAGTCAACAATTATCGCACATTCCATGCACTCTACACCCCCCTTTTGAGTACTCATTGATTGGTCTATTAGCTGAGTCCTCAAATAGACGAAAACTTCAAAAATCTCCTGTTTCCAGCATATGTCATGCGGGTTCGAATAAGCAGGGCCTTTAAGAGAAAACCCGGGCCCGTACAACGATTCCGGGCCCTAATTCCAAAGGGTTGGAAGAAATGTTTATTTGAAATACGAGTATGTAGCCGAAATGAACAGAAAGGTGAAAATAAAAATTTTGTTTATATTTGGCAGTGGAAAATTGGAAATATTCAAAAAATTTGCTCAGACATTACAAAATAAAATAAATAGAAAAACAGCACATCATTACTCTTATCCGTGTGTGTATTTGGTATTTTAAAAGTATTAGTTGGGGAGCTGGTTGCCATTTTAAGTATCAACGCTAGAATTTTCACTATCGTTTCTCTGTAATGCAGGAATACGATAATGAGAAGTCTGGCAAGACTCCGAGGGTGGGTTTAGCCGCCGTAGGGTTAAAATTTGCAAAAAAAAACCTTAAAATTACGTTATTTTATCAAGTTTGCCGCTTTGTATTGTGAAAGATACCAATTATCAAGGATTTTTTTTATTTTCTATTTTTGTAGTGAGGTTCAGAGAAGATTCTGCCGAAAGTGCTCTTAAATCCGAATTGGACTTTCGGAAGGATCTCGGAGAAACTGCTAAAAAGGACGTTTTTAGCTCTTTTCGAAAACAGTGGTGCTCCAGTATAACGAAGGATATAATGTCCATGGTCGGTCTGTATATCGAAAAGTTAGTTAAATCTGTAACACTGAACTGTTTTTAATATGTTCGTACGAGAGTAAGGTGAAAAGTTCTCGGCCTGACACTGAAATACCGTTACAATAAGCAAAAATTTATGTTTTCTGCCTGGGTGCACGTGTCATTAGTTCGTATGATAAGTTTCAACTTGTTCTCTCAAGTAGTTTGTTTACACGAATTTTTGCAGTAGACGTCTTACGTGTTTTTCGTTAAAATGGAGAAACTTGAATATCGTGCGGTCATAAAATTCTTCGTTTTGGATGGATTAACTCCTAAGGAAATTCATCGGAAATTACCAAAAGTTTTCGGGGACTCTGCTTCTTCGATGTCAACCGTTAAAAAATGGGCAGCTGAATTTAAACGTGATCGCACGTCCCTCGAAGACAACCCACGTGAAGGACGGCCAAAAACGGCAACCACACCGGAAACCATCGAAAAAGTGCATGATATCGTGTTGGACGATAGGCGAATGAAAGTGACTGATATTGCTGAGGCTGCGGGGATATCGGAAGAAAGGATGTGAAACATCTTGCACAAAGAATTAGAGATGCGAAAGCCCTGCGCGAGATGGGTGCCGCATTTGCTGAATACTGATCAAAAGCAAATGCACAAACGGTTTTCGCAGCAATCTTTGCACCGATTCAATCGGAATCCGACCGATTTTGTGCGGCGATTTGTCACCTTGGATGAGACTTGGGTCCACCACTACACGCCAGAAACGAAATAGCAGTCAAAGCAAAGCAGTGGGTGGAAGCGGGTGGTTCAGCGCCAAAGAAAGCGGAGTCGATCGCATCTGTCGGCAAGGTCATGGCCAGCGTGTTTTGGGATGCGAAAGGGATCCTGTTAATTGATTACCTTGAAAAAGTCACAACAATAACAGGCGAATGTTACTCCAAACTTCTTGACCAGCTGGATGCCAAAATTGGCGAGAAGAGGCCTGGCTTGAAGAAGAAAAAAATCATGTTTCACCAGGACAACGCACCTGTACACAAGTGTGAAAACTGAGGGATTTGGAGTACGATTTGCTCGACCATCCCCCTTATTCTCCTGATTTGGAACACACAGACTTCCATCTGTTCCCAAACTTGAAGAAATTTGTTTCTGGGAAGCGCTTTGCATCCAGTCCAATCCAAGAAGTTGAGAGGGCTGTAGATGAATATTACAACAGCCTTCCAGACTCTCACTTTCGGGAAGGAATACTGATATTGTAGAACCCCTGGACCAAGTGTGTTGAAGTCAAGGGAGATTATGTAGAAAAATAAAATCATTTTTTAACTGAAAATCGCAGTCTTCCATTGTCAGGCCGAGAACTTTTCACCTTACCCTCGTATTAGAAATGGTCCATTTTGTAATAGACAGTAATAAACGATGCGTCCAACGTTTGATTCAATCTTGAAGCCAACGATTTAATCAAATCATTCGGCAATTGAAGAGACAAGTTTTTCTGCTCAACGGTTGGATAATTCAAATGTTTGATTCAAACGTTCGACGGTTTGAGCCAAGCTGTCCAGTCTCAGCAGATGACTTTGAGCAGCTTTGCGCCTCGCTCTAGGGTATGCATATTGAACCCTGATTAAATTATTTTAGTTAATTTCTTTTTACGCTAATTGGCGGGGAGCTTTGTGAGCTTAAGTTCTGATGCCAAGTAGGTACTGTCTGCTCGCCTGGTTTCCTTTATAAAGCTCCCTGCCTTATGAAAGACTAGAGATGCACTTCAGGCAAGAAGTGATCAATGGACAATATCTGTATTGTTTGCGCAGTACAGATCAGAGTAGAACAAAATTTGCACGCGTCGCACTTACAAAATTTCTCTGGATTGGGCCGGTTGTTAGTGTAATGCTTATGATTATTGTTCTGCACTTGATATCCACTGCACAAAAGAAAAAGCCAGCTAATATATAGTTTCTGCTCCGTTCTTCTCTTTAATCAATTCCATTTTGCAGCTTTTGTTAAATTAACTTAATTTTTCAATTCAATAAAATCATTCCTTGTTCTTCAGATTTTCCTATTTATCTGTTTTTATTTTAAGCAAGCTCCCCGCTAAACAGTGTTAAAAGAAATTAACTAATTTAATCAGGGTTCACTATGCATACCCTAGAGCGAGGCGCAAAGCTACGAGCACTTTGGCGGAATTATGTTCATATCATTCCTTTTTGCGGCTGATGTTTTTTTTTTGCTGGATTTTTTTTTACAACACAGTTGTTTTTGGGAGATATCACATCTTTTAGCATTTTATGGATGCAAACTAGCCCTATGTAATTACTGATTACATTTTGCATGACAATTATACTGGAATTGAAAGCAACGGCATTCATACTCGCAAACGTTTACTTTCTAAAACGATTTATTTGTAAAATTTTACTGACTTTTATAAAACTCTCCTAGCACCTTCCACACATTAGAAAAAATCATCTTACATCATAATTCATATTTCATATGCCATGGAAATTAAATCAAATACCACACAGCATGTTTGTTCTTTCCGGACATCCTAAGATGAAGCCATAAACATTCAGTTTAAATTTTTGACATGGATATGTCTTATAGCTGGGGGTCATCCTAAAAATCTGTCCGTCACACGAAATGTCTGTTTTTCTACTCGGGGGTCAGAAGAGGAAACAAACCCATTGAAAATTTTTTCGAGTTCTATGAATGTAGTGGCCGATCCTCAGTCAATCCGAGTCAGTCATCAAAGGGAACTCACGAAAATCGAAAAACTTCGCATCATGAACTGACTAAACAACCAGGCACCCATAAAACAAGTCAACATCATTCAACTGCCATCCCCTCGTGATTCAAATCTGCTCACAACACCAGCCACATCCAGACAACCTGTCTCCCTCACTCGTGCACAGCGCTATGGCTCCTCCTTCACAGTAATCTTTTTGTTTTCATCAATTAGTCACTAACCTGACTCAGTAAGAAAATCGTTGGGGTAGGTCGGGAAATAGCTTCAACTTCACACACACACACATACACACACACTCGTATGCAGGCAATGGAGAGACGGTTGAGTCGAAGAAGTTCAATGGATGGGCGTTGCTTCGTCATTGGCGACAGTGCGAAAGAGATGCTTGCTCCACGGACCTTGGACTACACTTCCGCGGCGGATCCACCCCTTTTTTGTGATGGCCAATCCCATCCAGCCGACTGAAATCAGTGTCACCAAGGTCACCAACGTGCTTTTCCCGTGAATGTAAGGAACTTACGACCGTACTTGTATCGCGCATACCGCGTACTATCACGATCGATGATATATCAACTAACAGTGCACAATTCTGATTTAGTGAGGAGAATAGTGCAGATGATGCAGTTTGTGCAGCGCAGATAACGTAAACGTTAATGCAATAAAATTGTGTTGTCGCGCTTACTGTCTTTAGACTTAGACGAGTACTATCTAAGTATCTAATAGTAAGTGTGTTTAGCTAGACCGCGGCTTGACGCGATCGATCGCGGATTGACGTACTAACGAAGCAGAGGCGCATATAAATATGTAGAGTGTATGATCGCTTGATCCACACACGGGGCAACGGTTGGGTTAATTTGTATTCTCCTGTACACTATGCGGGACGGTATGTCTTGAAAATGATACAAAGTATCTACACTGCATGCAGATACATCGGTACATCTTATGCCTACCGAAAGCGTGGGACGTGTTTTGTTGAATGAACTCATCCAGTATAACTATACTGGGATCTTTATAAAACTTACGTCGATATCTTCAACACAACAGGTTCCACGCAGTCGGTAGCCAAAGACATATCCATGTTCCGATGTATCTGCATGCAGTGTAGATACTTTGTATCATTTTTCATCACAAGCTTTTCATTCATGCACTTTGCCACAATCCACGACCACAACCATGAACTCGTAGCGATCATCGCACAATTTCGTATGGTTCTCCTCGCCCGTCAAGCGCACAGACTGTTGCATCAGTCGTGTTCACTACTCATATAATCAGTTGTTTGCGTCTCTCTGTGGAAAATTTTTATGTACATTTGCCAGAGAGAGAGGCAAACAGCTTTTCTTGGACATCCGTTGGCATGCGATCTCTGCGAGTAATTTGTTGTTGGCTCATTGAAATTATAAAAAAAAAATAAGCCAGAAACTCTATAAAATTTCACATTTTTTTATGTATCTTTTTATCTACTACACGGATCAGAGCAAATGATAGTCTATGCACACCCTTGGGACACAGTCAGTCCGTGAGAAAAGAAATCAGACCTTGATACGCTCCCTACGAGGCTGTAGACCTGTCAAAGTACAACGAGGACAACGAGAACAAGAACCAGGCCGTTTTTTATTTCTTTTTTCTTTGGCAGGCGGGACGCTCTCGCTATTTTTCAAATTTTTATACCCTAGACTTACAGTATAGGGTATATTGTTTTTGTCACGACGGAAATATGTAACACCTTAAAGGAGGCTCCGGAGGTATAGCAATGTATATATATAAATGATCAGGGTCACCTCCTGATTCGATTTAGCCATATCTGTCTGTCTGTCTGTCTGTCTGTCTGTCTGTCCGTCTGTCTGTCCGTTCGCACGATAACTTTCGATAGAATAAAGCTAGACCCTTGAAATTTTGGTCAAATGCTGGAAGTGTGGTCTAGTTGGTTGGTATTGAAAATGGGCATGATCAGGCCAATAGAACGCCTGCCTCCCCTATATATGTAAAATAATTAAATCTATTTATAACTCCCGATTAAAAAAAACTTGAAAAGCTCTAACTTTGGTAGATTGCTCGTGAGGGTAATCTTATACTCTCCTAAAAAAATAAAATCAATCAGTTGAAAGCTAACGGTAACTTTCTTACAAAGATCCCCGTACTACCCTACTTTTCAGGTTTTTTGTCTATAACTCTTGAACCAATTGACGTAGCCATCTAATTTTTGGCATGTAACCCTGAGGTGAGAAGTTGCTTGAGTTTTAGTAAGTTGGGCATAATCAGATCAAGGGAACGCCTACCTCCCCTACAAAATTCCAAAAATTAAATATTACTTTAGTTCCGATAACTTTCGATAGAATGACACTAGCGAGTTGAAAATTTGGTAGAATATTGGTAGTAAGATCTAGTTAGTTGTTATTGAAAATGGGTAAGATTCGACCCAAGGAACCCCTACCTCCCCTAGAAATGAAACTTAAAATAAGCGATAACGTTCGATTGAATGAAGCCAGCGACTTGAAATTTTGGTCAAATGTTTGAAGTGAGATTGAGCTAGTTGGCATTAAAGATGGGTTATATCCGACCTAAGGAACCCCTACCTCCCCTAGAAATGAAACTTAAAATAAGCGATTACTAACGACAAAATAAAGCTAGCGAGTTGAAATTTTGGCCAAATGTTTGCAGCGGGATCCAGTTGGCTGATATTGAAAATACGTAAAATCCGACCAACGAAACCCCTACTTCCCCTACAAATGAACTTCAAATAAGCAATAACTTTCGATAGAATGAATCTAGCGACTTGAAAAATTCGACAAATATTTGTAGAATGGGTTAGTTCATTGAGTTTGAGAATGGTCAAGGTCCTCCTGAATGAGTGTCAACCTCCCCTATAAACTGGCCGTATAGGACGCTCACTTTTAATGCATATGGTCGTTGCCAATTGGTACTTTCGGTTTCACTACTAGGTCTGTACAAGTCTAGGGTATATACGCTTCGGACTCCGGGCCGAAGCTTCGCTTCGGCCTGGTTCTTGTTCTCGTTGTCCTCGTTGTACTTTGACAGGTCTACAGCCTCGTAGGGAGCGTATCAAGGTCTGATTTCTTTTCTCACGGACTGACTGTGTCCCAAGGGTGTGCATAGACTATCATTTGCTCTGATCCGTGTAGTAGATAAAAAGATACATAAAAAAATGTGAAATTTTATAGAGTTTCTGGCTTATTTTTTTTTGATAATTTCAATGAGCCAACAACAAATTACTCGCAGAGATCGCATGCCAACGGATGTCCAAGAAAAGCTGTTTGCCTCTCTCTCTGGCAAATGTACATAAAAATTTTCCACAGAGAGACGCAAACAACTGATTATATGAGTAGTGAACACGACTGATGCAACAGTCTGTGCGCTTGACGGGCGAGGAGAACCATACGAAATTGTGCGATGATCGCTACGAGTTCATGGTTGTGGTCGTGGCTTGTGGCAAAGTGCATGAATGAAAAGCTTGTGATGAAAAAATTTAAACTGAATGTTTATGGCTTCATCTTAGGATGTCCGGATGGCGCAACGGTTAGCACGTTTGCCTTCAACGCACTGGGCCCCGGTTCGAGTCCGGGGATTTACGTGTCGGACTATGAGCCCACTCAGCTGTTAAATGAGTACCCATTATGGGGTAAATAACTCGGTTGAGCGTGTTGCTGATCACATACCTCTGCACAAAAACCGTCACGATCTAGAAAATGAGATGATGCTAACTCATCTCGAGGCCGTGGTTCAAATTGGACTGTTGCGCCAGTTATTTATTTTAGGATGTCCGGAAAGAACAAACATGCTGTTTGGTATTTGATTTAATTTCCTTTATGGCAAATGAAATATGAATTATGATGTAAGATGATTTTTTCTAATGTGTGGAAGGTGCTAAGAGAGTTTTATAAAAGTCAGTAAAATTTTACAAATAAATCGTTTTAGAAAGTACACGTTTGCGAGTATGAATGCCGTTGCTTTCAATTCCAGTATAATTGTCATGCAAAATGTAATCAGTAATTACATAGGGCTAGTTTGCATCCATAAAATGCTAAAAGATGTGATATCTCCCAAAAACAATTGTGTTGTAAAAAAAAATCCAGCAAAAAAAAAATCATCAGCCGCAAAAAGGAATGATATGAACATAATTCCGCCAAAGTGCTCGTAGCTTTGCGCCTCGCTCTAGGGTATGCATAGTGAACCCTGATTAAATTAGTTAATTTCTTTTAACACTGTTTAGCGGGGAGCTTGCTTAAAATAACCAGGCCGAAGCGTATATACCCTAGACTTGTATAGACCTAGTGGTGATACCAAAAGTACCAATTGGTAACGACCATATGCATTAAAAGTGAGTTTCCTATATGACCAGTTTATAGAAGAGGTTGGCAATCATTCAGGAGGATCTTGACCATTATCAAAATCAATTAACTAACCCATTCTACAAATATTTGTCGAATTTTTCAAGTCGTTAGCTTCATTCTATCGAAAGTTATTGCTTATTTGAAGTTTCACTTGTAGGGGAGGTAGGGGTTCCTTGGGTCGGATCTTGCTCATCATTGCCACCAACAAATAAGATCATGCTACAAACATTTAAACAAAATTTCAAGTCTCTAGCTTCACTCTATCGAAAGTTATCGCTTATTGGAAGTTTCATTTGTAGGGGAAGTAGGGGTTTCGTTGGTCGGATTTTACGTGTTTTCAATATTAGCCAACAGGATCCTATTGCAAACATTTGACCAAAATTATAAGTCGCTAGCATTATTTTGACGTAAGTTATCGCTTATTTTAAGTTTCATTTCTAGGGGAGGTAGGGGCTCCTTAAGTCGGATCTTACCCATCTTGAATACCAACTAACCCAATCTCACTTCAAACATTTGACCAAAACTTCAAGTCGCTGGCTTGACTCTGTCAAAAGTTATCGCTTATTTGAAGTTGCATTTGTAGGGGAGGTGGGGGTTGCTTGAGTTGGATCTTGCCCATTTTCAGTACCAACCTAGTAGATCTTAATAACAACATTCTAACAAATTTTCAACTTGCTAGTGTCATTCTATCGAAAGTTATTGTAATTAAACGAATATTTATTTTTTTGAAATTTGTAGGGGAGGTAGGCGTTCCTTTCATCTGATTATGCCCAACTTACTAGAACTCAAGCAGCTTCTCACCCCAGGATTACATGCCAAAAATCAAGTGTCTACATCAATTGGTTCAAGAGTTATTGACAAAAAACCCGAAAAGTAGGGTAGCACTGGGCTCTTTGTAAGAAAATTACCGTTAGTTTTTAACTGATCGATTTTATTTTTCCAAGAGAGTAGAAGATTATCCTGACGAGCAATCTACCAAAGCTAGAGCTTTTCATGTTTATTTAATCAAGAGTTATAAATACATTTAATTATTTTACATATGTAGGGGAGGTAGGCGTTCTCTTGGCCTGATCACGCCCATTTTCAATACCAACCAACTAGATCATACTTCCGATATTTGACCAAAATTTTAAGGCTCTAGCTTCATTCTATCGGAAGTTATCGTGCGAACGGACAGACAGACAGACGGACAGACAGACAGACATAGCTTAATCGAATCAGGAGGTGACCGTGATCATTTATATATATACATTGCCATACCTCCGGAGCCTCCTTTAAGGTGTTACATATTTCCGTCGTGACAAAAACAATATACCCTATACTAAAAGTCTAGGGTATAAAAACAGATAAATAGGAAAATCTGAAGAACAAGGAATGATTTTATTGAATTGAAAAATTAAGTTAATTTAACAAAAGCTGCAAAATGGAATTGATTAAAGAGAAGAACGGAGCAGAAACTATATATTAGCTGGCTTTTTCTTTTGTGCAGTGGATATCAAGTGCAGAATGCAGAACAATAATCATAAGCATTACACTAACAACCGGCCCAATCCAGAGAAATTTTGTAAGTGCGACGCGTGCAAATCTTGTTCTAGGGTATAAAAATTTGAAAAATAGCGATTTTGAAATTATCATATCTCGGTTGTTTTTCCTTGTATCGAAATGAAATTTGCAACACTTCGTAAGACGATCGGAAAAAAATGACTATATCAAATTTGAGCCCGAACAATCCCCCGGGGCCCGAGTTACAGAGGTCCGAAAACCCGTACTTGTCGTGTCGCGTAAACATAGTCTTGATCCCTTTACCATTTTTTTTTTTTCGTTTTTTATTTCTTTTTTCTTTGGCGGGCGGGACGCTCCCGCGTCCCCAGATACATATCTATAACTTTCTAGACTTTGATTACTCTTCCGTATGAAAGTTGCTGAACAGACTAATTAGACTCAACACCTTCATAGGTAAAAATCTTAAATCTCACATGCATGTGCTCATATTGTTAGTCAAAATCATGGAGTGGGTACATGTTCATGAATAATGGGGTTCTCGAAAGGGTACTCGAGTGCTTGATAAAAACTGTCCTGCTGGTGAACTTTATCGCCTATGCTGAATAATAACATAAATTGGGGGCATGTAGGCGTACTGTTTGCGTTGTGTTCGATGTTTATCCATCATGAGTTCATACATAACAGTCACGACCCGTTTCATATGAAACTTACACAAACATTAATCGAAATGGAGTTTAAATGCGGTCATCTCATTCTAGGCGATACTTTCCAGTCTCCATGCCCAGCCGTGCCTCACCATCCGCACTCATATGAATATGAAAGATTAGAATACGAGTATGATAAACCGCCAAGAATACTTTCATGTGACTGACCAACTCTCAAAGCATAGATACATACTACATATATGTGTTATGATGCCATAGTCCGGACGTTAGGGATTCTTATCTCAGCGCGGTTTAGGTTTTTTTGTTTCTTCCTTTTTCATTAAAATGGTGTATAGCTGCTGATATCGAGAATAAAACAAAACCACATGGGAGATTCTGCAGTATAGTTAATCGGAAAACGATAGCCTTGATAAAAAACGTAGACTAAGTGTGAAAACACACCGCATCAGACAAAACGTTTTTGTCTCATAAGACAAGAAAACGTTTTTCATTGCAGCACACACCAAGCGAAACACAGTGAAACAAAACAAAAGGTTTTTTTTTTGTGATGGTTGTTGTTTCGCCTCCACTTCGATCCACGAAAATTGAAAGTCTCAAGGTTTCTTTGTTGGACCAACTTATATATTTCGGGCTACGTGCTCATCATTAGGGTCAATGTTTTACAAAAATCACCATTGAGGCTTTAGTAATAGTAATTATAAATAAACATACATTTAACTTTGACGATACGGAAATATTAGTTAATCAACAAAATAAAACTAAACTACAAGTCCACGAAGTAAATCAAATCATTCGACATGAAAACATAGTTTGTAACGATAAAACCGACAAAAAAGACTATACTAATACCTATTTTAATCTAATTAAGATAAATTTTAAGTAATTTTTATACCCTAGACTTTTAGTATAGGGTATATTGTTTTTGTCACGACGAAAATATGTAACACCTTAAAGGAGGCTCCGGAGGTATACTACTACTTTGCCTTAACCCCTAGCGGGGCATAGCGCGTCAACTACTCCTGCGCGCCATCGTACTCTGTTCTGGGCAATGGGGCGCAACTCCCCAAAAGACTTACCCAGTACCTGACACTCCTTTGCCACAGATCGACGCCATGTGATTCGAGGACCCCCTCTTGGTCGGCCTTGGTTGGAAATGGGGTTCCATTTCATGGCATGCAAAGCAATGCAGTTATCACTCTTCCGCAATGTGTGACCTATCCACTGCCATTTTCGCCTGCGTATCAATTCGTCGATTGGCATCTGACCCGTACGCCGACTTAGCTCTTCATTTGATATTGTTTCGGGCCAGAAAATTCTTAAAATTCGACGAAGACATGAGTTGACGAAAACTTGCAGCTTTCTGGTAACTCCTACGGAAACTTTCCATGTACTGCTCCCATACAAAAGTACTGATAGTACCAGGGAGCGAAACAGGCCCAGCTTGGTCTTGATGCTGAGATAACTGCCCTGCCAAATTTTGGACAGCATGCCGTATGCACGTTTAGCCTGGTTGATACGACGAGCGATGTCCTGCTCCGTACCACCATTTTCGGCGACAATGCTACCCAGGTAGACGAAGTTGTCCACCTTCTCCACAGGCTGCCCATTAATATTGATGGCAATAGGTGTCGGATTTCTTTTTCGCAACGGCGGGCTAAGAACCTTGGTCTTGTTGGTATTAATCTTTAGCCCAACCTTGCTTGCCTCCCTCTCGAGATCTAACGCCATTGCGGACAGATCCATGATTTTGTGGGAGAGTAGGCATATGTCGTCAGCGTAGTCAAGATGTTGTAGATAAGATGTCAAAGTCCATTGAATTCCTCTGTCGAGTCCGGATAGGGCTGCATGCAACACATCGCCGATCACAATGAGGAATAGGATCGGTGAGAGGATGCACCCCTGCCGAACTCCACTGCGAATCTCAAAGTCCCCCGACACCTTACCTTTATGCAGAACGCGACATTTCGCGCCGTCATAGGTTGCCTTAATAATAGCCACAAGCTTCTCAGGGATGCCTCTCCTGCGCAAGGCCACCCATATAGAATCCCGGTTCACACTATCGAAAGCCTTTTCGAAATCGATGAAAAGCAAGTGAAGCGGAGAATCGTATTCAGCGCATTGCTCGATGATGATTCGCAAGGTGTTAATGTGATCGACACAGGAGAATCCGGATCGAAAGCCAGCCTGCTCTTCATCAATTGTGCTTTCTAAGTGGGCCTTTAGTCTTTCCAGGACGATTTTAGCTATTATCTTGGCAACGGCAGGAAGCACACAAATGCCTCTCCAATTATTACAGTCTGTGAGGCTACCCTTCTTTGGAAGTTTGATGATCAAACCTTCCTTCCACTCAGTGGGAAAGGTCTCTGTATTCCACGCTTTATCAACAAGTGGGTGCAGCAAATCGGCAGTTACGCTTGGGGCTGCTTGATAAAGTTCGGCAGGGATGCCGTCAAGTCCGGCGGCCTTTCCTCGTTTTAGTGCAATAATTGCAGTGACTATTTCCTCTTTAGTCGGGGCAGTGGACCGTATACGCACATTTTGATGGTTAGCTAAATTATCTATATGAGGGGGAACTTCACCAGAGGTTACACGGTTCAAGACCGCGGCGAAGTGTTCTTTCCACCGCCTCATTTGATCTTCTTCCAAGATAAGTAGCTTTCCATCACTATCTTTCACCGGATGTTGGCAGGAGTTACGACCACCTGTAAACTCCTTGATGACACCGTATACGGCGTTTAAGTTGTTACTTCTAGCGGCTTCTTCTGCTGACGCTAAAAGAGAATTGGCATAAACTCTTTTATCGCGTCGCACACTACGCTGAACTTCTCGAGCTTTCTGACGGTAAAGGAGTTCGATGCTGCTTCGATTGTCGTCTGAGGCTGCAGCCAAACGAACTTTCAGCTCCTTTCTTTCAACAATCCGCTGCCATGAAGCGTCGGACATCCAGGGCTTATTCCGGCAATCCGGGTTTGGGCCAAGGATGGTATTTGCGCTATCAATGTACGCATTTTTTATGGCATCCCAGTTTTCGTTTATGTCACTATCTGGGTGACTAGTTATCTCAGCCGCTTTTTGCGCAAGATGGTCATTATATTGTTGTAAGACAGCTGCATTTTTTAGTCGAGCGGTGTTGAATTTGCGGGGCCTGGATCTTTCGTCGCTGGGGCGGCGCACGGCTGCAATACGCAATCGAACATTAGCGATCATAAGATAATGGTCTCTTCCCATCCCAATATCGGCACCCTTCTTGTTTCGCACGTCCAGGAGGCAACTCTTGAATCTTTTACTAATGGCAAAATGGTCGATTTGATTTTGTGTTCTGCGCCGATCAACAGAGGACCAACTGATTTTGTGGTGGTCCTTATGCTCAAACATAGTACCACCGATGAAGAGACTGTGAAAGTTGCAGAACTCCACAAATCTTTCACCGTTGTCATTACGATCACCAAGACCGTGTCTCCCCATCACATGTCTGAGCCCATAGTTATCAGCGCCAACTTTCGCATTCAAATCACCCATAACCATTATAATGTCACCTTTAGGTGTTCTGCTCTGAACGGCGTTTAGTTCTTCGTAGAAGGAGTCTTTTGCCAAGACATTGTCGGGTTCAGTAGGGGCATAACATTGTATTATTGAGATGTTCCTCATTTTGGTCCGGAACCTGGCGGTCAAGACCCTGTCAGAGACCGGTTCCCAGGATAAGAGACAGTTTCGCGCGGCTCTGGTTAAAAGGAGCCCCACACCTGACTCACGGCGACTACCGGTAGCTTTACCGGAGTACAACATTACAGTGCTGCCCGTTGGAGAGATGAATTCTCCGCTGTTCCACCATCTTATCTCACTAACTCCTAAGATATTTAATTTGTACCTCAGAAATTCACTCTCTAATTGAAGAAATCGTGCGTTCTGGGGACCTTCTGATCCATTGTCCAGGAGAGTACGCACATTCCAGAATCCAATCTTTGTCATTGTACGATAGCTAAAAGTCGTAACCGTTGAGTCAGTCCTTATCCGAGGCATAGTTGACGTTTCGTTAGCATATAAAGATTTCGGATAGTGCAAGTTGCTGGCATACACATCCTGTCCTTTGATTGTCGGTTTTAACGACAGGCCCTCAAAGGGAAAGGCCGTGGTATTTTTTTCACACCCCACACCACAGGGGTACCTCAACCAAATCATCGCACCGCCATCACTGGCGGCTTGACGTTGGTTGGCAATGGTCAGTGACCACTGCCGTTCCGGAGGTATAGCAATGTATATATATAAATGATCAGGATCACCTACTGATTCGATTTAGCCATATCTGTCTGTCTGTCTGTCTGTCTGTCCGTCTGTCCGTCTGTTCGTCTGTCTGTCTGTCTGTCCGTTCGCACGATAACTTTCGATAGAATGAAGCTAGAGACTTGAAATTTTGGTCAAATGTTGGAAGTATAACCTACTTGGTTGGTATTGAAAATGGGCGTGATCAGGCCAAGAGAACGCCTACCTCCCCTATATATGTAAAATAATTAAATGTATCTATAACTCCCGATTAAATAAACATAAAAAGCTCTAGCTTTGGCAGATTGCTCGCGAGGATAATCTTCTACTTCCCTAAAAAAATAAAATCGATCAGCTGAAAACTAACGGTAATTTTCTTACAAAGAGCCTCGTACTACCCTACTTTTCGGGTTTTTTGTCTATAACTCTTGAACCAATTGACGTAGACACCTGATTTTTGGCATGTAACCCTGGAGTAGGAAGATGCTTAAGTTCTACTAAGTTGGGCATAATCAGATCAAGGGAACGCCTACCTCCCCTACAAATTTCAAAAAATTAAATATTCTTTTAATTACGATAACTTTCGATAAAATTACACTAGCGAGTTGAAAATTTGACAAAATGTTGTTAGTAGGATCTACTTGGTTGGTATTGAAAATGGGTAAGATCCGACCCAAGCAACCCCTACCTCCCCTACAAATGCAACTTCAATAAGCGATAACTTTTGACAGAATCAAGCCAGCGACTTGAAGTTTTGGTCAAATGTTTGAAGTGCGATCGGGTTAGTTGGTATTTAAGATGGGTTAGATCAAACCTTAGGAACCCCTACCTCCCCTACAAAGGAAACTTAAAATAAGCGATAACTTTCGATGGAGTGAAGCTAGAGACTTGAAATTTTGTATAAATGTTTGTAGCATGATTTTATTTGTTGGTAGCAATGACGAGCAAGATCCGACCCAAGGAATCCCTACCTCCCCTACAAGTGAAACTTCAAATAAGCGATAACTTCCGATAGAGTGAAGCTAGAGGCTTGAAATTTTGTTTAAATGTTTGAATTTATCGGCAATATCCTCAAGAGTCCAAGAACATTCTTCTCGGGCGTTTTTATGTAGTTAAAAGAAACTTTGTCAGTTTTGTTAGTTTCTTGAAAGAAACATTTTTTTTTTAGATATGAACCTCTAATTTTTCTTAAAACATCTTTCCGCGTTGTGAACCGATGAAAAAATCCACAAAAAATTGGTTCCTTACCACTTTTGCTTCTTTTGACATGGATATAATCTTATCGCTGGTGGTTATCCTGAAAATTTGTCCATCACTTAACATGTCACGATTGTATTGAGGGAAGTGTAACTCCGTTAGTTTTCATCCCACGAATATCGTTCACTACTCGTTGGAAAGCTCAATTCATTTCAACAAGTCGTGCCGCCGAAATCCACCCTCCTGGACTTCATACTCCACAAAATTAAATTGAATTTTCGTTTAATCAATGCCGTTCTACCCGATTCTTATCACATTCACTTCATTTCATGTACCATCGATATCGTACGTTCAGTTTCTCATAACTTATGTACATGTTCTGCGTGAATCGCATGGCCGCCACAGTGGATAGAGCTAGTATATGGCTTCGGACATCGTCCAAAAATAAAATTTCCGAATTTCATCAAGTTTTTATATTTTATTTATTTGTTATATTGTCCTCTTTTGAAAATAGGGTTAACTTGATAAAAAATGTACGAAACGCATTTTTTAGGGGTCTTTTTTTAATAACAAATTAAATTATGTATATTTTATAAGTTAAGAGGATTTTTACTTTAAAATCGATACATACTGGTGCGTAATGCAATGTTATTGCAAATAAAGGGCAAAAAAAGTAAAATCGCTCTTTAAGGGGAGTGTCAAAGACAATTTAAATTTTTGACCTTTTACTCTCGATATGGTCTCGCAAGATCCTGGGCTAAAAAGTTGCTAAACCGGAAAGGTATAACTGTCTACTTTTTGGTAATAGCCTCATTTTTTGCAACCACCTGCGACCTTGGAAAATATTTAGGTATTTGTACTCAATGGATGACTGGTTTTAATTAAAATTGTATAAACTTATGTATAACTTGTGATTAATGAGCTGTTTTAATTTAAATTTGGTGGCGAGGGTTCCATAATATCATTTTATAATCAATTAAGTGGTTGAACAAAAAGTAGATATTTAAGGAGGGTGTCCACGACAACTTTGTTTTATGTATTTAGTTTGTGTGTAGTATAGTGTAGTTCTGGGATTGAAAAGTGCAGAAACCAAAATATATAGCCGCCCAGTTTTAATTTTCGAATTGACTTTTTACGGCTATCTTATCATCATCATCATGGCGCGACAGCCCGACGTCGGGCCTTGGCCGCCTGGATCGTTGTCCTCCAATTATCTCGGTCACGTGACCGCGTCCTTCAATCTTGGAAGCCCAGAAGCTGCTCGGCGTCCACATATACTGAGCTCTCCCAACGAGATCTCGGTCGTTTAGGCAATCTCGCTCCGTCGACTCGTTTTGCATTCATCACTCTCTTTGGCATGCGATCATCGTCCATTCGTTGGACATGCCCTGCCCATTGAAGTCGTAGTTTGACAATTTTCGAAACTTCCAGCTCATCGTCCAGTGCATACAGGTCATGGTTGTATCGGATGCGCCATCTATCTCGATCGCAAACAGCCCCTAAAATTTGCCGTAGAACCTTACGTTCAAATGTGTCTAGCATGTTTCCGGAGGCTTGAGTTAGGGTCCATGCTTCGCAGCTGTAGCATAGCGCTGGTTGTATAATGGTTTTGTATACGCGGAGCTTCGTGTACACATGCTTCGATTTCATTATGGGGAGAACCGAGAAAAAAGTCTCATTAGCTAATTATATCCGTCGCTTGATTTCGTCAGTTTCGTTGGCGTCTCTTAACAAGTTGCAACCCAGGTATATGAAGTTGTTCACGAACTCACTGTTGAGGTTCCCCACATTGATGCACAGTTGTGCAGGTGTCCTTGTCGTCGATTGCATCATTATTTTAGTTTTACGCTCGTTGATACGTAGTCCAACTTCTTTTGCAGCGGTATCGAGCGTATGCAGAAGCTCTACTGCGTCGGCCAATCTTCGGGACATGATGTTGATGTCGTCGGCGTACGCAGCTAATTGTGTCGACTTGATGAATAGCGTCTTGCTGCTGTCCATATTCATAGCCCGAATAGCGTATTCCAGTGCTAGGTTGAAGGGCGTCGGTGACAGTCCATAGCCCTGTTTCAAACCAGTGCGTGTTTCAAATAGATCAGTAAGTCTTTTCTGGATCCTGACTTGTGAGACGGAGTTGGCCATCGTCATCTCGTGACCACATTTGCATCTGTCCGGTGCTAACATCCTTAATGTCGCGCAGATTGCTAAAATAGAAGGAGATGACATTTTCACAGTAGATTAGACGTGCACCCCTCTCTCTGATTCTCATCCCCACAGCTTCTACAGAAGTCATTATGCAGAAGCCTTAGTCTCCTAGCATGTTCGCCGATTAGGTAATGCTCTTTATTCGCCGCAACAAGAGTTCTAAGGTTTTTTTCTAGTCAACGCCAGCAGCTTCGCAGAGCGTATAGGATGAAGCCTAGGCTAAGGGTGCCTAGCAACATTATAAGTTCTACTATTATTCCACTTGGCGTTGGCAGTTGCAGACATGACAGCATTTATCATCGTCCCACCAGTCGTGCCCTCTCTAGTTAGTTCATCCGCCTTGCACTTACCATCAAAGCCACAATGGGCCGGGACTCAACATACGGAGATGTTGAAAACTTCACCCATCTATCTCCAAAAGGGAGGCGCGACATTCGGCAACAGTATTCGAGTTTGTAATAACAGACTCAAGGGATCTATTCGCCGACTGGTTATCAGCAAAAATTAAAGTGGTGATATCTGTAAAAGTTATAACCTTACGCGCCAATCAGGTGGGAGCCTCCGAAATAGCCGCAACTGGAAAATCCTGCAAAAATCAGGGAGTTCTAATGATGTGCTCCCCCCCCCCCTTATCCGTCTTGGAGCCATCAGTGTTTAACCTTACAGCATTTGACTCCTGGTAAACATTTTCTGCCCACTCTTCCCATTAAGGAATTCGCAACCACCTGTTTAGCAAAAATATCTAAGCGGAGAAAATTCAGCACATCAAAGGCAGCCGCCGGTGTTGCCCATGTAATAGCAAAACTAACTATTCTTTGAAATTACTGTAACATGATTCGGTAAACCGCAAAATTGAGGGCACTCCACCAGACGATGATTCTATGCACAAGTATACGTCGCAGGACTGAGATATTGAGCCAGAATGCAAGCACTTCCTTCCTCTATGGATTTCTTACACAAGTAAAGTGCAACAGCTGCCTTAGCTACTCATTCCTGAATATTGAGTCTGACCTCCAGTTTCCTATCCAGGATGACCCAAAGAAAATTGGATTTGTCAGACAGAACAAGTCTCGTCCCGTGCAGCAATGGTGCTACGAATATTTTCTTGTAAAGAGAACAAATTCCGTTTTGGCCGGATTGACACTAACCTCAGCTAGGCTAGGCTAGCTACCTAAAGATGGCGGGAAACTTCGAAGAGATGGCGCTGGTAATATCACCCTCCAGGTTCAAAAGCAGTTTGTTGACGCCAGATTCCAAAAAAGAATGCAACCTTGAGGAATTCACCTACTGACACACTTGCGCTCCGATGCTGCATTCTTGCGATTGCAGATAACTCTAGATATAAGTAATTGGTCTATAAGCTTGCAGACTTTGCTAATTTTTGCTAAATTAGGTATTCCCAGGCAAGTCTGTATTTTAAGTAACAAGACAACTGTTGAGTTGCCTAGGAGAGCTTCTGCATTGGAAATGAGAAATCACTACATATTAGAAACGATGGAAATACTGAGCTTAGGCAAAAACCGGCTAATCATTATCTGTGGTTTCCTTTGACGTCATTTGATCGTATACTACTACTACTCAATTGCCTTAACCCCTTGTGGGGCATAGCGCGTCAACTGTTCCATGTGGGCCTGTCGACGTTTAGTTGGCATAAACTTGTTTCGGAGAATGCAGTTGCCAGCATGCACCTCCTGCACATCCATGGCTACGAACGTCGACGTGGACGGGATTCGAACCCGAAACGCCGGTAGTCAAACATGAGAGTGATTCCTCAACACATTGCGCTACCGGTCGCCCCATTCGATCCTTTGGAGTCGTTGCAATAGAATGGGAACTATTTTGGACCTAAGTTATATCTTTTGTGAGTGCGAACACATTCTGTGCGAGTCGCTTTACGCCGCTGCGCCGCTTCGAGTGTCTCCGGATGATTCATGTATTCCAAGTTAACTCTGGAATATCCATTTGATTCTGCATGGCGTAGGTCAGGCCCGTACGCAGGATTTTTTCTAGAGGGGTATTTTCCAAAGCTTGGTCAGATGTTCATAAATCAAAGAACAATAGAAGATAGTTAAAAATTCAAATCAATTTTAATAAATTTAAAGTCGGGTAGCAGAAATCGGAGTAGCGTCCAACGTGGTATAAGTGAAATAAATACCCCTTTTCACTTTTGCTAGGAGCCCAATGTGGGTGGGGTATGTTAGGAAAAAACACTTCCCCTATACAATGATTTAACTAGCAAAGCTTTAAAATATACCACTGTTAATCCCGGCCGTCCCCTACAAGCATACTGGGGCGGCTACGTACTCCCGCGACATAAACGTCAACAAGCTTTCGCGAAATAAGCGGCCACGAACGACAGGGATCGTCCATTGTCGGCGTCTTCGCGCCTCAGTTTGCACTATATCTCTTTCATTGCACACAAAATCAATCGGCACAAAGCTTTTTTCGCATACATTCCTCGAAGCAAGGCGTGCTACGAGCGGCAAATCCATTTTTTTTGGATCTGGCGTTCGAGTCGTGTGGTGCAGGTAGACGCTCGTAGCCGCTTCGCTCAGATATGCTTGTAGTGGACGTATGTTCATGAGAATCCCCAACTTTTGATCTGGGGCGCATTGCCACTTGTTGACGCTTGTGTCATGGAAGCTCATTACCACTCAAATACGCTTCCAGTGGACGGCCACGCGAAATCGTTTGTAATAGAAATACGCTGCCCATAGGAGTTCTGTCCTAACCACGCAAGCTTTTATGTCAGTTAACCCGCACAAATTTACGTGTGCTTACAAGATTTCAAAACATTTTTTCGAGCTAAGAGTTGAACACGGAACGCACGATATACGAGATTCTAGTAGAAAACACCAGGGTAGTGCTCCCCAAGCCCTTCTTCCCTCGGGTTGAATGACCGTGATAAAATTTCCAAAATGAATGAAATTACAGTCAATATTGTTAGCAAAGCGAAAAAAAAATTCTTTACACAGACCTCGCAAATTCGTACATTTTCCTATGGATCATTTGGCCACCCCTAACTTCCCCCTCCATACGGAGAGTGAGTTTTGACAACAACAAATTTATAAATCTCCAGACCCCTATCTTTAGAAATATACTCTTTTTGTGATATGTATTTCCCTTCCATATTTGTAAATACAAACTTGCTAGGTTTCCTTTTTAATTTACTTTCCGACATTCACATCGGATGGCGATGCCCACAATCTAGATACCGAATTCGAATTGTCAACGGAAAAACTACTTTCATTAGATCTTCTTTATTTGATAGCTTATCAATGTGTCAAGCTTTCACCTTTCTTTCAATACTAAGTGCATTTTTTCCATTGCATTTTCAGTGCTTTCATCGAACGTGTACGTGAAGTGAATCCGACAAATACTCCAGAGACACCAGACTAGAAAAAACAGCTTGAAGTGGCTAATGGAACAAAAAGACAGTCAGTGATTTTGCTGTGAAAAGGATAGGAGCGAATTGAACGTCTCTATTGTTAGAGCTCCCGGCGCGGCGTGAAGTGAAGCTCAAACGAACATCGAACTCATCGCTGCTTCAAAGGACGAGGAGCCTGTAGTTGTCTGTATAGCGTCACACAATGTTCCTTCGAACAATGCTGGCGTTCATCTTTTTGCTAGCAGCATTAATTGGACCGGCCGTAGGATTACCATGTCCAAGAGAATGTACGTGTGAGCCGACTCGGGTTCGTTGCATAAATGTACATTTATCAGCAATCCCTGCGGTGCCATCGGACACAGTAGTGCTGTAAGTATAATCCTAGCAAGTACCCATGCTCTACCATAACTGCAGAGATACACAAACCTAAAGATATACTCGTAAATTCCTTGTCTCGCTTACATGGTCGTGTTATAGGTCCCGTTTGTTCAGCTTCACTTCTTCCCGACCTATTGTTTGTTTCTTTTTAGGGCAGAACAATATTTACTCTCCTGTAGTAGGGCCTTGCTTCGAGCATTGGAATCCAGATACATTTTTGCGCTTACATTTTACGGATACAATAGTTTTTGCTAGGGTTGCCAGAAAGACATGACTTATCTGTGATTTATGCTAGTCTGGCGATAAAATCTGCAAAAGATGAGAATATAGTGAATCTATAATGGCTGTATCCTTGTCCTCGCTGAATGAACTCATATAATATGGTATGAAAAACAAATTTGTTATCAATCTTCAAAAATCGGATGTTTGTATAATTGATTTATGTCACGCGCCTTTTTATTTTTCTTGACATTTGATATAATGGCGAGGCTTGGACGGACATTGAGTTATTTATTTTTTACATTCGAATTATTTGGGAAAAGTAAAAAATTTAAACGTGAATTTCCTGAAATACAATTTATGATTCATCCAGTAAATTCTTCTAAAATTTCTACATACTTGCATAAGTACCATACATAATTAAGAGAATTGTATATAAAAATTTCTTTTCTTAACAATATCAACTCACGATCGAGTGAAAGTGGAAAGTTGAAGTTCGAATGTTCGAATGGAATCTCCTTAACAAGCAAATGACGATTTTCAGTCATAGTTTGATGCCCGAGTCCGGATGGCGCAACGGTTAGCACGTTCGCCTTGGGCACGAACGCACTGGGCCCCGGTTCGATTCCTACTGAATGCGGTAGGTTTTCGATCAAAATGGGGATTTTCGTGTCGGACTATGAGCCCACTCAGCTGTTAAATGAGCACCCATTTATGGGGTAAATAACTCGGTTGAGCGTGTTGCCTATCACACACCTCTGTACATACCGTCACGACCTAGAAAATGAGATGATGCTAACTCATCTCGAGGCCATGGTTCAAATTGGACTGTTGCGCCAGTTATTTATATTTTTTTTAATATTTGATGCCCGAAAGCCGACCATACACCATCCGGAATTCTTGTTCGGAAAAATTGATCAGGCCCGGCCTTGAGGAATTCCGGATCGTGTAAGCCCGTTTCAGGCGGCCGGAAGGAAAATCGTTCCCGCCAGGCCTCCACCAGACACGTTCCGGAATTTTTCTCCGGAAAAACTGATCAGGCCTGGCCTTAAGGAATTCCGGATCGTGTATGACTGCCTCAGGCCGCCTTGAGGTGGCCGGACAGGCCTTTCAGGCGGCCGGATGCACAATTGGAAATCGATCTTATCGCCACAGATTTAAAGTATCTTTCTATCCATTGAATTGAATTGTACGACATTTTACTTTCCATGGCCAAGTTTCAGATACATTGGTACATTGAAACTCCTGTAAAAATTCATTCTGGCTACGCGGCCGGAAAGGTAACCTTGATACGGCCGGACAGGCTTTGAGGCGTCCGTAGAGACGGCCGGACTGGCCTTTCAGGTGGCCAGATGCACAATTGAAAATCGATCTTATCGCCAGAGATTTAAAGTATCTTTCTATCCATTGAATTGAATTGTACGGCATTTTACTTTCCATGGCCAAGTTTCAGATACACCTGTCCGGCCGCGTGACCAGAATGAATTTTCGCAGGAGTTTATTTGAATGTACCAGTGTATCTGAAACTTGGCCATGGAAAGTAAATTGCTGTACAATTCAATTCTTTAGATAGAAAGATACTTTGAATCTCTGGCGCTACGATCGATTATCAGTTGTGCGTCCGGCCGCCTTAAGGCCACCTGTCCAGCCGCGTGACCAGAATGAATTTTTGCAGGAGTTTATTTCAGTGTACCAATGTATCTGAAACTTGCCCATGGGAAGTAAAATTCCGTACAATTCATTTCAATAAATAGAAAGATACTTTGAATCTCTGGCGATAAGATCGATCTCTAATTGTGCATCCGGCCGCCTCGAGACCGCATGAGGCGGCCATACAGGATTCCTAATTCCTCAAGGCTGGGCCTGATCTGTTTTTCCGGCAGGAATGCCGCATGGTGTATGCTATATTCTACCAAAGCTAGAGCTTTTCATGTTTATTTAATCGGGAGTTATAAATACTTTTAATTATTTTACATATGTAGGGGTGGTAGGCGTTTTCTTGGCCTGATCATGCCCATTTTCAATACCAACCAACTAGATCATACTTCTAACATCTGACCAAAATTTCAAGGCCTTAGCTTTATTCTATCGAAAGTTATCGTGCGAACGGACAGATGGACAGACAGACATGGCTAAATCGAGTCAGGAGGTGACCCTGACCATTTATATATAACATTGCTATACCTCCGGAGCCTCCTTTAAGGTGTTACATATTTCCGTCGTGACAAAAACAATATACCCTATACTAAAAGTCTAGGGTATAAAAGGGTATCCTGTTGCGACAAACTAGCAAAATATCTTTAAGATAGTGACTTCGTGGATATAAAATTTACAAAGTTTGTTTAACGAGCCAATGATGTTTTTTTTTTTTGAGAAGTTGTTTCTCTAATGGGGAAAACTACACTAGATGCTGTGAAATTCCTGAAACATTTTCAAGTTTCGGTCCAAAATCCAAATGTCACTATAGCAATTCCAACTGAAAATTATTACTATCCAAATGAATTTCCCGAATTTTTACGAACTGCAACTTTCAGCGTATTGTTGAAAAAACGAAAACCATTCGGATTGACAATTCTGGAAGCTTTTTGAATGAGTTCACTTTCGCATTGTGACGCATTTTACTGGCAGTAGTTCGCGAAAACAAACTAAAACAATTCTCTAAACCGAACTGGTTGAAATGGCTTCGTTCCTGCGAACGAATCAGGACTTGACATTCGCAGGAACGCAGCCATTGTCAGCGGGTGACCGCTTATTTTCATCACACTATAGGCGTTTGTCCATGGGTTAATGTCAGCATCTTCACACAGCTGTTGTAAATAGTCTTGTTATCTAATCTAGCTAGCCTGTTTCGGGATTTTGTGTGAGGTCTTGTGTGACAGATCCAGTCTGTTTACCCAGATATGTCCGTCGATCACTGACTGGCGAAAATTTAATCTCCTTTTCCACCAATAGTTATTTTTCCGATTATCTTCCAGGCTATCTACCGCGCAATCTGCAAAGTTTGTCAAAGCGCTGATCCTTCGTTAAGTCTTTGTTGATCTGCGACCTGCGCCAATATTCCCTCTTCGTAGGTCTTAAAAGGCCATACTCGTACCTGCATCAGTGATTTTCCAGCTTTTTGTATCGCTACCACTTCCGCCTGGAAGATGCTGCACTCGTTCGGCAGTCGGAGCGATAGATTGTGTAGGAGCTCCGGCGAATGAACCGCGGCTCCAACACCTGTTTCCGTCTAAGAGCCGCCCCTATAGAGGTTTGGATTTGTTAGGTCTGTTCTCGCCTGTAGAGTAGAAGTCTCTTTCTGGTATGATTACCCGAAAGTTTCTCTTTCGTTTCGATGGCCATACGGCCTCGTGCTAAATTGCCCCGTTTCCCTAAGTCTTAATGCACATTTGGACGCTGCGTTCATTAGAAACAGGTCCAGTGGGGGTAAGTTCGTAAGGGTGTTCAGGGAATTTGTAGACGTGATTCCCATCACTCCTGTGATTCCCAAGCATCCCAGTCTTTGGATTCTTTCCATTTTCAGTTTATTGCACCTGGTTTTGAGTGCTGTCCACCAGACCAGAAATCCGTATAATAGAATTGGACTAACAACTGCTGTATATATCATAATTCGAGGATTGAGCCCCCATGCCTTACCAAGCAACCTTTTGCTGGTGTACAGAGCAATGGTTGCTTTCTTGGTACGTTCTTCAATGTTAAGATTCCAAGTAAGCTTCCCGGTTCACACTATCGAAAGCCTTTTCGAAATCGATGAAAAGCAAGTGAAGCGGAGAATCGTATTCAGCGCATTGCTCGATGATGATTCGCAAGGTGTTAATGTGATCGACACAGGAGAATCCGGATCGAAAGCCAGCCTGCTCTTCATCAATTGTGCTTTCTAAGTGGGCCTTTAGTCTTTCCAGGACGATTTTAGCTATTATCTTGGCAACGGCAGGAAGCACACAAATGCCTCTCCAATTATTACCGTCTGTGAGGCTACCCTTCTTTGGAAGTTTGATGATCAAACCTTCCTTCCACTCAGTGGGAAAGGTCTCTGTATTCCACGCTTTATCAAAGTAGTAGTAGTAGTAGTACTTTGCGTGTGTTATCAAAGTTAACTGGGTGATGCCCATACTTGGGAAGTGGATGTCCTGAATTTTGGTTCTTCTTGTGTAGAGAACCAGTTCAGTCTTTTGCAGATTCACACTTAGTCCCACTTTCCCTGCCCATTTTAGTAGCCTACTTAGAGCCATTGTTGTGAGGTCTGATAGAACGCCAGTGTCCTTTCTAGATACAAGTATTACAACGTCATTTGCGTAAGCCACCGCGCGTATGCCTATCGCTTCGAAAGTTTTTAGTTGAGTGTTCACCACTAGTATCCACAGAACTGGTGATAGCACCCCTCCTTGTGGCATTCTTCTTCTGGCCGCTTTAGTGGCCGTGGCATTGCCCCATGCAGACGATATAAGTCTGTTAGATAGCAATGCTGCAATCCAGTTTCTTATGCTTGCGTTGACCCCTGCATTGTATAGGGCATCCATTATCGCTTTTGTTGTAACATTATTAAAGGCTCCTGCTATGTCTAGGAACGTGCCGAGCGTGTATTCTTTGTATTGTAGAGAGTTTTCGATGATGGAGACCACCTCGTGCAGGGCCGTTTTCACGGATTTGTTTGATAGATAGCCTGGTACGAGTGTCTCTAATGTGTCCATCCAGTATGTTCTCCATAGTTTTCAACATGAAGGATGTGAGACTGATTGATCTAAAGTCTTTCGGGTTGTCGTGACTGCTTTTGTCAGTTTTGGGTATAAACACAACACTGGACTTTCGCCAAGCATGCGGTACATAGCTCATCCTGATGCAGCCTTTGAAGATAGCAACAATCCAGATTGCTATGGAGTCGGCAGCTTTTTGTACAATAGCAGGTATGATTTCATCCGGTCCTGCTGATTTATACGGGTCAAAGGAATTAATTGCCCGTTTTACTCGTCTGACCGTGAAGAGTCCTGCTATATTGCTGCCGCGCGAATTAGTTTCTAAAGTTGTTGTATGTGGTTGGGTTGGTGGACTCGCAGTCCGGAAAGTGTGTTGCAAGGAGTAATTCCAGTGTGTCAGCACTTCCTTCCGTCCATTGTCCATTCCCCTTAATGAGTGTAGATGGCGGTGTCGGATTTCTGGAAATGACTTTCCTCAGCCACGATACCTCTGATGTGCATTCAATTTGGCTGCAGAAGTCCCGCCAGCTTTTCCGTTTCGCTGCTTTTAGCTGGTTTTTTGAAGGATTTGAGTGAATTCCTATATTCACCTCAATCTTCGTCTTTCCCTGTGCGCTTAACAGTGCTAAAGAGCGACCGTATCTTACGGCGACAAGCACCGATGTCTTTACTCCGCCATTTCGTCTGAGCCTTTTTTGAAGGATTACTACAAGGGCATGACGCTCTGAAAAACACTGATGAGCATATCATCATCATCATATATGAGCATATCGGTAAGAGACTTATTCATGCGTTCGATGCTTTTAACGTTACGTAAATATTCCGGATGTCTGTTGGTGCGCTTGTCGCGTATGATTTTTGCATATAGCTTCCAATCGGTATTCCTTGAATTTCTATATGCTTTGGCCATAGTCAGGCTTGAAGTGCAATGTTAAAACTAATGTACCTATGATCTGAGAGGAGGGTCTTTCCAGGACCTTCCAGTCACGGATTTCATAGTTATTAAAATTCGTGTAGAGAGTTAGATCTAGAACATTCTCGCTGGTGGGCCCTTTATATGTAGGTTCATTACCACGATTAGCGATCCTTAGGTTAGTATTGTGAATAAGGTTTAATAGTGACTCACCTCGTGCGTTTTCGTGCAGACTAAATACTACCCTATCTACCAACGCCTGCTACTTTTCTAGAGACCAGAAAAAAATGTTATATAAATAATAATTCCAATTTGTTAGTTGCAGAACTCTTCTTTTATGTCCATGGTACTTTTCAGTATCATCTGGGACTATTTATCGTTATGTACCCATGTCGACAACCCTGTGCATCTACATTCGCGGCAATTTTCCGGATCCTTCCATTCTATTTCGCAGATATTTCATACAGCCATGGAAATGGTTTGTTGAGAGGACAACAAACATCAATGTCCGAACATTAGTCAGGATAAATTCCAGCAGGTTGTACGCTGATGTTCCACGTTACACCAAATGCTGATCCGATTTTATCCACCATTGGTTTCATGTCAAGCGTTTGAATGCGCTGAGGTTTTTCTCTACGTATCTTGCTGGATATATATATTTTTTTCACCAGTTAGGTTTGATTGTTGTTACACTTCCTCCTTTCTATCCCGACCAAGTGATTCTGGATTTCACTTAAAACCCTAGAGCAAGGGAAACCCATTCTTTCTAGTAGTTAAGTGGATTAGTCCCAGGATATTTTTCATGCTTTTTGTAGTGGCAGAAAAAAAATCTCTGCCATGTCAAAGGCAAGGTTTGTAAAATATCCATCTGCTGGCGGAAACTTAATTTATATTATTGATTAAAGTGAATTCACTACAAAAGGAATGTAGTTCATTCGGTGGAAATTGCAATGGCATTATTGTTTTTTCACTCGTGTGGTGTCCAGCATGGATGACAGTAGGATATATTGCAATTTATCGATTTTGCTTTAGAAGTGATTTTTTTTTTCAAGTAATTGTGTGGAAATCAATTGTTTTGTGGTTCAATATAAAGGGTAGTTAGAATTTTTTTTTTTAAATCAGCATCTCCATTCTTAGTGCAACCAGAAAAAGTTTCAAAGGCACTTTCGACATGAAGAGAATGAATCCTTTGTTGGATTTAAAGTGGTTGGTTGGTTGTTACTCATGCATTTGTGCTGTCCTTTGCAAAGTTTTCACTACAATGTTCATGTATAGTGGTGGTATCCATGATACTTGCCATTGACAATTAATGAATATTGATTGCCCTGAAACTAAAGGATGGGATGTACGGATACTACATTGTTCTTTAAAAAACTGATAAAAGAAAACACTCATGATGTCGTTATTTTATACTCCCGATCGACCCACTTCACTCATTGTTTTTCTTCAAGCCGGGCGAAATGTTGTTAATTTAGTTGTTGTTGTTGTAGCAATGGTCGGAATTTCGGTGTGTTGGTGTGTTAAATGCTTATGGTTCGTCGTCATCCCCGGTGTTGAGGGATAGAAAAATAACTGCTTCTATAGGGTTCTCCCACAGCGATCTGGGTGCAGTTGGGCTATGGAAGATTTTGTCCATATTAGGAGGTGCTCCATTGCAAGCGGGACAGGTATTTGAGACGGCGCATAACTTCTGAAGCAATAGACTCATAACTTCTGAAGCAATAGACGAAATCACATGAAAATTTGTGAGTACCTACGTAATAGCCGCCATACATTATCCGATCCGTCGCCCGATCGATCGGCCGATGGATCGCCACAAAATATCTGCCGATCTCCACTGCACACACACTGAGCGATTTTCGTGCGATGCGATAACGAATGACAATTCAAAAAATAGGTTATGATTCACTCCCAATCCAACCTAGATTCATTTTTGTTGACTATTTGGATGTGTGTGGTATTTTCGTATACCACATATTTGATATTTCAATTGCAGTGCCATTTAAATCATAAGAATCCTTGAAATTTCATAATTTAATAATTTGGTAATTTGACATTCACTTGCGATAGTCACATACACTATCCAATCGATCGTCACCGATCGATCGCACGAAAATCGCACAAAAATATCGGCAGATCAAAATTGATCGGCCGATCGGTGCGATTTCCACATACACAGGCCGATCCATCGGCCGATATCGATTTCGGGCGACGGATCGGCCGATCGATCGGTGTGTGTATGGCACGTTTAAGTTCCTTACCGCTACTTGTGTAAACTGTGGCGTTGATCCGATACGACGCAGCGGCTGTTACAACAGTCGCATTGTCCGCCTTGTGACGGCATCGCATACCCACAGGAAAAAGGCGTGTTTGGTATCGTTTGTAATGTTTTTTGCTATGCTAAATCGAACGAAACTACTTTCAGAGCTCTATCTACAATTTTTTGTTAATTTTTATACCCTAGACTTATAGTATAGGGTATATTGTTTTTGTCACGATGAAAATATGTAACACTTTAAAGGAGGCTCCGGAGGTATAGCAATTTATATATATATACATGATCAGGGTCACCTTGTGATTCGATTAAGCCATGTCTGTCCGTCTGTCTGTCTGTCTGTCCGTTCGCACGATAACTTTCGATAAAATGAAGCTAGATGTCAAATGTTGGCAGTGTGATCTAGTTGGATGGTATTGAAAATGGGCATGATCAGGCCAAGAGAACGCCTACCTTTCCTACATATGTAAAATAATTAAATGTATCTATAACTCCCGATTAAATAAACACGAAAAACTCTAGCTTTGGTAGATTGCTTGTGAGGGTAATCTTATACTTTTCTGGAAAAATAAAATCGATCAGCTGAAAACTAACGGTAATTTTCTTACAAAGAACCCCGTACTACCCTACTTTTCAGGTTTTTTGTCTATAACTCCTGAACCAATTGACGTAAACATCAGATTTTTGGCATGTGACCTTGAGCCTGAGGTGAGAAGCTGCTTGGGTTTTTAGAAAGTTGAGCATAATCAGATCGAAGGAACGCCTACCTCCCCTACAAAATTCAAAAAATTAAATATTATTTTAATTACGATAACTTTTGATAGAATGATACTACCGAGTTAAAAATTTGGTAGAATGTTT
Organism: Chloromyia formosa; assembly: GCA_964017055.1. NCBI lineage: Eukaryota > Metazoa > Arthropoda > Insecta > Diptera > Stratiomyidae > Chloromyia > Chloromyia formosa. Next base: position 42,702,403 of record OZ024814.1, on the reverse strand, counting down.
GCAGTAAGATCTTATTAGTATTGAAAATGGGTAAGATCCGACCCGAGGAACCCCCACCTCCCCTACAAATGAAACTTCAAACAAGCAATAACTTTTAATAGAATGATGCCAGCGACTTGAAATTTTGGCCAAATATTTGAAGTGAGATTGAGTTAGTTGGTATCAAAGATGGGTTAGATCCGACCTAAGGAACCCCTACCTCCCCTAGAGATGAAACTTAAAATAACCGATAACTTACGACAAAATAAAGCTAGCGACTTGAAATGTGGATCAAATGTTTGTAGTAAGATCCAGTTGGCTGATATTGAAAATATGGAAAATCCGACCTAAGGAACCCCTACCTCCCCTAGAGATGAAACTTAAAATAACCGATAACTTCCGATAAAATGAAGCCAGTGACTTGAAATTTTGTTAAAATGTTTGAACTGGGATCTAGTTGGTTGTTATTAAAAATGAGCAAGATTCGACAAACGAAACCTCTACCTCCCCTTCAAATAAGCAATAACTTTCGATAGAATGAATGAATGATAGAAAAATTCGACAGATATTTGTAGAATGGGCTATTTATTTGATTTTGAGAATGGGCAAGATCCTCCTGAATGAGTGCCAACCTCCACTATAAACTAGCCATATAGGAAACTCACTTTTAATGCATAGGGTCGTTGCCAATTCTTACTTTTCGGTATCACTACTAGGTCTGTACAAGTCTAGGGTATATACGCTTCGGACTCCGGGCTATTTGCAATACAATATTCAGAACCTTTTCCAAATACAATGCCAACCGTTGACTGGTATGGTCCAAAAGGGCCTGTAAAGTGACTTGTGCTGATGTCTCGTTTATGATTTATGATTCATCGATTGGATAACACTGCTTTTTGCCTACCCCTTAGGTAGGAGCAATAAATGGGGGCTGAGCGATTTTTGGATCTAACTTGCATAGATGTATATGAAAATTTAGCAAAACGTCCCTGAATAAAAAGTGCACGTGCTTCTTCAGGAAAATAACGTTTCGGCGAAGAAATTTTAGTTGTGTGGGCTTTTTTACAGCAGTAGCAATACCGGTAGAATTTTCTGCAATTTCTTTTACCAAATCCGAACCATCTCGCTGTCCAGGAGCGTATCAGCTGAGCCGTGCAGCATATAATATCTGCTCACGGGAATAATTGTCCAATAAATGTTGAAAAAAGCGACGATTTTTTGTTTTTCCCCCAAATCTCCAAATGGTTTGCTGGTGCGGGCCTTACTGCGGGCCACGAGAAAGCGACCCGATATCCACTACATACCAATTCACCCACTCGGGATTTGATCGACTTTGAATCCATTGTGAACGCACATGTATCAAAAAACCGTTCACTTTTTTTTGCCATCTAAAACTAACTGTTTGCTGACGTAACGGTTAACCTCAGAAATTTTCTCTTTTTCGTCAGCGTGTGCCACCCACACATCAAAAAGAGTTCGTTTAAATAGAGGCAGTTTCCTGAAAAAATCAATATCTTAGTCCTATGGGTTTGGATGGGTGTGATTCCACTTTTTATATACTCTGTAGATATTATACGTCAAAGCCATGTATCCGAAATGCGGAGAAACATGGAGAAAAACTGTTACACCATTTCAAAAATTAAGTTTTATGATAAGAGCGTAAATTGTCGTTAATGAACCCAATAAATTATACCTTTTAGAACCTGTTAACTTTCTAAATATATTCTACTTACATATCTATATAGTACTAAGTGCATTCAGAAGGAAAAATTGAAAACCGCGCCACTTTGAGGCAGAGCAATATTTTGCACGGTTTGCACTTGTACAGAGTTAAGAACTACCTGTTGCGTTGGAAAGAGGGACTGGTTTGGACAAGTATTATTATATGAAATCGCATTCTCAGTGTTGTTTCTATTTCGTCAACCATCCTTGATAACGGTACAAAGTCAATTCGTTGACCTGTTGACGTGAATTTTTTTCCGAATGTCCACCTAGATTGGGTGTTTTTACCACTGTGCGGCGTGGTTACTGCGGGATAAATACGAATTCAGTCATGAACACCGCCTGATCGAAGTTGGGCGAGTGTCGTTCTCATTACTCTCGGAAGCCTTACCTCTTCCGGAGATATTGTTGGTGGTATGGTCAAGAGTATTAGATTTGGACCGAAACCCACGATCGATTAAAGTATCTCCTCCCGATGTATCGCTGCGATGGCTGATCTGTGTGCGTCACTACCAAAGGGTACCTCTGGACGTCTCTTTCTAAGTCGCGCCTAACATGTCTAGGTGGCGGCGTCTTGTCCATGAGGTTGAAGTTTGGGTGCTCCCTCCGGTAAAAACCCACCAGATATTGTTTGGTAAGAAGCTTGTTGTGATCCCTTAAAGGCATCATCTTGGTTTCCTGATGTAGATGGTCCTGTGGTGACATCAGGCGACAGGCGGTGACAGTACGGAGAGCGGCATTTTGGCACGCTTCAATATTTTTCCACTGTGTGTCACAGAGATTCTGTGACCACACAGGAGCAGCATAGTTGGCCTGATCTTTCACTACTCTATACGTGACTAGTAGAGTTTTTTTGTCCTTGCCCCAGGTGCTATCGGCCAAGATTCTGAGGATCTTATTACTACTACTCATCCTGTCGCACACGGTTGAGGCATGGGGTGATGATGTGGCCACGCTGTCCAGAGTGACTTCAATAGTTTTACTCGTAGTATGGTTTTTGGCAGGAATTGGATGATTGTTAATCGAGATCCCAAGTTGCATCCTGACTTTCTTTGTCCAGGTGGTGAACAGGGCTGTCGAGGATTTAGACGCCGCGACGTTTAGGTTCTTACTTACGAAGAATGAGTTAAGTTCTGCAAGATAACTGTTGATGCGTTCGCACATTTCCGTGAGGTTGTTTCTTGTGGCTGAAATGGAGCCGTCGTCAGCATAGGAGGTGATATCGATTCCCTCAGGTAGTGTTGGGAGTCCTCAAAAATAGAGATTGAACAAAGTGGGAGATAAAACTCCTCCTTGAGGCACAACTTGTTTAATCTTACTATACTTCGATTAACTGCTCCTGAATTCGGTATAGGATTGCCTACCGGCGAGATAATTGGCAATCCATTTAACTACGTGCTCCGGATGCGATGAACATTTTATGTCAGACAGAAGTACTGTATGGCTAACAGTGTTCGACAAGTCGAGTGCCATCAGTGTTGTTCTGTGACATGAACGAGCTTGGTTGAGGCCAGTTTGGATGCGAGATGTAATGGCATCTAAAGGCGTAGTCGTACTGTGCATACTTCGGTAGCCGTGCTGGTGATTCGCTAGCAGGATGTGGGCTGCAAGAGCAGGGCGGATTAGTGCTTCAAGCGTTTCGGCAACTGGTGACAAGAGAGTTATAGGACGACGGGATCTGCCGAGTGTCGCCTTTTTCCCAGGTTTCAAAATCGGGATCACTCTCTTTTCCTTCCAGATTTCAAGAATGATCAGCGAAGAGATGGATAGATTAGATAGATAGATAGACGTGATATATTCTATAGCTGGTAAATCGAGGTGTTTGAGCATTGCCATTGAGACTCCACCAGGTCCCAGGGCTTTCGAGTTGTTTGCTTTTCTTGTAACTGCAAACATGTACATATGTGGCCTGCAGTTCGGTTGCAGATCTTCCTACAGATTATGCGTTTAAGTCTGTCAGGTGTGTTCAACAAATTGTTCATTGAAACGGCTTGCACAGTGAGTAGGGTCACTTATTGAGTTATCACCGAACTGAATGGCGACATTTCTTTTCTGTTTTGGTGGATTAGAAAGGGCACGGAAAGTCGACCATAATTTGCTCAAACCTATAGTTAGGTTGCAGTTATTCGGATGGCTCCTCCATTTTCACCCCCTATGTTCGACAATTTGTCTATGGATCTCGCAGTCTATCTCGTGAACTCTAGGATCGTTCGGATATGGTGAGAACAATTTTCATTCATTCTCTTACGTATTTATTGTCTCATATTGACGTTCTCATGTCGCCGTTGATACGAATTGTTCTCTTGGGGAAATACTCGTCTGGTCGGGCTTGTTTGAGCTAGAAGGTAATTTTGGGTCGCCGACTCCGAATCTGAAGTCAAAAAAGAAAAAAGAAAATGTGGGGCTGCCCACCCGAGAATGGCAACCCTGTTTTTACGGGGAAATACTCGTCTGATCAGGCTGGCCTGAACTACAAGGTAATTTTGGGTCGCTGATTCCGAATTTGAAGGCAAAAGAGTAAAAAAAAAGTTGGGGTTGCCCACCCCAGAATGACAACCCTGTTTTCATGGAGATTTTTTTTGCAATTATGACTTAAGATTTGCAATCATCGACCCAAACAACCCCCTAATAGCCGCTCCTACGGCAGCCGGTTCTATGCATCGGAGTGACCTGTTCATCATCAACGGCTAAGGGCTGCCAAACCATCTCAACGCCAGTAGGCGTTGCTATTACAACAACAACAGCCCCCTAATCGTTTCTTCCGGCAAGATTGGCCGTGATTTTAAAAAAGAAGTGTTATCATTCCGTATTCCCCATTTTGTTTCATAATATCAATCGTTTAATAGTGAACGATATCCCATGCAAGTTTTTTTTTAATATTTTTCCTATGTCCCTCCTCAATCCGTCGTAGCTGCTTCAAATCGGGAGAAAAATTGCCAGAAATGGAAAGTGCTAATTATTCCCTTTAATATAACTAACACCCAACATGCCTATAGACGATGAAATTAATTTTGACCTCCTTTTTTTAATAAAAACAAAATTTATCAAAAGGGTCCTATTTTGATTAATTTTTTTAAAATAATTTTTGATTGCTACAGATTAAAAAACAAAAAGAAGTGCCCTTCCTAAATTTTTTCCAGAAAAAGAACATAAACTTCTATAAAAGACAGTCTGTGAGAATGATTGCCCTCACGAATAGCTGGTGAGAATAAACTTCGGTCATGAGAATGGTTACGATCATGAGAATATTCCAACGCTATCTATTTACACGATGATGAGAATAATTCCCATGAGAATGCATGAGAACGGAAAATTTTCATGAGAATTAGTTCTCATTGCTATTTAGATGATTCTTGAGAACGAAATCAATCTCATGATACCATTCTCATGAGATTGTCTATCTAGACCTTTTCACTCCTGATGTTATCTCTTTCGTCTGCCAATTTGGCGACTGAGGTTGGAAAGTGGCCTAATTTTTGGAATCCGTCCTGCAGGAATGAATTTCGCAGCGAGGAATTTAACGTTGGTGTAGCCGTTCCAATCAGCCTTATTTTGGTTGACAAAAGTGCGGTGTTCAGCAGATATGACATTTGTTAATTTGTCAAGCCTTATTACAATTGGTAAATGGTCCGAAGATAGCGGTAGGATCGGCTATCATTGAGCATCATTTATGAGGCTTGCATTGGTAATCGTGATGTGTGGGGAACTGGAACAGATCCCGACGATACGAGTAGTGGTTTCGTCATTCAGAGTACAGAAATCTGAGGCGTCAAGCTGCTCCGCTATTGAGATACCTCTGGCTACCTTATTAAGGTTAGAGTGCCCGAGTTCATGGTGAGCATTAAAATCACCAAGCAGGAGGAGATAATTGATGTTTACAAGGTATCCCGAGGGACAGCTGGATACCAGTGGAATATAAATATTGTCAACTTCGATGTCAGAATTGTCCGATTTTATGACGATGGCGTGCACTTTCATGGTGTTATCATTGCTGGTGAAATCAATTTCCCGATATTGCACGGAATGGCGAATGATGAAGGCTGGCCCTCCTCCAGAGTTGGTCAACCTGTCTTTCCTGACAATAGCGTATTTACTATGTGTGTTGAGAGACGAATTGGAGTGTAGTTTCGTCTTGTGTATGGCTCCGGCTTGGATGCGATATCTGTCCATGAATAATGCGAGTTTTGCTATTTTATTCTGCAGTCATTGCAATTGAGTTGTACGAGTGAGATCGTGTCGAAGATGGCGATCGGTGGTGCAGGCGCAATTTTGTTTTATTGAGGAATCCTGTTAGAACAGTTCGCAGGAGTCATTGGAGATGGCTGTAAACTTGACTGAGTTCTCAATGATGAGACGTATGGGACGAGGTTGCTTCTTGTAGTCCTGGTAGTATAGGAGGAATTCCAGTGCCTGTGATGGTTATACTCAATTGTCCTAACCTCTTGTGGGGCATAGCGTGGCCCAATTGACGTTTCGTTGGCATAAACAAGTTTCGGAGAATGCAGTTGGCAGCATGCTCCCCCATTTAATCGCCCACCTGCGACAATTCGGGAGATGCTGAGGCTTATTGTTACGTCTCGCACCACAAGGGGAGACAACACAAACATCCATGGCCACGAACAACGTCGTGGTCGAGATTCGAACCCGAAACGCCGGTAGTCAGACGTGAGACTGATGCTTCTAAGCACTGAGCTGCTGTTCGTCCTTTGATGGTTGGGTTCAGAGCAGTTTCTTAGGTGGCACCACTGATTGCAGCAATTGCATCTGACCGTGGTAGCGTTTGGATGCAGCTCTCTGTTGCATACTCTCTAGATCCACGGTTTCTTTCAATGCCGGCTCGGAGAAGTAACACTGAGAGCAATTGCACCGAGATGTGTTGCTCCCAATGAACATAAAAAACGATACGAGGGATGTAATATGTAAACACACTTTCCGTCTTGCATTGCAGGGGCTTGGCAGCTTTTGGCCGTTGTGAAACGGGTTGCTTTGATGGGAAGAACCAACTGCCGTAGGAACGTTTTTAATTTAATCGTTACCTTCATTTTGGGTGACTTTGTTACATCTATTTGTTTAATCGAACCGAACCGTTCGTGACCATTGCGGACATCCAACCGCAATCAACAACAATCACGACTGAACCAGAACTTGGTTTAATTATGATTCGGTTGTGGTTGTTTTTGGTTGCGCGAACCATAATTTGGCTAAGTTATGGTCCGGTTGTGGGTCGGTCGTCTTTGTTGCAGTTGATCATAAACGGTTCGGTAGTGCTTGTGCTCGATAGTTAGCGGCGAGCTTATACAATTTTAGATGCGCGAGATTACTTCTTACATCTCATCGTTTAACCTTTCGTAATAAATTTAAATTTGTCAAAGCAGGTTGATTTAATGATTCGACGAAGAACGGAACTTTTCTTTCGGAAGGGTTCGGCTGTTTTTCAAATGTTTTCCAAGTTGTGGTGGTGTAAAACCTAAAATTTGCATAGAATCTTAAGAAATAATGTCACAGGCAGTGACTTAGACAAAGAGGGATCAGCACGCCTCTCTCATGATTCCTTTACAATACTACTTTGCCTTAACCCCTAGCGGGGCATAGCGCGTCAACTACTCCTGCGCGCCATCGTACTCTGTTCTGGTCAATGGGACGCAACTCCCCAAAAGACTTACCCAGTGCCTGACACTCCTTTGCCACAGATCGACGCCATGTGATTCGAGGACTCCCTCTTGGTCGGCCTTGGTTGGAAATGGGGTTCCACTTCATGGCATGCAAAGCAATGCAGTTATCACTCTTCCGCAATGTGTGACCTATCCACTACCATTTTTGCCTGCGTATCAATTCGTCGATTGGCATCTGACCCGTACGCCGACTTAGCTCTTCATTTGATATTGTTTCGCGCCAGAAAATTCTTAAAATTCGACGAAGACATGAATTGACGAAAACTTGCAGTTTTCTGGTAACTCCTACGGAAACTTTCCATGTACTGCTCCCATACAAAAGCACTGATAGTACCAGGGAGCGAAACAGGCCCAGCTTGGTCTTGATGCTGAGATAACTGCTCTGCCAGATTTTGGACAGCATGCCGTATGTGCGTTTAGCCTGGTTGATACGACGAGCGATGTCCTGCTCCGTACCACGATTTTCGGCAACAATGCTACCTACATAGGTAGACGAAGTTGTCCACCTTCTCCACAGGCTGCCCATTGATATTGATGGCAATAGGTGTCGGATTTCTCTTTCGCAACGGCGGGCTAAGAACCTTGGTCTTGTTGGTATTAATCTTTAGCCCAACCTTGCTTGCCTGCCTCTCGAGATCTAACGCCATTGCGGACAGATCCATTATTTTGTGGGAGAGTAGGCATATGTCGTCAGCGTAGTCAAGATGTTGTACATAAGATGTCAAAGTCCATTGAATTCCTCTGTCGAGTCCAGATAGGGCTGCATGCAACACGTCACCGATCACTACGAGGAATAGGATCGGTGAAAGGATACACCCCTGCCGAACTCCACTGCGAATTTCAAAGTCCCCCGACACCTTACCTTTATGCAGAACGCGACATTTCGCGCCGTCATAGGTTGCCTTAATAATAGCCACAAGCTTCTCAGGGATGCCTCTCCGGCGCAAGGCCACCCATATACCTATAGAATCCCGGTTCACACTATCGAAAGCCTTTTCGAAATCGATGAAAAGCAAGTGAAGCGGAGAATCGTATTCAGCGCATTGCTCGATGATGATTCGCAAGGTGTTAATGTAATCGACACAGGAGAATCCGGATCGAAAACCAGCCTGCTTTTCATCAATTGTGCCTTCTAAGTAGGCCTTTAGTCTTTCCAGGACGATTTTAGCTATTATCTTGACAACGGCGGGAAGCACACAAATGCCTCTCCAATTATTACAGTCTGTGAGGCTACCCTTCTTTGGAAGTTTGATGATCAAACCTTCCTTCCACTCAGTGGGAAAGGTCTCTGTATTCCACGCTTTATTAACAAGTGGGTTTACAATCGCTCATAATGTTGTTTTTGTCTGTGTAGTTGGAGAAAAAATGTCTACAGTTAAAACAAAATTAAATGAACTCACAACGAATTCAATATAAACAAGTGTATGAACTTTCCAAGTCTTTTCGACTGCGCTGGTGGACAATTATCTTGGAACTATTACCTTGCTAGGCAGTGCGGGCCTTAACTATTTTAGTGTGCTGTTCAACTAATAAGAAATCGCTTGTAACATTTTATCATAGTCCCTGATAATGCGACATATACTAGATATTCCGCTTCGAAATGTCTCTATACTTTTTAAAGTCCACCCTAAGTTTACTCTCACCGGTAAGGAGTCGAATTTAGAATTTGCTATCCGGCCTGCTGCCCTTAAATTTAAAAAATCTGGCACATTCCAGAAAAAAACTTGCCGACCTTTGGTTTATAAGATAATCAGATGGTTTGTAAGATAATTGTGTGTAAAAAAAAATGGTTTCCCGTTGAAAAACAGAAAGCAGCTCGGGTAAATTGGTGTCAAAAAACTCTAGACCGCTTCAACACAGGAAACTCTAACAACGTGTACAGCATCGTCAGTGATGACGAATCGTGGATTTACTCTTATGAACCCGAAAATTAACTCCAGTCGGCTGTTTGGGTGTTCCAAAATGAAGGAAAGCCGACAAAAGTCATCCACTCTCGAAGTGTCTGCAAAACATCAACAAACGAGTGGAACAACTGCTTTCAGAGTTGGTTCGAACGTATGCAAAAGTGCATTAATCTTCGTGGGAAATACTTCGGAAAACAATAGATTCTTTAAAAACTACATATACATATATTGTTTTAATTCAGGCCTATGTGCAAAACTTAAAAGACAACCCTCGTATGAGAATTATACATATAATTATTTTAATATGAGCAACAATATTGGATAAAGTTTGGTAGCCAAATTGTCAAGATATGTTTAATGATTGTTGCATAAGTCTAAATATTAGAATCGATAAAATGTGTTTATCTTTCACAAGTTCAAATCCATTGATAGTTTGTATCTCAATATTTGCCATAATATCTAAATATTTATGCACATATGTACGAGTATATTTGCAAACTCTATTCACACGCAACTACTAAAACTTGAAGTATTTCAATTTATTTCAATTTCGAATTGACACAGGCTAACTATGATTTTACAAGTTAGCATTGATATGTAAATAGAAACATGTTTCGTAATTACGTACGTGACTTGAAATATGGTTTCAGATTCTATGTAAAAGCGTCCATGCACCATCAGTTTGATTGCCGATATTCCTATATGAAAAACTGATGCTAAGCTCAGTGCCCATTCACTGCCAGGAATAATAATGTATTACATGCAATCTGTACCTGAAATTGAATTGAGTTGATTGAGTTGAAAGCAACTTGCAACGTTTAAAGTTTTTCCAGGAAACACCCATTGACGATAATCTCAAGTACTGAATCTTAAGGAAGATCATCTTCCTATTCCTACAAGAAGAACTGAAGGTAATTGGCCATAGCTCAGTGCTTCCTGTAGAAATATCGTCAGTTTTTCCTACAGACTCTTGCCAGTACTTGAGATTATCGTCAGTTTATCCCCCAATTGTCGTCAGTTTTTTTTTTTTTTTGAAGAATACCATCAGTCAAACTAATAGTGAATGGGCTCCTTAAGAGTATAACTAAAAATGCGACAATTGGCATTGAAAATGGCATCATGTCACTCGACCTCAACTCTTGTCGGATTATGATTATGTAATAATTATTCTTCGCTAACTGTTTTTGTTAAGCAGCATGAGACTAGAGCAGCACATTGCTAAAGCGTGATCGATTCCTCACTTACTGTCGAAGTACAGGCAAAGAATAGAGATTGTTAACAAGAAGTGCCACTCTATTAGTTGCACATTGTTGGATTCCATCAGTACACGAAGGGATAATGTCGAAGAAAAGCATGTTACTCATAAAATGAAACGTAATAGACAGTTGCCATTTAAAGAGCTTTTTGGGGTATTATCGTCCCTATCCCTCTAAATTATACAGTCAGATTAGACATCGAACGATGCATCAAATCAGGTATTTCTGCTTTCCTGATGTGTTGTTTATGATGCAATGGGAATGTTAAATCCTAGTTTTCGACCTTGGCAGACGACCGCGTCATTGTCAAAAACCAAGAAGAAGTAATTTAGGTGACACCGCTTTTGAAAGTTTGTCAGTTTTTCAAATTACAAAATTTTTAGCAAAATTTCATTATTTTTAGTACTTAGCCAGAAACAAAAAAATTGCTAAAGGCCTAGTTTATTATTCGAAACCCCCTTCCTCCCTGTCAGTAGACTCTACTGGGGTCTCAGCGGACCCCAAAGTGACCCCCCTCCCAACCACTTGAGCAATAAATATATAAATTGGAGTCCGAAGCGTATAGACTTGTACAGATCTAGTGGTGATACCAAAAGTACCAATTGGCAACGATCATATACACGAAAAGTGAGTTTCCTATTTGGCCAGTTTATAGGGGAGGTTTACGCTCATTCAGAAGGATCTTGACCATTCTCAAAATCAATTAACTAACACATTCTACAAATATTTGTAAATTTTTTCAAGTCGCTAGTTTTATTCTATCGAAAGTTATTGCTTATTTGTAGTCACACTTGTAGGGGAGGTAGCGGTTTCGTCTGTCGCATCTTGTGTATTTTCAATAACAACCAACTAGATCCCAGTACAAACATTTGACCAAAATTTCAAATCACTAGCTTTATTTTGTTGAAAGTTATCGCTTATTTAAAGTTACATTTATAGGGGAGGTAGGGGTTCCTTGGGTTGGATCTCGCCCACCATTGCCACCAACCAATTAGAACATGCTACAAACATTTAAACAAAATTTCAAGTCTCTTGCTGCATTCTATCGAAACTTATCGCTTATGTGAAGTTTCATTTCTAGGGGAGATAGGGGTTCCTTGGGTCGGATCTGGCCCATCTTTAATACCAACTAACTCAAACCCACTTCAAACATTTGACTAAAATTTCAGGTCGCTGGCTTCATTGTATCAAAAGTTATCGCTCTTGGAAGTTTCATTTGTAGGGGAGGTAGGGATGCCTTGGGTTGGATCTTGCCCGTTTTCAATACTAACCAACAAGATTTTTCTACCAACATTCTACCAAACTTTAAACTCACTAGTGTCATTCTATCAAAAGTTATCGTAGTTAAAAGAACATTTAATTTTTTGAAGTTTGTAGGGGATCTGATTGATCTGATTATGCCCGACTTACTAAAGCTCAAGCAGCTTCTCACCTCAGGGCTACATGTCAAAAATCAGGCATCTACGTCAATTAGCTCAAGAGTTATAGATAAAAACGTGAAAAGTAGAGTAGTATGGGGCTCTTTGTAAGAAAATTACCGTTAGTTTTCAACTGATCGATTTCATTTTTCCAGGAGAGTATAAGATTACCCTCACGATCAATCTGCCAAAGGTAGAACGTCCGTCTGTATGTCTGTCCGTTCGCACGATAACTTTCGATAGAATGAAGCTACAGCCTTGAAATTTTGGTCTAATGTTGGAAGTATGATCTAGTTGATTCGTATTGAAAATGGGTATGATCAGGCCAAAAGAACGCCTACCTCCCCTACATATATAAAATAATTAAATGTATCTATAACTCCCGACTAAATAAATATGAAAAGCTCTAGCTTTGGTAGATTGCTCGTGAGGGTAGTCTTATACTCTTGGAAAAATAAAATCAATCAGTTGGAAACTAACGGTACTTTTCTCACAAAGAGCCCCGTGCTACCCTACTTTTCAGGTTTCCTGTCTATAAATCTTGAACCAATTGACGTAGACTCCTCATTTTTGGCATATAGCCTTCAGATAAGAAATTGCTTCAGTTTTGGTAAGATGGGCACAATCAGACCAAAGGAACGCCTACCTCCCCTACAAATTTCAAAAAATGGAGTGTTCCTTGAACTACGGTAACTTCCGATAGAATGAAGCTATAGACTTGAAATTTTTACCAAATGTTTGCAGTAGGATCTAGTTAGTCTAGTTAGTTGGTATTGAAAATGGGCAAGATCTGAAACAAGGAACTGCTACCTCCCCTACAAATAGAACTTCAAATAAGCGATAATTTGTGAAAGAATGAAGCCAGCGACCTGAAATTTTAGTCAAATGTTTGAAGTGGGTTTGAGTTAGTTGGTATTAAAGATGGGCCAGATCCGACCCAAGGAACCCCTACCTCCCCTACAAATGAAACTTAAAGTAATCAATAACTTACGATAAAATAAAGCTAGCGGCTTGAAATTTTGGTCAAATGTTTATAGTAGGATTCAGCAAGCTGGTATTGAAAATACGTAAAATATGACTAACGGAACCCCTACTTCCCCTACAAATGAAATTTCGAATAAGCGATAACTTCCGATAAAAATGAAGCTAGAGACTTGAAATTTTGTTTAAATGTTTGTAGTATGATCTTAGTCGCAATGATGAGCAAGATCCGACCCAAGGAACACCCCCTCCCCCCTCCGTACAAACGAAACTTTCGATAAAATGATGCTAGTGACTTGAAATTTTGGTCAAATGTTTGTAGATGCACGATTCCACAAAAGAAACCTCTACATCCCTTGCAAGGGAGACTTCAAATAAGCCGATAGAATGAAGCTAGCGACATGAAAAATTCGATAAATATTTGTAGAATGGGTTAGTTAATTGATTTTGAGAATGGTCAAGATCCTCCTGAATGAGTGCCAACCTCCCCTATAAACTGGCCACATAAAAAACTCACTTTTAATGCATATAGTTGATGCCAATTGGTTCGGACTCCAGGCCGAAGCGAAGTTTCGGTCTGGTTATTATTATGAAAAAGGGATATTTGAGTGCAAAACATACACACAAAATATCTGAAACGCATTACCCATTTGTCACGCATAAGCGCATTTTTATATATTTTTTTAATAATAAAAGTGGAGTGTACCATTGCCAAGCAGTCAACAAGATCACTTAGCAATCCCCACCAAAAATTTGTAATAGCCGCCTTAAAATAAAATCTTTCGTGCTGAGACTGGAGCCATTTTACAACGAACGACAATTTGTCACCGCAACCCGCGCTCGGTGGCCGTGATCGTTCGGTCATCGCTCTACGATACTAATCTTGAGCTCGGAGATCAAATCTCGGCGCGACCAAAAACTGCCTGTGAGTACTAATAGAACTCTCACAGTGCTCCGAGCTTGTCAGTATAAAGACGGCGCGGATAGGAGGTGCATGCTAGAAATGTTGACGAGAGAGAATAACCCGCATTACGCTTTTCTTGTTGCCGTTGGACACTCTCCGCATGTTTCGCAAATAAATGCATGGCTTGCGGGCCCCGTACCGCGTTGTCCGTATTTACGCTGGACGTTGTGTTACGCTGAACGTGGCATTATGGTACACAATTTAAGTTTATTATTAGCAGCAGAGAGAATAATTTCGAAAGAAAATTGAGAACATTAATCATTGAAAAAAGTGATTAATTAAATTATGATGAAAATTCAAATTAATTGGTACCAAATACGTTTAACCCTTTATTATAACAAATCTTCTCTGCGGATTTAAATCGTTTTCAAATTAATTCCATAACACGTCATGCTTTCGTGCTAATTTCATTCTAAATAACACCATTAAATCATTCCTCAATCAAAGCCATCGGCAACCACTGTTTCCGTGCGTTAATCACTGACCTAAACAAAACGCTAAATTAGGGAAATTCAATTTGTTCGACTTTCATCAGCTTCTAAAATGTTTGAAATTTCCAGAAAATCTGACACCAAACAATTAAGTAAAAACTTCAATTAGTTTTAATTAAAGCAACGTAAAGTTATTCTTCTTCGTTCGTTGAGCTCGACTGCAAATACGAGGGAGGAGAGTAAAAAGAGAGCAGTAATGTGAGGGTGGCAAGTAGCGGCGCGGCGTATCACGATGCTGGCGTTCTTCGAAAATTGTGGCCAATTTTCGCATTCAAGTAACATTCCTCCATCTTAATTGGCTTCTCGGGTTCACAATAATATTGCGAGGTAGCTTCCATTTTCTCGGACATTTTCCAGTCAGAGAAAATTACATTTTAGTTGAGTTTTGATTATATTAGGAGGGTATTCCTTCTGTGATGGTATGATCGATTTTTCTTATTTAGTTTCTTGTATGTATGATATTTTATGAGTACTAGTGCATAAATAGATTTGTCAGTAGAAATTGACTTTTATACCCTAGTTATACCCTAGACCTTATAAGGTGTGGGGTATATTGCTTTTGTCACGACGAAAATATGTAACACCTTAAAGAAGCCTCTGTAGGTATAGTAATGTATATAATATATATAAATGATGACGGTCACCTCCTGATTCGATTTAGCCATGTCTGTCTGTCCGTCTGTCTGTCTGTCCGTTCGCACGATAACTTTCGATAGAATGAAGCTAGAAGCTCGTCGTTTTCGTCAAATGTTCGTAGCATGATCTAGTTGGTTCTGAGAATATGAAGATTATTTAAAGAATGGTAATCAGCCAAGATTTTTGGTACCCGTTTACACACTGAGACATATTGCACACGCCACAAAAATATTCCCCTGGCTGTCAAATATTTTGTTGTGATTTTCAATCATATCGCAACCGAGGGAGCACCAGCTGATAGGAGAAAGTAGGCAATGAAAAAAAAAATATTGTAAAAAGCCGACATAAATTGCAACTTTAAGCCAGTTTATTTGACAAGCGAGGGAAAGAAGAATGTAGGTTATGAGAAAAATGCGTACGAAACACGAATGGATTGTGTGTGATGATAGCCTCTCTTCAATACATGTTCCATACTCTCAGAGTTGGTTGGTATTGAAAATAGGCCTGATCGGGCTAAGGGAGCATCTGCCTCCCTTATGCCCGGTTCACATTATTCCAGTAACCAATCCAGTCCAGTAATCCAGTCCAGCGCTGGATTGCTACTGGAATAATGTGAACCGGCACTGGACAGCAATTCAATCCAGCAATCCAGTCCAGCAATCCAGTCCAGTGACTGGATTGTCGGTCTACTTTTTGATTCCAGCTCGCCCAAAAATCATTGTTACTATAGTTACCGAATCAACAACACACTCGCCAGACTACTGGACTGGAATCATGTAGACGATATGATCCAGTCCAGCACTGGACTGGATCGCTGGACTGGATTACTGGACTGGAATAATGTGAACCGGGCATTAAGCTTTGTTTCCACCAAAAGTGTTTACGTCTTGAGCTAGCGTACAATGTTCACAGCATCCGTTTCCACCTAATTGAGCTGCTTGTGATGCTCGTTACACTTGCGCGCTGCAGGCGTTTGACGCATCTGAACTGTTTCCATCGAGCTGTTGCTTCCCAGCTCGCGTGTAGGAAAACAAAAAAGCAATGTGCGCGTGGAAAGTTTTGATGGAAACTGGTGTATATCCGTATATTGTAGCTCACAAGCTGTGCACGTTCCTATTTTTTGCTTCCTGTAAAAGGGTAATCCCGGCAAGGAGGTGATGCCTAGGAAAGTATCATACGAAGGGAGTATTCAGGACAATACACTAGACTGCTGTTGAATATATTTTCCGAAAAATTCATCAGCCTCAAAAAGGATTGATATGAACACAATCCCGTCAAAGCATTCGCAGTTTCGCATTTCGGATACGTTTAATAAAACCTGATTAACTTAGTTAATTTCTTTCAATGCTGTTTGGCGGGGAGCTTGTATTAAATAAAAACAGAAAATTCGAAAGAACTGGAGAAAATCATGGAATGAAACTACTGAATTCAAATATTAAGTAAATTATAATAACAAAATATGCTCAATAAAATAGAAAATAGAAAGCGAAGAAAGGAGTTTAAAATTGATCAATTCTTGCCTGAAGTGCATTTGTAGTCCTTTAAAAATGAGGAGGGTTATAACGTGATCTGGGAGACAACAGTATTTGGCAACGTAATTTAGGTCACGAAGCCAATTAGCGTTAAAAGAAATTAACTAGTTCAATCAGTTTTTTTTTAAACATATTTGAAATGCGAAATTGCAAATGCCTTGGCGGGACCACCATGCTTGTCCTCGACATTGAAATCGCCACTTTTAAAACGTTGGAACCACTCACGACATGTCTGTCACTCAGAGCAACCTCACCGTAAGTATCTGAGAGCATTCGATGAGCCTCAGCTGCAGTTTTTTCAAATGGAAGCAGAAGATCAAAACTTCCCGTAAATGACGAGAATTTGGCTCGAAAACATACATTTTGAATCGCGAATCTTATCAAAAATGCGAACAACTTTTACTAATGCGGGGATGTCGATACGTTCACAGACGTCCAAACTCACTTTGTGACACTTTTGAACTACGTATTTTGACCAGCCCTCACCGATGCAGCCATCTGTCGGAAAACGGAAGCAAAGTTGTACACCCAATACGAAAACCACTAGGTCTGTCGATTTTTAATTCACCACCAGATCTATCACGTTTTTTTTTAAAATAAGGCCTAACCCAATAAAGTGGGGATTTTCTTTTTTTTAATCCACATACGGCTGCAGATACTTCTCTCGTTAACATTTTTGAATTTCAAATTGTTGCCTGCAAGCAAACTTCACATGCACAAATGCAAATGCGCAAGATACGACCAAAGGAACCCCCACCTCCCTGATAAATTAAACTTCAAATAAGCGGTAACTTTCAATAGAATGAAGCTACTGACTTAAAATTTTGGTCAAATATTTGTTGTTGTTGTAGCAATGGTCAGAAGTTCATTGTGTGAGTGTGTTACATGCTGTTATTGTTCGTCATCTTCCTCGGTGTAAACGAATACAGCATGTAACACAAAGACACACATCCTTCTTACATTGAAGGGGTTTGGCAGCTCTTGGCCGTTGTAAAAACGGGTCGCTCCGGTGCGCAGAACCGGCTGCCGCAGGAACGGTCAAATATTTGTAGTAGGATCTAGTTGGTTGATTTTCAGCTTGGGCAAGATCCTACTGAATGAACGACAACCTCCTCTATAAATGTTAGTTCAAATATACATATATAACATCCGAATGGATGAATGATTAAACCTCTCATTGGATCCACACACACAGTTCAAACTGACCATATAGGAAACTCACTTTTAATGCATATGGTCGTTACCAATTGGTACTTTCGGTATCAGCACTAGGTCTGTCCAGGTTCAGGGCATATACGCTTCGGCCTGGTTTAGCATCGATTTGCTTTTGGGTGGGATACACATTCTGCGATTTGTTTAGATAATTTTGGTTAATAAATTTCCTTGTTCTTGCTTTCTGAATGAGTTTCCTATACGACTATGTACCCGACAACTAGACTACCTTCGCTCATCGCTTACTTCAGGGCAATAGGTGCATTAAGGTGGAGAGAAATTGGCTCCTGTGTTTGCAATGCTTAGACTAGGGAATATCAGGACTAGGACATAAAAAACCAGGCCGAAGCGTATATATCCTTGACTTGTACAGACCTAGTGGTGATGCCAAAAGTACCAATTGGCAATGACCATATGCATTAGAATTCAGTTTCCTATATGGCCAGCTTATATGGGAGGTTGGCACTCATTCAGGAGGATCTTGACCTTTCTCAAAATCAATTAACTAACCCATTCTATGTACAAATATTTGTCGAATTTTTCAAGTCGCTAGCTTCATTCTATCGAAAGTTATTGCTTATTTGAAGTCTCAGTTGTAGGGGAGGTAGAGGTTTCGTTTGTCGCATCTTGCGATTTTTAATAACAACCAACTAGATCCCAGTACAAACATTTAGCCAAAATTTCAAGTCACTTGCTTCCTTCTATCGAAGAGTCACTTATAGGGGAGGTAGGAGTTCCTTGACTCGAATCTTGCCCATCATTGCCACCAACCAATTAGATCACCCTACAAACATTTAAATAAAATTTCAAGTCTCTAGTTTCACTCTATCGAAAGTTATCGCTTATTTGAAGTTTCATTTGTAGGAGAAGTAGGGGTTTCGTTGGTCGGATTTTACGTATTTTCATTATTAGCCAACTGGATTCTACTACAAATATTTGACCAAAATTTCAAGTCGCTAGCTTTATTTTGTCGTAAGTTAACGCTTATTTTAAGTTTCATTTCTAGGGGAGGTATGGGTTCCTTAGGTTGGATCTAACGCATCTTTAATACCAACTAACTCAATCTTACTTCAAACATTTGACCAACATTTCAAGTCGCTGGCTTCTATCTATCAAAAGTTATCGTTTATTTGAAGTTGCATTTATAGGGGAGGTAGGGGTTCCTTGGATCGGATTTTGCCCGTTTTCAATACTAACTAACTAGATCTTACTACAAACATTTTGCCAAAGTTTCAACTAGCTAGTGTCATTCTATCGAAAGTTATCGTAATTAAAGTAATATTTAATTTTTTAAATTTGGTAGGGGTGGTAGGCGTTCCTTTGATCTGATTATGCCCAACTTACTAAAACCCAAGCAGCTTCTCACCTCAGGGTTACATGCCAAAAATCAGATGTCTGCGTCAATTATTTCAAGAGTTATAGACAGAAGACCTGAAAAGTTGGGTAGTACGGGGCTCTTTATAAGAAAATTACCGTTAGTTTTCAGCTGATCGATTTTATTTTTTCGAGGAGAGTATAAGATTACCCTCACGAGCAATCTACTAAAGCTAGAGCTTTTCATGTTTATTTAATCGGGAGTTATAGATACATTTATGTATTTTACATATGTAGGGGAGGTAGGCGTTCTCTTGGCCTGATCATGCCCATTTTCAATACCAACTAGATCATACTGCCAACATTTTACCAAAATTTCAAAGCTCTAGCTTCATTCTATTGAAAGTTATCGTGCGAACGAGAGACAGACAGACAGACGGGCAGACAGACAGACAGACAGACATGGCTAAATCGAATCAATAATACCCTATACTGTATAATATCCTATACTATAAGTCTAGGGTATACAAATTTTGGGGGCAACTTTTCATTAAAGGTGGTTCAGCTAATAAATGTCTTTTTCGGACACGATTTCGCGTAATTTACACGACAAATTGCATTTAAATAGCACTCTGTTTTTCGTACAAGAAAAATTCAATTCAATTAGTCTAGATCGAAAAATTTGCCGATATTTGACATTTATAATATAATACTACATATAAAAAATTGGAAAATATTATCTTCTGACGACGGCTTCAGATCAACTGATGATTTCCCAATACAAAAATATTAAGTGATTCTCAAATGTAACGGTAAATTCAATGTCATTTTTTGTACTACTTGCTTTGCCCGACTTTCAGTGTGAGTGTATTTCTTAGGATTTTTCGCAATATGCTTTTGAAGTACCGTTACATAAAACTTTTGTAACTTCAATTCTAGTTAATTTTGCTGTGTATTAAGCAACTTAATAAATACATACAAAATATTTGGCATAAAACTTAGTCACCTTATTTAAAATCGTTAATGAAGTTTTTATAATAACTTGCCCGACTTTCGATGTGAGCCATGGTATGTACTTATCAGCCTGCGTATCCTCTGAAGGATTTGACTCCTGATAGCGATCGCATCCAATTTTCTTCGTCTCGGTATCAGCCCAGTGCTTCTTTGGACGGCCACGAGCTCTTCTACCTCTAATGTCAACCTTGAATGTTTTTTTGGTGACCTTATGTTCGTTCCTTCACTTTGCCTGACCAACCCACCGCAGTTTTCGTATAGCTTAACATATTTGTCATATATTCCGTACAGCTTATTGTTGTACCGTCTTCGGCATTGGTCACCATTGCGAATCCCTCCAATGATTATTCGTAGGACTCTCCTTTCGAAGGTATCTATCATCTTCTCTCCGAAGACGGAATGAGAGTCCATGTTTCGCAGCCATGGCATAACACGGGCCTGATTATCGTTTTGTAAATTTGGACCTTTTCATTCCTCTGTATGTAGCTACTTTTCAGAGTCGGATGGGGAACATCGAATAATAGCTCCGATTTGCGATGTGAATTTGACGCCCCTAGGTAGATGAAGTCGTTCATCCTTTCGATAACTTCATTGCCTAGCCGGAATTTTGCGATGCTCGAGATTATTGCATAAATTTTTGACGCTTTTGTGACGAAATCCCAGGCTTTTAACATGGATATGTTTTTCAGCAAACACAAAAAGAATGGTCTGCGCGAAAAAATAGGTGCTATTGGTTTCGCGGCTGTTGGAAGTGAGTCTTCCTCTTCCTCGATCAGCTAATCGCTTTACTTTCATATTACCCATTACTGTTTTATTGATTTTATCACTGATATAGTTTATTGTAACTTATATTGATGGCCTTTGTCATACCACTAGAAATCTTGTAACCGGCTACGAATCAATATTTATTCTTTAGCTGAATATTCTGAATCTTATGCCAGGACAGATGTTTGAGACGTCCTGGAGAAACCCTTTCCATGAGACGTCTAACTAAGGGGACGGGCGTTAATGGCTATCTACACGATGAACCTCTGTTGTGTTTTAATTTTCATTGAGCAGCCATCAACGTTATCACGCAAGTACTTACGGCTGTTAAGTAGATACAGACTTTGTTTGCTCTCTTTTCACTTTTTTTTAAATTTTATCAACGAGAGTGAAGTACGTTTTGCTAACTATTTTATATTGTAATTCATTAGTTTTATAAATTCGAAAGAAACTCGCACGCTTACAATGGGTATTACCAAAAAAGTCCTAAAGCTTTCGGAGAGCATTTTCTGCTTATACAAGAAGTTATTGGACTGGGGATGAATTATCGGCATGTGAATCTCTGAAACCCCTTCTAGAGGGCTCCGTGTCATCTAAGCCGTTCACCGTACATTGTGACGCCACTTAAAAAGGTAGTGGACTTTATGCTAACACAAGTTAAAGATGCTGGAGGTGAGGCAACTAGAGCCTTCATGCGGGAAACTGCGCTGAACAAGAGTACTTGGCTGTCGTTTCTTCCGTGGAAAACTTTACTTCAAATATGACTGTTCCTCATTTTGTGATTCGGATGACCGATTAAGCATACTTCGCCAAAGTTTCTAATGGGGTAAATGAATTATTATATAAAATATTGTTTCTAGAAGTAGCACTTCTTTCTTACATGTAGTACCAATACTGGAAGGCTGTTTCAGTCCCTACTTTCTATGGCTTATGTGTAAGAAGTGCTGCTGTGTGTCTGTTACATTTGCCTGAGTATCTTGTCATTATATTCGTGTGCGTTTCTTGCGTATCTTTAATGGCTTTGTAAAATTTTTGCTATTTGTCGTTTTGTATGGAAACAGACCGAAATCCGGTGAGACGAACACAGCTAATATGTCCGATTGTCCGACATGACGTCCTTTTAATGAATCGTCCTCAAAATGAGTGATAATTCTCGGTAATTTACAAAATGGCGAGCTACCATAGTAGGGCTTTCATATCAAATGAAATGTTACGGTCATTCATTGAAATGGATTTATTCTCACAAGGTCGTCTCGGCTTTTGAGGGTTCGATTCATGTCTATAACGTCAATGCGTTGAACCTGTATCGAAGATTTGAGATAATTTTTTTGCGTGGTTTCATCAACGAATTCTCTAAAATCATTACATTAAGAGCAACTTAAGACTTCCTTTATCCTGACAGCTTTAACGATTTGTTCACAACTTCTCGAGTAATTCATTCAATAGCAAACTTCAGATTTTACAATGCTGGAGAATTTTTTTTTAAGAGTGAAATGAAGCACCACAACACAAATATGTTATACAACAATCAGCGAAACTTCCATTGGGATTAATTGTTCTCGTCTCGCAGATGAATTTTGAGGCAATCATTGGGTTAATGTAAAGCTAAACGCCTTCAGCGAAACTACGCAGCTATTGGAAGAACAATGATGGCTTTAAATACATTCATTAATCTTCGTAGGGTGGGAATTATTGTACTATTGGATTGAAGTAGTCACGGAAAGTGGGTAGAGCCATCTTATCTATCAGTCGGCGTTCTTAGGAAATGCGATTATATCTGACTACACAAATTTCATGTTTTTCTTTATATTGGATAATTAAGACAAATTTGAAGGCGTACAATACGACTGTCAGGAGAACGCAAGCATTGCTGCTGTGATGTGATGAAATATCGGAACATCTGATTTCCAAGAGGGATTCGCCGACAGTAAATTGTCGAGACTCTTTGCTGATTATTATAAGCGTAATTATGAAATTAATTTAGTGGAATCAGTAACTATGATTTTTGGACTGAAAGTTTGAATTTTAAGTGTAAAGATTCTTTAGGTTGGATTGGAAAGGGTTTTTTTTTGTTGGTATGTTATTTGGAAAATAGTCCCATATGTCCCTTATGTCCGGGGGGTTAGTTTTACGAGTATCACTTGTTTCCGAAAACACTCACATTGGCTAAGTTTGTTTTCCATTTCACTATTTTACATGCCCAGAAAGTTCCAATTGTGTTGACCAAAGGATTTTGATATTGGATTGGTCTCATCACTTCAATTGATAAAGTACCCTTATTATCTAGATTTCACTTCATGTCCTGAACAAAGGACTTTCTCGAAAAAGAAGTGAAATCTGGACAATACCGGTATCTTGTGAACTCAGGCAATGAAGACAATGCACTGGAGTACTCTTGGAAAAAAAGACCTTTTGTCCTTACCAGGCGGGCAAGGCCCGACGTCGGGCTGTGGCGCCACGATGATGTCCTTACCAAACAGAACAGTGCAGTACCAAGTGGGTCTACCATGGGAAATAAATAAACTTGGCATTGAAGTTATGTTGCTTCATTCATCATCATTGTGGTGCAACGGCCGTCTAGATGATTTTTATACCATTCACGAATATGATATGGTATATTAACTTTGTCATGAAGTTTGCAATGCACAGAAATAAGCATCTCCGACCATATAAACTATATATACTCTTGGTCAGTATGATGACATGAGTCGATTATGCTTTGTCCGTCTGTCTGTCTGGTTCTATGCAAACTAGTTCCTCAGTTTTTAAGTCTATCGAGGTAAAATTTTGGACAAAGCTTTCTTTCTATTGCATGATGTATACATATATGTCGTAACCAACGGAATCGGACCACTACGTCGTATAGCTGTCATAGGAATGACCGTTCCAAAAGCAAGTTTTTGTTGAAAGACTTTTTATTTCTAAAGATATCTTTACCAGATCTCATATTATTCAATCATGTATACTGCCAAACTACACTCCTAAATTTGGTTTTACTACTAATTTCAAGGAGTCGCAATGAAGGTATGATACCCTCCACGCATCGCACCGAAGGCTAGCTTGTTTTTGTTTACATCGCGATTATCGGCCAGTAAAATTAAGCCAATTTTAAGGCTTTTTAATAATAATTAGGGAAAGATCTGGAAATAATTATACCCTAGACTTTTAGTATAGGGTATATTGTTTTTGTCACGACGAAAATATGTAATACCTTAAAGGAGGCTCCGGAGGTATAGCAATGTATATATATAAATGATCAGAGTCACCTCCTGATTCGATTTAGCCATGTCTGTCTGTCTGTCTGTCTGTCTGTCTGTCCGTCTGTCTGTCTGTCTGTCTGTCCGTTCGCACGATAACTTTCGATAGAATGAAGCTAGAGACTTGAAATTTTGGTCAAATGTTGGAAATATAATCTACTTGGTTGGTATTGAAAATGGGCATGATCAGGCCAAAATAACGCCTACCTCCCCTATATATGTAAAATAATTAAATGTATCTATAACTCACGATTAAATAAACATAAAAAGCTCTAGCTTTGGCAGATTGCTCGTGAGGATAATCTTCTACTTCCCTAAAAAAATAAAATCGATCAGCTGAAAACTAACGGTAATTTTCTTACAAAGAGCCCCGTACTACCCTACTTTTCGGGTTTTTTGTCTATAACTCTTGAACCAATTGACGTAGACACCTGATTTTTGGCATGTAACCCTGGAGTAGGAAGATGCTTAAGTTCTAGTAAGTTGGGCATAATCAGATCAAGGGAACGTCTACCTCCCCTACAAATTTCAAAAAATTAAATAGTTTTTAATTGCGATAACTTTCGACAAAATTACACTAGCGAGTTGAAAATTTGACAAAATGTTGTTAGTAGGATCTACTTGGTTGGTATTGAAAATGGGTAAGATCCGACCCAAGCAACCCCTACCTCCCCTACTAATGCAACTTCAATAAGCGATAACTTTTGACAGAATCAAGCCAGCGACTTTAAGTTTTGGTCAAATGTTTGAAGTGAGATCAGGTTAGTTGGTATTTAAGATGGGTTAGATCAAACCTAAGGAACCCCTACCTCCCCTACAAATGAAACTTCAAATAAGCGATAACTTTCGATGGAGTGAAGCTAGAGACTTGAAATTTTGTATAAATGTTTGTAGCATGATTTTATTTGTTAGTAGCAATGATGAGCAAGATCCGACCCAAGGAACCCCTACCCCCCCTACAAGTGAAACTTCAAATAAGCGATAACTTCCGATAGAGTGAAGCTAGAGGCTTGAAATTTTGTTTAAGTGTTTGAAGCATGATCTTATTTGTTGGTGGCAATAATGAGCAAGATCCCTCCCAAGGAACCCCTACCTCCTCTACAAGAGAGACTTCAAATAAGCAATAACTTTCGATAGAATGAAGCTAGCGACTTGAAAAATTCGACAAATATTTGTAGAATGGGTTAGTTAATTGATTTTGATAATGGTCAAGATCCTACTAAATGATTGCCAACCTCCCCTATAAACTGGCCGTATAGGAAACTCACTTTAATGCATATGGTCGTTACCAATTGGTACTTTTGGTATCACCACTAGGTCTGTACAAGTCTAGGGTATATACGCTTCGGACTCCGGGCCGAAGCAAAGCTTCGGCCTGGTTTTAATCTCTTTTATATCTGAATACATGAAAACTGAGTTTGCACGGTCGTAGAAGGTGAGCTTAACTTTTGGAGGGCGAAAATCCGATAAATTTGACCCCTTTTTTTAATATTATCATTATAACTACTAAACGGTGCCTCGGGTCGAAAAAACTTGCAGGAGTAAATTAAAGACCTTTGAACTCTGCGTTCGATGCACTGCTCAAAGTTGAAATTCGGTTCAGTAGCGTAGTCAAAATCGATAGTCATAAAATGGCAATTTTCGAGGCTCCGGAGAAAAATCACACTTTTTCACTTTTCAAGCTCACAGATCTTTGCAATGGAAGCTCCAAATGGAAAAGCTTATCTGTAAAAGTTGGGGGTAATTTGATTTTAAGCCTAACGTGGCCAATATTTTTCAATTCGGGCTATTTTTAGAGTAGTTATGAGCAAAAATTCAAAAATGATTGCTCATCGATTTATGCCTTAAAAGCTCTATCTCGGTAAGTATAACAGCTATAAGTTTTATTTTAGTCTTAAATTGTAGATAAATTACTCTAGTTAAATATAGTTTTATAAAATTTCTTGTAAGACCAATTTAGGAGATACTAAAAAGAAACAGGACAAGCCAAACAATTAGGCACATTTTCAACATGGTGGCGGGGTCCGTGGTGTTAGGGGGGAAATAGAAAATTCGAATTTTTAAACAATGTACCAACTTAAACAATATATCAAAACTCGAAACTACTCTAAGTAACGCAATCAGTGTTACAACATTTTGACTGACCAAAGTAATTTAACCTTTGCAGAATTACCAACTTTTTTTTATTAAAAACGCAATTACTCTAAAACTATACCCGCTAGCATATTCTAGTAAAAAGTGAATCGCAGGTAATAAAAAAGCAGACAATAGCCTGAAGAAATCTAATATAATAAACTGTTAATTAGATATGGTCTTGGAAAATAAAATAAAAAAAGTGTGAAAAAATTATCTTTTTAATTAAAGGGCTGTAAATTACCCGAACTTTAAAAATTAGTATTATATTATGTTAACACAAATTGTTTACAACAATACAGGAAGCTTTTATTTTTGAGAAAATTATTATAATATGTAGGTGAAAACTCGAGAAAAATAAGATAAAACAGCAAAATGTTGATCGTGGGCTACATATCTTTCTTACTTTTTCGAGCTACAATATATCTAATAAACAGTTTATTTGATTTATACAGGCTATTTTCTGTTTTTAGGGTAGGATATTACCTGCGATTCACTCTTTACAAGAATATGCTAGCGGGTATAGTTTTCGAGTAATTGCGTTTTTATTTAAAAAAAAGTCGGTTATTCTGCAAAGGTTAAAATACTTTGGTCAGTCAAAATGTTATAACACTGGTTGCTTTAATTGGTCTTACAAGAAATCTTGTAAAACTTTATTTAACTGGAGTAATTTATCTACAATTTGAGACTAAAACAAAACTTCTAGCTGTTATACTTACCGAGATAGAGCTTTTAAGGTATAAATCGATGAGCATTTATTTTTGAATTTTTGCTCATAGCTACTCTAAAAATGGCCCGAATTGAAAAATATTGGCCACGTTAGGCTCACAATCAAATTGTCCCCAAATTTTACAGATAAACTTTTTCAATTGGAGCTGCAAAGATCTGTGAGCTTGAAAATTGAAAAAGTGTGATTTTTCTCCGGAGCCTCGAAAATGGTCATTTTTTGACTATCGATTTTGACTACGCTACTGAACCGAATTTCAACTTTGAACAGTGCATTGAACGCAGAATTCAATGGTCTTTAATTTACTGCTGCTAAGTTTTTCGACCCGAGGCACCGTTTAGGATTTATAACGATAATATTAAAAAAAGGGGTCAAATTTCTCGGATTTTCGCCCTCCAAAAGTTAAGCTCACCTTCTACGACCGTGCAAAGTCAGTTTTTATTTACTCAGTATCTATAGAAGGGATTTAAATTATTTCCAGATCTTTCCCTAATTATTATTAATAATATTTAATTTTACTGGCCTAATAACTATCACTCCTAGCAATAAATGTTGTAGGAGTAAAATTTGTAAATAAAATTTCCCAAAAGTAGATTCTATTGATTTTTGTTGTAGGATCAATACTTTGAAAGATATGGGGTGAACAAACATTCCACCGTATTATTATTATTAGTTTTTATCGCCATGGCGATTAATTGGTTGCAGGAGCACACCGTACTAAAAATCTTCAAAGATTGGGGGTAGACCTGAAAAGCAACCAAAAAACACTATTGGTATCACATCCCGAATGGAAAACCGTACAAATCTTTGCTAATTACCTTCACAGCTTTTAAAAAGGTAAATCCGCAACTGAAAACAGGGCAAAGATACAATAACAAATCAACATGTAGCTACTATATAGCTAAAACGTGAATAAAGCATTCCGGAACACGTATTCGCTAATGATACCCATTGCGTCCATTTTTTAGAATAGTGGCTTTCCTCTTCCTAAATAATTATTATATTAAGAGCGTATGACTTATCCCAAATTAAAACTCATTTAGTTATTAAAAAAATCGATACTGGACATTTTTCTCGTGGGACTAGTATTTTGCTTGTTATTTGAAGAAACAGAGCACAAAAACGATGATTTTTCAACTTCGTGGGAACAGGGAGCCATTGAATGAGATTATCTCGAAAACTATTTAAGATGGAAAAAAGTGGTTCACAGCATTATATTTTATTTATATTATGTATATTTTTAGCAAAAATTTACGTTTCCTGCCTGGTTGCATGTGTCATTAGTTCGTATGACAAGTTTCAACTTGTTCTCTTAAGTAGTTTGTTCACACGCATTTTTGAAGTAGACGTCTTACGTGTTTTTGTTAAAATGTAGAAACGTGAATATCGTGTGGTCATAAAATTCTTCGTTTTGGATGAATTAACCGCTAAGGAAATTCATTCGAAGTTAACAAAAGTTTACGAGGACTGTGCTGCTTCGATGTTAACCGTTAAAAATGGGCAGGTGAATTTAAACGTGGTTGCACATCCGTCGAAGACGACCCACGTGAAGAACGGGCAAAAACCGCAACCACACCGGAAACCATCGAAAAAGTGCTGGACGATAGGGGAATGAGTGAGTGATATTGCTGAGGCTGCGGGGATATCGGAAGAAAGGGTGCGAAACATCTTGCACAAAGAATTAGAGATGCGAAAGCTCTGCGCATGATGGGTGCCGCATTTGGTGACTGTCGATCAAAAGGAAATGCGCAAACGATTTTCGCAGCAATCTTGGCACCGATTTAGTCGGGATCCGACCGATTTTGAGCGGCGATTTGTCACCACGGATGAGACTTGGGTCCACCACTACACGCGAGAAATGAAACAGCAGTCGAAGCAGTGGGTGAAAGCCGGTGGTTCAACGCGAAAGTAAGCGAAGTCGATCGCATCTGCCGAAAAGGTCATGGCCAGCGTGTTTTGGGATGCGAAAGGGATCCTCTTAATTGATTACCTTGAAAAAGGCAGAAGAATAACAGGCGAATATTACTCCAAACTTCTTGACCAGCTGGATTCCAAAATTGGCGAGAAGAGGCCTGACTTGAAGAAGAAAAAAATCATCTTCACCAGGACAACGCACCTGTACATAAGTGTGCGTTGGCGATGGGAAAACTACGGGATTTGGGGTACGATTTGCTGGACCATCCCCCCTATTCTCCTGATTTGACACCCTTAGACTTCCATCTGTTCCCAAACTTGAAGAAATTTGTTTCTGGGAAGCACTTAGCATCTAATGAAAAAGTTGAGAGGGCCGTAGATGAATATTTTCACAGCCTTCCAGACTCTCACTTCCGGGAAGAAATACTGATGTTGCAGAAACGCTGGACAAAGTGTGTTGAAGTTAAGGGAGACTATGTAGAAAAATGAAATCATTTTTTAACTGAAAATCGCAGTCTTTCATTGCCAGGCCGCGAACTTTTCACCTTACTTGCACAGACCTAGTGTTGATACCAAAACAATTGGCAACGACCATACGCATTAAAAGTGAGTTTCCTATATGGCCAGTTTATAGGGGAGGTTGGCACTCATTCATATTTGTCGAATTTTTCAAGTCGGAAGCTTCATCCTATCGAAAGTTATTGCTTATTTGAAGCCTCACTTGTAGGGAAGGTAGAGGTTTCTTTTGTCGAATGTTGCGCATTTTTACAATAATAACAACCAACGAGATCCTAGTACAAACATTTGACCAAAATTTCGAATCGCTAGCTTAATTTCATCGAAAGTTATCGCTTATTTGAAGTTTCATTCGTAGGGGAGGTAGGGGTTCCTCCGGTCAGACCTTGCCCATCATTGCCACCAACGAATTAGATCATGCTACAAACATTTAAACAAAATTTCAAGTCTCTAGCTTTATTTTATCGCAAGTTATCGCTTATTTGAAGTTCTCTTTGTAGGGGAGGTAGAGGTTCTTTGGGTCAGATCTTGCCCATTTTCAATACCAACCATTTAGATCCTACTACAAACATTTGACCAAAATTTCAAGTCGCTAACTTAATTCTATCGAAAGTTATCGTGCGAACGGGTTTCGTTTGTAGGGGAGGTAGGGGTTCCTTGTGTCGCATCTAGCCCATTTTTAATACCAACCTACAGATTTCAAAGATTTGACCTAAATTTCAAGTCGCGGGCTTCATTCTGTCAAAAGTTATCGCTTATTTGAAGTTGCATTTGTATGGGAGGTAGGAGATAGGAGGGTCGGATCTTGTCCATTTTCAATACCAACCAACTAGATCCTACTACAAAGACTTGACCTAAATTTCAAGTCTCTAGCTTCATTCTATCGAAAGTTATCGTGCGAACGGACATACAGACGGACAGACAGACAGATCGAATCAGGAGGTGACGCTGATCATTTATATACATATATAAAATACATTGCTATACCTCCGGAGCCTCCTTTAAGGTGTTACATATTTTCGTTGTGACAAAAACAATATACCCTATACTAGAAGTCTAGGGTATAAAAATGTAACTACATGATGTATTGGAAATCCGCAAGCAAGTCGATTACTAAACGACAGATAGTGTCGTTAAAAAAATTTTAAATTACAAGTCATCTCTTGATTATCTGATGGCAATTTTGTAATGGGCTGACCCTAATCAATCAATACGCATGTCAACTTCAGCTCTGCTTTCCTGCTTTATTGTCATACGAGTATTCAGTACGAAAGAATGATTTGATACTTTTATTGCCGGGTTCATTATTATTCAGATTTTCATCTGATTGGTTATATCATCGCTTCGCATAGCTCTTTATATCCTGAATTGTTTGTCTTATTGAGCTTGGAGTAATAAGCAGCAAGTCGAGAGATTCTGTTATCATTAGTTTACAATATTCATTGTTATGGAAATATTAATGTAGTTTCAGACAGTCGATTGTCTGCAGTAGGATCCGTTCTTCCGTGAAGTGTGCAAGGGTCAAGTTTGTCCTCATAAAGTTCATACAGAATTGAATGAATCAACGAAATGTATAACTCTTGTACTCTCCTGTATATGTGCTCGTACACAGATTTTGCTGTCACGTTTGTACTCGTATACTCACCTGTTTTTCAGAGTACTAAGGAACATATACAAGTGTGGCTTCCAGATGAACGGGTATTGTGCCCTATTCTTTTTTCATTGTTTCAAGCGTTCCCTTCATCATTAGTATACAATGGGATGTAGTAAAAAGTAGCACGCGCGTTGGAAACATATCCTGCAGACATGTACATAAGTACAACATTTGTATTTGGAGATGTATTTTGGTACAAGGACACTAGCAATTCTTCCATGCTAATGTTGTAAACCAAAGTGAAACAGTGCATTCTATAATTCATAAGAAATCCTATATATGCAACTGGAATTGGAATGCCCAATGAAAACCTCTGTTTCGGAATGTGATTCTATGAATAGAACTTTCAGAGAAACGGACGGAGGTATAACCAAGGATGCCGACACTGCTGCCATAACCTCTCGTTTAGTTTCCGGGTTATTGCTATTTGAGTGCGACATGTTATTATTTGAACAGTCCTCGTGCCTCTCGCGCATATTCAAAGGAAGCTTTGCTCTGGAGTATTCTCTTGAGGTGAGACCAGCCAGGATAGTTTTCATTTCAAAGTTAGGAAATTACCCAAATGACGATCCTTAATCCTTTAGGCCTATCAGCTTAACATCACTCTTAGTATCGCCACACACTATCGAACACGAACTCCAATACGAACATGGGCTGTACAGTCTAAACCAAAGTCTCTTTGGATTTTAACTTATCTGATCCTGGGATTGTATACATATGTCGGATATTTTGTGGATGCATTGAGTTCATGAAAGGCGAGATAATGACGGTATAGCGCGTCAACTAATCTTGTGCGCCATTGTACTCGATTCTGGGCAACGAATCTGTACCCACGACTTAAGCCGC
Source organism: Chloromyia formosa (assembly GCA_964017055.1). Classification (NCBI taxonomy): domain Eukaryota; kingdom Metazoa; phylum Arthropoda; class Insecta; order Diptera; family Stratiomyidae; genus Chloromyia; species Chloromyia formosa. The sequence continues at coordinate 42,670,496 of OZ024814.1, read as the reverse complement.
GATTTTACATAAAAACAGAATTAGGAACGGAGACAGAATTCAGTCGCTATAGCAACAGGAACAGAATTATGTCACAAATGTACTGAATTCTGTTCCTGTTCCTAATTTTGTTGTATGCGAAATCGCGGCTTTACCCAGCAACGCGCACTCGTCAGCCACAGATCGGCAGGGGACAGTAGATTTCATGTTATGTACTTGGGGCAGAATTTGAACCTTTCACCTCCTGAATGAAAATCGACGCGAAGACCTACCACAACTTTTCTTTTAGATGAAAGTTGAGTAAATATTTTGACAAATAACTACAATATTTCAATATTTCCTCGAAGACTCATTCAGAACGAGTAACTGATAAAATATCCGATGAGTGTTGCCAACAAAGTCATCAGAAGCTTGATTGAATTCTTCATGACTGAAGCTTAAAAAAACGTCGATGATTTGAAGACATCATGTGTACCAAGAGATTAACCTGGGGCTGGGGCGCGTGAAACAGATCTGGAATTGTCCAATTTTTGTCAAGGAGGAGCAGCGGGGGTAGGAAAACTATATTGTTATTGTATAATTATTAAAAACACTGGTCGACAGTAGTTTTGTTAAATGGATAACTGTTTATTATGTACTTTGCTACACTAAAGATGAATGGCCACAGAAAGTTGACCAACGGTCTCTGTTTCTTATTAATTTTACATTATTAAAAAATGTTTATAATGATTTGTTACCGAACTTAATCTTACTTGTATTACAATTTTTTATTAACAGTAGGAAAATACCTGGTTTAAAGTCCCTAATTGCATTGTTTATTAAAAAAACGACGTAGAGAACTGTGCTTCGAAACTTCTGCAGGATAATTTGTTAAACAACAACAAATAACAATGCAATTATCAACTTCTAAGGAGGTATTTTTCCCTGTTAATAAAAAATAATGTTATATAATTTAGCTGAAATTTATAATTATAATTTGTAATTTTATTATAATTAATAAAACTCGGACTAATTAAACATTTCGTTAAGGCGCTGGATAAAAGTAGATCTGCTTTCATGTACTTAAAGACAAATTCCCTAGGATCAGTGAGGCTAAAAGAAAAGAGGGAATATTTCTAGGCCCTTAAATAAGGGTGCTTATGATGGACCAAGGCTTTGAGAAAGCTTTAGATGTGGCCGAAAAAGGCCTGGAAGTTTTTTAAAAAAGTCGTAACTGAATTTTTTGGCAATAGAAAAGCTGAGAACTATGCAGAACTAGTTTCAGAACTCCTTTAAAATTATAAAGCTCTGGAATGTAACATATCCCTAAAAATACATTTCCTGGACTCACACTTGGACGTTTTCCCTGAAAATCTCGGTGATGTGAGCGACGAACACGGTGAGCGATTCCTCCAAGATATCTCAACAATGGAAAAACGTTATTCGGGAAAATGGAATCTAAATATGCTTGCAGACTATTGCTGGACACTAAAAAGAGATGCTTCTCAAGCGAAATATAGGAGAAAGTCATTCAAAACTACATTTTGATTTTTTTTTGATAAAATTAGATTAATAAACCAAACATCACTAAGGGCCGTTTTCTCAAAGTATAGTTAAATCTTATCCTGTAGATAAACGCTAAACGGCACTTATCTTCCGGTTAAGAATTTATCGGACAATAATTCCAAACAGCTGATACGGGCTGCTGAGATTTTCACAGCTAGAACTGTTTACGTTGCACATTCAAATGTGACAATTAAACTGGTCACAAGGAACAGAGTTCTGGATATTCATTCGAAGGAAACGGATCTGAAACCAACTCAGCCGCAAAATAATGCTGAGAGGTGGCACAGACGTAGAATAGAATTGAACAGGTGGCAGAATTCCGCTAAGAAAATCAGCTGACTTTCTTCTGCATTAGCTGCACTGTGGACTGCATTATCATATTTTGAGCGTTGCATGCGCTAAGGTTAAATTTAGACATTGAGAAAACGGGCCTAAATGTGTAAATCATTTTCAAATGTGAGACAGCCATTCAAACTTATTTAACCGACGAAAAATTAAATTTTGTTGTTTAGTGTAATTACTTATAATTTGTTTGAGTATTTAAGAGGCATTACACTTGGTAACAACATTTATCACGTTAAATCAAAAATGCATTAGACCTTGATTATCTCCGTTTACAGCTTTCTATATGCAAAAGCTTTGAATATATTTGTTGTTTTCAAAAGTGAATTTCAAGCCCGAAATATGTCCTTATTTGTTTGGGTATTTAAGAGGCATTACACTTGGTAACAACATTTATCACGTTAAATCAAAAATACATTAGACCTTGATTATCTCCGTTTACAGCTTTCTATATGCAAAAGCTTTGAATATATTTGTTGTTTTCAAAAGTGAATTTCAAGCCCGAAATATGTCCGTATTTGTTTGGGTATTTAAGAGGCATTACACTTGGTAACAACATTTATCACGTTAAATCAAAAATACATTAGACCTTGATTATCTCCGTTTACAGCTTTCTATATGCAAAAGCTTTGAATATATTTGTTGTTTTCAAAAGTGAATTTCAAGCCCGAAATATGTCTTTTAATATGTTTGGTTAGATGAATCAATAAATTAAAAGATTGAAAGCACACACTGACCACCACTTGTACACTTGTGGCACCCTAAGTACAGTATTCCGAGCATAACTCAGTCGTCGAACCAGCCTGAGCTGACAATAAAGCGATTAACCCGATTGACCTTACTATTTTGCCTTGACCCCTAGTGGGGCATAGCGCTGCAACTACCCCTGCGCGCCATCGTACTCTGTTCTGGGTAATGGGGCGCAACTCCTCAAAAGACTTACCCAGCGTCCTACACTCGTTTGCCACAGATCGACGCCATGTGATTTTAGGACCCCCTCTTGGTCGGCCTTTGGTTGAAAATGGGGTTCAATTTCATCATTCCATCCTTTAAATAATCTAGATCTATGAAAAAGTAAGAAATAAGGACGTAATTCCTGCGGCAACCACACAAAGGGTGAGAAGGACTTTCCTCCTCCTCCTCGTTTTCACAGCTCCTACAGTAATCATTGTGTAAGAGCCGAAGTTTCCTTACATGCTCTCGGATAGAGCAGTGTCCAGTGATAAGTCCCACCACGTTTCTTAAATGGCTTCCGCTCAGCATCATTAACCCGTAAGAGCGGTTGGCTTCCACTTTGGGCCATATATGCCTAGTTGCGTGACATGTAGTGCCACTGTTCCATCTAACGTTAGCCCTACCATACGCTACAGCTTTAGTAACCAATTTACAGGCTGCTGGGGACATTCCAGGGTCGCACAACCACACCCTGGCGTCACTGGTCGTACTCGCTCGAGCCATTTTGTCAGCTTTGCATTTAGAAGAAAATCCACTGTGGCCCAGTATGCAGCACAGGGTAACATTGAAAAATCTCTCCATCTCCAAGAAAGAACTGCGACACTCCAATACTGCCTTTGACGTAACCAAGACAGAACTGAGCGCTTTAATCGCCGGTTAACTACCCGTGTACATTATAATATCCCTGGCAGATTCACATTCTGCGCAAATCAGGTTAAACTCTCGGAGATGCCAATAACCTCCGCCTGAAAAACACACGTGCATCATTATGGGACACAATACCGATGAGTAGAGCCAGTAAACGACTTTCGACTGGAGCCCCCACTTCTTACCAACAGCCTTCTTGCAAGAGTACAGTGGCGACCGGTAGCGCATTGTGTTGAGGCATCAGCCTCATGTTTGACTACCGGCGTTTTGGGGTTCGAATCCCGTCCACGACGACGTTCGTGGCCATGGATGTGCAGGAGGTGCATGCTGGCAACTGCATTCTCTAAAACCAGTTTATGCCGACGAAACGTCAACTGGGCCACATGGAATAGTTGACGCGCTATGCCCCACAACGGGTTAGGGCAATTGAGAGAGAGAGAGAAGAGTACAATGCAACCGTTGCCTTTGTCACACGCTCCTACACGTTGTCTTTCCAACATAATTTTTTATCCATTTTTAATCTTATGAGTCCAAGAAATGTGGCCTGTTAGAATACGCCTTTTGCCCTCCATCAATAGTATCTTCTTTTGAGGAGAATGGGTTCCGTTTTATGCGGATTAGCCTTAAACCCAAAGTCACCAGCCTATTCCGTCAGAATGCAGAGGGCATTCTGCATTAAACCAATTAGGACACGGAGATTTACCCCAGATTGCAATAGCAACGTCGTCCGGTAGCTTGGTATCCCATCCCCTCAGGCTTAAGAGCAAACTGTTGACCACTAAAGAGAGAAGAAAGAACTTAGCCCTAGGGCGTGCCCCTGCTTACATGCCTGCGACCAGATGATGGGCCAGGCTAGTGGAGATCACCCGACAGGTAACATTCGGTGCTCAAACTTAGAAAGCGATTCATCTCCGCACAAGGTTAAGAGCGCATCAGTGATATTTCTGTCCCTAACTAACTGCTGTGTTATATCCAAGCACAGTCTGGTAGTAAAGCCGTGTACTAAGACTTTCGTGTGAAAATGTTGCACTTATCTCTACCTTGAAAAGAGACAGTGAAACAACGACGACACGACACTTGAACTTCTCCTTCTCATTTAAAATGAGAGCGATCACCACTGTGATGACCGGTTATCATGCGAAATAAAATCCAAAAGTTTAGTCTCCGCGGGGAAATTGCTCTAAACGTTGTTAAGAACTTTTTGTAGGTGTGCGGTTCCGTATAGGATTTAGCGGGAAAAACCAGTTTATTTACTAAGCTTAACCTCGGAATTATACTGTGCGCGAATTACGTCCACAAGTCGCAGCCAACGAAAATCAGCTGTTCAGCCAGTTATAGTCAAATCTCTTGTTCTCGTTCTTTTGACACATTTGAGCTGTGAAAAACTGGCTTCCTAACAAACTTGAAACACTTTTTTGAATCAAGAATAGAAACATGGACCTCCAAGCGCATAACAGTAACTTACAACAAAACAAATGATCACCCACAGTTTTAAACCACATGCCTATTGTGAATTGATATTTCGCGGCTCGTTGATTGCGACAAAGTTGAACTCGTCTCAACTTTTGCGACGTGAGCGACGTGTTGTTCGCGCACAGTATACTTATCGCCATCTGAAATACATTGGTTCAACTTTATTTGACAGCAGAAGCCGCGTTGGTCGCGCATACTATAATTCAGCCATAAGAATGAATACTGCATTCCTGTTCACGTTGGCATTACTGATAATGAAACTGCTGACAACATGGCCTCAACGGCCACTCCCGTCTACCATCCACACACAACGCGGTTTCGCTATATTACGCTAGAAAACGCTGCAGAGATTTGGAGCGAATTGATGCCAATTTCACCGGGGCTGATGCAGCTATTCATTTTGGTCTACTCGACTATCGGAACTTCACATCTGATTCAAGTAAACCGAAATAAGGTTAAAATCAAATGTCATCTTGAAATGATGGTCATAGTGGAGGACAGAAGCTGCTGCTGATGCGAGGCAGATTTAGAAACGTCCAATTCTTATGCTCTCTGAATGTGAGTCAGGGTGTATACCCTGACATGGTGTTGTATTTTAAAAGCCGATGATATAGCTTTGAGCCTAGTTAACATTTTGAGCAACTTCATCAACCAAACTTTATCGATCCAGATGTCGAGCCTGAGACCATATCACAATAGACCAATCGGCCACAGTGTTCCGGACCAGCCCATACATACTATCTGTCTATGAAAAAGGACCGATGTGCCGTAGTTCTCTGTTTTCCTCTATTCAGGACCAATTTCGGATGATCATTAGGCAAAGGTCTCATTGTAAGCCTCTTCGCTTTGTTGTATTATGTAATGTCCTTGTTCCCTTGTCTGACTTTCTGCTTTCTGCACATAAATAAAAAATTACTCATACTAAACTTGTTCGAGTCTTGTGAACCGGATTGATTGTAGTGGGCCATTGCTAGTCCAAGATTCTCCCTGTGGATCAACCCACTACCACCACTTTTGTTTTGTCGTAGATGCCATCCTACCCTTAGCCCCTTGGCTTCGTCCACACGATGATTCATAGCCACCAGGTGCTGCCTTGATCCATCGGAGAAGCAGCACGACCAGTGAGAGACCAGCAGTAGACCACTCCACGCAACTCGACCAAAAAGTTTTTACCATATCTTTTTTTCCGAGAGGAACTGCTACACTGCTACCCATCGCAGATTCAAAAATTAAATTTGATTGCAATTTTTTTTTTCTTTAAATTTCTTAAGTAGGCGTGTTCCAACATACAGTTACTCTAGAAGTGACATTTTCAATTTCAATTTTCTTATACAATAATTTTTCAATGGACTTACAACTAAATAGAACAGAAAATTTGGATATTTTGTACTCCCAATATCTTGCCAATTTGAAAAATGTCATAATCAAGCTCAACAATGCCCAGGACATTAACTACTGTAAAAGATGGATTGAAGCATTCAACAATTGCAAAGATAATGAAAAAATTGTGCGTAACTGCTTGGTGTCGTTAATGTACCAGCAGTTAAATCAAGATGGACAACTTGCCGAGCCTTTTCTGGATCTTTCGAAGATTTATTGCAATTTAAACGATTTGTTTGTGGATGATGACACGCATGAACTCCTTTCTTCTAAAAGTGCACCCAACACAGTCGATTTCGGTGATGTCTTTGCCTCGGGTCCACATTGCCAGAATCCAGAGGATCTAGTAGAAATAGCAGAAGTCGTACCCATTACGCAGCGACATCTCACTCAAATTGATGACTTAACAAAGTTCATTGTGAATATGAGAAATGTGAACCAGTTGCTTATGGACGAGCTGAAGCAATTGAGGAAGGATAAGAGTTTATTGGAAATGAAGGTTGAACGGAAAGACACTGAAATATCTAAATTAATGCGTTCACAACTAGAGCATGTTAAAGTGAAGCACATCGATGTTGGCTCATTTCAATTTACTGATGGTGAAGATTTATTGTCAAAACGAGTTGACCGAATTATACAAAATTATTCTTCTAAAAATAATGAATCTTTCAAAAATTCACTGTACTTAGGAAAAGATATGAATATGAATATCAGTAAGGCGACCTCGACATCAAACCTGTATATATCTAGCTCGGTAATATTTGACGAAACAATGTTCTTCGGATTTCTAGAAAATTTGACTTATTTGTTTGAAAAATATGCAAGCTCCAGTAACATTCAAAGCGACCCTTTTCATGGTATAAACATCAGTAGATCCTTTCTCAATGAATTAATTCCCGGTCATATTCGAACTAAAATGGAGATTTATGAAAATCGATTAAAGAATGCTTTCATTCAAGTTATCTCCAATTTTCAGAAACAATATTCAACCCTTCGACGTACTGACAAGGTGGGAAACGTTGCTATTCAAACTGAATGGATATTTCCAGAGGAAAAAGCATATTTCACTAAACATACCCAAACCTATGTGCTATGTGCTGATAAAAGTACCACATGTACATCAAAAACAGAATCATTGAAAATTAATCTATTACGCGACTGTCTTTATCGGTTGAAAGAATCCCGAGATAGGCTTGCCCAGCGCTATGAAAGGAAAATTAATAAGAAAAGTATGCAGAACGAAGTTCTACGCAAATTGTGGAAGCTTCAAATGGCGTCAATTAAAAGTCACTTGCAAATGAGTACGGTGAGCCGGAGTCAGAGTCAGCTCTTTGATATTGCTGAAGCACTCGAACTTAAGTACAAGAGCTTAGTCTCTAATACGTTTGATGATTTATTAAGAAAACAAGAAAGACCCACATGACTTTTAATGAAAAATATATAATTTTTTTAATCCTTAAATAAAAGCTTGTTATGATATTCACCAAAATTAAATCTTATAAGCGGCAGCAGCAACTACAACAACATGCAGATCTGCTTTCGACGCTGTCGCTGCCGCTGTGTTCAATCTAGGTCGCGTATGGGAAATGCGTCCTTTCTAATTTGACATTTCGTTGCCGCTGCACTCTGCGTTCATTCCGGTTCGGGCATTAATTTTATAGTTTTTTTTTGTTGAATTGACGTAATGGTTTGTAAACAGGATAGGGTATTTACAAAGGATTAAGTTGCATGTAGCGATGGGTTTTGTTGTAGATTTGGAAGGAGCCGCAGCTGGATCCCTCTATTTAATTTTTCGAAGTTTAGTGGTTTCGTACGGACAGAAGCACTCAGCAGGTCTTGTATCTTGGCAGCTATCCGTGTGCAAGACGACCACGAAAGTGTGAGAATTCTGTTAGTACAAGCCGTAAAGACGTGATTTTTACTTGAAAACTCGACCGTTGAGGTCTAGATACAGACGCATACTAAGTTGGTGTGCAGAATGACAGCACACAGTGACAGTGTCACAGTCTTTATGCCCGGTTCACATTATTCCAGTAACCAATCCAGTCCAGTAATCCAGTCCAGCGCTGGACTGCTACTGGAATAATGTGAACCGGCACTGGACAGCAATTCAATCCAGCAATCCAGTCCAGTGACTGGATTGTCGGTCTACTTTTTGATTCCAGCTCGCCCAAAAATCATTGTTACTATAGTTACCGAATCAACAACACACTCGCCAAACTACTGGACTGGAATCATGTAGTCGATATGATCCAGTCCAGCACTGGACTGGATCGCTGGACTGGATTACTGGACTGGAATAATGTGAACCGGGCATTATACTGACAAGCTCGGAGCAATGTTAGAGTTCTGTTAGTACCCACAGGCAGTTTTTGATCGCGCCGAGATTTAAACTCCGAGCTCTAGATTAGTATCCTAGAGCGGTGACCGAACGACCACGGCCACCGAGCGCGATAAGGGCTAAGAGTTATATGAGAAGTATCATAGCTAATCCTAAGAAGAATATTTTAAAGAAGTATTAGTCAGAAAATTATTTTGACCTGGATGTCTGTCTGTCCGTTCGCACGATAACTTTCGATAGAATGAAGGTAGAGCCTTGAAATTTTGGTCAAATGTTGGCAGTATGATCTAGTTGGTTGGTATTGAAAATGGGCATGATCAGGCCAAGAGAACGCCTGTCTCCCCTACATATGTATGTGGGGGGGGGGGGGGGGACCGGTAGCGCAGTGTGTTGAGGCAGCAGTCTCTCTCGTCCACGACGACATTAGCGGCCATGGATGTGCAGGAGGTGCATGCTGGCAACTGCATTCTCCGAAACCAGTGTATGCCAACGAAACGCCAACTGGGCCACATGGAACAGTTGACGTGCTATGCCCCATAAGGGGTTAAGGCTATTGAGTAGTAGTTGGTTGTTATTAAAAATGCGCAAGATTCGACAAAAGAAACCTCTACCTCCCCTACAAGTGAGACTTCAAATAAGCAATAACTTTCGATAGAATGAAGCTAGCGACATGAAAAATCCGACAATATTTGTAGAATGGGTTAGTTAATGGATTTGAGAATGGTCAAGATCTTCCTGAATGAGTGCCAACCTTCACTATAAACTGGCCATATAGGAAACTTTTAATGCACTTTTAATGCATATGGTCGTTGCCAGTTGATACTTTTGGTTTCACCACTAGGTCTGTACAAGTCTAGGGCATATACGCTTCGGACTGGTTTTTTTTTAATTTATTGCAATAATATTTCTTAAACTAAAAAATATGATTACATTTTTATTATTTTTTCTGTAAAATTAAACTTGGTTTTTGGGCAATAAAAGGAAATTGCTATTTTATTTTTTAATATTAAATAAAGGAATTTTAAATTTATAGGAGCATATTTTTCAATTTTTAAGGACATTTTTTTCTATTTTAAGAGCTTATTTTAGGAGCCTGAAATCATGTTTTTAAAACATATTTTGGGTGCCCTAACATAACCTTTATTCAAGCAAATTAGACGTTAAATTCAGTTTAATTAGCAAACAGCATTAGATAATACAGAAGATATTATATACGACCAAAAGGTTGGTTGTTGGGTGTTTCAATAGCATCAGGTCGGTATTGAAATGGACTGTTTCTAATTAACATCATTTTCTCGTCTATACACTCGTTTGCATCTTCTGCCTGATAGAAAAACGTAGCATAAAGCTTCAAAAGAAATAAAACGAAGAATAAATATTCAGCGCAAATGAGTTCCATGCACTTCCGTTTTTTTTCACATTTGTATATATCCTTCATCCACTGTCCTGTGTTCTGTTCATATTCTCGAAAGTCATACGAGATCCTTGCTCTTCTGAGAGAATCGCATCGCCGCGCCGGGTGGTGAATCGAAACAATTACTGAACACAGAAAGGAGCCTACCCTGGGGTTCAATATGGTTTTCCTGGCATCCACTTGAGCCTGAACCCTAGATGTAATCGATATTCAGTGAATATTCAATTTATTCAAAACATTTGTAGATGGTCGTTGAGTACACATTTGGCTGCTATTGTTTCTTACATTGGAATTTATTGTAAATATGTCTTTTGGGGTATGTTTTCCCAATTTTGTGTTTCTGTGTTTACTTTGAAAGCAATACTCGTAGGAAGTTGAATTGAATATAAGGCGTAGGCTGAAATTGCTATCGGTTCTGTTTGTGATACGAGGCCATACATGTACATATGTATATCCGAAGTTCATACCTGTCATTTGACAATTTATTTAATGCAATTTTGTTAAGTGCCTTTTCAAATGACGAATCGATGAGATTCATCAACTGATGAGTTTTAACTGGGGGCTCGGTGGGAGGTATTCAGACGTTGAGTCCAAGCTGATTATGCTGTGTTTTGCTAGACAGCGGCTGGGCGACTTGCGTCTGCGGCTCGAGAGCAATTGATTCATCATTCAATGTCGGGGTTTTGTATGAAAATAGTACTAGTATGTTGGGCAGGTTGTCTATGCAATCAAGGATTTTTATATGTCCGTGAGGAGAATGGATGGAAAGAGACGAATGTACTGTAGATGTAGAGTCCTTCGGTGGCAGCAAGGACATTCGAGAAAGAATATTTTTTGCAGTGAAGCGATATATGGGGAATATGGGTGTCATATGAACCGGGATGAAGAGGTGAATGTCCAGGAGTAGTGTAGATGGAATTCCGGATCCTTCGGTGGCGACAAGGATATTCGAAAAAGGATACTTTTAGCAGTGAAGCGAAATACGGTCAATATGGGTGTCATATGAATCGGGGTGGACACCCGAATATCCAGGAGTAGTACGGATGGCATTTCGAGTCCTTCGGTGCCGACAAGGATATTCGAAAAAGGACACTTCTGGCTGTGAAGCGCAATACGGTCAATATGGGTGTCATATGAATCGGGGTGGACACTCAAATATCCAGGAGTAGTGCGGATGGCATTTCGAGTCCTTCGGTGGCGAAAAGGACATTCAAGAAAGTCAAGTGAAAAATGGGCAATATGGGTGTCATATGAACCGGGGTGAAGAGGCGAATGCCTAGGAGTACTATGGATGGCATTCCGGATCGTTCGGTGGCGACAAGGATATTCGAAAAAGGATATTTTTGGCAGTGAAGCGAAATACGGTCAATATGGGTGTCATATGAATCGGGGTGAACACCCGAATATCCGGAAGTAGTGCGGATGGCATTTCGAGTCCTTTGGCGCGAAAAGGACATTCACGAAAGTCGAATGAAAAATGGGCAATATGGGTGTCATATGAACCGGGGTGAAGAGGCGAATGCCTAGGAGTACTATGGATGGCATTCCGGATCCTTCGGTGGCGACAAGGATATTCGAAAAAGGATACTTTTGGCAGTGAAGCGAAATACGGTCAATATGGGTGTCATATGAATCGGGGTGAACACCCAAATATCCGGAAGTAGTGCAGATGGCATTTCGAGTCCTTTGGAGCGAAAAGGACATTCGCGAAAGTCGAGTGAAAAATGGGCAATATGGGTGTCATATGAACCGGGTTGAAGAGGCGAATGTCCAGGAGTACTGAGATGGCATTCCGGATCCTTCAGTGGCGACAAGGACATTCGAAAAAGGATGTTTTTGGCAGTAAAGCGAAATATGGGCAATATGGGTGTCATATGGACCGGTGCGAAGAGGCGAATATGCAGGAGTACTATAGAAGGCATTCCGGATCCTTCGGTGGCGACAAGGATATCCGAAAAAGACTTTTTGCAAGTAAAGCAAAATATATAGGTAATATGGGTGTCATATGAATCGGGGTGAAGAGGCGTAGATGTAGATGGCATTTCGAGTCCTTCGTCTACTTGCGCAGCATTTCCTCGAAAATTGTGGTGCGGACCAGGACAACGCCCGTTCTGTCAACCAGGCTAAATGCGCATACGGCATGCTGTCGAAAATCTGGCAGAGCAGTTGTCTCAGCATCAACATCAAGCTGATATTTTTTCGCTCTCGGGTACTGTCTGTAGTTTTGTATGGGTGCAGTTCATGGAAAATTTCCGTAGGAGTTACCAGAAAGCTGCACTTCTGCGCGCCATCGTACTCTGTTCTGGGGAATAGGGTGCATCTTACAACAGACTTACCCAGCGCGCTACACTCCTTTGCCACAGATCGTGGCCATGTGATTCTAGGACCCCTTTTTGGTCGGCCTTGGTTGGAAACGGGGTTCTATTTCATGACGTGCAAAGCAGTGCATTTATCACTCTTCCGACATGTGTGACCTACCCACTGCTATTTTGGCCTGCATATCAATTCGTCGATTGGTATCTGCCCCGTACGCCAACTTAGCTCTTCATTTGATATTGTTTCAGGCCAGAAAATTCTTATAATTCGACGAAGACATGAGTTGACGAATACTTGCAGCTTTCTGGTAACTCTTACTGGAACTTTCCATGTATTGCTACCATACGCAAACGCAGAAATTACCAGGGAGCGAAACAGACCCAGCTTGGTCTTCGTGCTGAGATAACTCCTTTGCTGGATTTTGGAGAGCATGCCGTATGCGCATTTACTCAATTGCCCTAACCCCTTATGGGGCATAGCGCGTCAACTGTTCCATGTGGCCCAGTTGACGTTTCGTTGGCATAATCTGGTTTCGGAGAATGCAGTTGCCAGCATACACCTCCTTTTTTTCGCCACCGAAGGAGTTGAAATGCCATCTACACTACTCCTGGACATTCGTCTTTTCACCCCGATTCATACGACACCCATATTGCCTATATTTCGCCTTACCAGCAAAAATATCCTGTTTCGAATGTCCTTGTCGCCACCGAAGGACTCTAAGTGCCATTTATAGTGTTCCCGGACATTCGCCTCTTCACCCCGGTTCATATGACACGCATATTGTCCATTTTTCTTTCAACTTTCGTGAATGTCCTTTTCGCTCCAAAGGACTCGAAATGCCATCTGCACTACTTCCGGATATTCGGGTGTTCACCCCGATTCATATGACACCCATATTGACCGTATTTCGCTTCACTGCCAAAAGTATCCTTTTTCGAACATCCTTATCGGCACCGAAGGACTCGAAATGCCGTCCATAGTACTCCTAGGCATTCACCTCCTCACCCCGGTTCATATGACACCCATATTGCCCATTTTTCATTCGACTTTCGTGAATGTCCTTTTCGCCACCGAAGGACTCGAAATGCCATCCGCACTACTTCCGGATATTCGGGTGTTCACCCCGATTCATATGGCACCCATATTGACCGTATTTCGCTTCACTGCCAAAAATATCCTTTTTCGAATATCCTTGTCGCCACCGAAGGATCCGGAATGCCATTCATAGTACTCCTAGGCATTCGCCTCTTCACCCCGGTTCATATGACACCCATATTGCCCATATTTCACTTGACTTTCTTGAATGTCCTTTTCGCCACCGAAGGACTCGAAATGCCATCCGTACTACTCCTGGATATTCGGGTGTCCACCCCGATTCATATGACACCCTTATTGACCGTATTTCGCTTCACTGCCAAAAGTATCCTTTTTCGAATATCCTTGTCGCCACCGAAGGATCCGGAATGCCATCCATAGTACTCCTAGGCATTCGCCTCTTCACTCCGGTTCATATGACACCCATATTGCCCATATTTCACTTGACTTTCTTGAATGTCCTTTTCGCCACCGAAGGATTTGAAATGCCATCCGTACTACTCCTGGATATTCGGGTGTCCACCCCGATTCATATGACACCCATATTGACCGTATTTCGCTTCACTGCCAAAAGTATCCTTTTTCGAATATCCTTGTCGCCACCGAAGGATCCGGAATTCCATCTACACTACTCCTGGGTATTCACCTCTTCATCCCGGTTCATATGAGACCCATATTCCCCATATATCGCTTCACTGCAAAAAATATCTTTTCTCGAATGTCCTTGCTGCCACCGAAGGACTCTACATCTACAGTACATTCGTCTCTTTCCATCCATTCTCCTCACGTACATATAAAAATCCTTGATTGCATAGACAACCTGCCCAACATACTACATAGTACTATTTTCATACAAAACCTCGACATTGAATGATAAATCAATTGCTCTCGAGCCGCAGACGCAAATCGCCCAGCCGCTGTCTAGCAAAACACAGCATTAGGAGATCTTTTTTGGGTGGTCGCACTTACCTGAGAAAATTACATTTGAGGAATAGTAGATAAGATAATAGCGATTGGGACTTTTGGCGGGCACTCTGATCATGGACAAGACTATAGTGCCATAGCCCTTATTATGGTAAACGACTTTCCACAATTCGGACAAAGGTTGCTAAGTTTTTTCAGGAGCTTTCGTGACATCGACAGGGTGCCCTGCCCGAGGAAAAAAAGTCGGTGCACTTGAGCGTCTAAAGTAATCGGGATCGGAATCGGACAGTGAAACGAAATCGATGATTTTCTGGACATGGCTTTTTCACCTAGATCGTTTGTTATAAAAACTACAATGTGGATGCATTTTAATGTTTTTTTCCTGCTGAATCGAATGGCGAAGTCCGTTTTGTGATAGGTATGATTTGAAAGAAAATAAAGCAAATTAAATAATGGTTTTAGGTTGTATTCATTTTAAGATAAAAGAAAGCTTTCACATAATGATTAACTTTTTTTAGCGAAATTAAAATAACATTCAAAACAAATATTTACATAAAAACAAACGAAACAATGAAAAACTGTACAACTTTGCTTCCACCGTTTTTTCCTGGAATTAAAAGCTTAATCGTCAAAAAGTACTTACAGATGTTATTATTCAAAGTACTGTTCACCGCTAGCGACAACTTTCGCCCATCTCTCCGGCAATTTTCGGATTCCATCTCGGAAAAAGGAGGCGTCTTTCGACGCGATCCTGATTGGATCCATTTTGCAACTTCCTCGTACGAACGAAAATTCTGATCAGCCAGGCCGTGCGCCATGGAACGAAACAGATGGTAGTCGGAAGAAGCGATGTCTGGGAGTACGGCGGGTAGGGCAAGATTTCCCATTTCAGGGTTTCCAAGTATGTCTTGCCCACTTTTGCGACGTGTGGCCGAGCATTGTCATGCTGGAGGATGAATTTTTCGTGTCTCTCTTGGTACTGTGGTCGTTTTTCCTTCAATGCTCGACTTAAACGCATCAATTGCGTTCGGTACCGATCTCCTGTGATAGTTTCATTCGATTTCAGTAGCTGGTAGTATATCACACCGAGCTGGTCCCACCAAATGCAAAGCATAACCTTGGTGCCGTGAATATTCGGCTTCGCCGTCGACGTTGAGGCATGTCCGGGCACTCCCCATGACTTCCTGCGCTTGGGATTATCGTAACGGACCCATTTTTCGTCGCCGGTTACGCTTAGATGTAGAAATCCCTTCCGATTCTGTCTTTGAAGCAGTTGTTCGCATGCAAATAATCGCCGTTCAATATTTCTCGGTTTAAACTCGTACGGAACTCAATTTCCTTGTTTCTGAACCATGCCCATGGCCTTGAGGCGTTTCGAGATGGCTTGCTGAGTCACTCCCAGTGATTCAGCTAATTCTTCTTGCGTTTGGCACCAATCTTCATCGAGCAGTGCTTCCAATTCGTCGTCTTTGAAAATGTTTTCTCTCCCACCACCAGGCTTGTCCTCGGCATTGAAATCGCCACTTTTAAAACGTTGCAACCACTCACGATGTTCTGTCACTCAGAGCAACCTCACCGTAAGTATCTGAGAGTATTTCAAATGGAAGCAGAAGATCAAAACTTCCCGCAAATGACGAGAACTTGGCTCAAAAAAAAAAGACATTTTGAATCGCGAATTTTATTAAAAATGGGAACAACTTTTACTTATGCGAGGATATCGATACGTTCACAGACGTCCAAATTCACTTTGTGACACTATGTATTTTGACCAGCCCTCACCGATGCAGCCGTCCGTCGGAAAACGGCGGAAGCAAAGTTGTTTCAGACCAGGTTGCTCCACAACCGACTAGCTCTTTACGATCAAACTGATACTCCAGAGGTGCTGGGAATATACCAAATCTTTGTCGACTTCAAGCAGGCATACGACAGTATTGATCGTGGACATCATGCTGCAATTTGGTATACCGGCAAAATTAGTGCGACTGACAAAGATGACGATGACCAACTCCGTCCCACAGGTCAGGATCCATAATAGACTTACTGATCTATTTGAAACACGCACTGGTCTGAAACAGGGCGATGGACTGGCACCGACGCTCTTCAACCTAGCACTGGAATACGCTATTCGGGCTATGAATATGGACAACAGCAATACGCTACTCATCAAGTCGACACTATTAGCAGCGTACGCCGACGACATGAACATCATGTCCTGAAGATTGGCCGACGCAGAAGAACTTCTGCATACGCTCGATACCGCTACAAAAAAAGTTGGACTACGTATCAACGAGGGTAAAACTAAAATAATGATGCAATCGACGACAAGGACACCTGCACAATCGAGCATCAATGTGGGGGACCTCAACATCGAGTTCGTGAACGACTTCATATACCTGGGTTGCAACTTGTCAGGGGACGCCAACGAAACTGACGAAATCAAGCGACGGATACAGTTAGCTAATAAGACTTTTTTCTCGGTTCTCCCCATAATGAAATCGAAGCATACGCACAGAAACACCATGCGCCGCGTGTACAAAACCATCATATGACCAGTGCTATGCTATGGCTGCGAAGCATGGACCCTAACTCAAGCCTCCGGAAACATGCTAGACACATTTGAACGTGAGGTTCTGCAGCGAATTTTCGGGGCCTTTTGCGATCGAGATGGATGGCGCATCCGGTACAACCATGAGTTGTATGAACTGTACGATTAGCTGGAAGTTTCGAAAATCGTCAAACTGCAACGACTTCAATGGGCAGGGCATGTACAACGAATGGACTATGATCGCATGTCAAAGACAGTAATGAACGCAAAACGAGTCGACGGAGCGAGACTGCGAGGACGACCGAGATCTCGTTGGGACAGCTCAGTATATGCGGACGCCGAGCAACTACTGGGCTTCCAAGATTGGAGGACGCGGTGTCGTGACCGAGACAATTGGAGGACAACGGTCCAGGCAGCCAAGGCCCGACGTCGGGCTGTCGCGCCACGATGATGATGAAAGTTGTACACCTAATATATGAAACGCATTTTTAATGCATATTGTCGTTGTCAATTTGTAATTTTGGTATCACCACCAGGTCTGCACTGGTCTAGGGTATACACGCTTCGGACTCCGAACGAAGCTTCGGTCTGTTTTATTCTCTTAAAGTATTCCGAGCATCTATACATTTCATGGAAGATACAACTTTTACAACATGTCTTTCAAATCAGCTCATTTACATCACAAAGAAAAACAATTTTCTTGAATTTCTTAATTGCACCTAGCACTAATCTAAATGTTCTTTTCTTTTCAGAGATTTACGTTACAACCAGATCCAAACATTGCCATCGAACGCCTTCGCTGGTCTCCCGAATTTAAAAACAATCTTTCTCAGCGAAAACACAATTGGTTTCATTGATGATGATGCTTTTGCCGGTATCCCCCATCTTCGCAACCTCTACTTGAACGACAATAAAATCAGCAAAATTAAGACGAATGCATTCCACGGACTACAACAGTTACAAAATTTGTAAGTATCCTTGTTGGTATGGCTTTACATACATATACCTTCACAAAACTTGGTCCATTCAGAAGGACTTGAATGCATGTCGGATGAAGATAGAAAATGTATTCAATTAAAGTTTCAAGTATACGAATAGAAGTAAAATTGAAGTAGTTGAGGATGCTTCAAGATAATCACCTACACACTATGGTATGGAGACTACAATGATAACGAGGTGGATTAAAACTTTTCTTTTTTTGGACATTTGCATTGCATGTCCTAGATTATTTCGCAAACTTTTTTGGGGGATTAACTTGCTCTACGAAAAGTACTCTGTATCATAATGGGAAATTTAGTTGTGAAAACTGCAAGCTCATAAAGGGACTGAAGATAGATGGTTGAATGAATGACGAATTAAATTTGAGTGTATCCCAAATAGAAAATTGCGAAAATTGTTATTCAGATATTTTCTTGGAAGACAAGCGGTTAAGAGTAAAATTAGGGTACTTCGTGGGATTGAATACAGGCAATATGGCTATTGGGAAGGCTTCCTTCCCTAAAAAAAACCAGCTCAATATGAAAGATGGAAAGAAGATATTTTCGTTAAACGCAGATTTGCAAACCCGACACCAGCCTCATTAGGTGTTAGTAAGAAACCACAGGCTATCGATAGACGTACATAGTTCAAGAGCATAAAGAGTCCAATAATCGCGTGACTCAGGTTTTTCATTATTATTATTATTATTTTTTTCTTCAATAATTGAATTTTTAATAAAATAAATAACTGGCGCAACAGTCCAATTTCCAATTTGAACCATGGTCTCGAGATGAGTTAGCATCACCTCATTTTCTAGATCGTGACGGTTTTGTGCAGAGGTGTGTGATCAGCAACACGCTCAACCGAGTTATTTACCCCATAAATGGGTACTCATTTAACAGCTGAGTGGGCTCATAGTCCGACACGTAAATCCCTTTTTTTTTACCAAAAACTACCGTATTAAGTATGAATCGAACCGTGGCCCAGTGCGTAGAAGGCGAACGTGCTAACCGTTGCGTCATCCGGACTACTAAATTTTGTTTTGATCAATAACAACGCCATTGATTTGGGCTTCTTTTATGGGGACGTTAGATGTTGGATTCAGAAGTTCTTGAAAATAGGACGGCCATCGTTTATGGATGCTATCCCTGATGATGTTTCCATCCTCGTCCTTACAGAGGCTAGTCCTGGGTTGATAGCCATTCTTAATTGTATTCACTAGTCTATACGCTTGTCTGGTGTTTCTATTAGCTAGCTTTTCATTAATGTTCACCAACTGCTCGTCAAAGTATTTCCGTTTCTTACGTCTAATTCTATTCGATATTCGCCGAAGCTCGTTATATTTTTCTTTTTTGGCTCTAGTTGCACGTTGGATATTTTATCTGTAAGCTTCGTTCTTTGCGTCGAGTGATTTTCTGCATTATCGTCAAACTAGCCGTTTCCATACACCAACTACTTCTACGAATCTGGAAGGACGAGGTGAACCCAGACGTTTGCCGGAGCATCATCTGTCCCATCCACAAAATGGGAGATAAACTGCGGTGTAAGAATTACAGGGGCATTTGACTAGTCCGTACGTCCAACAAAATACCGACGAAAATTCTGGAGAATAGAATAAAATCATACGCCGAACGATCATTGGCGAGAATCATGGCGGTTTCAGACCAGGTCGCTCCAGAATCGATCAGCTTTTTACTTTTTTACAGCTAATCCTGGAAAAGTGCTGGGAATACAACGTTGACGTGTTCCAAATCATTGTCGATTTTAAGCAAGCATACGACAGTATCGATCTTGGTGTACTTGACAACATCATGCTGCGATTTGGTATACCAGCAAAACTAGTACGACTTACAAAGATGACGATGACCAACTCTGTCTCACAGGTCAGGATCCAGAACAGGTTCACTTATCTTTTTGAAACACGTACTGGTTTGATGGACTGTCGCCCACACTCTTCAACCTAGCACTCGAACACGCCATTCGGGTAATGGATACGTTCACCAGCGGAACGCTACTCATACTCATCCAGTCGACGCAATTGATAGGGTACGCAGACATCAATCATCAAAACAGCATGTCCCTAAAGCTGACCGACGCAGAAGAACTTCTGCATATTCTTGACACCGCTGCAAAAGAAGTTGAACTACGCATCAAGGGACCAAATAAAAATAATGATGCAGTCAAGAACCAGGACGCCAGTACAATCGAACATCAACGTAGGGAACCTCAGGATCGAATTCGTAGATGACTTCACACACCTGGGTAGCAACCTGTCAAAGGACCCCAACGAAACTGATGAAATCAAGCGACAGATACAGGATACATATAGGAAATAAGACTTTCTTCTCGGTCCACACAAAGCTCCGCGTATACAAAACTATCATACGACCAGTGATATGCTATGGCTGCGAAACCGGCACCTTAACCCAAGCCTCCGAAAACATGCTAAACGCATTTGAATGGAAAGTCCTTAGCCGAATTTTCGAAGCTGTTTACGATCGAGATGGATGACGCATCCGGTACAACCACGAGTTGTATGAAATGTACGATGAGCTGGAAGTTTCGAAAATCGTCAAACGGACGACAAGTCCACGGAGCTAGACTGCGAGGGAGACCGAGAGCTTGTTGAGAGAGATCGGTATATGCCGGGCAACTACTGGGCTTTCAAGATTGGAGGACGCGGTCATGTGACCGATATAATTGGAGGACAACGATCTAGACGGCCAAAGCCCGACATCGGGCTGTTGCGCCACGCAGTTTTCTATAAGTCATGAAATTGAGATTACTATTATTTTTCATGAAACTTATTAGCAAAAAAAAAAACTGTCATCATGGTGTGATCTATTTCCACTAAGTATTATTATCATCAAGTGTACATTTTTCGCAGGTGTCCCTCAAGAACGTTTCAACTTATCATCTTTTTCATCTCTATTTTCAGATACTTGGAGAACAACGACATTTGGGTAATCGATGTGAAAACTTTCAACAACCTGCCGCAACTTCAGAGACTGTAAGTACTTTGAAGATGATGATAATCAGCCTTGCTCCTTCCATATAACGAACTGTCATGGAATGGATATGACGGCTTTCGGCTCTTTCCCATTGTCATGGAGCACTTCACGTATATTGCCTTTATGAAAAGTCCCTCTGATGAAACTTCCGAACGTCAGCTACAAGCCGAATGAGGGCATTCTCAACGGACTGCACAAATAGATATGTCCTACGAATAGAGAAAATTTTGTCAAGTGTAGGAAAAGATTATCACAGTCTACTTCGTAGTTAAGTTCTTCTTGAGAACTTGTGCCGAAATAGGCAAAAGTTTGATTGAATTGAGTCTTAAATAGTAATCCACTTAGGTCCTTTCTATGTTTGTTGACTTCAGTAAGAACTGATGTGCTGAGATGATTTTGGGAAAGAGTTTAGCTAATCTAAATGAAGTATGTTATAATTATAAGCATAGCTGAATCAGGCGGTCATAAATTTTGTATTGTCTCATTACTTCGAACTCTACAGATACAAAACTATTAAAAAAAACTTATATGTAACCGGAACTGCTAAAACGCGAGAAATCAACTTTTCGAGTAAACGACTGATAAAGAAAACCAGTCGGTGGCATAATATTTTGTGTAATTTTGATGATTTTAAATTCGCATTTATTTGGATCGTATTATCAACATTGTTGATCAAGCAGTTATTTTCATTTTGTAAGGGTCTGTTACAAGAAATAAAACCATTTTCAAATCGGTAAGACGTATATCTGTTCTTACGTCTGTTTGTCTGATTAGTCTTTCCATAGATTATCTCCGGAACGACTGAAGCGATTAAGATAAAATTTGATCATAACATGGCAAATTGCTGAATTTTATGGTGTAGTTTATCTCGTTCAGATAGACCTACTGAAGGGTCCTGCTTATAAGGGGGAAATTATGGCTCAAGCTTTTTTTCTTTGAATGTAGGCATGTGTTATATGAACGGGGAAAATTAGTACATTCTAGTTGTGTAATTTTTTCATTCAGTGATAATAATAGAGTTTGGGCAAAATAAGCAAAATTTTTTAGACTTAATTTTTTTTTTTTTTTTGATACTGTAAAATGCAGTGATAAGAAAAATTCCAGAATTATCGCACTTCAAGGGCATATTCATGTTAAATGGATAATAATTTTTTCGACCGGAAAAGAAAATTTGTAATATGTATTTTATTGCCATACTTATACTTGCAATGTAATTCAGTAGTTAAGGGTTATTTTCGTTGATTTGAAGAAAATACAAATCATTCCAATAGACCCGTTTTCTCAATGTCTAGTTAAACTGCCAGTTAGCTAACCGGGACACTAAATTAACACTTAGCGTATGCAACGCTCAAAATATGATAATACATTCGAAAGCTCAGCTAATGCAGTAGAGAATCAGCTGATTTTCTTGGCAGAATTCTGCCGCCTGTTCTATTCTAATCTACGTCTGTGCCATCTCTCAGCAATATTTTGCAGCTGAGTTGGTTTGAAAGCCTCTTCTTCGAATGAATTTTCACAACTCTGTTCTTTGTGACCAGTTTAATTGTCTCATTTGAATGTGCAAACGTAAACAGTTTTAGCTGCCAAAGTCTCAGCAGCCCGTATCAGCTATTTGGAGTTACGTATATCTTCCGATATATTTTTAACTGGAGGATGGGTGCCGTTTAACTTTTATCTATAGGATAAACTTTAACTAGACATTGTGAAAACGGCCCATAGTGAAGTGTTAGGAGTAAAGCGTTAGAAATTGATGTGTAAGTTGGCAGTAAACTTTAATAAATGTCGGTTGAAAACGAATTTGTTACAATAAATGAACGGTATTGCGGTGAATGTGAAAATTGTGAAGATCATTTGCTGAAAGCTACGGCAATGAACAGTCTCTTACACAAAATATTGAATAGTTTTTTGTTGATGAAGAGGAATTATTTCCATTATTTTTAAAAACCTTGTTGCGTTCAAAAATGCGATTTTATATTTTCACGTCATATGATTGAACAATCAAGAAATAATTTTATGAGTTTAGATAAGGATGAACAAGATTTGATCATATTAAACAAAATTGAATTAGGGAAAACTTGTAGAGCGTTGGAGAGGACACTTATTCAAAGCGGTAGCGTAAGAAGTATAGAAAGAGAAAAGTGTCAACGTCTTATACCAATATTAAATTTCCTATCTGTTGTCAGCTCTTCCTGTTTGTGCTCGATTGTGTGTGTGTGGCGTTATGGGGCAAAACTACGGCATTTGATTGCAATGGTCTTACATTAAGAACACATGGCAAAATAAATAAACCCTGATTCAATCTCAGTACAATTCAAACATGAAACATGAAATTGCTAAGGTAGTGCAATTTATAAATTGTACAGTCGAACGTTTAGCCCTTCCCTACCTATAGGATATCGAGTTACTCCAGCTGGATACCCAGCAAAAAGCGTGGCTAACCAAGTAGGGTAGGTACCTGGTTAACCAAAATATGAAAATCGTAGCCCCTGCATGGGTGGTACGAAATGTTAAGGAGAGGGCAATTAAAAAAATCATCAATGCCACAGGTATTTTGCCAACCAACGGTGCCCCCAATGTTACTAATGTAACTCGGCTCAAATTTCCTAGATTTTCGTCCACCAAAAGTTAAGCTCATCTGCGACCGTGCAAACTCAGTTTTCATGTATTCAGTATCTATGGAAGAGATTAAAATTACTTCCAGATCTTTCTTAATTTTTATTAAAAAGCCCCCAAATTGGTTTAATTTTACTGGCCTATTATTTTCTTCTTTAAAAAAATTGGAAGGCTGCCTAAAAAAAAATGTCGGCGTTCTCTTAAGCGGACACTCCCCACAACTGGACAAAATTGTTGATCGCGATGATGAGAGCGTACGCTGTATAAAATACAATATTATGGATAATAAATTCCAGATTTTCGAAATCTGTTATCGGAGTCATTTTCGAAATTAAAAATCTGCGGTTATCACCATCGCAAAGAGCACACGTTTTTCTATGGAAATCGCCAAAAAGTTGAGAATCGATATTTTGACACATTAACCCCTTTTTAGCAGTTCCGGTCACATATGTATACAGTGCTGAAAAAAAGTTGTCCAAACTACTTTATTCTCTTTTTCGCAAAAATTCTTGGAAGTAGTTATAGTGACGGTGTTTTATTAGCTCAGGTTATAATAAAGTATGTGTATCCTGTCTAGAAATAGTAAAAAGTTTTGAAAGAAGTTCACATAGTTAATGATAATAGCTTAATGAGCCGGAAAGTGTAGTTTGGGTGAAAAAATACGAAAAAAAAAACAGAAGTAACATTTTGGTTTTGGTCCGAGAAAATCGAACCGTTTGCAAAATAGGTGAAAGACTGGATATTCCTCAGTGTACTGTGCAGTGATACTCCAAGAAGTTTCTGAAAATTGGCACAACCGAGCGGAAGAAACGCTTTGAACGACCAGGAAAAATGATCCCAATTGTTGATCGCTTCTTACCGTTATAAAGCCATCTGAACTGATTGATAACTTCATGTGACTTTAGGAACGACCTAGTTCTAGCAACTAGTAGCAAATCTCATCAAGTTTGGTGAGAAAAAAGCTTGTAAAAGCTTATGTGCACTCGAACCAGTCCATAAGCCAAACGCAAGAATCTGCATGCGGCGGAGAACTCGAGAAATGTTCAGCGGTGAATTCCTTCGAAGGTTCCCTCCGAAATCTGAAGGGTTTATGATGTGGGGTTTTTTTCGTTCATGAAAGTGGAGGAATATGCTTTCCCAGTTCAAAAGAGCAGCAAAAGTTGACTTGCAAACCCTGGAAAATGAATTAGAGCCTTCTGCGTTAGACATTCACAGCCATTACCCTATCTCAAGGTTTCCGCCGCACGAAAATTCTTCCGTCGGCAACATGTTGCTTAAATTTCGACCCGCTCGGAATTATGGCAGTATTCTCCATCATCTGAGTACATGTGACATGCTCCTGAGCCCATTTCAAACGTTTTAGCCTGACGTTTTAATGGAAAGTCTGGCTTACTGACTGACTTCCATGTACGTAAGCCAGCTTTCGCCAGCCATTTTCTCATCAAACTTGCTGAAATTTGCATACCCGTTGCTAAAACTAAATCGTTCCTAGAGCTGGATGAAGTTTTGAACCGGTTCGGATGACTTTGTAACGATAAGAAGCGATCTACAACTAGGGTCGTTTTTCCTGATCGCCTAAACCATTTTTTTCCGCTCGGTGAGGCCCACATCCCGAAACTTCTTCAAGTACAATTGCACAGTACAGTACACTGATTAATATCCGGTCTTTCACCTATTTTGCAAATAGTTCGATTTTCTCTTGAAAAAGCTAAATATTGATTTTGTTTTCCACAATAACTTTTTCCTATTTTTTCATCCAAACTGCACTTTTCTGCTTATTACGCTATTATCACCAACTGAGTGAACTTCTTTCAGGACTTTTCACTATTTCTAGACAGGATACATACTTTGTTATAACCTGAGCCAATAACACATTTTTTCCAAAAAGGGATAAACTGGTTTAAGCATCTTTTTTTCCAACACTGTACATACCTATATGTAAAATCAGAAATAAATAAAAAAAAAAAAAACAAATCACTAATTTTTATAATTTACCTTTCAGGAACTTGCACAAAAACAAAATTAGCGTGCTACCCGATGGCGTATTTCAAAATTTGCCGTCAATTCAACGTCTAAGACTCGATGAAAACCCAATCGAGTGTGATTGTGGGATTCATAAATTACGACAGTATGTAACAAACCAGAAGCTGAATGCCATCATTAACTTAAAATGCATGAGTCCACCAGAATTATACAATAGAACGTTTGAAGAATTAAAGGAGAGTGATTTCCACTGCAGTAAGTATTGAAAAACTGGTCGAGCCTATGAAAGCAAATAATTGAAATTTCATGAAATTTATTACGTTAGATCGGTTTTTGTCTCTCACTCTCCAACATTTTCGATTGTGCTAAATTATTCCAGTAGAAATACGTTGAAATATGGTTAGGCTTTCAAATATTGCAAAAACTGTAAAAAAAAATTTAACTTGCTTTGTTTTAATATTTTGAAAACCATTCACCCAAGCGGAATTCTTATATACATAAGTTGAAAGATAATAGAAATTTCCTTAACATGTTACCGCAACTTTTTCCGTATTGTATATTAATATTTTTAATTCGCACGAAGGTGGCCGATCCCTTAGTGCGATGAGGCGTCAGTCAGTTTCCCGCGGGTTCAAGTCCCGCCGCGCCGCTCCGTGGTCATGGATGTTTGTGTTGTCTTGCCCCTGACATTCCCAACTTGTCACAGAATGCGGCTAAATGAGGAGGAGGTGTATACTAGGAAGATACGTCCCCCGAAGCCGTCAACTGGACCGTTTCGGAGCAGTTGACGCGCTTATGCACCATTAGGGCAAACACTAGTTTTTACAAATCCAGAGCCATATTGGAAAGATTTCCAAACTTAGATGTAGGGCGAGATTTAAAATAAATACAATAAATTTCGTTAAATTACTCGTACGTTAGGCGACTCAAATTTATATTCGCCTCAGCATTTTTCCCACAAACCACTCCGCCAGCGGTATTGATTGAAATGGCAATGAAATTAATGTGATATATCGAACAGTACAAATGACCAACTTTTTGAATAACAAAATTTTTTACCAGCCAAAAACTAAAATTATATCGCTGTGCAAAAAAAAACGTTCCGACGTTACTACCCGATTTAATGTCAAAAGTGCAATTCAACCCTGAATAAATAAAATAAATAACTGGCGCAACAGTCCAATTTTGAACCACGGCCTCGAGATGAGTTAGCATCATCTCATTTTCTAGATCATGACGATTTTTGTGCAGAGGTATGTGATCAGCAACACGCTCAACCGAGTTATTTACCCCATAATGGGTACTCATTTAACAGCTGAGTGGGCTCATAGTCCGACACGTAAATCCCCGGAATCGAACCGGGGCCCAGTGCGTTGAAGGCGAACGTGCTAACCGTTGCGCCATCCGGACTACAATTCAACCCTGAACTTCGTTTAATTTTTTATCAGTTCTTATTGCGTTTACTAGATTATAAATTAAGAGCATCGCCGGAAAAATATCCTGGATGCGATTACCAACAAACTTTATATCAAAAGGCAAATTCAATTACAAAATTTCTACTTCTCTATAGTACGAGAGTAAGGTGAATAGTTCTCGGCCTGACAATGAAAGACTGCGATTCTCAGTTAAAAAATGCTTTAATTTTTGTACATAATCTCCCTTGATTTCAACACACTTGGTCCAGCGTTTCTGCAACATCAGTATTCTTTCCCGGAAGTGAGAGTTTGGAAGGCTGTGAAAATATTCATCTACGGCCATCTTAACTTTTTCATTGGATGCAAAGCGCTTCCCAGAAACAAGTTTCTTTAAGTTTGGGAACAGATGGAAGTGTGAGGGTGCCAAATCAGGCGAATAGGAGGGATGGTCGAGCAAATCGTACCCCAAATCCCGCAGTTTTCCCATCGCCAACGCACACTTGTGTACAGGTGCGTTGTCCTGGTGAAAGATGATTTTTTATACCCTTCACGGATGTGACAGAGTATATATTAACTTTGTCATGAAGTTTGCAACGCACAGAAGGAAGCATCTCCGACCATATAAATTATATACTCGTATATTCTTGGTCAGTATGATGAGAAGAGTCGATTAAGCTTTGTCCGTCTATTTCTATGTAAACTAGTCCTTCTGTTTTAAAGCTATCGAGCTGAAATTGTACAAAGCCTTTTTTCTATTGCACGCTGTATATATGTCGGAACCAACGGAATCGGACCACTACGTCATATAGCTGCCATAGGAACGACCGGTCAAAAATTCATCTTTGTAAGAAAAACTTTCTTATTTTTAAAGTTGTGTATTTCAAATTTCACATTTACCAGTAGTATCTTTAGTCAAATCACATTCCCGATTTGGTTGAAATTGGACTACTCTATCGTATAGCTGTCATAGGAACGACCGCTCCAAAAGCAAGTTTTTGTTAGAAAAACTTTTTTATTTCTGAAGATATTTGGAGTAATATTCACCTGTTATTGATCTGCCTTTTTCAAGGTAATCAAGTAACATGATCCCTTTCGCATCCCAAAACACACTGGCCATGCCCTTTCCGGCAGATGCGATCGACTTTGCTTTCTTTGGTGCTGAACCACTTCCACCCACTGCTCCGACTGCTGTTTCGTTTCTGGCGTGTAGTGGTGGACCCAAGTCTCATCCATGGTGACAAATCGCCGCACAAATCGGTCGGATTCCGATTGAATCGGTGCAAAGATTGCTGCGAAAATCGTTTGCGCGTTTGCTTTTGATCGGCATTCAGCAAATGCGGCACCCATCTTCCGATATCCCCACAGCTCCAGTAATATCACTCACTTTCATTCGCCTATCGTCCAACACGATATCATGCACTTTTTCGATGGTTTCCGGTGTGGTTGTGGTTTTTAGCCGTCCTTCCGGTGGGTTGTCTTCGAGGGACGTGCGATTAGGTTTAAATTCAGCTGCTCATTTTTTAACGGTTGACATCGAAGGAGCAGAGTCCCCGTAAACTTTTGTTAATTTCGGATGATTGTCCTCAGGGGTTAATTCATCCAAAACGAAGAATTTTATGACCGCACGATATTCAAGTTTCTTCATTTGAACGAGAAACGCGTAAGACGTCTACTGCAAAAATTCCTGTAAACAAACTACTTGAGAGAACAAGTTGAAACTTGTCATACAAACTAATGACATCTGCACCCGGGTAGGAAACATAAATTTTTGCTGATTGTAACGTTATTTCTGTGTAAGGCTGAGAATTTTTCACGTTACCCTCGTAAATTTACCATGTTAGCGATGCAAACGAAATTTGTTACATGTCGATGAATCGCTTCATCGCAACACAACGTAGCGACGGCCGCGGCCGTTTCGTAGCGCTGCAATTGCCATATCCTTCCGTGTAACTGACTGTTAACAGATTATTTATATCTCGTTTAACTTCCGGGTTATTGCCATTTGCGTCCAGTGTATTTCAGTTTTCGTATCGATTTGCAATGATAACAATGTCCGGATTTTCGCGTGAAATTGGGAAAAATAATAACGGATCATCATATTTTAGAATTTATATATGGAATTGAGACTAAATAAATAACAGGCGCAACAGTCCAATTTGGACGAAGGTCTCGAGATGAGTTAGCATCATCTCATTTCGTAGATCATGACGGAATGTTTTGTGAAGAGATGTGAGATCAGCAACGCGCTCAACCGAGTCATTTACCCCAAGTGGGTACTAATTTAACAGCTGAGAAGGCTCATAGTCCATAGTCTCGTAAGTCCCCTTTTACCGAAAAGACAACTGCCTTCAGTAGGAGGTTTGAAGCAATGCATATGTCTTGATAGAACTTGCTACGAAAACTATTTTCGGTCCGGAACATACAAATGACCGAGCCGAAAACTTATTCAACTCAAGCAGTAATTATCACATAATTTCCATCATTTTCAGAAAAGCCACAAATTACAACGGAACCAGAAGATATTGAAACCACTGCAGGCGTAGATGTGACTTTACCGTGTGCGGCAACGGGCGATCCCAATCCTGATATCCTTTGGATTCAAAATACAAATTTGCTGGAACAGTCTGGTCCTCGAATGCAAATCCTTGCAAATGGAACATTGAAAATTTCCCAAAGTACCACCGACGATTCGGGAATTTACGAGTGTAAGGCCATCAACTCGTTGGGCGAAGTCCGTTCGAGGCCAGTACGGATGGTCATTTACAATAATCACATACCTCCCGCTGGGCGGCTCACCAATCCTCGAGTTATCCTGTCGCCAAGTAATTTGAGAGTACCTACCAATGAGGCAATTCACCTGTTCTGTAGGGCATTCGGAACGCCTGAACCTCAACTTGTATGGTACTTCAACGGCAGGAAGTTGTCGCAATCAACTACTCAAAGACAACTTCACTCGAATGGATCTCTAATCATTTCGAATCCAGAGGAAAAGGACGAAGGTACATATACATGCGAAGCAAGCAATCAGCATGGAACCCATGCAGCTACGGCCCGTGTTGAAATCGTAGGTAAGTTTTAGTGTTTTTGTCACATGTTGATTAGATTTGGGAAAATGATCATCTTGGATGAACTGGCGGCATTTCAAATAAGACTTGAACGTTCTATACCCAAGATGTAATGCAGGAGGAACAAGGCAATCAAATAAAATACATTTTATGTTACGTTATATCAAGCGTAAAACTTTTTCCATTCAAAATAGGTTTTGGATATAATAATAGTTTATGTCTGCAAATTAACATTGCACGTAGACAGGAATCTTGTAATTATATTCGACTTCTGAAATAAATAACAAAAACCGTTTAAATATTTTTTTTTTCTTTTCAGAGGTTCCAACGTTCATTCGGGAGCCAGAAAGTCAAAAACTGATGAGTGGCAAAACACTTATTCTTGAATGCGATGCCGAGGGTAACCCGGAGCCAAAAATTTACTGGAAGCGTAATGGAACTGAATTGAAAGCATCAGTCGCATCGACAAATCGAATCAAGTTTGGCGAAGGAAACACTGAACTCGTAATTGAAGATATCAAGGAGTCAGATTCCGGTAAGTGGGAATTAATTCTATTGGAAAATTGAGATACGGACATGGGGACACACGAAAATAACACATCAATCATCAGCATTGAAAATGGTATTTTCTTTATTATGTTACCATACAAAAAAGTTAGTTACGAGCATAATTGAATTGTGGTATGCATCTTTTTTTCATGAAATTTTGTGCTTTATATTGCCTAGTGATGTTGATTGAGTCCCAGGCAGGTATGCCCTTGTGGGTGGCACTATTTAGGTATTCATTTCAATTATGCTATTTTTACATCATATTTTTAGCCATTTTTTGTGGTATTCATCTGGTTGCAACTGATCATTAGCCTAATTATTAGGTATTTTTCCAAACAAGTTACGCTGTAGTTTCGATTTTTTGCTTTCTTTTAAACGTTTGTTGGGGCGCTTATTGCTATTACGAATCTGAAGTTTGCCACCAAAAATTTGCGTTGGAATTTAAGTTATTTCCAAAAACATGAGAAGAATAAGAATCAACAGTCTGTCTGTTGCTATGCAAACTAGTCTCTTAGTTTCAAAGCTATTGAGCTGAAGTTTTGTACAAAGCCTTCTTTCGCTAATAATAAAATACGTAGCTTCTGCTACTACTGCATCATATAGCTGCCATACGACCAACTGGTCCAAAAGTCTGTGTTTGTGAGAAAACACATTTTTGTTTCTAAAGATATCTTAACCAAATTTCATATTTTTCAATGGTATCTATTGCCGAACTATATTCCCGAATTTGGTTGAAATCGAACTACTATATCGTATAGCTGTTATAGGAACGATCGGTCCAAAAGGTTTTTGTCAGAAAAACTTTGTTATTTCTAAAGATATCTTTACTATATTTCACATTTATCGATCATAGTTACCGCCAAACCACATTCCTAAATTTGAGTGAAATCGGCCCACTATTTCATATATGTATCTCTCATAGGAACGGTTTTACTGCTAATTTCAAAGTGGTAAATGGAGAATGGTTGATCCATTCTGCATTTATCATTTATAGCAACACAGACTATTGAAGGTGTGATACTCTTCACGCCAAGCTACTAGTTTTTTCCAGTTTTTTTCTTTTTCAGTTTTTGCCGATTTTTTGAGTAGCGCTTTTTTAAACCATAAGTCAGTTTTTAATAGTTTCTAATACCGGTACTATGTACTGATCCGAAACTGATTCCTATTCTACTACTCTTTCGCTCTGTCACGGATATTATTTTACATCTCTGTCACGCGAGGGATCGGGATCAGTTAGTTCTTCGAGGCACCTGGCTGTTCTTTGAAAAGTGCATGAAAGCATGAAACTCACTCATACCTAGTTCATACTTCCCCTAACATTTCATTTTTTGACACACACAGCAAACTATACATATAATCAAACATTGAAGGAATTTCAAACAAAGCGGACGTAGAAAGTATCACTCCTTATACTAGGTTAGGTTAAAAAGGCTGCTTTGTAGAATACAGCACACATAGTCCGTTGTGATATCTCGCCATCTCAAAACCATCGGAGTCTAATCGTCGAACCATCCGTAACTGTAAATGAAGCGATATAGATGACCAGCACCTACGTTCTTCAAGTCATCCAGGTCCATGAAGTAGGGGGATCCTAGAGTGTCGTTTCTTCTACCAGCAGGTTAGGTTAAAGGGTATCAGCGCAGCTCACTTAGACCAAAAAACGTAGGTCCATTATAATACTCTGAGACTGCAATTCCAGCCTACCTTTAAAGTTAAAACCATCCGGAGCCAGTTCCAAAAAGGAGGAGTTAACCCACATCCACCTGTGATAATCTCCTCAGATGATGAAAAAGTAGTCACCGAGAGTTGACCTTCAACTACTTGCCAGCGTCGGGCATTCACAAAAAAATTTAAAATAGTTTCCTCCTGTGTGTGTTGTCTTCTCCCTGTGGTGCGGGGGCTAAATGGCGGAGCAGGAGGTGCACCCTGGCAGCTGCATTCTTCAAAACTAGTTTATGCTCACGAAACGTTAACTGGGCGTCATGAAACAGTTGACGCGCTATGCCCCACAAGGGGTTATGGCAATTAAGTAGTAGCAGTATCTTTGTTTCCCCAGCTCCTATAGAAATCATTATGCGGAAGCTGAAGCCTCCTAGCGTGCTCACCAATGAGACAGTACTCAGTGACCATGCCCAACACCACACTGATCTGTTGTTTCGACATCGACAGTAGTTTTGCGGTCCGGCTGATAACTGCGGGATCTGTTTGGCTATACGACATGTAAGACGTTTAGACCATCTTAAGTTGGCTCTGTTGAAAATAGCTGACTTTATACTTGATTTTTTTGGAAATAGGGAGATGGGAATGTTATTGCTAATCTGCTGTGTCGCATCGGATGCTCCGTTTTTAACGAACTCATGCGCATTTGAATTTCCTACAAGGCCACAATGGATGTTTTGGATGTAAAATACATACTCCTGATTCGAGGGAATCCCAGCCTGGCTGTCAGTTAAAATCATGATACCTTTTGTAGAAGTGATTTAACGTCCAAGCCACGCCGCGGCCTCTTTTATCGCATAGATCTCTGCCTGCAAAATGCTACAATGATCTGGCAGTCAGTTAAAACGATTTAAGTTAAGTTTCTCGCAGTCGATGCCGGCGCTCACACCTCTAGCGGTCTTAGAACCGTCTGTAAATTTTCAACGAGTTCGATAATGGGGGCCACCCGATTCCCATAGACTACGTTGTGAGATTAGGCTCTCATGGTTCTTCTCGAACCAGTAAGTTGCTGCGGTATAATATATCGAATCGTTCAATATACATAATTGAGTGGCCAGCACTCAAACTCCATCGACGGTTCTCCCAAATCCTAATGGCTGCATTTACTGCCATTTGTTCTCCTAGAATGTAGCTTTTTTCAGTTTCACTCTTTTCTGGTAAAACAACATCTCTAGACGTACCAAACTCAGGATCTTCCAAACCAATGTAAAATCTGTGCTTCTTTATGGCTGTTCAACTTGGAAGGTGACCAGGGCGATAACAACTAAATTGCAAACTTTCGAGAACCAGTCTCTACGGCGCATCCTACACATACGCTGGCCGGAGGTCATTTCTAACGACGACCTCCTGTTCATTACTGGCCAGGACAGGATAGACACCTCCATAAAAAGGCGAAAGTGGCAATGGATAGGTCACACACTTCGAAAAGGGCCGGAAAACATTGCTAAACAGGCCCTCGATTGGAACCCACAGGGAACCAATGCAAGCCGCCGCGTTGGACGACCTAGAAACACCTGGGGAAGATCAGTTCGAGGTCGAGGGTAAGTCATTACGCAAATCGTGGAGTCAGTTGAAGGCGATAGCAGCGAACAGGACGAGGTGGAAAGTCGGCGTGGTTAATGCGCTATGCCCCACAAGGGGTTGGCTGGATCCAGAGAGAGAGAATGTCTACCGAAAGCAGCCCAAGCTTCACATCCATCGCCGCACATGGGGTTGTCCGGAGAGCTCTGCGTATTGCCACGCAGGCCACCCTCTGCACATTTGACAGCAGATTGCGATTTTACCGCTGAAATCACTATGACCTGGAATCCAGCATAAAGTGATGTTGAAGAAGTCGCTGAGCTCCCTGATAGCTGTGTGACACCTCGCTACGGTTTCCGAAGTGCCGAGCGCCGCGTCCAGGGCTTTAATCGTCGCGTAACTATCGGCGTAGGAAATATTCCTTGCTGAGAAGATATTACAACGCAACCATGCTAAAACTTCGGCAATTGCATTGATCTCCGCCTGGAAGACGCTACAAACAGCTGGAAGAGGGAGTGACAAGCAAACATCTAATTCCCCTGAATAGACCCCAGCGCCTAAACCCTCTTCCCCTTATGATATCCCCTCCCCCCTTTATACTAATGCAAAGTTATCTGGAAGGTACTCAAGAAAGAACACAATTGAACGTTAACATGACCTCAAATGAACAACAACGAATGAAAGTTTTTTTTTCATTTGTGTCTTTGTATCCTCTACAGAAATTATATATTCTTAATCAGCATGATAAGATGGAGTCGACTAAGCCATGTCCGTTTGCAGAAATCCTTCTTTCTACTGCAGGCTGAATATATGTTGGAGCCACCAGAATCGGTCAGGCCCCTGGTCCGTCGCAAGGGTTGTCGGGGACCATGACAAAAAAAAATCGAATTTCGAGGCCTCCCTGAATTTTTTTTATGAGTCTTTCTGATTATAATACAGTAGAATCTCAATATTTCGGTATATAAGTACATATATGAGTATCATATATCCCGATATACCGTATCGTATGTAGGATAATTGCCAGTACCTTAAAAAAAACTCGTTTATTCGAAAAAAATTAACGAATTTCGGCCCTAGGTATACTTTACGGTTTTCCTTTGAAGGTAAATAAAATATTTTATAATTCTACCTGTATAATCTCGATACATCGTATCTTCAAGGGGACGAAGAAATGCGGGATATTCACTAAATCGGAATTATGAAAAAAACAGTATCCAAGCAAACGAAATCATACAAAAATTCTCTAACTATTATATGTTTTATCCGGATTGTTCTCGAAATAATGCAAATTATAAAAGGTTTTGTTGACCTTGAAAGAAGAAAAAGTACGTTATACCGAGGGGGCCTCATGCATTGACTTTATACGAATAAATGAGAACTGGCAATCACATACGACTTATCGGGATACGAAATATAATATAACGTTATAAACATCTATGCAAGAGAAGTTGAAAAAGTTTTTCTCGGCTGAAAAGATTTAATATTTATCAATTTGTCGAACAATTTTAAAAACATTTTTTCTCATCAATTTAGTTTACTTACGATTATAATTGATTCTAGGTCCCGTAAGTATTTTATATTTAAAGGATTATGTTATAAAGATTATAAAAACAACAATTTAATAATTTTTTTTTTCGTCAAAGTAATTTGTGTATTAATGTAAACATAATTTTAATATTTAGTGATACCGCTCTTTGCTGCAATTACAGTCTCTATGCGTCGAGGCATGATTTGCATGCAAACTTTTGCATTTTCCTGCATTTGGGTGTTATGATGTTATTCTCTGATAATAGTTTCAATTAACTGGTGTTTGGTGGTAATCACTTCTTTGATGATCGCCCGTCGTGACACTTCTCGCTTTATGGGGCGGAGCGGAATCGTGCGTAAAAGTGCAGTTTTGTGTATTATGGAACCATTCCATTGAGCTGTGCGACCAATCGAGTTTCCAAGTCACGTTTGTATTAATCCTGCCTCGTGGTTCTCTCCACGACCCCTCCCATACCCTTGGCCGAGATAACAGACCACACCATAACACTAACCGGGTGTTTAACCCTCCAATTCCCTCATTGTTTATCAATGTCGTCAAACGGGCCACACTTTCTTTACGATTCTGAATGCAGACATTTCTGATTTTTATATCAGTACGGAGAGTGGTGACTCTTTTCCTGCCACATTTTCCTGTACGGTTCTCCTTCAGGGGCTTGTTTTATCTTAATTTTGTTGAAGACCGACTTCGAAACACCCGTTATAGCTGCTATCTCCCACTGAGAATGTGTGGAGTGCAATAGCAATGTCTGAATTTTTCGACATTTGCGTGGAGACGTGTCTGAAGTATTACGCATACTAGAAAGTAACAGTTTTGAGGTTACCATGAATAACGGCTTACAAAAATGAAATTCTCTCACCAAGTTTGAAAAAAGATATTCAATATAAGACATTACTCACGTTTTAACTATTGCAGAAAAGAAAAACTTGGGAAGGGCGAAGTCACTGCACAGCACTTGACAACAAACGACAATCAAATGAGCACTTATCTCACTAATCTAATGGAACGCAAGACTTCCAGTGTTAGAACTTGGTAACAACTTGTCAAATACTCATATATTAATAATGGTACCAGCAGGAAAATTAAATAAAATAAACTTATGAAAGCTACTACTACTCAAAAAAAGATTTTGAATTGAAAAAACATTATTGTATGTACTGTTCCTAATAATATGGCAACCCAGTAGTAGTAGTAGTTCACCTTCTGTAGCGTGCCCTGTGCTTTTGCATGGCGCAGATGATGTGGGCTATGGGCAATGGCTACAACGACCGAAGCTATTGAAGCCACTTCAGGCTCGACGTTATCGTTTGTACCGTCCATCGCACATACAAACCTGGAATGACGATCAGCAGGAAAATATCGTTGCACGCATATCGGGTTGAGTATGCAAAATTCGCGGACCGGGAATCTCTTATGGATTCCTGTCTAGGGTGTGTAGGTGACTAGGAAACTGCCGGGTGCCGCCGGAAATTTTGGTCGTTATCCGGGAAGGGAGAGCTACCCGCCGGAAAAGAGGTGTCCAAAATTCTACAACTAGTGGCTGCCGATTTACATGTGCTGGTTTAAGGAAAACCTTTAAACCAGCACATATATTGCTCATTCACCGCAATCTCCATCCAAGGACGCCGGTTTTCCGACGACTTTTGACATTATTTATGGATTCGTTAACCGTTTTTTTTAACATTGATTTCCTTCTCCGGGAACACTTCACTTTTTAGCAGTATTATTTTATTAAAAGAAGACTAAAATCAATAAAAATTGCCGATTTGCAGCCGGTTTTACATCAAACAAACTAAGCACTATATTTATTTCGCTCACTTGCATCGCTTTTCCAGTGCGTAGTTGACGATGGGCTTTACAAACCATCTTTTATTTGCATTTGTTCAGGTATATTAGCGATTTTGTGGCCTTTTAAAAGGTTTGGAAGACTTTTTTAACTTTTATTGAGTCTTCCGTGGAAGTTATCACTTTTTCGCAAATATGATACCAGGTAAAGCTTCCTACGATGATCGTTTGTCGAGTTAGGATTGATTTCCTTGTTAAATCAAAAGTACATTTCCATATTGTTCTATATTCAATTCAAACTTGGCTTGGTTGGAAAACTAAAAGTATACATATAATTCATTATTCTGTAATTCCAATTGAATTAATTGCACCCCATTTGATTAATTTATTATAGCCATACATATCAATATCGGAATAACGTCATTCCGGTGCAAACTACACATTTGCAAAACATGTTACTCTGGAGATATGGCCATAGCACATTTGGGACAATGTATCGATTTTCATCGACTCTAGCCGAAAGGATGAGATTGAAACTGTCGTTTGTTCGTTGTAAATTGAATTATGATGTCGAGACACGGCAATAGCGTGAGCGAGGAAAGTTTTATGAATGCCAGACATTGGGTTCCTGTCTACTAGATATCCTCGGATGAGTAATGTAATACGGAAGAAAACTCGAAACAATTTCCGTTGATGGATGTCAAATACAGATGTGGCGAATGAATTGGATTCGTTCGAAGAAGTATTAATTGATTGGTGGAAAGGTTCTTCTGATATTAATATAGTCTACATTCATACTTAACCATCTGCTAGGAGCACCTAGCAATGAGTTAGATTTTCTGTCAAAATATGATAGTACAAGGGCTAAACTCAATTACTGTACAAAAAATAAATAAAACTTTAACATACTTATGTTTTTATCAGGATCCTGTAATAATCGACCCTTCGAACATGTTTAAGGGTTTGCAGTGGAGAACAAAAACAGAATCCTAATCTTTTTGTCTGTAAATGATAACTATTCATAGCATCCATCCATCCATTTCGTGTTTCGGAAAGTAAAGCCCTGCCATTCGACATCTGTCAAATGTCAGTGTATTCCAAACTGGTATTGGTTTAGTTGAAGGTTTGCCATTTTACAAGATGGAACGTTTTACGACTGAACAACGCGTTAAAATTATTAAATTATTCTACCAAAATGGTGAATCTGCGGTGGCCACGTTTCGTGTATTACACGCAGATTATGGTCGACATAATCGTCCCAATGAGCGCACAATTGCCTACACAGTGAAAAAATTTGAAGAAACTGGATCGGTGACAGACATTTCTACACCTGTGCATCATCGTTTTGCTCGTTCGACCGAAAACATCGCCGCTGTGAGTGAAGGTGTGGCTGAAGACCCGAATTTGTCGATTCCGCGCCGATCCCAGCATTTAGGCCTATCTTACGGCACATTGTGGCGCATTTTGCATTTGGACCTTCATCTCCATCCTTATAAAGTCCAGCTCATGCAAGAATTAAAGCCGACTGATCACAGATTGCGTCGTGAGTACTCAGATTGGGTCCTCGAACAGCAGGCCACCGATGCCAATTTTTCGAAGAAAATCTTCTTTAGCGATGAGGCCCATTTTGCGCTCGGCGGCTATGTAAACAAACAAAATTGTCGCATCTGGGGCAGTGAGCAACCGCAAGTGACCGCTGAGAAACCGTTGTACCCGCAAAAAGTGACTGTTTGGTGTGCATTGTGGGCCGGCGGCGTCATTGGGCCGTTTTTCTTCGAAAACGATGAAGGAGCCGCCGTTACAGCCAATGGCCAGCGCTATGGCGCCATGATTCATGACTTTTTTCGGTCGGAAATTGAAGATATGGATCTCGACAATATGTGGTTTCCACAAGACGGGGCCACATGCCACACCACGCGGCAAAATTTGGCTTTATTGCGCGAGAAACTCCCAGGTCGCGTAATTTCGAGATTCGGCGATGTGGCTTGGCCAGCAAGGTCTTGCAATTTAACGCCGTTAGATTTCTTTTTGTGGGGCTATGCGAAGTTATGCGAGTTATTGCCCGAAATGTGTGAAAAGGTAATCGAAAATTACGTCAAAAGGATCGAGTCCTGCAAGCGGTCCCGTGGGGGAAATTTGACAGATATTGTATTCCACGTATAATGGCATAATCCAAACTTTATTATGAAATAAAAATTCCATCGAAATTCAAATATTTACTGTGTTTAATTTAAGTTTTGTTGTCATAGACTCTGCTTTTTATCTATCCAAGCTCCTTTTTCATTAGCGCCCCGAGTAGCGTCAACGGCTACCCACATGCTTGTTGTTTACTTCTCTTTATACGGATCTCGAATCAGTCGACAGTGTCGCTTACTGCTCACTCTAGTAAATAAATATCTTTGCCGGTAAGTCAATATGCCAATTCAGTACCTACATTTTTCACTTGACCTGATTTGATGAGCCTGTATTGTTAAATATAATTGCAAAACTTTGGAATGTTCATATGCGAAGAATATACACGGCACCACCTAAATATTACTGGTATTAAAACGAGACAGTGGCGTAGATCAATCCCCCCCCCCCCCCTCCTCTCGGAGGGCGGATTTGAAAATACCTACAACTAAGATTCAGGCATAATAAAATGAACTCCCAACTGCTGCGAATACTCGTATGAACACAACTTTTACTCATTCATTCATTTATTCATACATGGTGAAAGATTGAAGAGGATATGAGGCATCTATGAGTTGGAGGCAATACTGCCAACATAAAATCTTATTCTCTTTAATGTGAATACAGCTTACCATTTTGTTTATTGGTTTTCCTCCACCTTTTCACGTATAACTCCCTTTAGTGTCACCTGACAGTTTAACCCAGGAGGGCACTAGTTTATTTTTAACCAAAAACCCCTATCCCATGAACACTATAAAAACCACTTTGAACGTATTCTAAACTTTTTCGCTTAGAGAGGGACTTTATCTGTAGATTCACCAGTATGAAAGGGATAAGCCTTAACTGTGGCAAAAAAGGGGGAAGGGGAATCTTGTGGGTTCAATAATTGAGATTTGATTTGCTTGACCGAGTTTTGGCTAGTGGTAAAAAAATATTCATCAAATAACTAGGTCATCTCAACGTACTGAATATCTTATGGATGGAAGTAAATCCAGCTAAAAAAAAGAATCACGCTGAAATATTAAAGGCAAATTGTATGGTACTTTTTATAAAGTTTTTGCACGGACTTTCCAGACAGCCCTGTTATTATTTTTTGATTTATGCAGAGCATTCCAGAAAAAAATTTTCGCGTATGGTGTTCGTATCAATAATGTTATCTTGCCTTCCCTTAGGGTTTATAATTACGCATACAGCTATGATCATTTGAAAATGCATCCAGCAAAAACCAGTGGAAATAAAACTAAGGATGTTACTATCTAACCAAATTAAAGGGCATTGGGGGACAAGTGCAGCCAGTCTGAAAAACTCAATGAGAAAACAAATAGAAATACATAATTGAAAAGTAGGGGTTGTTTTCAAGTACTGTATTCGATGCAAAATTCCTTAAAGAAGAAAGATGGATGTATGCCCTATTAGCTATATTAATTAAGTTACATCAATGGAAATGATCGTCAATTGAAAGCGTATTCGGAGATGTTCGTGGCCGTTTATAGCAGAAAATTACATTGATGGCTACTATCTAACCAAATCAAAGACAAATGGAATCTTCAAAACTCAAAGTAGAAATTTCAACCCCCTTCTTTATTCTAAAATTTATTTTACAATTAACAAAATTTGTTCCGCTCAGAGGCGACTCGTTGTCTAGCTAAAACTGCTAAGCTATGAAAGCATACTTATGATAGTTTATATTCAGAATTAACCAAGTCTAACCAAAATATCTCCACCAATGGCAATGTAGGAAGAGCATCTACCTGGTTTAATGTTAGATAAGAAACTAGTAATGACAGCCCATTCCCCGCTCGACGATAAGCTATCTACGCCACTGAGACTAGAAGCGCATTTACTCTTCGATGCGTCACAACGACGCTGTCGTTCAAAGTGTACCCGCTTTGGTATCGTAGATTTTACGCGAAATATTATCCCAAACTAGTGTTAAATTTTAATAATGGAAAATGCTCATTCAAAATATTTGAAGCGAATTTTCATTTTTAGGGCGACTATTCCTGGAGCGATATTTTGTAGTCTCAGATATAGATGGGCACTTCAGATCTCATCACCAGAGGTGTAAATCATTGTGCAGACTGAGAGTAGTCATTTCGAATCTGGATTTTATGCCATTAACATCTGAAGCGGGACGTCCTATATATGTTATACTATATATACCTATATATTTTAATCTGTGCGTTGTCATTGATCTTATTGCTGGCTGAGCTAAGTGCTGTTCAGTCGAAAGTTCGCTCGACCTTGGATGAAGTGGCCTCACTTACTAATACTGACACCTCTAATGGACCTGGGGACTCGTCCCTTAATGAGGCCGCTGGGGTCACAACGCGTCTAAGAAAAAATCTGCGTAAAAACTAAGAGGATAAACGCCCGCAGCCTCAAATTCCTTCAACCAGTGGTCTTCAACAACAACAACAACTTCTTCTTACGCCATGTCTGCCGCAACAGGAAATTCTCTCCCCTAATCTGTTGCTGCAGAATCCTTTATCTCCAAATATTTCGCAACAACAACGTCAATGGCCTTCTGTACCGCAGCATCAACCGCCGCTTCAACCGCAGCATCTACAGCCTCAACAGTCGCTTCTGCATCTTTCGTCGCTACCAGATTGTCAGTTGCCTCAACATATCGCTGCTTCATCACCATCTACTTCAAACTCGACCGGTAATCATTTATCTTCATTACTCACCATCGTTACGCCGCCACTGCAAATTTTTCTTTCTCGAGTGGCATATAATACTACCGCCGAAGAAGTGGCCAATTACATCTGTGCCAAACTCGGCATGAGACCTAACTTACTAATTTGTATTAAGCTCACTCCTGATAATATGCAAGATCGTGTTGTAGCTTCTTTTAAAATCTCTGTCGCTTCTAATTATGAAATTTTGCTCAACCCAGATTTTTGGCCTCCGGGGGCACTGGTTAAATCATATCAACAATTACAACGTAAGCCCTTTCAAAATAATTCCCGGCGTTCGCGCCGCTCCTAATAATAGCGTCTCAGTTTTTTACCAGAACGTACGAGGACTAAGGACCAAGCTGGAGGAACTCCGCTTCTCCAGTTTTATATCTAATGATGACATTGTTTGCTTTACCGAAACTTGGCTGAATGAAAATATAGTAAATAGTGAAATCTTTCTTACCCATAATGTTTATCGACGCGATCGCAACTTGGCCCTGTCTAATAAAAAAGATGGAGGTGGTGTGCTAATTGCTGTGAGGGACACTCTATCCAGCTCGCTCTGCACTAAATTCACTCCTTCCCATCCTGTTGAGTGTCTGATTGCTGCCGTTTCTATCTCCCTAGCATCCACTCTCCTAGTTGCCTGTGTATATGTACCATGTAGTTCTCCCATCACTGTTTATGAAACCTTCTACACGGAGTTTTCCTGCTTCATCACATCCTACTACCCCTTGTCTAGCGTTATTATTTGTGGAGACTTTAATCTTCCCTCCGTTGTATGGTCTATTTTTAATTGTGGTTTAGAAATTTCCTCTACCAACCCGTTCTCTCTAGCCCTTTTATCTTTTATATCCCTTTGTAACTTGTCACAAATAAATACCGTGAGAAATCAAAGCGATCGACTTCTTGACCTAATTTTGCATAACCTTTCGCCTTCCTGTGTAACATTATCGCCTGCTCCTTACAGTTATGTTGATCCAGACCCTCACCATCCTCCCCTTTGTATTGAAATTTCCCTCTCCAATCCTAAAACTAAACATGTTTCGTCA
Organism: Chloromyia formosa; assembly: GCA_964017055.1. NCBI lineage: Eukaryota > Metazoa > Arthropoda > Insecta > Diptera > Stratiomyidae > Chloromyia > Chloromyia formosa. The sequence continues at coordinate 42,627,450 of OZ024814.1, read as the reverse complement.
ATTCGGAGATTTAATTTTCATAGGGCAGATTACAACCTGATGTCTGCCGAGCTTGAATCCGTCGACTGGTCTTCCTTTTTCTCTAATCTCACTGGTGAGGACGCTACTAGTAAGTTTTATGTTTACCTCCAGAATCTTATTCCCCGCTTTACTCCCCTGTACCCTCCTAAAAAAAATAAAAACTTCCCCTGGCTTACTCAAACGGTTGTAAACGCCTTACGTTCTAAAGACAAAGCCCGCAGCAAGTGGAAGCGTTCTCCTTCCCCTTCCACTCTTTTGGACTTTACTCGGAGTCGCGCCAGCGTCAAACGTTTAACAAAAACTGCGATGAAAAATTATTATAACAGCATCGAACTGTCTCTTGCATCTAATCAAGTAAAGCCTTTCTGGTCTTATATTCGTTCACTTAAATCATCCTCCAGCTTACCTGGCAGCGTTCACCTGGCTGATTTAACAGCTAATACTCCAAAAGAAGCATGCGAGTTATTTGCAAATTTCTTTGCTTCTACATTTACATCTTCCACCAGTCCTCCCCTTTCTACTTTGCCTTTAAATCTTTTGTCCCCACAAATAATTTCCTCCCTCACAACTTGTCCACTTGAAGTCGCCGAAATTATTTATGGCTTGGATGCGAATGGGGGCTCTGGTCCTGACGAATTGCCTAATATTTTTGTCAAATCACTGTCATCCACTATATGCATCCCCCTATCCATATTATTTAACTTAAGCTTAAACAGTGGATATTTCCCTGACTTGTGGAAAGTTGCCAATATCCTTCCTATCCCCAAATGTAGTGACTTGTCATCTGTTTCCAACTACCGTCCAATATCCTTGTTATCGTGTTTTCCTAAGATTCTTGAGCGTATTGTCCATAATAAAATTTACCCTTCTGTCTCCCAACTATTTGTTGATCAACAGCACGGCTTCGTCAAAGGACGTTCCACTTGTTCTAACCTCCTTACTTTTACTCATTCGGTTGCTCGAGCCTTAGATAATCAATGTCAAGTAGATGTCTTGTACACCGATTTTTCTAAGGCTTTTGACACTGTCGACCACAACATACTTCTCGCTAAGCTTAAGGATTTCGGTATTACCGGAACCCTCTTATCCTGGTTTTCTTCATACTTGTTTCATCGTAAGTGTCGCGTTGTCTACAATGGTTTTGTATCGTCTCCATTTTGCCCTTCTTCGGGGGTCCCACAAGGATCTATTCTTGGGCCTCTGCTTTTCAATATTTTTATAAATGATCTACCTTTACATATATCCTCATTTTGCCTTTTATATGCAGATGACCTTAAAATCTACAGAACGGTCAGGTCAGTTGAAGACTGCGTAACTCTTCAACATGATCTCGATTCTTTGGTTGATTGGTGTGAGGTTAATCATCTGCATCTTAATGTAAAAAAGTGTAATTCCATGTCCTATTCTTTGAAACCTTGTCCTATATCTTTTGTCTATGTTATCAATAATACTGCCTTAGAAAAAGTAGACCGTTTCAAAGATCTTGGTGTCTTGTTTGACACTAAATTGAAATTTGATCTGCATATTATTGATATCTGTGCTAGAGCATCTCGCACTGCTGGTTTTGTTCTCCGCACATCACGTGTTTTTAGCAATACGTCCACTTGTCTTAATCTTTTTAACTCCCTTGTTCGTAGTGTTCTTGAATATTGTTCTCCTGTTTGGTCACCGCACTTTGACTACCTCGTCTCCCTCCTTGAATCTGTCCAGCGCAAGTTTACCCGTATTCTTCTATTCAATTTCCAAATTCCCTACTGTCCATATGTTGATCGCCTTGCCCTGCTAAATGTCCCTCCTCTTGATAAGCGCAGAGTGTACCTGGATGAATGCCTCCTCTACAATATTTGTCACAGCCTCCTCTTGGAATACTTGTCGAAAGAGATCACCGTCCGCGTGCCTTATAGAGAAACTAGAACGGTATCTCAGTTTGTTTTTCCTTACGCCCGCACGGAACTATATTTTCATTCTCCTTTGCTACGCTTGCCACGTACTCATAACAATCTCAATCTTGGTCCTTTCCCTCCGTCGCTCTATTCTTTTAAAATTCTACTAAGGAGCAAACTTTTTGATGGGGAGTTGCGTATGTAATCTTCTTTTTACGTTTGTAATTTTCTTTAATTGCTTTTTTCAATTTTTATCCTTTTTCTTCTATATTCTTTACTTTTAATTTTTATTATTATTTTTCCTGTATTTTTTGTTTTTACAATACATATCTTTACTTTTTGTAATTTAATTTAATCTGTTCTGTAATTGGAGCATTGCTCTGTTGAACAGACTATCAAATAAATAAATAAATAAATATTTTCCAAGTTAATTATTTTTTAATACCCGTAGCTTATCTTTTTATATTAGACCAAAAAGGAGCAGATACCTCTTCTGTACTCAGGTGCAAAGGGCAGTGTATGAAGAGCTTGAAACGCTTCGTCATACGGGCGACCGGTAGCTCAGTGCGTAGAGGCATCAGTCTCATGTCTGACTACCGGCGTTTCGGGTTCGAATGCCGTCCACGACGACATTCGTGGCCATGGATGTTTGTGTTGTCTGCCCCTATGGTGCGCGCATAATAATAAGCTACAGCATCTCCCGACTTATCGCAGGTAGGCGGCTAAATGGGGCAGCAGGAGGTGCATGCTGGCAACGGCATTCTCCGAAATTAGTTTATGCCAACGAAACGTCAACTGGACCACATGGAACAGTACCCTAGACTTATAGTATAGGGCATCGTTTCCCAAACTTTTTCTAGCCGCGACCCCTTTTGAGGAAAAAAAAAATAAATTCCACTGTCGCGACCCCCACTGATTTTCTTGGGTAAATTTTCCACAAAATTGATTTTATCAATACAGAGTGTACCGTTCATGATAGTAAATACTTTAATTTAATGGTAGATAGTACTGTTCATTTGGGGAAAAGTAATATCTGACGTCAACGCATTTTCCCGGTTTCAAAGAGCACCGGTACTTCGGAGATATAACGGTTCAAACTTTAAAGAAATTTCAAAATCGATTGTTCATTTAAAATTCAAAATATGTACAATATTGTACGGTACTTTTAACTACAAATCTACAAAGTTGACAAAAGTTGCTCCATTATGTAAGCTTTCGAATGACATAAAAAATCATGTACTTAGATTTGAAAATTTGCAAATATTACGTTTTTAAAGGGAACAAACGTGGTCTTGATGTGGAACAAATCGATGGTCTTTCTGACCCTTTTTATTTGAGAAAAACAATTGAACAGATATAAAAAAAAGAAGAGAGATTAGCAACTACATATTTCAAAAATCGTTAAGTCCCCTTAAAAACTAAACACATAAACTTCACTGCTCGAAATATCCTCCTCCATGTTGGATACAAACCCGACATCTACCAACAGATGAAATAGCTTGAAAGGGCATCTTCCCTCTTTTCTCTCAAATTGTTGCAAGTTGCTTCAATTTTTTGCAATTAATGTTCCGGAAGACAGTATGTTCAATGTAAGCCTCATTTTTTAGATTTCCCCAAACGAAGAAGTCAAGAGGTGTTAAATCGGGATTTCAAGCAGGCAATCCGGCCGGTCCATATCGTCCAATTTCTCGGAATTCACTATTCATGAATTTTTTGTCAATTCTTTGGTTGTGGGCCGGATATGCGTTCATTTCTCGCCAAATGTCCCTTCGTTAGGAAATAGGTATATCCTCCAATATTTTGGGTTCAACTTAATTTTGCCGCATGCGATAAAAGGCGGATAAATTAACAAGTTGAAGAAGAATCATCTGGTCGACAATGACACCTACCAAGATATTCACGCTGAACTCATGATGGTATCGAGAAGGCCAAACTGTGTGAGGGATTTCCTGAGCCCAAACAAGAGTGTAGGGCGAATTAAATATTGTACCGGGCGAATGCACATTAGTCTCCCTCTATTAACAACTACTTATAACTACATACCATGTTTACGTCGATATTATTTTCCCCCAAATGGACCGTACTATCTACCTACTATTAAAGTATAGGTATTTACCATCATGAACGGTAATCCCTGTATAATAAATAATAGTTAACAAAACCCAAAAAAAATATAGGCTGCCATTTTACCGTTATACCACATGCAATTCATTTGTTTTTCCTACTGACACAATGTTTTTCTGTATTCATAATTTCTTCGTTCGGTAAGACAATGCATTGTGTGGCGTAGCAAGCGATTAGCAACTTCGTCACATTAAGTTTCGGTTCTGGTTTTCACAGCTTGAAAGAAATGGATAAGTTTATAACTAAACGTAACATTGCATCAACATCTGATGGCGGTGCGAAAAAGAAAATCAGATCGTACAACGAAGAATATTTAAAGTACGGGTTTATATCGCTGGATGGAAAACCACAGTGTGTCATCTGTTGCCAAGTTTTAAGCTCTGAGAGCATGAAGCCATCAAAGCTTATTCGACGCGTAGAAACCAAGCATCCTTCCTTAATAGGGAAACCCCTGGAGTTTTTTCAAAGAAAAGCCGAATGCCTGCGAGAACAGCAAAACAATTTATCGAAACCCAATCAGACCAATGTTGCTGCACTTCGAGCATCCTATCTGGTGTCACTGAGGATTGCAAAAGCGGGCAAAGCTCATACTATCGCATACTATCGCAGAAAACCTTATATTACCTACTGCAATAGATATGGCAAGCATTTTAGTAGGACCTGAAGAGGCGAATAAACTAAAAGCGATACCTCTTTCGAACAACACGGTAGACAGAAGGATAACAGAAATGGCTGAAGATGTTAAGGAACAAATATTAGATGCTGTACGATCGAGTGAATTTTTCAGTATACAATTCGTTGAATCGACAGACATTGCAAACATGGCCCATTTTTTATGCTTCGTAAGATATGAAAACAATGGCTCAAGAGGATATGCTTTTTTGTAAATGAATACCGGAATATGCACCAGGGCAAGGACTGTTTGAGGTTTTCAATGATGCTTTTAAAAATAACGGTTTGGATTGGGCAAAATGCATCGCTATTTGCAGCGATGGGGCAAGACCACTAACTGGAAAAAATAGCGGTTTAATATCAAAGTTGAAAACTATTGTATTATGCCGAATGTAAGCTGAATCCATTGCTTTCTTCATCGCCACGCACTAGCAACAAAAAAAAATGCCGGAGGATCTCCAAAATGTACTGAGTGATGCTGTAAGAATGGTAAATTACATAAAAGGCTGACCATTGCAGTCCCGAATATTTGCAGTATTTTGTAATGAAATGGGAGCAGACTACGATACGCTTCTTTTTCACGCTGAGGTAAGATGGTTATCCCGCGGAAAAGTCTTAACAAGGCTTTTCGAATTACGGGAAGAATTAAAGGTATATTTTAAAGACCATCCAACTTTTAATAACTTCTTCCAAAACCACCATTTCATGATCTCACTTGCCTACTTGGCAGATATATTTGCCCAGTTAAATGATTTAAATTTGAGTTTGCAAGGCTACGGCAAAACAATAATCAACATGAAGGATAAAGTATGTGCTTTCATCCAAAAATTGGACATATGGAGTGCAAGGATAAATGCTAAGAATTTTGATATTTCCGCTAGCTTCAAAATATATCGAAGACGAAATCGAATGTACAAATGCAGTTATAAACTCATTTTTACAAGTTGTAAACAACCATTTTGTCCGCCTTGAAGCTACAGCTCCAACAGCATTTTCCGGAAGATCAAAATGACCTCTCTAAAAGATGGGCTTTGAACCCCTTCGGTAAAAATGTGATCGCCGCAGCATCCTTGCCTATTAACACTCTCAATGAGCTGATAGAGCTGTCCGAGGAAAAAACTTTGGGATTGCAATTTTCTTCGAACGATTTGGTAGACTTTTGGCTCGCACGTCGCAGCGAATACAGGAGTTTAGTTACAGAAACATTGCGGACCCTTATTCCTTTCCCGACTTCGTATCTATGCGAGAAAGGATTTTCTAGCATGGTGGCTATAAAGACGAAATACAGGAATAAATTGCTATCATTAGAAGACAGAATGTTTGTACTTGCTATTTTATTGCATTTGATTGCTAAGCTTAGAAGAGTTTCTATGAATTTATTTACTATTTATGTTACCATGCATTTTGTTTTTAATTATAATCCATGTAAAATGAAGTGAAGAATTCGTTATGTTTTTGTTTGTTATAATATCTATTATGGAAAATATTTATTTTAATAGATACAATTTTTATCTGATATGACACTGTTTCTTTAATTTACAAAATTAAGAACGTGGCTTCGCGACCCTCCAAAAATCACACCGCGACCCCCCTGGGGATCGCGACCCCCAGTTTGGGAAACGATGGTATAGGGTATATTGTTTTTGTCACGACGAAAATATGTAACACCTTAAAGGAGGCTCCGGAGGTATAGCAATGTACTATATAGGTATATATAAATGATCAGCGTCATCTCCTGATTCGATTTAGCCATGTCTGTCCGTCTGTCTGTCTGGCCGTTCGCACGATAACTTTCGATAGAATGAAGCTAGAGCCTTGAAACTTGGTCAAATGTTGGCAGTATGACCAAGAGAACGCCTGCCTCCCCTATATATGTAAAATAACTAAATGTATTTATAACTCCTGACTAAATAAATATGAAAATCTCTAGCTTTGGTAGATTGCTCGTAAGGGTATTCTTATACTCTCCTAGAAAAATAAAATCGATCAGTTGAAAACTGACGGTAATTTTCTTACAAAGAGCCCCGTACTACCCTACTTTTCAGGTTTTTATCTATAACTCTTGAACCAATTGTCGTAGACGCCTGATTTTTGGCATGTAACCCTGAGGTGAAAAGCTGCTTGAGTTTTAGTAAGTTGGGCATAATCAGATCAATTTAACGCGTACCTCCCCTACAAATTACAAAAAAAAAATATGCATTTAATTACGATAACTTTCGATAGAATGAAGCTAGACATTTGAAATTTTGGTCAAATATTTGTAGTAGGATCTAGTTAATTGGTATTGAAAATGGGCAAGTACCGACCTAAGCGAAGCTTCGGTCTGGTTAAAGACTGCTTCTACTACATTTACGCTAGACTCGAAATCTCGTGAAATGGGATTTTGGCGAAATCTCCTTGAAAAATACTGGATTTCGCATACATTTTATTAGCCAAATGAAATTTCCATAGTTAGCAAGGACACATGAAATACTACTTCTTCTACAACGGATGCTTGTCGGCCCTTGACGTACGAGTATAATCGCAATTTAATTTATTTTAATGTCAAATGAAATCTCATCGGCGTATATATAAACACTTTGAAGATTTCGGAGTAGCTTAGGGATTTCGAGTCAAGCGTAAAGGTAGTATTGTCCAGGCATTTTCTGTGATCAGATTTCAACCAAATTTTGTAAGTAGTTTCCTTGGGTTATTATCCTCCTGCATGTGTGCATCAGAAAAAAAGAAAATTAAACGGATACCAAACCTTGTGATAAGACCAATGCACTCGAGTACTGTTGAAGGCATTTTGAATCCTTTGGTAAGGAAAAACGGACATCCTTGGCAATGAAGTTATACCTATGCAAGATTGGTGTTGAGATTAATGCAGTAGACTACTGTTGAAGACATTTGGAGTCCTTTGGTATGGAAAAAAGGACATTCTTTGCAAAAAAAAGACATTCTTGGCAATGAAGCGATGACTAGGCAACTCGGGTATCACATGAATGGCGGTCATGATTGAATGCACTATATTAGTATTGATTGCATTTTGAGTCTTTTGGTGAGGAAAAAAGGACATTCTTTGCAATGGAGTGATAGCTAGGCAAGATAGGTATCATATGACTGATTGTGAGTGTCGTGAGGCAAATGCACTAGACTACTGTTGAAGTCATTTTGAGTCCTTTGGTGTAGTAAAATGGACTTTCCTGACAGTGAAGTGATATCTAGGCGAGATGGGTTTCATATGAGTGGGGATGTTGAGGTGAATACATTAGTCTACACTTGAAGGCATTTTGAGTCCTTGGGTCGGAAAATAAGAACATTCTTGCATTCGCCTGGCAGATATGGGTATCTCCTAAATCGAGGTGATAAGGACAACATTTTTCAAAGCAAACCATAGACAACTTGAAAGCAAATGGATTGAAATTAAAATGTACTTCCATAGGATGGGCCGAAAGTGCCGATGAACATTAGCGCTCTTTTTGTGTCATTTTGCTCGAGACTGGTTTGTATCGATATTCGATCGTTGAGTTCGTCTAATTCAACTAGAAATATCCAACTGGCCCACTTCCGTAAGAAGAAAGGCTACTGATCGCCCGTTCATACCCTTCCATAGGAAGCGTCATTTTACAATTTGGTGTCAAACGGTTCGTAGATCAGATTTATGATTCATAATCCACGTTTATCATATGACATATTATATCATTTATTTTAATGATAATAAATTATGTATGTGTGGATAATACTCGTGTAGTGAAACTGATACCTATTTGATGCCAACATAAAAACCATTAAATATAATGCTACCATATTACACACAATAAAGAAGACGATTTTTCACTTGACAGGATGTTGTATCGACAACTTTAAGATAAATTTTCTTCCTCATCCGCTTATCTATCGCATTTCGAATTCATAGACCGCATTTATAATGTTCGTGGATATAGTAAAGTGAAGGCGTCTGCATGCATATGGGTGAAGTAGTGTTGTCTTCTCGCCGCTCGTATTATTTGGATAGTCCGTGCTTTGTGGGTAGGTCGCGATGGAACGAATAAAGTTGGAAATGGAGGACATGAACCTGGAATAGATAGATGAAGCCTTTGACATAATTCCGATGATGAATGATGTTTGGCACTACAGCCCGCTTATCTGTTGCCGCTGTTGAACGATAGGCTCTCTGACTGTCTGTGACAGAATTGTAATTTACCTTGTTAAATAAAATGCACTAGACATTCTCTGATTTATATCCTTTGAGGGCGTGTAACTATAACGAGCGAACATTTATACATGTCACAATAAGTTACGAACGATGTTTTAGACTACACTGCTGTCACCAGTAGGGAATTCCACCACCTGGTACAGTAAAACTAAATAAATCAGTAAATAGTAAAGTAAAATTAAGAATATTAATTTAGAACTATATTCAATTACCATATTCAATTTGAAGAGAGTTGAATATATTTTATTATATCAAAATTAAAAAAAAAACAGCATCATATTAGACCCTGTTGGCTTTTAGGTTCTGATAAGTTCACCTATTTTATCTCAGTCCAGTGATTCTAACTTTGATCCATGTAATTCGAAAAACGACGAAACTAGGCTCCTTAACCAAAGAGGTGGTTGCATTCCATGTACTTAATTAGCCACACTATAGATAAAGGGATATAACTACTTCAAGCCGTCGTCTGAAAGGTATCGCTCTTCCTTTTTTAGGGTTTTGTAGTAAAACAAAACCCTTATGAAATCGGTCATGCGTCCGACGTCCGTCTGTCTGTCTGTCTATCTGTCTGTCCATGAAATATCTCACGAACCGCTGAAGCTACATGCATGAAATTTGGTGAAAATATGTAGAAGTACTATAATTCTCTGGAGAAATTGATGCGTCTTAATAGGTCAACTTTAAGGGGGGGGGTGGGGTCCCCAAAGAGGGAAAATGAAGGACGAAATTTTTTTTCGTCTGGTGTAGGCAAGTGGGGTATCGTAAGAAAGGTACCGTCGAGTACATTGCATTTCTGGAATTTTCTTCAAATTTGAAGAAACGGGAAAAGAGGGAGAGAGGAAAATGTGTCATCCGAGTTTGTCCCCCCCCCCCCTTGCATTTCGAGACCGTTACACTTAGAAATATGAAAATTTACAGAAAAGCGGCATTTCACTAACATAGAAAACAAAAATAATAGAATTTTAAAATCTCATCAAAAAAGGTTAATAATAGTACATTTCTATTGTTGCAGTTAGCACACCCCTGCACCCCTTAGGCACGCCCGGGGTCAAAAATATTGATGGCCAATGATAACCAACACCATAGGCAATAATGTCTATAAGTTTCATTACAATCACGTAATATTTAATAATAGTACATTTTAAGTGAATGGCATTTTTACACTATTCATACAAAAAATACACCTACCGGCTTCGAAGGTGCGATTACTACTTGCAAGTTGTTTTTCGTAGTGCTAATTGCAGTTATTGTTCCATATGATGGTTAATTATATTTATGAAAGGGGAAAGATTGGTAGGGGGCGATGTGTCGTAACTGGTCAACTGTAACGGGCGGGGAAGGGAGGGTGGGGGCGAAATTAAAGTCAAATTTTGTTTATCGACTGGTATAGGCAAGTGGGGTGCTGTGAGAAAGGTAATGTTGAGTACATTTTATTTTTGGCCTTTTCTTTAAATTTTAAGAAAGGGGAACAGTGAAGGAGGAGAAAATATTAGATCGTAATTTGTCCCCCCTTACATTTCGAGACCGTTACACTTAGAAAAATGAAAACTTTCAGGAAAGTGGGTTCCGAATAGCATATAAAACGGGAAATAATGGAATTTGTATATCTCCTCAAAATAGGTTAATAATAGTTTATTTCCATAGTTGCAGTTAGCGCACCCCTGCATTCCTTAAACACGTCCGAGATAAAAAGTACTGATGGCCAATTATAACCAACATCATAGGCAATAATATATTCTAAGTTTCATTACAATCACTTAATATGAATGGGCATGTAAGATACTATATGATGGGTCAGACATTTTTAGTATGTTTTTTTTTATCCATCTAAGCGGTACCAAGAAGAGCAAGGAGCCGATACTTGCGTACCAAAATATGTGCTTGCTACAAAACCTTCGGATTGCTGGCGTAGCCCTCTATATTCCGGTTTCATTCTAAATTTGAAGGAAGGAGAACAGAGGGGAAAGGGGGAAAAAGGAAGATATGAGATCATAATTTGTTATCATAGGCGCCGGCTATGGGGGGATGCACTTTTTGCCCCCTCAATCCAAATATTGGGATTGGATTAAACAATCCAACACTTGTTTAGTTATGACACATAGGGAAGGAGCTTCTAAAGACATATTTATATGGCCCATGAGGATTGTACCATTCAATCTTGTTTTTTTTTAACAAGGCTTGGCAGCCGTCAATCCCCCGGATTATGAGAACCCGTGTGATATTAGCCCGGACCATAATGGCGATATGAGGTATTAAAGCTCGTCGTTCAATTTGGTTATGATACCTCAAGGTGCTGTCAAAATTTAGTGGATCTTTTGTGTTAACTATAATGATCTTCAGACGTAAATGGTTAAAATATTTGAATTTCGATTTAATTAAAATTTACTCATTGGGTTTGTGTTATCATACCAAAAAGCAGTATAGTTCCATCTACAAATGCTTGAAAAATAACCTGTAATAGTTAATTCTTAAAGACAAGCAACAAACGTCAATTCCATACAGCGCTGATGATTTGCATGGTCGGGACCGTACAACTCCAGATTTGCGGAATGAATCGGTTCCAAATTGGTTCGACTCAACTGTATGAGACTATACATTCGTATCGATATCGAATTTTCGATAATTGCTAACCAAGTCAAACCGCCAGTACTGGCGGTGCGATGATTTGGTTGAGGTAAATCTCCCCCCTGTGGTGTACGGCGGAAGAATAATACCACGGTCTTTCCCTGTGCCAGCCTGTCGTAGAAATCGACAAACAAAGGACAGGATGTGTCGTATCGGAAATCTTCTGTGCACTAACGAAACATTAATTGACCCGCTATGCCCCAATAGAGGTTAAGGCAGAGTAGAAAATATTGAGTTGCTGGGCCCCCCAGATATAAGAGGCCCTAAGATAAAGGGGGGCCCCCAAGATATATGGGGTCCGAAATTTACATAGGCCTCCGCCGTACTCTTTAAGCGATTTAACCGAAAACTCATGCGAAAGTTTCTGCGAATTTCCCTACAACATTCCTATCTTAACAGCGGCCTACATATTATATATACATTTTAGGCTTTTCCAATATTGAGCAGTTTACGTATTTCAATACAAGATTGTCATCTTGACCGCAGCATGGTTGTAATATTTTAAAGTTTTCAAATAATGAGTTGCTGGAGCCCCAAGATATATGGGACCTAAGGATATATGGGGCCATCAAGATATATGACCCCCTCCTCACAGTGCTCTCAGATGATTTAAGCGAAAACTCCTAAGAAATTTTTTTCATTTTCCGTACAATATTCCGATCTTGACCACGGCCTGGATTTACACATTTTAGATTTTTCAATATTAAGCAGTTGCAGCAATATGAGGCCCCACAGTAATCCCGCATGATGTGTACGAAAATTCTTGCAAATTTTGATATCGAACTTCAGATCTCCGACCTCCACCCTACATATTCTTAGATTTTTGTGGATTTGACAATGAGAGCCCTAAAAGAGATTGAGTAACTACAGTTATTTTTAAGATAAACCCTCTCGTCAATGCGAAATCTACATAGTAATAACATACATTAACACTTTTTATCAGTGGCGACTCTCGACGTTGGAAATAGGTGAGACGACAATTTTCAAATCAGGATAATGAAAAACAAATTTTTTTTAGGGATACTTACCTGCAAATATCCATGCTTACAGCATGAGTATGTAAGTTCTATATCGGTACAATCTGAAGCTTACATTTTATTATCCTTAAGAAAATGTTGGCTTGTTTTTAAATGTATTCAGCGAACTCAATCATCATCCGTGGGGACGCATATTTAATTTTCAAAATACATTAGAACTCCCACAGAGTTCCAAGCTTGTCAGTGAAATACGGCTATACAGATAGGAGTTGTATGCTACCAACTGCGCCATCCGAAATTTATATGCTAACGAAACGTCAACAAAAGGCATTGCTAGATATGTTGACGCGCTCATGCCCCGCTGGAGGGGTTAAGGCAATACTGATATTCCAAGAAAAAATGCCTTGTGATTGCATGAATATGCATTGCATTTTTCTAACGAATGTCAGTATAGTCCACCGTTAAAATGTAACCATAGTAATTTTCACCATAGAAATCACATCGTGTTCATATTGCTATGAACTTCAGAGAATTAAGGTTCGAGCGGAGTGCTAAGTACTCCAACCTTGTAAAACATGATATAGAGATGGCGAGTGGCAGGAATGTTGGTGGGACCCATACCTTCAGTTTAAGGGATGGATCCATTTTGGACCCCGCGACAAATCGGCTGTGCAGACTAAATTTGAGCACTTTTTTCAATATTTTCCTTATAACTTCTAAACTGTACGTCGGATCAAAAAATGTAGTCGGATATAAAATAAATTAAATAGCGTTAAATTCTGCGTCCAATGCAATGCTCAAAGTCGAAGTTCCGTTCAAGTGTATAATCAAAATTGATAGTCAAAAAACGTCAATTTTTTAGGCTTATGTGAAAAATCACACTCTATCACTTTTCAAACTCACAGATCTTCGAAACGAATGCCTGAAATGAAAAAAAAACTAATAAAATAAAAGTTGAAGGTAATTCGATTTCAAGTCCAACGTGCCCAATATTTTTCACATTGGCCCATTTTTAGTGTAGTTTTGAGTAAAAATGCAGAAATGCCTGTTAAGCGATTGCAGCCTTAATAGCTCCGAGCTAGAGCTAAGTATAGGGTAGAAGTTTCGTTTTAGTCTCAATTTGTAGATTATTTGCCCTTTTTTAAAAAAAAGTTCTGCTAATTTTTTTTTATATTAGACTAAATTAATTACATAGTTTAATTTCTTCCATAATTTCAAAGATCAAACTACTGTCGAAATTGGTTATACTTAACTCCAAAGGACTAGCGATATTCAACGCACTATAATTCAAATCCTATTAGTTTTTTCGATTTGATACACCGTTTAGAAGTTATAAGAAAAATATTAAAAAAAAAGGTTCAAATTTATTAGATTTTCGCCTGCTCTGTCGCGGGGTCCAAAATGACTCCATCTCTTAAATTGCAGGTATAGGACCAACCAACATTCGTACCAAATAGCATCTTTTTATCATATTTTGCAAGATTGTGTCCATATTTGTCGCTTACCGCCTCCACTAATTTGTGGATTCGGAAAACAGGATATCAGAAGAAAAAGTCTTGAAAATAATCATTAAATCTCAACTACATTCGTCGAAAGTTCGAAGAAAGAAACGCTTGCCTGGTGAAAAAAGTTAAGACGAACCTATAATAAATGTTAAAAAAATTCGAGGTTGAAATGTACAACGCAACGTCGCATTGGATACTTGTATCAACACTTTAAATAATCGATTTTCAGACCATGGTAAACTTGCAGCAGAGTTCTCGTATTTTGATCCCAACAATTTCCGCATTTATTGGAATAGGGATTTCCAAAAACTTTTCACAACTTCTGCTGCTGGTGAGTTGCGATCAGAGCTTTTTCATTTCGCTTCTTCTTGGTCGAAGATGAAAATGACCATCACCGAAGAGTATTTGCAAAATAACATCATCGATTCAATTGAAGATAAGAGCGACGAAAAACCTTATAATGGAAATCCTACTTTGTTGAGATTAAATAAAATGGTGTTTCAATGTTTTCAAACAGTATTTTTTCGATCCAAGTTGTGGCTGACATCATCATGCACTCAAATCGCTTGTGAAAGATTATTTTCGAAACTCACAATGTATAAAAAATCGTTTGCAAAACAAACTGACACAAGAACATCTCGAAACTGCCATGCTGATGTCTGTGTATTGTAGTTTCCTGTTCTGAAAGAAATTTGTTACATAAGAATAATTGATTCAATGGCGAGTAAGAGTAGTTTGTTGAAAAAATATTTAAAAACGGAACCTAGAAGTGAGTTATCCAAAGACTACCAATTTGTTGAAAAAATATTAGTATATGAGTAGTATTAAGCCGGTTCTAAATGATGCTACGAACACCTCCCAACGTTGGATGCTTGATAGTTTGTGGCATCGTGTGGCAGGACGTCGAGCTATGAGCTTCCAATGTCAAGCGCCGAACGTTCGCATTGGAAGACGTTCGCTCTGTTGGCAAGTTTTGAGCTCGAATCAAAGAAGATCGAACGTTCCAACGTTTCAATCGAACAAATGCCGTATCGTTCAACAGAAACATTTGACCACCACCACATGTTATACCACCCTGACGACGGCAGCAGCAAATGTTATCTCTTCTTCCGCCATCACCCGGATAATTAATTTCAATTCAATTTATCAATTGACTGCTCGGTCAAACTGTCAAATGTTTAAATTAAACGATCGAAGTGCCGTTGCCCTTGAGAAGATACATTTGTCTGTTCAATTGTTGAATCATTTGGTTCAGACGTTGGATCCAACGGCCTAGCAAAATGCACTTTTCCTGCTGAATCATACAGTGATTTGATTAGGGGTCCCTTATCTCAAATATCCGAGGAAGGGGGCTTTTAGGCCCCAGTCCCCCCCCCCCTCCCCCCCGACCCGCGCGTTACACTAACAAAATTGTTCTGGATAGAGCTGGTTGTTAGTGTAATGCATGCAATTGTTTTTCTGCACTTCGTCTGGACTGAAAAGAAACGCAGCTATGAGCCGCTTTCGATTTAACCGAATCTCAGACCATTTTCATACAAAACGGCAGAACGGTTTTGATCCAGGTCTCATATGGGATCTCATCCGAGCAAAGTTGAAAGCAAATTGGTTGAAGATCAGCTTCTTTCGCTTTCGTCTAAATGTACTTATATACTGATTTCCCAATTTGCCCCCACGACGGCGAATTATCTGTGTGGTGGCTGTTTGAGTTCACTCGTCACTGATCCAGGTCGTTCGATTCAGAGATTATATCTCTCCGATTGTCTCGAATACAGTTATTGGCGAATGAAGGGCCAGATATCAGTCGACGAATTGTTACACAGTCGAAAATGGCAGTGAATAGATCACATATAGCAGAAGGGCGAATAGAATAGAACCTCATTCCCAATTTAGGCCGACGAAAGGGGTATCCTAGAAATTCATGACGCCGACAAGTGTACTTTGTTTGGTAAGTCATGGGAGCAAATGCGTGCTATTGCTAAAAACTGAACACGATAGCGAGAACGCGTAGACGCTATGCTTCATTAGGAGTTACAGAAATTAGTGGTAGTAAAAACTTTAGCAACTTACAACTAGGATATAAAAATACTTTAGCAAATTAAAGTAAAATATACTCGTATATATCGATAAAATTTATTTGATGTCACTGCTTCAAGTGAATTTAAAATGACATAAAATGTTATGACTTATCTTCAACTCGCATAAAAAAGGAAAACCATGTCATTTAACGACCTTAAAAGCGTTTGTTTCTTTTATGGCTGACATGGCAATTTTCGAGGCATCTATACTAGAAAGTATGTCCAAGAAAATTCACTGTCTTCTTAATTTAGCAAGGACCTTAGTGTTATTTCCATAGTACAAGCAACGATAAAATCGACCAGTTTTCGTTCTTTAAATCTGTTTACGTATATACATATACACATAAATTATGTATATACATTTACAGGTTCTGTATTCTGCCATGTTACATTATCGAACCATGAAGCATTCGTAAAGTGTAGAACTAAATGGGTAAGTATCTCAGTAACTTGGGTAGTAAATGTACATGCCATTGAATTGAGAAGAAATGTACAGGATAATGTCAAGAAAACACTTAATAGCCATGTGGGAGAAGTCGTAAAAAAATATCTTACTGAAGGATTCCATTGTGACACTGGTGAATCATTTTTTTATACCTGACTGCTCTTTTTCAGGATGTAATATTATAGAAGGAATCGCCATACTCGTTGAACGATTGGGATATTCTGAATTTAAAAATGAGAATTTACATTCCAGAACCTTATAAGGTATAGGGTATATTGTTATATTGGTAATGTACGAGTAGTACATATATAAATGATGAGGGTCACCTCTTGACTCGATTTAGACATGTCTGTCTGTTCGTCTCTTAGTCTGTCTGTCAGTTCGCACGATAACTTTCAATAGAATGAAGCTAAAAGCTTGAAATTTTCGTCAAATATTCATAGTATGATTTAGTTGTACTGAAAATGGACGTGATCCGGCCAAGGGAGTGTCTGCCTCCTCTACATATTCAAAATAATTAAATGTATCTATAACTTGCCAGATGACTCGAAAGGGTAATTTTGTTTTGTACTCTCCTGTAAAAATGAGATTAATTAGTTGGAAAATAACGGTACATTTCCTACAAAGAACCCCGCATTACCCTACTTTTCAGGGTTTTTGTCTATATCTCTTGAACCAATTAACCTAGGGAGCTGATTTTTGGTACGTAAACTTCAGATGAGAAGTTTTAGTAAGATGGGCATAATCAGGCCAAAGGAACGCCTACCTCCCCTACAAATGTGAAAAAAATTGAATAACTGGTACGGAAAATGGGCAAGATTCGACCAAAAAAGCCCCTATCTCCCCTACAAATTAAACTTTAAATAAGCTATAACTTTCAATTGAATGATGCTAGCGACTTGAAATTTTTGTCAAATGTTTGAACCGGGATCTAAATAGCAAGTGTTGAAAATTCGCAGGATATCCGACCAAAGGAACCCCTCCCTCTCTCTCTCTCTCAATTGCTCTAACCTCTTGTGGAGCATAGCGCGTCAACGTCCCATGAGGCCCAGTTGACGTTTCGATGGCATAAACTGGTTTCGGAAAATGCAGTTGCCAGCATGCACCTCCTGCACATCCATGGCCACGAACGTCGTCGTGGACGGGATTCGAACCCGAAACGCCGGTAGTCAAACATGAGATTGATGCCTCAACACACTACCTCCCCTATAAATGAAACTTAAAATAAGCGATAACTTTCGATAGAATGAAGCTAGTGATTTAAAATGTTGGTCAATTGTTTGTAGTAGGAACTAGTTGGTTGAATTTGAGATTGGCCAAGATCCCACTGAATGAACACCAACCTCTCCTATAAATGTTAGTTCAAATATACATATTTAGTATATAACATCCGAATGGATGAACAATGAAATTTCTCATTGGATCCACACACATAGTTCAAACTGACCATACCTATAGGAAACTGACTTCTGATTCATATGGTCGTTACCAATTGGTACGTTTGGTATCACTACTAGATCCGTACTGGTCTAGGGTATATACGCTTCGGAACCCAGACCGAATCGAAGCTTTTCCTTTTAATTTAATCATCGATCGAGGTGGTTGCTCGCGTGTTTAAATTCTACGCAGTTGAAAATCAATATTTCAGTGTCATCTGCAAATGTCGATGTTCGCTAATACGTATAACTGGTTGACATATTTAGGGTATGCAAGAGGTATACATAGTAGGATACCTACAACCCGCACGAATTTTGGATTATGTTAAGATTGACATTAAAGGCGAGACTCAGACGTTTGGGATAATTTAAATTTTAACATTAAAATTTGGTTGGTGAGGTGCGGTGAGGTGACACAAGGTGTCTTTCTGTAAAACTGAAATGAAAAATGGGAAATGAAAAATCATAAATGTGAAATGACATTTGCAAAATAGGAAATTTATAATGAAAAATGGAACAAAGTGGAGTGAAATTCGAAAATAAAAATTAGAATTATAAGCAAGTGATTGAATTGCCTTGTCGCTTATTAGGTTACGGTGAAGTCCTTTCATTATTCTAAAATTGATTAGGGTCAGCTTTTTTAAACCCTTAACGGATGTGATAGAGTATATTAACTTTGTCATGAAGTTTGCAACGCACAGAAGGAAGCATCTCCGACCATATAAACTAAGTATATATGTACTGTACATACATATATTCTTGGTCAGTATGATGAGACGAGTCGATTAAGCTTTGTCCATCTGTCTGCCTGTTTCTATGCAAACTAGTCCCTCAGTTTCAAAGCTATCGAGCTGAAATTTTGTACAAAGCCGTACTTTCTGTTGCACGCTGTAAAAATGTCGGAACCAACGGAATCGGACCACTACGTCATATAGCTGCCATAGAAACGACCGGTCCAAAAATTCGTCTTTGTGACAAAACATTTTTATTTCTAAAGATATCGTTTTCAAATTTCACACTAATCAATAGTATCTTTAGTCAAATCACATTCCCGAATTTGGTTGTAATCGGACTACTCTTTCATATAGCTGTCATAGGAACGACCGTTCCAAAAGCAAGTTTTTGTTAGAAAAACTTTTTTATTTCTGAGGATATCTTTACCAAATTTCATATTATTCAATCATATTGACTGTCAAACCACGTTCCTTAATTTGGTTGAAATCGGCCCACTATTCCTCTCATAGGAACAGTGAAATCGGAACAAGTCTTACTACTAATTTCAAAGTGGCAAGTGGCCTTCGGCTAGCTTGTTTTTAATTCGGTTGGCTGGTTGTTGTGTCGAGATCGCTATAAAATCAGCACTGGACCGGAATCACTCGGTCACGACTTTACTGGTGTAGGCTACCTAGCTTCCACGGAGGAGCCGATAGGTTGCTAAAAAGTGTGTCAAAAAGAAACCGTAGAAGTCGTAACTGAACAGCGGCCGTGTTTACTGTAACAGTTCAGGCAATTTGGTGGTAGTTTTTCTTGGTGCGTTCCGCTGCACCCCTCTCCCCCGTCAACGTAAATTGCAAAAACAGGGTGTAGAAGAACGTAAATAACGAACTGATTTTATTCAAACCCATAGTAAAGTGCTAGTTATTCGTCTTCTTAAGACGACATTGCCAGCTCGCGTAAAAAATATTAAAAATAAATGATTTGAATAATTATAGAAAGTAGAGTCAACAACCAGCCTGTCGCACCTTCTAGCCTTTTTAAAATACATTCCTAGACTTCTTTCTTGTTTATCCTTCCACGTAGCGAGAGATTTCTCTTGTTCTTGCTCTCAATTTTCACAGGCAACTTATGCAAACGATCAGTTTACAAAATTCCATCGTCCTTTCATCAAAATTTCATGCAAACACATTTGCATGTACGTTGCTTACGTTCTTCTCTGAAAGGGAAGCGTCATTTTATGCCTCTATCATTCCACCTTGGTTGTGACATTTTCTATTTGTAACACAAAATCACAACCTATTCAATTCATAATGCATGAAGATATGCAAGCTTACATTCACGGAAAATGTGTCTCGCTGAATGGGAGACTATAAATGACTATAAACAGATGTAATTTTCAAGAAAATAGAATAAAATGCTTTTATTATAATGTTCTTATACGAGTAGTCCTGACAATAATGCGGGACACAGTGAAAAACACTTTTCTCCGCCTCAGCAGCATGTAATACAAAAACAAGAATAGCTCGTTGGAATAGTAATCGTATGTTACACTTTTTTTCAGGAAAATACATTTGCGTTGCTGAAAATGATAATGGAGCCGTTGAAGCAGATGCTGAGATTATCGTGGAGAGTTCCCGAGGACCACCTCGAATTGTTGTCGAACCCTACAATATGGATGTACTTCCGGATACTACAATCGAGATTCCATGCAAAGGAGAAGGAGATCCTGCACCGCAGGTACGTAAATTTTCTGATGTATAAATATGTACAAGGTAAGCGGTTATCATGTTGAAAATGAGTTATGCAGAATGGATATACATTATACATACTGCTTTTGCCTTAACCCCTAATAGGGCATAGCGCGTCATCTATTCCATGTGGCTTAGCTGACGTTTCGTTGGCGTAAACCAGTTTCGGAGATGGACGTTGCCAGCATGCACCTCATGCTCCCATGAATGGCTTACGCGCTGGAGACTTAAAGTTTGACGAAAATTTTAAAATTGTTAAAAAAAATTATAGTATATAATTCCAAAACTTGTAGTCCAGATGGCGCAACGGTTAGCACGTTTGCCTTCTACGCACTGGGCCCTGGTTCGATTCCTACTGAATCCGGTAGTTTTCGATAAAAAAAAAAGGGGGATTTACGTGTCGGACTATGAGCCCACTCAGCTGGTAAATGAGTACCCATTTGTGGGGTAAATAACTCGGTTGAACGTGGTGCTGATCACACACCTCTGCACAAGACCGTCACGATCTAGAAAATGAGATGGTGCTGACCCATCTCGAGGCCATGGTTCAAATTGGACTGTTGCGCCAGTTGTTTATTTTATTTTAACTCCAAAACTGTTACAAAAATGTTGGATTCGTTTGAACAACATCGACCTTTTCCAGAAATTCCAGAGGTTATTTCAATAAGCACAGGTATCGTTGGCGATGAACGGATAAACTGTCACTTGCCCGGGGAGGTAGGTACTCAGGGAATAGATTGCATTGTTGGCGGTGACTTCCGATCAGTCAAATTTAAACGGGGCGACCGAATGAAACACCTCGCCACCGTGAACTGTTCAATACAAGTCCACAGTCAAAGTGTTGTAATAAACCCGACCGCTTTATTTCATAGGATGAATATACTTAAAGAATGGTATGACGAATTTTAGGAATTCCTCAAGAATGAACTCTGTCCCTTCCCAGTGTCACTGTTTGATGAAACTGGCATGAGAAAGGTACGATGACAAGTTTGTACAAAGCGTTGAAACCTATACAAGAAAGTCCAGTTACAGACACTTGTATTGTACATTCGTGGTAGATGGGGGTTTTTTAATACACCGTGTAGTGTGGCCAAAGGGGCAAACATTTGCAGGTATTTGCGACACTTATGTTGACTATGTACTTAACAAGTACAAATTAATTGCAGTCGTAGTTTTTGATGAATACCCCGATTAAGACAAAAACACTAAAAATCTAGAGCGCTTGAGAAAATCCAGCAAGAAAATATCAATCGAAGTAATTTGCAGCGAAACAACAGTGCCGACCATAACTCAGGAAAACTTCTTTGCTAATTCGAGAAATAAAAGTCGGCTAATTTCCATGATTATGTCTAAACTAAATGAGGCCGCAGTATTGTTTGTAAACAAGCAAAGTAAGGCCCATATAGGCTTATAGTAGTTACAGCCAATAGGCTGGCATCTCGGTATGATAGACTGACAGTTGTTGGAATTGGAAAGGATGTAGACCTTCTGGTCATGGTGGACTGTGCATGCCTTCGAACGTGTACTTTTTGAAGCCAGGGAAAGAAAAAATCTCTTCAACATTATACCATCCACCAAGTTCAGTGATGAAACTCTAGCTACAAACATACTGTTTTTATACACCGTGAGTGGTTGCGATACAACGCCAACTCTTTACAATTAAGGCAAACTTAAGTTTGTAAAGACATTAAAAAAGAACCCTGATCTGGAACCTATAAGCAAGGTGTTTACATACCATGCAGCAAATATAGAGGAGTAGGTCAGCAATTTCTCCTTTTTTTGTACGGATTAGTGAAACCATGCACATCATTGAATAAGTCGAGATTGAAGCTTTACATCACCTCAGCTTATAAGGTGACGCCTAATGTTGCTGCACTAGTACCTACTGAATCAGCATTCTCTTTGAGTTTATCATCAAGTTCAGCAGTGGTTGGGTACAGAAACAAATTCAAAAATGTTAGGGTGGAAAGGACGAAGAACGGGCTGATGCCAATCACCACATTAGATGATTCTGCACCTATTAAATTCGTTCAGGGAATTTCATGCAAATGCATGCACTGCTGAAAATCGTGCCAAGCTTGCGAAGGAACCTGCGAAAATATCCAACAGTATTATGCCGATGAAGATGATACTGTAGCCTGTAGTATCTACATAACATTTCACATCCTGTGAGAAAGAGAAGCAGCCCAAATATTTAAGTGCTAAACGTCTTCGACTTACGAGTATCTACAACATCTTATCTACAACATCTTCACTACTCTGGCGACATATGCCTCTCTCCCACAAAATCATGGATCTGTCCACAGTGGCGTTAGATCTCGAGAGAGAGGCAGGCAAGGTTGGGCTAAAGACACCAGTTGCCATCAATATTAATGGGCAGCCTGTTGAGCCAATTGATCATAATCATCGTCGTGGCGCGACAGCCCGACGTCGGGCCTTGGTCACCTGAATCGTTGTTCTCCAATTATCTCGGTCACGTGACCGAATCCTCCAATCCTGAAAGTCCAGTAGTTGCGCGGCATCCACATAAACGGAGCTCTCCCAACGAGATCTCGGTCGTCTTCGCAGTCTCGCTCCGTCGACTCATCGTGCGTTCATTACTCTCTTTGGCATGCGATTATCGTCCATTCGTTGTACATGCCCTGCCCATTGAAGTCGTTGTATTGTAGTTTGACGATTTTCGAAACTTCCAGCTCATCGTATAGTTCATTCAATTCATGGTTATACCGGATGCGCCATCCATCTCGATCGCAAATGGCCCCGAAAATTCGCCGCAGAACCTAACGTTCAAATGTGTCTAGCATGTTTCCGGAGGCTTGAGTTAGGGTCCATGCTTCGCAGCCATAGCATAGCACTGATCGTATAATGGTTTTGTACATGCAGAGCTTGGAGTTTCAGTGCACATGCTTCAATTTTATAATGGGGAGAACCGAGAAAAAAATCTTATTAGCTAACTGCATCCGTCGCTTGATTTCGTCCGTTTCGTTGGCGTCCCTAGACAAGTTGCAACCCTGGTATATGAAGTTGTTCACGAACGAACCCGATGTTGAGGTCCCCAACATTGATGCTTGATTGTACAGGTGTCTGGTCATCATTATTTTAACTTGTTTGCTGCTGTATCGAGTGTATGCAGATGTCCTTCTGCGTCGGCCAATCTTCGGGACATGATGTTGAATGTCGTCGGCGTACGCTGCTAATTGTGTCGACTTGATGAGTAGCGTCTTGCTGTTGTCCATATTCATAGCCCGAATAGCTTATTCCAGTGCTAGGTTGAAGAGCGTCGGTGCCAGTCCATCGTCCTCTTTCAGACCAGTGTGTGTTTCAAATAGATCAGTAAGTCTATTATGGACTCTGACTTGTGGGACGGAGTTGGTCATCGTCATCTTTGTCAGTCGCACTAATTTGGCCGGTATACCAATTTGCAACATGATGTTGTGCAGTACTCCACGATCGATACTGTCGTATGCCTGCTTGAAGTCGACAAAGATTTGGTATACGTCTACGTTGTACTCCCAGCACTTCTGGAGTATCAGTTTGACCGTAAAGAGCTGATCGGTTGTGGAGCGACCAGGTCTGAAACCGCTTTGATATTCGCCAATGATTCGTTCTGCGTACGGTTTTATTCTATTTTCCAGAATTTTCGTCAAAATTTTATAGGACGTACAAACTAGTGATATGCCCCTGTAATTCTCACACCGCAGTTTATCTCCCTTTTTGTGAGTTGGACAGATGATGCTTCTGTGCCAATCGTCTGGGATCTCCTCGTCCTCCCATACTTGCAGGAGTAATTGATGTATGGCATTAACTAGACCCGTTCCACCGAATTTTAGCAGTTCAGCTGGAATCTCGTCAGCGCCCGGTGCTTTATTTCGTTTTAGTGACCGCAACGCGAGATCAACTTCCTCTACTGTCGGGGGTTGAATGGGTGGGCCTCGATCAACAATATCGTCGAGAGCTTCTTGTGTGGGGATGTTAGATGGTTGGTTTAGAAGCTCTTCAAAATAAGAGGCCCATCGTTTGTTAATACCATCGGCGTCGCTGATGATGTTTCCATCCTTGTTCTTATTATTATATACTTTGGGGGATAGCCGAAGCAGACCACTAACGTTTGGGTCCCTTTTCGCCCCCTCCCGGTCATCAGTGACTTCCAGATGTCGACTGATAATTGTCGACCTCTTTCTTCATCACTGAGTCCCGTGTTATTGCTAGCATTTGTTTGAAGCTGAGTTCACTCATGGCTTCTACACTTATCGTGTGCCTGCCTGTGATCCTCAACCTCGTGCTAGCCAGTGCTGGACATTCGCACACAATGTGTGCCGCCGTCTCGGCCTCCTCCAGGCATAGCCTGCAAACGTCATCTTCCCCGATTTTCATCTTGGCCAGATGAGCCTTAAAATTACCATGCCCTGTGACCAAGGCAGTTATCCAGCTTAGAGTACTCCGTTTATAACTAAGTACCTTTCTCGCTTCCCTGCCTAAAGGGCTGGTCATTGCATTCCGAGCTTGTTTGCAAGTGACTAGCTCCTGCCATCTTTGTTGATGCATGGAGTCCATCCACTTCCCAACCTTCGCTCCAATCATGCCGTTCCCCAGAGCAACTCTGGGTTCTGGGCCAATGAAAGTTGCCGCAGATCCCTGTTTTGCTAGGGCATCCGCCGCCTCATTTCCTGTTGTACCTATGTGTCCTTTTACCCACATCAGCGTAACCTCATTTTCTGAGGCACACGTGTTGAGCTTCCGGACACACTCTAGTACCAGTTTAGAGTTTATGTTCGTCTGCTGCATGCGTCTGATCACCGATTGGTTGTCCAGTGCAATAAGGATTTTCTTCCCCCGCACCTGACCTTCAAGCAAGTGGTCCAACGCATGCAACAAGCCAAGCATCTCTGCCTGGTATACGGACACATACTCTCCTAGACTAAGCGCACATGCTAGGTTTAGCTCTTCAGAGTAAACCCCCGCCCCCGCTTTACCGTCCATTAAAGAGCCATCAGTAAAAATGCTGATGTCATTGTACATACACTCATTATGTATGTTTCCATCTGCAGTGTGAGTCTTGTGTAGTCTTTCAACTACCCTACGTCTACTCATGCCTTCTACCGGCATTAGAGTCTCCCTGACCTCATCATGAATAATGTCTAGGATGCTCTTATGACCGCTGCTAGTTCCAAAGCGATGCCACATGGCATCCCTTTCCATGCGTATTGCCGAAAGCGCCGCCGTTTTCTTTATAAATAAGTCCAACGGCGGCAGTCCCAGCAATGCCTCCATTGCTCGCGTTGGTGTGGTGCGCATTGCACCACATATGCTTACGCAAGCTATCCTTTGTACCCCATCCAGCTTCTGCCTTGTGGTATTCTGCATGGCTTTTGGCCACCATACCACTGATGCGTAGGCTAGAATAGGTCTTACCATCATTGTGTAAATCCAGTGTGTCGCTTTAGGTGAAATTCCCCACCTACGAGCACACACTCTCTTACATTGATGCAAAATCCTTTTCGCTTTTTGGATCTTTTCATCAACGTGAACATTCCAAGTTAGTTTCGCATCTAAGGTAACTCCTAGATGCTTCACTTCCTTGGACACCTTGATTTCCGAACCAAAAAGCCGTAAGGGAGTTATCTCTATGTCTTTCCTCTTACGAGTAAAAATCATAGTGTTTGATTTACTAGCGTTTATGGTTAGCTCTTGCTCATTACACCATTCTTCGGTTACTTTGAGAGCTTGTCCCATGCAACCTAGAATTGTGTCCATGAACTTTCCACTGACCGTGAGTGCCAAGTCATCGGCGTATCCTACAGTGTGTACGCCCATCGAGTCCAGCTTCCAGAGAAGACTGTCCACGGTGATGTTCCACAGTAGAGGCGAAAGAACACCTCCTTGTGGGCATCCTCGGACTACCTTACCCCGTATTCTGTCACTTCCACTGCTAAGATTTACCGCCCTCTGCTTAAGCATAGAGTCGATCCACTTAATTATAATGTAATCAACCCCCCGCTCAATCAGGGCGTTCCTTAGTTTGGTAAAGGAGATTTTATCAAAAGCACCCTCTATATCCATAAAAGTAGACATAGCGATCCCGCCATTGTTAATCTCTCTCTCTGCAACTCTAACAAGTTCATGTAGAGCGGTTTCCGTAGATCTGCCTGCTCTATAAGCATGTTGGCACCTACTCAGAGGACTATACATTAGCGTGGTGTTCTCCAGGTAGTCCACCAACACCCTTTCCATTGTTTTCAACAGGAATGATGTAAGGCTAACCGGCCTGAAGGACTTTGCCTCTGTATAGTCTTTCTTTCCCGGTTTAGGCAGGAAGACCACATTAGCCTCCCTCCATGCCTTCGGGATGTAGCCTGCTGAAAGACAGGCGACGAATATATTCCGGATCCTATCTAGTAGAGCGCTCATGCCCCACTGTAATAGTGCCGGGAATATTCCGTCCATTCCAGCCGTTTTAAATGGAGCAAAAGAGTTTATAGCACTTTTGACTCCATTTGGAGTTATTATCCTCTCAGCTTCTTGTTGACTTACCCCACCAGCTCCCATGTTAGTTTGAGGCCATGGTTGGTCTGACTTGAAACTTCCAGGAAAATGTACCTCCATCAGGGCCTGCAACGTTTCTTCCACTGTTTCTGTCATGGAACCATCAACTTTGCGTATCAGCCCCATTTTCGAAGCAGTGTCTTTCGATATCATCTTCTGTAATCTGCATACTTCTGACGTATCCTTCATGCTAGAGCAGAATTCCCTCCACGTATTTCGTTTCCGAAGACGTAAGGTTCTTTTCAGCTCCCTCTTTTTATCCTTGTATAGTTCCCAAGAGTGAGAGTCTCTCTCCCTCATGTAACGGTTAAAGGCTTTCCTTGTCTCTTTTTTCATAGACTCCAGTTCCCTACTCCACCATGGTGTTGGGTCCTTTTCGTCCACTACTGTGGAGGGACAAGCGTGTTCGAAGGCGCGATTAATAGCGGAGTTCAGTTGTTCCACTGTTCGCTCTATCTCGACCGTATTCCGAGGTATTCCGTCTTGAATATCCTCGACTTGTTCCAATAAATATGTCTCGTACTGAACACGATCAGTATTTTTTGGCACTCTTATACGTTTGCGTTCGCTACTCCGTTTTCTGCCATACAGAATTTCAAACTGGATAGCCCTGTGATCAGACATGGTTAGCCTGTCCACCACTCTCCAATTCTGAACTCTGTCAAGCATATTAACAGAGCTTAGGGTAATGTCGATCACTTCAGCCCTTCGTGCATCCACGAAGGTGGGAGCGACCCCCTTGTTTGCTACCAGCAGATTGTACTTTTCCACAAATTCTAGCAGCTGCTGTCCTCTGGGATTGTCATCTGTGCTGCCCCACACAGTGTTGTGCGCATTGGCATCACAGCCTATGATCAGGGCCATATCTCTTTCTTTACAATACCTTACCAGATTTTCTACTTCCTCTGATGGAGGTGGTTCTGGTGCATCATAAGGGAGATATGCTGATGCAATTAGGAATGATCCTGCACCACTGCCGATCATTACTACCGTAAGATCAGGCGAGCAGAGATGCATCATTTGTACTGCACGTATTCCATGACGCACCAGGATGCATGTCCTTATTTTACCGTCCACCTGTGCATGGTACAGATTTGCGGTTTGTTGTGACAAACCCCTAATTTTGTTTTGTAAAATCCAGGGTTCCTGTATTAAAGCTATGTCCAGTTTCTCTTCATCAAAGCATCTCGTCATCATCGCTGACGCCGCTTTACTATGATGAATATTCAGCTGGCACACAGTTAGTGTTTCTTTGTTCGGGCCCGCCACCATCCCTGATAGTCAGCAGATTGAACGTTGATCAGAGTGCACGTTGTCTGAACTAACCTCTCCGCGCCTTCTGGCGCGTCATTGTCCGCTCCAACAACGCCTCCCTTCTCCCCTGGAGCGTCTTCTTCAGAGACTAACCTCTTCAACCCTTGCGAGTCGTCGCTGTCCGTCTCATTGGAATTCCTCCAGCCACTTTCTCCAAGAATGTCTTGATGTATTTTCATATTCTTGTTTTTATTTATTGATTCAGGTTTGGGTTTCCCGTTCTCGGACCACAGCCGAGGCAACTGCCAGCATATTGCTTCCCGCTACTCCCCGCCCCTATAGGAACATTATGACGATCCGGCCGTTCTTTCCTCTCTTTGTGCCGCGAAGCAGACTCCCTCGCGACCTCCCGAAAGTTCCGTAGGCGTTCATGCCACTCTGCACCTGCTACCCTTGAAGCAAATCAAGGTTTCTCTCCTAGTCTAACAGATCGCTACTCTGTAGACCGCGGTTCAACAGGTGCAAGAAAGGAGCAAAGTGAAGTGTTGGATCCGGAACCCCGCAGGTGAACTTTCACCTCAGTCACCAGCTCCAACCTCACACCTGGTCGCCGTGCCACCTATGCAGAGAGTTTCATAGGCGCCCCTCTGCCAACGTACGGTCGGGGAGACAGTTTACACTACCCATACAACTGGTTATTGTACAGATGTGTGGCAGTAACTTGCTCCGTTTGTGATGACCATTTGCGTCCCTGGTCACCTTCCCCCGATGGGCACGGTCGCATAACACCCCGGGGATTTAGGACATTTGACACTCCGTATGGGCTACCTTCGCCAAAACTATAGAACACAAGAGTTGGCCAAGTAGGGAGTGTGTCGATTGCTTACATATCGCAAAACGGCGGTACTCGCGTAATGTGATAGTACACGCAACCGGCCCCATAGCTCAGCCTTCGCTATTCGCGAAGTTACCAGCGGCCACCACGCGGAGGTGCTATGTAGACTTGCCCATGAGTTTCCCCACAGACCTGACCACCTTGTTCTTACAAAGGCTAGTCCTGGGTTGATAGCCGTTCTTAATTGTATTTATTAGTTTGTACGCTTGTCTGCTCTCAGCTTTACATTTATTATTATTTCTGCTTTTAGAGCTTTTCGCGTTTGATATCACCTTTCGCAACACTCTCACGGCTAAATCATTGATCGGAGAAAAAAGCTAATTATAACTAAAATGTAATAAATTTTACCCCCTTCAATTAATTTAATTTTTTTATCTTTTAAGTAAAATGCATACTAATGGGGTCATGTCGAAAAAAATTGAAAAGTAAATTTGTTGCCCTTTTTTTCGCGAAAAAAAATACATTATTTTTCGGAAAACCTCAGATTTGTGTACAGCGACCGAAAAACATGAGCCAAAAAATCAAAATCCCACCAAAACTTTCCTTTATTCGCCCTTTTAAAGCACGTAATGATTACACTATAGTAATAGCTAGAATAAGACCGGACAATTTACCCTGGAAATTACAATACGTAAATTAAACCCTGCAACACCATTGCTGAATCCTTTCTTCACTCACTGGTACACATACTTTCTATTCATGTATGTGAAAACACATGATTAGAATGCAACAATTCTCATTATTTTAGATGAGATTTTAATGTTTTAATTCCATATTATGTCTTTCCCAGGTGAAATGGCGAAAGGATGGCAAAACTTTAACATCAGGAGGACGTATACGTATCGGCACGACAGGAAGTCTGTACATTCAAAACGTAACAGTTGCAGATGGCGGACGCTACGAGTGCTCATTGATAAACGAACATGGACGCAAAACAGCTGCTGGACTCGTAACCGTAAGGTACGTTTCAAGTTGAAACTTTCAACTGAAAATTCCGACTCTCTTCTCTTTCGTTCATGTCGAAATTGGAAAAATGCCAAAGGGATCTAAATTTTCGTTTTAGTTATGCCTATACAAATTGTCAGTTGTGTATGTTCCGCTGTATGGGTATATGGTGTATGCACTATGCCAACACACTCAGAGAAGGCTGAGCGCTTGAAATTATCACTCTTGCTTTTCCGGCGAACAACCTACCCTACAACACGGAAAACTTTTGCATTTAAATAAAGTTTGCAGTGTGCAGACTAAATTGCTGTTCCGGAACCCTAATGAAAACATATAAATTTTCAGCGAATGCACTTTTCTCTGCTCTCTTGGAGGCAACCGCCCATGAGGGGGTGTTAATCAAAGCAAATGAACATTGTTGAAATATTTTCAGCCAAACTTGATAACTAACTTTTTATGTGTCCTCTTTTGAAAAGGTAAATAACATGTACTCAGAGTTCTAAATACATTCACCAGCAAAGTGCAAGGTGCATTTGTATTCATTTTCGATGTTAGTTCATATATGGAAAGTTTCTGTTATACAATTGATATTAATTTAAAATTTTACCCCTTTTATGCAACGGACTTTTAACATATTCGAGTCATAAACGTGTATCATAATGCAATTCAAATTTATATTTATATATTTTTATATTCACATTTAATTTGATCAAAACCTTTGGTTCGTTATTTTCGGCAAATGTTAAGCGGCCATTGTGCAGTCAAATATTTGACTACTTTTTGTATCAAATTGTTGACTACACTATAAGCAATAATTTTTTGATCCAAAGTTTGACAATAATCATATTGGCTAAGTTCATAACATACAACGGTTGGCATACTATTGCCAATTTGTTTTAAGAATTCTCTCCACTGAGTTTTTGATGACCACAACATGCTGTGAAAAATGTCATTTTCTCCATCACAAAAATTTCTCCGCTGGCTACGACCAGCATATGATGACAATTCAGAAATTACACTCACGCTGTCGAATTCATACGATTTTTCGTCAGTAGTCAGTTTTGAACTGGAAATTTGACAATTGATGGATGACTAGATGCGAGTGCAGTTCAAAACACATCAAGTCACTACAAAGCTGCTTCGATACTGTTGCCACAGCATGCTGCGATTTCGCTGTATATTACGAACTTAGCCATTCTGGGGTATTGGCGCGAACAATTGAGGCATGACCACTTCGGTTTAACTATATAATTTTCATGGATTCTCTTTACTTCTTCAATCCTCTTTTGTAAGACGGAGCGTGAAAGAGAGGCCATTATTACTACAAGGTGATTTGCTCCATACGTTTACATAACATTTAGTGAAATCCAAGTAAGGAAAATAAATAGTGCACAAACAGCTGATATTCTTTGGCACTCCTTATTTTTTGTTTCTTTGAGGTAAAGGAAATCCAGACAGGCGCTTTAACTCGCACTAACATCGGATGGCTAAATGGAAGTACCTTGTAATATGCTATTTTTTTTTTCTCTCCCCCGCTACGCCAATTTGCGGGATCTTTCCCTAAAATCGCAGTGCAGTACCGAAGACACAACAAAATTACCCAGGATACCCACCACTGTATTACAGACCCACCCACTAGTGGGACGTGAGTGGTTGGGGAATTCTGGTATTTCGTGTCTTCGAAGCTGCACTGGGATTCTGGAGACGGATGAACGCATGCGCGTTGCGTGCAACGATCTTGAGTTTTGAATACGGTTAGCCTTCTTACTATAAAAGGCCGTGTTCAAAGCCAAGACGAGGAGATGCATGATCGCCTGTGTTGTGTCTATCAAGTGAAACGCAATCGGTCCGTTGGTAGGTAAGACTATATTATTCAGAATTATTACAGTAGTAAGAGAAAAAGTTAAATTGATGACCGCTCGAGTCGGTGGGTACAGCGAGACTGCCTCGTAGCAGAGCACGTCTAGGTGGCAGGGTTGCCAGAATTATGCGGATGCAACACCTCCCTCCTTGAAAAGGGTAGTAGTTCGTACCGAACTACTACTTGAGATCCGGTATCTTTGGCGAGAACCCTCCATCATTCGGAGCCTTGGCGGTGGCTGGCGCTCTCTAGAAGGGTATCTTCTTTCCGGAACGTCGGTGGATAATGTTACGCTGGATGGTGTATTTTCCGAACTGATTTCTTGGATCGGCGGAACCATAACATCGAACCTTTCGACCAGCATTTCGAAGGGAATGTTGGTGGGCGCCACATCCTGGCGATGGTTGTCGTTAGCGAGACGTGGTCGTATTTGATTCGCATGACGGCCTTGAACCTGTCCCCCAATTAGGACATTGTAAAGTACAGACCCGCAACGTTTAATAATAGTTCCCGGAGTCCATGAACGCTTTCCGGTAGTGTAGGCCATAACATAAACCGGGTCCTGTGGTTTATATTCTCGTTTTTTCGCACCATGACGATTGTTAAAATCCTGCTCCATCTTTTTGTTCCTTAAGGATGATGTGTCTGTTGATGGACGTAGTAAATCCAATGGAATTCGGATTTTTCTACCGAACATCAGTTCAGCTGGCGTTGCATGATTTGGTAATGCTGCGTTTGGGGTCGTTCGGTAACATCGTAAAAATGTTTGTAAGGCATCGGACGTCATCTCTTCTCCCCTTGATTTAAGAAGTGCGCGCTTAAACGTATCGACGAAACGCTCCGCTTGGCCGTTGCTTTGTGGGTGATACGGTGGTGAGCGTATATGTTGTACGCCGTTCACTTCACAAAACGATTGGAAAATGCTTGCAGTGAATTGAGTCCCGTTATCGGATACCAGTATTTCCGGGGCGCCAAACCGCGCAAATAACTCCTTAAGAGTTTTGATGGTGGCCGATGCAGTTGTTGACTGTTGTATCACGATTTCTGGCCATTTGGTGAAAGAATCCACGACGACTAAAAAATGATGGTCTTGAAATGGGCCAGCGTAGTCGACGTGGATACGGTTCCATGCCTTAGTAGCAATGGGCCACGAAGCAAGTGTCGTTTTAGGCGGTGCTTTTGCAACTGAAGCACAGCGACTGCATTGTTTGACCAAGCTCTCGATATGTGCATCTATGTTTGGCCAATAAACATAGCTTCGAGCCAACGCCTTCATGCGGACGATGCCAGGATGTCCGGTATGTAGCTGACGTAAGATTTTGGTCTGCAAGATAGAAGGGATTATTACACGCTCAGACATTAATAAGCAACCATTTATTTCGGATAGTGATTCTCTGCGATTGTAGAAAAGTTTGAGCTGCTCCTCAGTAATGTTATCTGGCCAGGATGATTTCATGTACTTTGATACTCGTTTTAAAACCTGATCCTCAGAAGTAGCCTTGATGACCATCTCGCACGTGACAGGTAGCGCGCGAACTGCTTCCGAAAGGGTGTATTGAATGTCGGTCTCCATTGCTGAAATAGATGCTATTACATAATCTTCATTATTTGGTCTATTGTGTTCCATCAGTCGGGAGAGACTATCAGCATGGCCAAATTTATCGGTGGGGATATATTCAATGTCGAAATCATAAGCTAGCAGGGTTAATGCCCAGCGTTGAAGTCGGTTTGCAGTGTGAACGGGAATTCCTTTTTTCCCACCAAAAACTGCTAGTAGTGGTTTGTGGTCGGTTGATAAGGTGAATTTCCGCCCATGGAGCATCCGATGAAATTTTGTTACCGCAAATATGATTGCTAGGACTTCCTTCTCGATCTGGCTGTAGTTTTCTTCCGCTGCAGTTAAAGATCGTGATGCATGTGCTATTGGCTTTTCTGTTTTGTCGGGATAGCGGTGCAATATTACGGCGCCAATCCCGTAGCTGGATGCGTCCGCCGCTACTTTTATCTCATGTCGTGGATCAAAATGGGTTAGTAACAGATCTGATTGTAAAATTGTCTTTACCTTCTGAAAGGAATCCTGGCATTGTTTTGACCATTGCCAAGGAACATTTTTAACAAGAAGTTTGTCGAATGGAGCCCTGACTTCGCGCATTTGCTTAACGAATTGTCCATAGTAACTTATCATTCCGATGAATGAGCGAAGCATCTGTAGATTTGTTGGTGGTGGCATTTCCACAATTGCCGCCACTTTGTCAGGATCGGGTCGTCGTCCTTCCCTAGTGATGATAAATCCGAGATATTTGATGCTGCTGAGTAGGAAGCGGCATTTTGCGGGATTGACATGAAATCCCCACTCACGGATTCGTTGGAACAATTTAATGATATTTAGGCGATGTTCAGCCTCGGTTTTTCCCACGACGATGATGTCGTCTAGGTAGCTGACAACTCCAGATAACCCTGCCAGCATGGTGTCGACGATTTGCTGGAATATTCCGGGGGCACTCTTCACTCCGAAACATAACCTATTGTATTGATATAGGCCCTTGTGTGTATTTATTGTAAGTAGAGGTTTGGAACTGTCGTCCATCATTATTTGTAGATACGCGTCCGCTAAATCTACTTTGCTGAAATATTGTCCTCCACTCAAAGTTGTGAATATGTCTTCGGGAAGTGGCAATGGGTATTGGTGTGATTCTATCATCTGGTTTAACCCTGTTGAAAAATCCGCACAGATACGGACATCTCCGGTTGCCTTCTTTGTAGCGACAATGGGAGCTGCCCACGATGAAAAATCCACGCGGCTGATTACTTCCAATTCCTCGAGACGTTGCAATTCTTTTTCGACGGCTGGAAGCGCGGTGTATGGGACCGGTCTTTTAGGACGGAAAACTGGTTTTGCTGAGGGCTTCAAATGAAGTACTGCCTTCGTTTTTAAACATACTCCCAGTGTAGGTTCAAACACATCCGCAAACTGCTGTTGAAGTTCGGCTGCAAATTGTTCGGCAGTTACTGCTGTAATTCTTGGCTGACAAAATGTGCTAACTGGCACATCCCAGAGACCTAACCCCTCAATCCAATCGATTCCCATCACGTTGAGATCGCTGACGCCGGAAACATAGCCCGTGCCGTTAATCGTTTTTGAATTAAATGCGATGGTGCAATTAAATTGCGAAGTTAACTGTAACAGATCTCCCGACGCGTTTCTGGCTATATGATCGGTATTAACTGTATTTGGTTTACCGATCAATTCCCACGTTTCTTTTGACATTATTGAAATGTCCGATGCGGTGTCGAACTGTAGTTGAACCGGCCTGCCATTAATTTCGACCGTGACGTACTTGCGATGCGCTTCGTAATTTATTTTTGATACCGAAAACAATCTATTGGTTTTTTTCCCGTCTCCGTGGTATTTGTCTTTCCGAGTGGCGGCGTCACAAAACCCTTCCTTGTGTCCGGTTTTCCGACATTTTGTGCATGTATGGGTCTTATAAGTACAAAAACGAGCGTAATGGAGTGCTCCACAAAACCAACAAGCTGACTTCGGTTTCTTTTTATTCGGTTGTTCGCGTTCGCGCGATTTCGGATTCGTGTGTTTCTGAATCGACTTCCCCACGACCTTGACTACGGACGGCGACTGCGTTTCCACCATGCGGCTGTCTAATTTTAGACTTGTGAGTCGGCCGGCCTCCGAAGCCAACTTATCCAGCGTTATCGCTTTATCGGTGTCGATAAGGGACAGTAATTTTGTCCTGATATCCGTATCACTATTTGCTGTCAGTCCACACACGAAAATTAACGATTTGAATTGGTCTGATGTAAGATCAGCCAATTTGAATTGTTCGCATTTTTTGTTAACCACCCCGGCGTACGCGACAAAATCTTCGGCCGCACTTTTAGCAATTTTCAGACAATTGTATCTCACATTGAACAAAGACATTTGACGGTCAAATATCTTGCGCAGAATTTCACAAGTTTCTTTGAAATTGATCTCACGCGGCGTTTTCGGCAGAATATAATTTACGAACCGAGCATGTGCTACTGTATCGAGTTTCCTAATTAAAAGCCGTGCTTTTGCCGCGTCATCGAGTTCCGCTGCGTCGACCTCGAACAAATCCGCGTACCGAGCATACCAGTCGGCGAATATGCCGTTATTCTCCGGATCGTAGTGAAAGTCTGTCATACACTTTGTAAGTATGTCCATCGTTTTTTCGTCCCGCGATGGTTTATTTAACACTGCACTTTCATTATTGTCTGCTAATTTTGATAACACCTTACTGAATAATTCCGTCTGTGTTGCCATGAATTTTTGTTGTTGCTCTAGCAACGCAGCCAAAGCACCGGCGTCCATTGCGAAAAAAAAAAAAATCCTCGTCGCCAATTAACTGTTGTGTCTATCAAGTGAAACGCAATCGGTCCGTTGGTAGGTAAGACTATATTATTCAGAATTATTACAGTAGTAAGAGAAAAAGTTAAATTGATGACCGCTCGAGTCGGTGGGTACAGCGAGACTGCCTCGTAGCAGAGCACGTCTAGGTGGCAGGGTTGCCAGAATTATGCGGATGCAACAGCCTGAAAAGTCGATATAAAAAACCAAAAAAGGCAAGTAACGCTGCCTGAAATTCCAGAGAGATAAGAGCCTTTGGCAATTCACTTTGCCGGCTTACCTTTTTTTTTTCTTTTTTTATACAATATTTATTTTTGTGTCTATCTCCTTTATTTTTTTGATATTATGTACATATGTACGGCTTTAGGGATTATTATTGTATTATTATTTTATTATTATTCAGTTGCTGAAATATATGGATAGGAGCATAGGTTGGGAGATGAATGATCTCCTGCAAAGGCGGTAGCACAGGGCGGATCACTCTGCCTTTATGATTCGGAGCCTTGGGCAATTAAACTTGCTGGCTCGACACCTTTCTTCTTTTTTTTTCGTACTCATTCCAGCAATTTTATTTCGTGAATAATTTTTTTTTTCTTTGTTGAAATATCGAATGAATGTTTTCTTTTCTCTCTTTTCAAATTTAATTGGTAGTTAGTGTGTACAAATGTTCTGAGTTAGTAATTTATCATTTATTATTAGCATATTACTATAGGTCAAGTATTACACGAAGAACTTAAATACTTGGTATTAGTCAAGTTTGTTTTTCTTTTTTGGGTTTTTGCTTTGTTCTTACAGTGTTAAAAAGGCAGAACATAGTTTGGTGAGAACATGAAACCAAAAACTGCCAGACTTTTAAAATGATAGTTATTATTATTAAGGAATAAAATATGAGTATTCATCATATGAAAATCGAAATAAATCGATGGTTTTAGTTTTCTAGGGAATCCTTTAGCAAGAAATTATTTTTGTTTTTCACGGATACGATAAATTAATAATTATGGAATAGGAATTTCAGTTTTCTTCCTTCCATTCTTCTCTTTGCAAACATGTGAAATAACTTCTTGTAAATTCAACTCAGGGGGATTTTAATATTGTGCGCCCAGAATCCCATGGTAGGGAAGGGTCAAGAGGCGCGGGTCCATTACACCTGGGACCCGTAAGGTGGACCGAATTACACCATAGGTCCTAGTAAACTGGAAGGGGGAAGGATCTGTCCTGATTGGACGGTATTCCCCTGTTTATACTGACTTTGTTGTAGATTGGTTGGTGCAGCGCCGTGTCCCTTCACAGGACTTTTAGTATTATTGTTTTATGGCAGTTTGATGTATATATGTATGTACATCACCCCTAGTTTTCTGTGCATCGCTTTCTTTTGGGGTATATTTAGGGATGCCCCGCCTTTAGATTATTTGAATACAAATCCGGGCGGACGTGCTATATATTTTATATGTTAATCGAGGAGGCCAGTGACTGCCGTGATCATACCCACCCCACTACTCCCGATCACTGGGCTGGTCTGCCAGAGCACGTCATCTGGTGGTCTCTGCAGAGGGTTTTTCTTCACCTTTGGTGACTTTCGGCCTTTACGGCCAATTCCACCCCTCGTCTTCCGTCATCCATTAGAACCTGCAACATTACAAGACAGATCTGGCCGAACTTCAATCCTAACCGCTCCTCAGGGCTACTGATGCTGGAGAGAAAGCAACTCAGGAAAGTTGGGGGGATCTTTACGGGGCATAGTCCGTTGGATGAGCAGAAGATCTTAGTTTCTTTTCGATAATGAAATCGGTGTGCAAGTACCAGGGAAAGTATTTTATTTGCTATCTGTATATATTTTGATTTAATCTATTTTGCTGGCGTCCTTTGACAGGATGAATCCATCTACAAATACCCTCTTAAGGCTCCCGATGGTGACGCTCGGTTGCATTGGCGTAATTTCTTGATTATTATCTCTCTCAGAGAGAGAGAATTGTCAGTGTCCGGACGTATCAACCCGCGCTCGTGAAAATAATACAAAATTATTATATTTAACGAAATAATTTAAATTATTGTTTTAACAGTGGATTCCGGTGTTTACGGATAATTCATTTTTAATATTATTTTCGTGTTTAAAGTGAAAATCTTAGATTTGTGTGGTTTTTCATTTTGCGCGATTTTGTTTCTTTGTTTATATTTGTCCATTCGTGTGTGTCAATTTGCAATTCGTGTGAATTCGATTGTACACACAGATACGATATAAATTGTTATCTACATTTAATTTCAAGCTCTGTTTAAGAGCCCTTATAGCGTAGTGTTTGGTGCGTCCGCCTTGCAATCTTCGGGCCCTGGTTCGAGGCTTACTTGCGACTTTAGCTTTTATTTTTTCGTTTTTTTTTTATCGATTTTCTTTCTTCGTTCTTTTCGAAACATATTATTAAAAACCAGTATGAAAAATTGCATTTGCTCCGAAATTTATAAAATTCAATTAGATGGGCTTTCTCAAGTGGTTGCGTCATTGCAAAGCCAACTTAGTAAGATGAAATCCCTTATGAATTCGAGTAATTTCTGTAATAGCAATAGTAATTTGGACAATTTAACTAAATCGAAGAAAAATAAGAACAAATCAAAGGAAAAAGTAAAAAAATCAAAAGTGACATCACTCGACAAAATTCCATCTGTTAGTAGAGAAGTGGTAAGTGAATCAATTGTTGTTCCTTGCACAGCTTCTCAAAATCTTACACCTTCTAATGCTCATCAATCACCGATTGATAAGCATGTAACAATGCGTAAAAAGAAGAATGGTGTTAAAAAACCGGCCGCTGTTGGTGATGGCACTTCTGTCGCACTCAGGGTTGGTAAAAATCAAAGTGGGCGACACAAGAAAATTTATGGTATCGATGATACCAATAATTCTCTTAAAAGTGTGCCCAGTTTCAAAGTTTTCCATATTTCAAAACTCCATACTTCTATGAAGGCGGAAGATTTGAAGGATTATGTTGTAAAAAAACTAAATTTATCGGATTCAACTTTCATTTCAGTTTATCCCTTGGTTAAAAAAGATAGCGATATTTCGAAATTAACTTCGATTAGTTTTTCATTAAAAATTCCTCAGGAACATTCAAAGCAAGTGTTTTGCGCCAGTTTCTGGCCAAAAGGTATAAACATATCTGCTTTTAATTTTTCAAAAAACGCGAATCGCGAAAACAATGCTCAACCGAAAACTTAAATTTAACAAATTTATTTTCGGTTTACTATCAAAATGTAGGTGGTCTTCGTTCTAGAACGAATGACTTTTATCTTGCAATTTCACAAGAAAATTATCCTACGATATGTTTGACCGAAACTTGGCTTCATTCTGAGATTACAAATGAGGAGTTATTTGTAAGTAACTACCATGTTTTTCGTCGAGATCGTTATGAAAACTCAACTAGAAGAGGGGGTGGTGTTTTGATTGCTGTCAAGACAGTATTCCCATCTCATGAAGTTGATCTATTCCATAACGATGTGGAACAAATATGTGTGAGTATAAATATTTCTCGCAGTGAAACAGTTTATATTTTTAACAGCTATTTACCACCCCTGAGTTCGATTGATATTTTTCAAAAACATGTAGAGAATATTTCAAAAATTACTGCGTCTTTTAAAGAAACTGATAAATTGATTGTTGTTGGGGATTTCAATCTTGGTAATATAAGTTGGTATTGGAATGATGGAGAAAAAAGATTTTTGCCACGCAATCTACGTTTCGAGTGCGAATTTTTTCTAACAGATTGTCTTTCTGCCATGGATTTGATGCAAATTAATCATGTTGAAAACTCCATTGGTAGAATTTTAGATCTAATTTTTGTGAGTACTAACTTAAATGCTTCCGTAAATAGAGTAGATTACCCACTTTTGCCGAATT
This sequence comes from Chloromyia formosa, assembly GCA_964017055.1. Lineage (NCBI taxonomy): Eukaryota > Metazoa > Arthropoda > Insecta > Diptera > Stratiomyidae > Chloromyia > Chloromyia formosa. The sequence continues at coordinate 42,587,259 of OZ024814.1, read as the reverse complement.
CAGTACATCATTATGCTCTTCTTTTAGATTTTATATTTTATGATTACATTCAGGAAGAGTTGGTTGTCACTCCTAGTAGAAATTTTGAAAAAGCCAGATATGCTGATTTGAATACTTACTTTTCTGATATTGACTGGACTTCTATTTTCTCAAATAAAAGTATTGTTGAGTCTTATGATATTTTCAAATCAATATTATCTGAAGCTATTGATAAATATGTTCCTCTAAAATATTTTAACAAAAAACAGAGAAATCCTTGGGCTACCAAGGAGTTGGACCAACTTAAAAATTCAAAAAATAAAGCACATAAATTATTTAAAAATTCACAGTCTCTTGTTAACAAAGCTAACTTTTTTAGATTGAGGAAAGAGTATGAATTGTTAAATAAATATCTTTATAAACAATATATTGCTCGAGCGGAGCAAAATATAAAGAATGATAGTAAAGCTTTTTGGAAATTTATAAACAGTAAACGCAAGAATACGGGCATTCCGAAAAATTTAAAACTCAATGGTAATTTTTATAATGATGTTCAATCGGTATGTGATGGTTTTGCAAGTTTTTTCAATTCGGTTTATGATACGCCAGGTTCGGTTTCGTCGGAATTGAATGACAATATCAATGGGAGATTCCCGATTGCTCAAATGGCTCATGAACGTCTTAATAGTGCTCTTCAGATTTCTGAAGATGACCTGCTATGTGCTATGACTGAGCTTGATATTAGTATTCAAGCCGGACCTGATTGCATTCCTAACATTTTTCTAAAGAATTGCATGCAGTCATTATGTCGTCCTCTAACGAACATTTTTAATATGTCATTGTCTACAGGTGTTTTCCTTGATGAATGGAAGACATCTTTTATTACTCCTGTTCATAAGAAGGGTCCAAAACATCATATAGACAATTATAGGCCTATAGCTAAACTATCGGCTATCCCGAAGCTTTTTGAATTGATTGTTAAAAATAAAATAGATGTCTTGATCAGCGAGTTAATATCGCCATGTCAGCATGGCTTCCTTAAAGGTAGATCAACTACAACAAATTTAGTTTCCTTTACTAAATTTGTTGCTGATTCTATAGAAGAGAGCATGCAGGTTGATGTTGTGTATACCGACTTCTCGAAGGCTTTCGATAAAGTTGATCATAACATATTACTTCGCAAATTAGAAAATTTAGGTATACAGTCGACTTTTCTCAGCTGGGTGAGATCCTACTTAACTGATAGGACTCAATTGGTGAAGTTAAACGGCTGTACATCGCGCTCTATGATAAGATGTACATCGGGAGTACCACAAGGAAGTCATTTAGGGCCGATATTCTTTTTAGTTTTTGTAAATGATATCATCCAAAATTTTGAATACGTGCGGGTATGGCAGTTCGCAGATGATATGAAAATTGCTATGAAAATTGGCGACGTAAGCGACTGTCTCAAAATGCAATGCGATTTAGAGAAATTGGAAAATTGGTGCCGCGATAATAATTTAAATTTAAATGTTAGTAAATGTAAAGTTTTGAGCGCGTTTAGAATAAAAAATCCTCTCTTTTATGAGTACTGGGGGCGACCGGTAGCGCAGTGTGTTGAGGCATCAGTCTCATGTTTGACTACCGGCGTTTCGGGTTCGAATCCCGTCCACGACAACGTTCGTGGCCATGGATGTGCAGGAGGTGCATGCTGGCAACTGCATTCTCTGAAACCAATTTATGCCAACGAAACGTCAGCTGGGCCAGATGGAACAGTTGACGCGCTATGCCCCACAAGGGGTTAGGGCAATTGAGTATAGCAGGTAGTGTTCTTGAAAGAGTTTCTGAGATATCCGACTTAGGTGTGATTTTTGATCAAAAGCTTTCATTTCGACCACATACTGATTACATTTTGTCAAAAGCGAATAGCATGTTAGGGTTTTTTAAACGGAACGCGCGCGAATTTAATGATCCTTATACTTTGAAGATTCTATATTCTTCATTTGTTCGTTCGATTCTTGAATATTGTTCAATTGTGTGGAATCCTTTCTATAATGTTCATATCGAACGTATAGAGAGAATTCAACATAATTTTACTCGTTTTGCTATTTACCAAATTGGCTGGCGTTTTAAGCCTGATTATAGTACTCGTTGTGCCTTATTTGGTTTACAAACGTTAGCTTATAGAAGGACTTTCCTGAACGCGATGTTTATAAGAGACTTGCTATGCTCTCACATTTCGTGTGAAGATATTAAAAATTACTTTGTAGTTAGAGATGTCTCACACGATTTGCGGCGCAACAATCTTTTTATTCAGCCTTTTCATAGAGTGAATTATGGTCTTAATGAACCGATTACACGGTCTATTATCTTATATAACAGCTTGAAGGATATAATTGACTTTCACTCAATTAACAAACTTATTTTTAAAAGGGAATATTTTGATAAATTTCCATTCTAATTAAACAATCTGCTAGGGTTCGCACTCGATAGATTGATAAGTCACTTACGTTGAGTAAGTAAAGTGATGCAGAGAGGCCCAGTCCCGGGATGAAAGCTTCTGTGATGCACAGTTAAATTATTTCGGTTTGTTTTCGTTGATGAGTAGTTTCAAGCCCCATTTTCCAAGCTGTAGAGTTTCGCTGTGTGTTGCGGAATACTCTACTTTCAGCCTTGTTTTTCAGGATGCAGGATACTGCTGCGTCTTGCGGGATAGCCTGCCTCGAAAACAGTCTGTTCCGCAATACGCAGCGGTATTTTGCAGTATAGAAAATAGGAATACAAGGATTTTGAGGCAGTCTGTTCCTTTAAACGCAGCGGAGTTCTGCAAGGAAAACGAGGCTTTAAAAGTCTTGTTAAAGTTATGTAATATGTAGTTTTTCAGCAGCAGGTAGGCATCGAGACATCATTTCATGCGTCAACTTAAAGAGTAATATAACTCTCATATTGTCCTATTTTGAAATAAGTTTCCAAATTCGAGCACAACTTTGTTAAAATTATTCGAAAGGGGCCGAAAGTTAGAGTAACTGCAGTGGGTGGAAAAAATAGGAAACACAGAGGCAGCCGTTTATAAAGATCAAACCGAAATTTAAAGATTATGACCTACATACATACAAATCTTCTTCCTTGCCCTTTCATACCACTGCGGCTTCGCGTTGCTCTGCCTGTGGTGTTGGCACTTCGCCCATTTCGGCGGTATAATCTCAGCTTACTTCTGCAGGCAGCTCGGTCTTGGATCGTATCATCGCCGAGATTAATGCGTTGTTGTTGCTTCTTCATCTGATCGATCCATGTGTGTTTCCGTCTGCCTCTGGGTTTGGGTCCAGCAAATGGAGCATTCATTGATAGTGCCTTCATGACTGGGTTCTCAGGTGGACGCCTTAGAACATGGCAATACCAACCCATACGACGATCTTCGAGCTCATTGATCGGTTGCTCAATAAACAAGCTACCTCGGATGTAGGTACTTTTGATGCAATCCTTTTGGTCACACCGGCTGACATCCGTAGCATTTTCATCTCGGTCACTGTGACTTTCGTATGTCTTACACATAGTCCAGCACTCAGATGCATACATGAGTGCGAGACGTACGACCGTTTTGTACAACTTGCCCTTAAGCTTTCGTGGCATCTTCTTGTCGCAGAAAACTCCAAAGTTTTCTCGTCACTTCATCCAACCGACACTGATGCGATGTTTGATGTCGTCATCGCAGGCAGCTTCCTTGTTGACAATCGAGCCTCGGTAGTTGAACCTTGTACAGGACTTCAACTGCTTTCCTTTAAGTAGATATCTGGTATCGGTCTCTCTGTATCTGAGAAAAGACAGCAAAGATACTCAGTCTTTGGTATGCTAATCCTCAGTCCATGATCCTTCAGTATCTTACACCACTTGGTCAGTGCAGCCTGCAAAGCAACGATGTCTTTGCTGCCCAGGACAATGTCATCGGCGAAGAGAAGGGATATTTCCAGGTCGTCAGAGATGAGTGTTATTAAATAGAGCATGATGATGTTGAAGAGCAAGGGACTCAATACACTGCCTTGGTGAACTGCGACTTTAACTGGAAACTCTTCAGACTCACCAGCTGTGCATCTAACTTTAGTAGTTGCTCCATCATACATGTCTTGTATCATCTTACATATGCCTCGGGGACCTTAACTGCTCTTAGGGCCACCCATATCAGATCACGATGAACTCTGTCGAAGGCTTTTTCCAAATCGATGAACACAAAGTGCAAGTCCGTCCGTGCATCACGATGTTTTTCCATTGTAACACGCAAGCACTGAATAGCATCGACTGTGAATCGACCCTCAAAGCCGCATTGATTGTCATTCAACCGTACAATCTCTGTCAATCGATTGCAGACAACCCGCTCGTAAGTCTTCAATGTGTGAGATGTTAACTTGATTGCCCTATATTTGTTGAGCTTACGTGAGTCACCCTTGTTCTTGTAAAACGGGAGAACGAAGCTTTTCCTGAAAGCGTCAGCCATCGCTTGCCCTCTTTTAATTTTGTTGAAAAGAACAGTGAGCTATCTAAGCCCGACATGATTCATCTTCAACCAAAATTCCAAGGGTATTTTGTCCGGTCCAACTGCCTTTCCGCGTTTCATCTGCATCATTGCTTTCATCGCCTCCTCCACTGGAAAATCAGCGATATCCGTGGTGTTTGGCTCCACAGCTTGGAAAGCTTCACGCGGAAATTCTTCGTTCAAAAGTTCGTCAAAGTACTCACGCATTCTGCTACAGATTGCTGTGTCTTCAACCAGTAGCAATCCTTGTAAGTCTTCAACGTACTTTGGCGCCTGAATCTCTCGAGCGTTTCTTCTCCTTTGGACTGCGACCTTATAAATCCTGACATTGTCTTTAGGTTTCTCTTGCAATGACGATCTCTTATCCGCTATCATATCTTCTAGATCTTGGTAGACCTTCTCGGCTGCAATTGCCTTTGCTTGAGCCACCTTTCGCTTTACTTACTTCCGGCATTCATCATATTTCTCCCGAAGTTGAACCTTCTCGGCTTCACTGCTTGTCTTGCATGTTGTCCAAGCCTTGAAAGCGTTAGATTTGGACTGCACTGCTTCCTTAGTTTCATTATTCCACCACCACGTCTCCTTGTTCGTGTGGAGTGAGCCTTTTGAAACTCCCAGTGTCATTTCATCCTCACCTACTAACATTGCATCCAAAGCATTCCACAGTTGTGTTGGACTTTGCTCATGGTAGTTGGTATTGTTTTGAAGCCACTCCTCCATTTTAACAATGAGTGGAGCTACAAGAGATTCATAGCTTTCGTTGTTGAGATTGTGCCACTTGATTTTCTTGACTGGCTTGGGGATTGCTTGCGATCTTGTTTCTCCTTTCAAAATAAATTCTGTCAGGAGCAACCGGTGCTGGGTGACCGCAGATCACTTTGCAATCTTTCACCCAACGTCTCATGAAATTTAGACACAGATGATAGTCGATCTGCGTCGCATGAGCTCCACTGCTATATGTGATCAGGTGCCTTTGGTTCTTTATGAACCATGTGTTGAGGATGACCAGACCGTGTGATCTGGACATAGTCAGGATAGCCTCACCTTCGTCATTTCTGGCTGTAGACTCGCTACCCTTGCCGCCATGGCAATCCTCGTAATCATAGTTTGCTTCTCCTACATGGCCATTGAAATCCCCTCCGAGAAAAACCAGCTCGGTATCTGGTATACATACTTTGAAGCAGTGTGTCAACGTCACTCCAAAATGCCTCTTTTTCACTTTGCTGGAAACCCACTTGGCGAGCGTAGTCACTTACGACGTTCCACACTCTTCCGCAGATAACCAATTTGATACTCATCAAGCTGTCGCTTATCTTCGAGATACTCACGATGCTGCCAAGTAAAGCCGATGACAGAATAACGCCAACCCCGTTCCTATCATTCGAGATTTCATAATAGTACAATTTATACCTTTTGGAATTCGTCAAAAAACGAGCTCGGTCGACTTGGTCATTTCGACACTTGATCTCCTGCACGCACATAATGTCTATCCTTCTCCGTTTCATGACGTCCATCAGTTCTTCGCTCTTTCCTGTCATGGATCTTCATTCCAACTTGCAATCCTCAGCTTCTCTACAGACTGCCTCATAGCGTTCGCCCCCGGAATCCGTCGAGCTCTGGCACGAACAATGTTCGCCCTGGGATCACTCAACTGCGCATCAGAAGTAGTGCCCAGCGGTGTAGTGCTTCTAGTGTGTTCTACCATAAGGCCTTACATCCATTCTTTTACACCTATCTGGAGAAAGGTAGAGTTGGGTGGCACTAGTGTGTGGTAAATAAATTTGTATGGACTTTCCTTTTACATCCGGCGGTGGTCTCCAGACCCGGCAACCGGCTCACACACCCTGACCTCGCAGAGGTCCTAAAGATGTTGAAAAGTGCCGCAGGCTCATCTAGAGGTGTTGTTGTTGCCTGTACGTGATCGGTCCTATTAGTCGCCTCGTACGATCAAGGTAGGACTCACCTAGGGGTGCATATTGTCAACCCGTCACCCCAACATACAAATAACAACATACAAATAAAAACCAAAAATTAGAAATTCTATTTTTTTTTTATTAAAAAAAAACTAAAATTGTTATTCGTTGAAATACAAAATGTATTGCTTCGAAATATCTACACTTTAAGCGTACACTATAAAAAGCTTGTTTATATAAAAAAAAAAAACCTAGCCGAAAAATCGCTCTAAGTTCAACAACAAAAATTTTGCGAATAATTTCGAGCAGTTTTCTCGGAACGCATCACTTTTCCGAGGTGGCAAAGTTGAAATTCAGATTCATCGCCCCAAAATATAATACATAAACCAAAATTGAGAAAAAAACTTTTCCTGAAACCGGTTTTAATTGACACGCAAGTGCTGGACTACTAATCTAGCGTAGAATGATGATATTATATATGGTTCACTGTGATGACATTTAGCTTGATTTAGTATTTTCATAATATACTTGATGAGATTTCAGTCGTTCATTATATACTTCCTATCGTTTTAAAACTCAACATTATGTTTCTTAACATCATAACCTTTATCAGGTACACCATTGCCGAAAGCGCTTTATTGTAATTAAAAGTAATCAAACTTCAATTATTTCGATAAAGGTAAGCACATTTAAACCCTTTGTTCAACTTTACGAACGCGACCGATTTGGTCCATTTGTATCGCCATTAACCTTTAAAAATTTCTAAAAACCCAACTAGTTTTCATCAATTTTTCATTCCTACATCATGCAACCTTGCAAAATTTAATTTTTACCGTTCGCCCACTTCCTAAAATTTGTAAATAAAATACCATATCCTGACGGTTTTTATTGACCCTCCGACAAAGAAAAAAAAGGAACAATATTGTATGTACCTATACATACAAACATTTGATAAATCCTTTGTCGAAAATTCACTTAGAAAGGATCCTTTCAGCAAGTTTAAATGTTGTGATTTAATGTTTTCGATGTAGGTTCTTGCACGTTAAAACCCCCAATTCAAAGCAGGGTATCATTAGCACAGCAGATGCTTTAAAAGTCCTTTTTCTTGGTAAACAAATAGAACCCAAAAAGTGAGGATGTTAAGATACTCGACGATGATTGTTTGCTTTTCTTAAGATGTGTACAGAAGAGAACCGAAAGTACATACGAGTATACAGTATACAAGCAAACGTTGAACTTTTGTTGAGGTAAGTTTAGATTTGATTTACTCAAAGCCTGAAGTGAATACTATGTCAAACAGGACAACTTCCGAAAATTACGTTAATGAAATTTAAAGAAAATGAATTTTAATGGAAAAATAAGCTTCCTCCTGGCTAGCTTGTTTTTAAAATAATAACAATTAAAATGCCAATGCAATGCAATGAACTCACTTTTATGAATTGGATTCACCGCGGGACTCATTTTAGTGATTTTCCCTTCCCTCCTTCCCGAGGCTTTTAAGACATAAGGTGTGTTTTTTTCAACATATGTCAGGTGCAGGTGAGGGTATCTCCGTGTATTACAAAAACAACTTAAACCTGTACATGTCAGTAGGGTGGCTAAACTGCACCCGATAGATTGTACAATTGTACCAAAAAAACGCGTCAATTGGTATGTGTGTTTTGGTAATAGCTTTATAAACCCTTACAAGAGTATGCGCGCGTAAACATCTATAGCATTTATGTGCCTTGTTGTGAAGCATGGCTTTGTCGAGCCGTCGCCACTGCAACAAAAAATATTTTAGACCAGGCTTTTGCTTTTGGCTCGGTGGCACTGATCCCGGCTAGACCAGCAGAAGTCGTGGGTTTGGAGCCAAAGCACCCTGGTCCTAGATGAGCCACCGTAAAAATTACACATGGGCAAGGGAGTTAGGACGAGGAAGGGAGTGTGTCCATCCTTCGGGACACGGAAGAACCCAATAGAAGTGAAAAAATTAACTAAGCATTATAATTCTTAAATATTCAAAGAAGAAAATTATTATAAAAAAACAGAGAAATTAAAATAACAAAAAACACTTTAAGGAAAATTAATTAAAAAGAAGCCGAAAAGAGTTATTAAATATTGGGTTGTCTGGAAAGTCATTTCGCTACCGTTCAAGGGATGGCGCTGTTATTGAAAAAAAGTTATGGTGGCGTTAGCCAACATTTGACAGCTGACATTTCAAGCTATAATCGATCACAAATTGGTGTTCCTCTGTTTCAATGAAAAAGAGACACAGGAAGTAGTCATATCGAAAAATTTGGGAACCATTCGCGTATGTGTGGTTGTCACACGACCACTATTACATTTTAACAAATGGCGTAGGGGATTATATTTTTGGAGACTGGCAAAATTTGGTGCGAGTTTCGAAATTTATTAGGCTGGCCGCATCTTGGACGTAGGCAGGGCAGCGCGCACATAGCATTGTTGTTGTAACAAGTGTCAAAATCTGAATTTACAACAACAATGCCATGTGCGCGCTGCGCTGCCCTGCCTACGTCCAATATGCGGCCGGCCTTATTGTCGCAGGTATGAATATTGTTTAAAGTTCGCAACAGACGATCGATCAAACCGTTCGTGACCACCATCGAACCACATGAACTTCATAGGACGTGCTGAATGAAATTTTCATCACTTCCACTTTGTTATAAACGTTTTTAGGGCAGATGCAGTCGATATGGTGCTCAGTTTATTTTATATTAATATATTCGCCACAGCAATCGTACCGAACCGTTCGTCACTACACGCAATTGAGAAAGTAGTTTCACACTACAGTCGAAATCACTTGATCTAGCGGGTTATGTGAACAGCAAAATCACATTTGTATGGATCTCACATTTTTATACAAAATTATCTGACCTGATTTGGCCATTTCTAATTAATTGACCATTATTAAAAACAAAACTTTCCAACTTCTTTCAAGTGGTCACCCACACATCACACTTTAAACGCTACGCCACTGAAACAAAAGTAAATCAGCTGATAACCCACGTGGGCAGCTTTTATTTTCATTTGATGGCTGATAGACTGCAAGCAAAAACATTTAGTTTCCGAAAAAGATCTTTACACTATAGGAATTCGAAATACATAGAGCGAAACTACACTAATTTTTGAAAGCAATCAGGGTATTTACCTGAGAACCGACACTCAACTTTATCGAGAATTCCATCTGTTTCGGTAAACTACAACTGCACACAATATTTCAGAGATATTCACACGATTTGGCACATTGAATCAACTTACTGAGTACACTAAATCGACACTGAAACATTAATTTACAGTTCCGGTGGCAATTACAATTAAACTAACCGCGTTTTCACTGAAACAGTCAATCAATTTTCACTGATATCACACAATTGGATTTCAATCAGCACGAAAATGACGTCTAGAATTGTCATCAAAAGTAGAAACAGCTGATGGTAGCCAAAAAAAGAAAACAGCAGTTTGGTTCCCTACACATACAGCTCACACATACGTTGGTCTCCATCCTATTCTTTTGTATATTAATGCTCTGTTTACAAATCTTTATTTGGCATCGACTTGAAAATGGAAAATTAAAGTGAACATTTTCGACGTATTTTGCTTTTTTACTACCGAAAGGGCAAAAAGGCAGTGCAAGCGCGGAAACTGATTAACAGAACGCCAGTGCCAGAATTGGTTCGCTCGTTTTCTTTCCGGAAATTTTGATGTCAGTGATGCACCACGCTCTGGTCGTCCAACAGCTGTCGATGACGACAAAATAAAAGCAATGATCGAAGCTAATATTACGTTTACACTATCCGCAGATTACTTCATCTGCGCCGGCTGATTTAATCTGCAACTGTCAAATACATACAATTTTAAACTCACCACACCTAGATTAAGCCGCAGATGAAGTAATCTGGGGATAGTGTAAACGTAATATAACCGGCGCAGTACGACACGGGGCCTAGCGAAGAAACTCAACTTATCCAAATCAACCGTTGACGAACATTTACAGAAGCTGGAATACGTTAGCAAGCTCGATATTTGGGTTCCACACGAATTGAAGGAAATTCACCTCACTAAATAAATTAACGTTAACGATTTGCTGCTGAAACGTAACGAATTCGACCCATTTTTGAAGCTATTCATAACGGGCGATAAAAAATGGGTTGCACAATCGACATTAAAAGCAGATATCCATCAAAAGAAGGTTATGCTGTCTGTTTGGTGGGATTTCCAAGATGTTGTTTATGCTGCTCCCAAGGAACCAAACTATCAATTCAGATGTGTACTGTCGCCAGCTAGTGAAATAGGACAAAAAAATCAAGGAGAAACGACCACAACTGGCAAATCGTAAGGGTGTCATCTTCCATCAAGACAACGTCAAACCCCATACATCTTTGGTTACTCGTAAAAAATTATTGGCCTTAGGCTGGGAAGTGATGCCTCATCCACCGTATAGCCCTGACGTTCCACCATCAGATTACCACTTATTCCATTCACTGCAGAACCATTTAAATGGCAAAACATTCGTCTCGGATGAGGCTGTCAAAAATAAGTTGATTCATTTTTTTGCTTCTAAAGACCACACTTTCTTCGATCGCGGCATTATGCAGCTGACTGAAAGATGGCAAAAGGTCATCGAACAAAACGGCCGACATATAACTGATTAATGTTTGTTGCTTGTATTAATAAAAGAAGTTAAAAAATCATGAATGTAGTGAAACTCAGATTTTACCTAAATGTGACAATATTTATTGGTTGAATATGTTATAAGTTTGAAGGCTACACTGAGAATGAGGTTGAAGTATGTGGTGCGTGTGTTGGTGTGGTGTGATGTCAGTTCACCACAGTAGTCCACCACAGCAGTTCACCACAGTCCTCCCCGCTTAAAATTCTTAGTCGTGCCCATATCTATTGGGTGGTACGCCTGCGTTGACTCTTGTTGAACGTCGGAGTGCCTGTAATTCTTCTACATAATCAGCTTGCTTTTCGATTTCGTCATTGCCACTCGAGGTTTCCTCATAATTTCTTGAATCGTGTGAATCGTCGTTTACTTCGTGATCCATTTCTTGGGGTACGATTAACGGTTCGACTTCATTTCCTGAGACATCGACGAGCTCAAATGTGTCCATCAGCTCGTTATTCGTATGCCGGTGTTTCATTTGATTTGCATGAGCTTTGACGGTTTTGCCTGAGATTGTTTTCACACGGTAGTTGACTGAGCCAATTTGTTCAATTACAATAGCTTCGATCCAAAACCAGTTGTTATTTGATGTATGCTGTTTGAAAAAAATTTTATCGTTCGGATGAAACTCTTTCCACTTGGCACCGTGATGATAGTTGAATTTCTGCTCCATCGACTGGTTTCTTTTGGCCGACACGTTTATTGCGGGTTTCATCAAATCCAACGTTGTCTTCATGCTGCGATTGTTCATTAGCTCAGACGGTGACTTCATACCGAGGGCATATGAAGGTGTAAAGCGATATCACGCAAGGAAGTTACGTAATTTTTGATCCGTGTTGCCGATTGCTTTCTTTAGTCCTGTTTTGAGGAGATCAACGAACCTTTCGGCCTGTCCATTCGACTGTGGATTGCAAGGCGCAGTAGTCAAGTGATCAATTCCTTTCGATTTGCAAAAATTCTCGAATTCCCCGGAAACGAATTGGGTGCCGTTGTCGGAGACTATTGTATCGCAAAGTCCATTACGAGAGAAAGTTTCCTCGAGAAATTCAATCGTTTTGGTCGTTGTTGTAGAAGTTGTTGTAAAGATTTCTGGCCAATTACTAAATGCGTCCACTATAACAAGATAGTAGAATCCATTGACTGGGCCAGCGTAGTCGAGATGAATTCGAGACCATGCTTTTTGTGGAACGGGCCAAACGCTGAGAGTGCACTTGATCGGTGTTTTTGATAATTTGGCACAAATTTCACAATATTTCACGGTTTTTGCAATATCAACATCGATATTCGGCCAGAATACCTTGCTGCGAGCTAATAACTTCATGCGGATGATGCCTGGATGACCGATATGAAGTTCATCAAGAACTGTTTTGCGAAATTTTTCGGGAGAAACGATGCGATCTCCGTAGAAAATGGCATTTTCGTTGATTGTCAAGCAGCTTCGTCTATCGAAGAAATTTTTGACAGTTGTGTCGCTAATGTTTTTCTTACATTTTGGCCAGCCTGTGAAGATGAATTGTGACACTTTCTGAAGAGATGGGCAGGCCATCGTTGCCTTTTGAATGTCCGTGAAGGTAATGGGCAGATTGCGAGCCGTATCAATCGCGAAACAATTCGTTTCTGCATCTGTTTGGATTGCCGCAATGACTACGTCCTCATTAGGTCGAGTATGATTATTTATGAGCCTAGAGATGACGTCTGCGTATCCGAAGCTTTCGGTATTTATATATATGATACTGAAGTCATATGTGAGTAGGGTTAGGGCGTAGCGTTGCAGTCGGCTTGCTGTGTACACTGGAATTCCGGATTTGGATCCGAATATTGCGAGAAGCGGTTTGTGATCCGTCTGAAACTCGAAGTGTCGGCCGAAAATATAGCAATGGAATTTCTTGACGGCAAATGTGAGCGCTAGGGCTTCTCGTTGAACTTGAGGATAGTTCTTTTCTGCAGCGTTGAATGAAAGAGAGGCATGCATGACTGGTCTGAGTGTTCCATCGGGAAACTCGTGCATGAGGACAGCGCCCATTCCATAGCTGGATGCATCTGCTGCGACGATAATTTTTTTCTTTGGATCGAAATGTGTTAACACCAAGTCTGATGAAAGAATTTCCTTGAGCTTCATGAAACATTCTTCGTGCTTTTGTGTCCACTCGAATTTGACATTTTTCTGGAGCAGCTCATCCAATGGACCTCTTAATTCCTTGATGTTTTTGACGAACTTTCCGTAATAATTGATGGCACCCAGTACTGATCGTAGTTTCGATACATCAGATGGTGACGGTAGAGTTTTAATTGACAAGACTTTTGAAGGGTCCGGGTGAATTCCGTCACCACTGAGAATGTGGCCACAAAACTTGATCTCTGATACACCGAATTCACACTTTTCGAAGCGCAACTTAAATCCAAAGTCTTGAATGCGATTCAAAAGGCAAAAGAGCTCTCGGCGGTGATCGGCTTCGTCAATGCCGCTTACAATGAAATCGTCAAGAAATCCTTGAGTGCCACTCAATCCACTCAGCATTTTTGTGACGAGCTCCTGAAACTTTCCTGGAGCTGTTTTTATGCCTGGTTGAAGTCTGTTGACACGGAAAAGGCCACAATGCGTATTGATGGTGAGCATCTTCTTTGATTCGTCGTCAAGCTCAATTTGGAGAAACGCATCTGAAAGATCGATGTGACTGAAAACCTTCTTTCCGGCCAGGCTTGCAAAAATCTGCTCCGGTGTTGGAAGAGGAAACTTGTTGGGTTCAAGAATATCATTTAGACCAGTCGAGTAGTCGCCACAGATTCTGGTTTTGCCGTTGCTCTTTTTGACTGCTACGATTGGAGCCGCAAAATCGGAGTACTCCACCGGTGTAATGACTCCCAGATGTTGAAGTCGCAAAAGTTCTTCCTCAATCACTGGAGCCGCAGCAAAGGGAACTGCACGCTTGTTGCGAAAAACTGGTTTTGCACCTGGTTTGGGGGTTAGTGAAACTTTTGTTTTTGTACAACAGTCCAGGCCATCTGAAAAAAGTAATGGGAACCTGGCCATGATTTCGCTTGAGAGATCCTGGTTGGCTGTGATGCTGTTGCATACGGCTGAGAGTGGGACGTCCCAGAGGTGAAGTTTCGTCATCCAGTCGTTTCCTAATAAGTCAATGCGTGCTGATACGTAACAAAGACCGCTATTTACGACTCCGTTGATTTTCATGCTGCATTCGAAATAGCCGTGCAGCTCAATAATGTCGTTCGATGCACTGCGAGCTTCGAGTGTTCTAGTTTTCAATTTCGGCTGGCCAACTTTGCGCCAATTTGAACGTGAGATTATCGTGATATCCGAAGCCGTGTCAAGTTGAAGTTTAACTTCTGCGCCATTGATGCTAGGAGTGATAAATTTTCGTTGATGGCTGATACGTTCCTCCCCTTTGACTTGTTGAACTTTTGCTGGATCGGAATAACGACGTTGTCTCTGGCGCTGCATTTTTCTGGCGCGCGCCATGTAGGCATCGAGAGCGGTGGAACAATGACCTGATTTGTGTCCGATGCGTTTGCAGTCGCTACATTCCGTATTCTGGTGCTCACATTCGCGTTCCCAATGTTCTCCACCGCAGAATCGGCAGGGACCCGGCGGTTTCTTTAGTTTACTTGAGCTGTTGCTTGGAGTCGGGCTGGTTTTTCCATACGAAGCTGCCGATTTCCCCTTTTCTTTATTGGAGCGATGTACCGAAAATACTGTGGACTGTTCAATTGACTCGATAACTGTGGTCTTATCTTTTTTTAGGGAAAGAATACGCTGGGCTTCATGCACGAGGTCTTTCAGTGTGAGCTTATTGATAGCAGCTTGCCCCTGAACGTTTTCCTCACTTGCTTCTAGTTGTGCGCACTGTGCATCAATCTTAGTGAGCAGTTTTTCAAGAATTAATGAGTCTTGTGGGCTTTTGAGTCCACTCACGAACAGAAGAACTTTGAGATCATCAGCTGTGCAATTTGCTACATCGAACTTTTCGCCGTGCTTGTTGATTCGTGCAGCGTACGTCATGTGATCTTCGCTGTCGAGTTTTTGCAGACTTAAGCACTTGTGACGCATGGCGAATTTCGTTTCCTTGTAACCAAACATTAGTTTAAGGTTCTTGATAACCTCCTCGAACATGAGATCCGTCGGCTTCTGGCGAAGTAATGAATCTGCAAAACGCTGGTAGTCCGTGTCAGAGAATTTTTGGAGGAGTCGAATTTTCATTGGAGCAGGCAGGTCTCCGGCCTCTGTAGTGAAGATTGTTTCGTGGCGGTTGTACCATGTTTCGAAAATTTGATTGTTTTCCGAATCGTAATGAAATACTGTGATCATGGCTGCCAAATTCTTCATACGTTGGTCTGTTGCAATTCCCTGAGCGATCGGTTGCTGACGCTCTTGTAGCAGTTGTATTAGCAATTCGCGGTCCGCTTGCGCTCGTTCTCGGTCTGCCATTTGCTGTTCCAGGAGTTGCTTGATTAAGTTTTGTGTTGCCTCGTTCATTTTGCGTTTTTGAGGTTATGGTGGTTATGCCTTGTCTTAATTTGTCTCCTTTATCCTCGTCGCCACTGTAGTGAAACTCAGATTTTACCTAAATGTGACAATATTTATTGGTTAGTGGTTGTGGTAATATGTTATAAGTTTGAAGGCTACACTGAGAATGACGTTGAAGTATGTGGTGCGTGTGTTGGTGTGGTGTGATGTCAGTTCACCACAGTAGTCCACCACAGCAGTTCACCACAATGAAAAAAAACGAAATCACTTTCCGGACAACCCAATAAAATCTGAAAATTGAAAATCAATGAATGAATAAGAAAACTAAACTTACGCTTATTTTCCAACGCTGAACGATCGATATCTGGCGTCACAACGATGAAAATTCACGAAAACTAAACTTTATCAAATTTGAGAAATTAAATTCAACAATGTTGTACAAAATAGGAAAAAGCCTCTGCAGCATCAATTAATCCTTCCCAGGTCCACAATGTCTTCGCATAGGTCCAATATCAAAATCGCAATGAAATAAAAAGGTTTCTCAATCCATCGTTTCGATTCGTCGTTAAATACTCGTATCCCAAACTTCGGAAAAACATCGAAGAATTTATGACTTAGGCCACTTTGTAGGTTGGTTACTTTCTTTTCAAACAACGGTCGGGCGATCGATCGGCATTTAAATTTCTGGCACAGGGAGTTAATAATGATTTGTACTTGTCACTGTATATTTAAATTTCCAACATTTCCTAAATCCATAAATTCAAGATCACTGATCAGGCTTGTGTTCAATTCAATTCAAAATTGCTTATAAGTAATCACCACAATCACCCCCCCCCCCCCCCCCCCCCTTCGGCTAGCTTGCCGAAAGTATGATACCCTCCACACGAAGCGTATGGTATACCTTCAGTAATTTGTGTTGCTTTAAATGATAAATGCAGAATGCATTCAACCACTGTATTTACTTAACTTTAACTTTATCAAGCAGCGCCAAGCATAACTGCCGATTTGCTGCACCCACTTGTTGGTAAAGCGTGAAATACAGAGACCTTTCCCACTGAGTGGAATGAAGGTTTGATCATCAAACTTCCAAAAAAGGGTAGCCTCACAGATTGTAATAATTGGAGAGGCATTTGTGTGCTTCCTGCCGTTGCCAAGATAATAGCTAAAATCGTCCTGGAAAGACTAAAGGCCTACTTAGAAAGCACAATTGATGAAGAGCAGGCTGGTTTTCGATCCGGATTCTCCTGTGTCGATCACATTAACACCTTGCGGATCATCATCGAGCAATGCGCTGAATACGATTCTCCGCTTCACTTGCTTTTCATCGATTTCGAAAAGGCTTTCGATAGTGTGAACCGGGATTCTATATGGGTGGCCTTGCGCAGGAGAGGCATCCCTGAGAAGCTTGTGGCTATTATTAAGGCAACCTATGACGGCGCGAAATGTCGCGTTCTGCATAAAGGTAAGGTGTCGGGGGACTTTGAGATTCGCAGTGGAGTTCGGCAGGGGTGGATCCTGTCACCGATCCTATTCCTCATTGTGATCGGCGATGTGTTGCATTCTGCCCTATCCGGACTCGACAGAGCAATTCAATGGACTTTGACATCTTATCTACATCATCTTGACTACGCTGACGACATATGCCTACTCTCCCACAAAATCATGAATCTGTCCGCAATGGCGTTAGATCTCGAGTGGGAGGCAAGCAAGGTTGGGCTAAAGATTAATACCAACAAGACCAAGGTTCTTAGCCCGCCGTTGCGAAAAAGAAATCCGACACCTATTGCCATCAATATTAATGGGCAGCCTGTGGAGAAGGTGGACAACTTCGTCTACCTGGGTAACATTGTTGCCGAAAATGGTGGTACGGAGCAGGACATCGCTCGTCGTATCATCCAGGCTAAACGCGCATACGGCATGCTGTCCAAAATCTGGCAGAGCAGTTATCTCAGCGTCAAGACCAAGCTGGGCCTGTTTCGGTCCCTGGTACTGTCAGTGCTTTTGTATGGGAGCAGTACATGGAAAGTTTCCGTAGGAGTTACCAGAAAGCTGCAAGTTTTCGTCAATTCATGTCTTCGTCGAATTTTAAGAATTTTCTGGCCCGAAACAATATCAAATGAAGAACTAAGTCGGCGTACGGTTCAGATGCCAATCGACGAATTGATACGCAGGCGAAAATGGCAGTGGATAGGTCACACATTGCGGAAGAGTGATAACTGCATTGCTTTGCATGCCATGAAATGGAACCCCATTTCCAACCAAGGCCGAACAAGACAGGGTCCTCGAATCACATGGCGTCGATCTGTGGCAAAGGATTGTCAGGCACTGGGTAAGTCTTTTGGGGAGTTGCGTCCCATTGCCCAGAACAGAGTACGATGGCGCGCAGGATTAGTTGACGCGCTATGCCCCGCTAGGGATTAAGGCAAAGTAGTATTGCAAAATATGAAATTTAGTTAAGACATAAAGTTATCACAGACTTTTGCACCGGTCGTTCCTATGGCAGCTAAATGATGCAGTGATCTGACTCCGTTGGTTCCGAAATATATAAAGCGTGGAATAGAAAGAAGGCTTTGTACGAAGTGTCAGCTCGATAGCTTTAAAACTGAGAGACTAGTTTGCATAGAAACAGACGGACGGACAGACCGCCAGACGGATAAAGCTTAATCGACTCATCGCGTCATATTGATCAAGAATATATATATAGTCTATATAGTCGGAGATGCTTTCTTCTGTGCGTTCAATTCACATTCGTGAAGGGTATAAAAAACATTTCCGCCGCTTCGAATGTGACAACGATGACGGGTCATCGATCGCCCCTTCATCCAGCCAGTCATCATTGGGTGCGTTTTGGCGAGCTCTGTTGAAATTTCATGCATCTAAATTTTCTCGATTTTTCCTCCATATGCTTTCTCCTCCGGTAAAATATGTACTGCGAACTTTCAATTCTTGGATCTGAAAATGTTCCCCTCTGGATCAGAATCCTTTTCAGTCATCAGTTTACTGATGATGAACTAGTAGAAGCACTAGTGATCCCCAAGCAGCATGTGTTAATTGCCTTGATCCCTCCAGGGGCATGGGCGCGTCAATATATCTAGCATTTATATGCCTTGTTGACGTTTCGAGCATATATACTTTTCGGGAGTGCAATTGCTAGCATGCACCTCCTATTCGCGCCGTCTTTCAACTGACAAGCTCGGAGCACTGTGAGAGTTCTATTAGTACTCACAGGCAGTTTTTGGTCGCGCCGAGATTTGAACTCCGAGCTCTAAATTAGTATCGTAGAGCGGTGACCGAACGACCATGGCCATCGAGCGCGACCACTCTCTCCATTTCGGGATGTGGTTCTCGTATTGAGTACTGATCTCGAGAGCGCAGTTCCGTATGTTATTATCGGTCTTACGACGGCTGTGTGTACTCAGTGAGTGATTCTCGGTTTCAACCACCACCTTTTACCCAGCAAACTCTTGCAGGTGTGGAAAGTGATATTAGCTTTCTTGGCTCGTGCTCCAGCGTTACAGCCCCTGTTGAGTCTACTATTCATGATCATCCCTAAGTACTTTGTTGTTGACAAAGTTAACTCAGTGTCTCCCATCTATGGCAAGTTGAAGTCCTAAATATTAGTTCTCCTTGAGAAAAGGACTGATTTATTTTTTCTAAGGGTTTACGGTGAATCTTCTTCTGTTTGCCCACGTTAATAGCCTACTGAGATTTAAAGTTGTAGGATCTGATAATGTACCCCTGAGTTTTTGTCAGATACGAGTATCACCACATCGTCTGCCACAACGCATATCTCTTGCCAATCGATGGATTTAGGACGTAGACATTGTTGAAAGCCCCAGCTATGTCCAGGAATGCAGCGAGAGTGAACTCTGGTATCGTTTGTCGTTCAAGTAAAAACTTCTTATACATATTCCGGACTTCTACGTATTACAAATACCAGAATTGTATTACTGGATACCATTATAATAATTGCTGTATAACCCAACCTTTTAATATTGATAAATAACTGTGTTGGTGAACTTTTTTTGTATTACTACAGTTTTTCTTATCTTTCTACAGAGACAACGAAATTCTTTCGCCTGGCGACCGCTACGTTCACATTGCCTACGAAGAAGCGTCCCAAGATATCGATATGGCAATCAGTCGGACAATGGAAATGCTCTTCTCTAATAAACCAGCAAATGGCCACAACCATGGTGACCTGTTCCGGCTGTTCCGCTATCCAAATCCAGCCGCTCGAAATTTAGCGAGAGCAGCCGAAATCTACGAAAGGACTTTAGTCAAAATTCGCAAGTACATTGCTGAAGGACAGAATCTCACTATGAATAGTTCCGACTATCAATACAAGGAAATGTTGTCGGCCGAACATCTTGCTCTTATTGCTGAACTCTCTGGTTGTGCAACACATACGAGACTTCCAAATTGCACCGATATGTGCTACCACTCCAAATACAGATCGATTGATGGCACTTGCAACAATCTAAATAATCCCACCTGGGGATCTTCGCTGACTGCATTCCGCAGAATTGGCAAGCCTTTCTACGAGAACGGTTTCAGCACACCAATTGGTTGGACTAAGGGAAAACTTTATCATGGTCATCCGAAACCCAGCGCTCGACTAGTATCCACAACGCTGATTTCGACAAAAGATATCACTTCAGATACAGAGATAACACACATGGTGATGCAGTGGGGTCAATTCTTAGATCATGACTTGGACCACGCTCTGCCCTCGGTGAGCTCAGAAAGTTGGGATGGAGTCGATTGTAAGAAAACGTGCGAATATTCAGCGCCATGCTACCCAATTGAGGTACCGCCAAATGATCCTAGAATCAAGAACCGACGCTGTATCGATCTGGTACGCTCAAGTGCGGTTTGTGGATCTGGAATGACATCTGTCTTCTTTGATACCGTTCAACCCAGAGAACAGATCAACCAGCTTACATCATACATCGATGCATCCCAAGTCTACGGATACTCTGAACAATTTGCACAAGAACTGAGAAATTTGACTACGGATGGTGGTCGGTTGCGCACAGGAGTACACTTTCCCAACCAGAAAGATATGCTTCCTTTTGCGGCTCCACAGGACGGCATCGATTGCCGACGAAACGTCGAGGAGAGTCAAATTAACTGTTTTGTTGCCGGCGACATAAGAGTGAACGAACAAATCGGATTGCTGGCCATGCACATTATGTGGATGCGTGAACACAACCGAATTGCAGACAAATTGAAAGAGATTAACCCTCACTGGGACGGCGATACCTTATATTACGAAGCTAGAAAGATTGTCGGCGCTGAGATGCAACACATTACCTTCAAACATTGGTTGCCTATCGTCTTGGGACCGAAAGGGATGGAAATGTTGGGAGAGTATCGTGGCTACAATGCTTCAGTGAATCCATCGATTTCAAATGAATTTGCTACAGCAGCGCTTCGATTTGGTCACTCTTTGATCAATCCCAAACTGCATCGTCTTAACTCCACATACGGCGAGATTCCACAAGGTCATCTCGATTTACATAAGGCATTCTTCTCTCCGTGGCGTCTGGTATATGAGGGTGGAGTCGATCCACTCATGCGAGGAATGATCAACACACCGGCAAAATTGAAGATGCCCGAGCAAAATCTTAATAAGGAATTAACCGAGAAATTATTCCATAATTTCCACGCAGTACCGCTGGATCTGGCTGCTATCAACATTCAAAGAGGACGCGAGCATGGCATCCCGGATTATAATATGTATCGACAGTTCTGTGGCATGTCAGTGGCTGAGAGTTTTGAGGACCTGAAAAATGAAATTACCAGTTCGGATGTACGAAAAAAATTGGAAAAATTGTACGGGCATCCTTCAAATATTGACATATGGGTTGGGGGAATTCTAGAAGATCAAGTGGAAGGAGGTAAATATGATGTTATTTAACCAAAATGATTAAAAAAAAAAAAACTTTGTTACTACCTACAAACTCACTCATAAAATAATCCGCTAATTTAGAAAATAGTGTTAATATTGTAGTACGTCAGGGGCAATTATGAACGCTATTCATTCCCGATCATTAGGATAGGTCAACCCCCAAATGTGACCATTTCTCATAGAGTACTAATAGCATTAGTCTGGGAATACCATCAAATTGTACACAGTCCGATGTATCTGCATGCAGTGTAGTTACTCGTCATCAGTTTACTGGTGATGAATTACTAGGTACGATTCTGTTGCCATGTTGACCAACTAGAAACGCCTGATTTAAGATATTTTAAACCCTGTATCACTTGCTCTGCTCATAATAATTCACTAATTACACTGTGCCACTGTCACTATTTACTACGCGGAGCACCCTGTGTTATTGTCAAACTATATTTCGGGATACTCTGTGCCCTGTCACTAGCCATGCAGACCAGGTTAACACCACACAATTACACTAGCAATTTGATCTGAGCTGCTCTAGATAGAAGGTTAGTGCACAAATACTGCTCCGTTAGCATTTTCACGATTTGAAATGCAGGAGGCACAGGTGTCAGAAATTTTCGGGCAGTTTACAGTTTGGTAAGTACTAAAAATTAATTTCCTGTGAATGTAATTAAATGGAATCGTAAACACACAAAATGATTCTGCTGTCTAAAGGAAATTTGGGACTTAATCTGGGACACCCTGTGTCCTATCACACTTCTTATTACGGGACTCCTTGTATCCTATCACTAGGCGCGTTTTTTTAATAGCCATGCAGAGCAGAGCAGGTTAAGATCACAGTAACAATTTCATCTGAGCTGCTCTGGATAGAAGGTTAGTGCAAGAATTCTACTCTGTTAAGTAGTCTGCATTTTGAAATGCAGGCGGCGCAGGTGTCGAAGTTTTCGGGCAGTTTACAGTTTGGGAAGCACATACACTGCTATAGAGCAGATTAGAGTAGCGAAGACGAAAACAGGGCTTGTCTTTGCTGGGAGTGTGTCTCGGTCAAACGTCAACTCAAATTTCAAGAGGAAACTTAAATGCTTACGCTCGACACATACGGCTACCATTTTGGTCGCGAACCACCATCGAATCACGTCAAAATCAATAGAACGTGCGGAAACTCATTTCCACTGTTCTATTAATTTTGACGAGGTTCGATGGTGGCTCGTGACCAAAATGCTTCCCGTCTGTCGAGCGTAAGCATTTAAGTTTCCTCTTGAAATTTGAGTTGATGTTTGACCGAGACACACTCCCAGCAAAGACAAGCCCTGTTTTCGTCTTTGCTACTCTAATCTACTCTATAGGGGTTTTTTTTGCCACTTATCCTGCTCTACTCTGCTCTCTACAAAACAAAAACGCACCAACTATCACTGATTCACTCAATATCCGGGACCGGGACACTTAGTGTCCTATCACTATTATGCAGTTGCACCTTCGTGTCTCGGCATGAACTGTACTTTGTTTTCGAATACCAACATGTGTTGTTAATCCAGAAAATCGTGACATTCAACGTGACATACAAATTTTCAGGATAACCCCAGCCATT
Organism: Chloromyia formosa; assembly: GCA_964017055.1. Taxonomy (NCBI): domain Eukaryota; kingdom Metazoa; phylum Arthropoda; class Insecta; order Diptera; family Stratiomyidae; genus Chloromyia; species Chloromyia formosa. Next base: position 42,564,209 of record OZ024814.1, on the reverse strand, counting down.
AAATATATCCATGTAGATTACTCAATTGCCCCAAACCCTTGTGGGGCATAGCGCATCGAATGTTGTCGCATTGAGCTTCTTGCTGTGTTGTTGGACCTACCGACCTTTGTCATCATCATTATGGCGCAACAGCCCGACGTCGTGCCTGGTCGCCTGGATCATCGTCCTCCAATTATCTCGGTTAAGTGACCGCATCCTCCAATTTTGGACGCCCAGCAGTTGTTCAGCGTCCTCATCTACTGAGTCTTTCCAACGCGCTTTCGGTTTTCCTCGCAGCCTTGCTCCGTCGACGCGTCGTCCATTGAATATTTTCTTAGGTATACGGTCATCGTCCATTCGTTGTTCCGGAACGATCAGTGATGCGATGGATAGTTTGGGTGTGGTCGTGAGGTATTCGATAGCTGGTGCATCGAGGTGTTTAAGCATTGCCATTGAGATTCCATCAAGTCCCAAGGCTTTTGAGTTATTCGCTTTCCTGATTGCTGCCGCCACTTCATCCGTGGTGAAGACAGGTATGTTGTCTGCAGTTCGGTTATGAAACCTCCTGCGGATTATGGGCTTTTGTCTGTCTGGTAGGGGTTGTTCAATAAACTGCCTGTTGTTGCCTGTTCACAGTTCAATTCGTGAATTCTGGGATCGTTTGGGTTAGTGCTCCTAATGTTGTCTCTCTCGTCTGCCAATCTGGCGGCTGAGGTAGGAAAGTTAGGCAGAATTTTCGGAATGCATCCTGCAGGAATAAATTTCGCAGCCGCTTTGTTGAGGACTTTCCTGATGTTGGACTCGGCCTTACGTACATCAGTGGGAGTTGGCAGGGCGAAGAATTTAGCACTAGTGTATTCGGTAAAGCTATCCAATAAGCCTTGTTGTGGTTGACAAAAGTGCGATGTTCGACAGATACGACATCTGTCGGTTTGTCAAGCCTTATCACGGTTGGTAGGTAGTCCGATGATAGTGTAAGGACCGGCTCCCATTGTGTCTCGTTTATGAGGCTTGCACTGGCAAGCGTGATGTCTGGAGAGCTGGAACAGGTACCGGCAATACGGGTGGGCGTATCATCATTCAGTGTACAGAAATCTGAAGCATCAAGTTGTTCTGCAATGGCGATACCTCTGGCGTCGTTGTTAAGGTGTGTGTTAAAATCACTAAGTAGGAGACGGTGTTGACCAGTGAGGAAAGTGTTAATATTTACATGGTAACCTGAGGGACAGCTGGATACCGGTGGAATATATATGTTGTAAATTTCAATATCAACATTGCCTGATTTTATGGCGATGGCTTGCACTTCCATGGTGATGTCGTTTTTGGTGACATCTATTTCCCGGTATTATACGGAATGGTGGCTGTGATCGTTCGGTCACTGCTCTACGATACTAATCTAGAGCTCGGAGTTCAAATCTCGGCACGATCAAAAACTGCCTGTGAGTACTTATAGAACTCTCACAGTGCTCCGAGCTTGTCAGTATAAATACGGCGCCGGGTAGGTGGTGCATGCTAGCAACTGCACTTCCGAAAAGTAGATATGCTATCGAAACGTCAACAAGGCATAGAAATGCTAGAGATGTTGACTCGATGGCTCCAACTTGAATGCGATGTCTGTCCATGAATGAAGCGAGTTCGGCAATTTTGTTTTGCAGTCCGTTGCAGTTTAGTTAGTGAGAGCGTATCGAAAATGGCGGTCGGTGGTGCAGGCGTAAGGTTGTTTTGTTGGGGAATCCTATTGGGTCTATTCGCAGGAGTCGTTGGGGTTGACTGAAAGCTTGTGTGGGTGCTCACTGGTGTAGGAAGGTGAGGCGTGTTTGACGAGCTCGCTGCTTGTGGACCTCGATTTCTGCACTGCCTGGCGGTAAATGAAAGTGCCTGTGATGGTTTAGACCGGAGCAGTTCCTCAGGTGACACCACTCGTCGCAGCAGTTGCATCTCACTGACGTCGCATTGGGATGCAGCTCTCTATTGCGTACGCAATAGATCCAAGGACCTGGGTTGTTTTCAATGCCGGCGCGGAGAAGTAGTATTGAGAGTAGTTGCGCTGAGATGTGTTGCTCCCAATAGATACAAAAAACAAATACAGCATGTAACACACATACACACATCCTTCTTGTATTGAAGGGGTTTGGCAGCTCTTGGCCGTTGTAAAAACGGGTCGCTCCGGTGCATAGAACCGGCTGCCGCAGGAACGTGTTCATTTGAGTCGTTCCCATCTCTTGTGGGAACGACTGAAATGCTCACGAATGCTCATGAATTCATGTTGGCCATGTAGCAGCAGAAAAGGTATATTCTTGTTGTTGGTGCTTTTCAATGCAGTTTTCAGTGCTTGGCTCAGCGTTCGCGTCTAAACGAAGTATAAGACGTTGTTGTGAACAGTTTTTCTGGAAAATTTGATCAAAGTTGAAAAATGCTGCCCAATTCCTTTAAAGAGCCTCTAAATGCTTGGTAAACATGTATAATAGCAATGTTATGCAAAAATGTGGTTTTAGTTGTATGCTTATTTATGATAACGTGAACTACTCAACTTTTAATAAAAAAATACGACTTAACCTTTTTCCTTCCAGGTAAAGTGGGACCTCTATTCCGATGTCTTCTCGTCGAGCAATTCAGGAGACTGCGCGATGGTGATCGATTTTACTATGAAAATCCGTCCAGTTTCCTACCCGAACAATTGGCGCAAATCAAGCAAAGTAGCATTGGTCGCGTTCTCTGCGATAATGCCGACAACATTACCGAAGTTACCGACAATGTCTTTCTCTTGCCGAGACTTCAAGGTGGCTACAAATCGTGTGAAGTTATTCCTGGACCTAATCTGTATTTCTGGCAAGAATGTGATACATGTAATAGTCTACCGCCGATATTCAACTCATACGTGCCACAAACATATCATCGTTCAAAACGATCGCTTGATGATAGTTCGCGACAGGTAGCGGACTTTGTCGATACTACCGAAGAACGCATCACCGGACTAGAGGATCTAATCAGTAGCTACCAGAAAGATCTGAAAAAACTGAAAAAGAAACTTAAAAAAATGGAATCCACGTGTAGTGAGAAGACCTACAAACACCAACATCATCACTGCCAAGATGCATCGGGCAATCGACGTCTGAATAATGAAATTTGGAATCAGGATGAGTGCACAAAGTGCCAGTGTAAACATCCCCAGGTTACATGCATTACAGAGCGATGCGGTAGCCTAGTATGTCCGAATAATGTTCAACCGGTCAAGTATCCCGGTGAATGTTGTGAGCAATGTCCCACCACTGTTGGGGCTTGAAATTGAATGTCTATTTGTCGTTACCACACAAACCATCTTCATTAGATCAAATAAAACCATTGGGTGGAAATTGTTATAAATTGCTACCATAATCAAATGTAAATTAAGAAATTCACTTTCTAATTGAAGCATGCTCGTACATAGAACGTTTGTAAACAGATTTTAACCTAAACCTAGTGAGTTTAAAATTAACAATTATAAAATGAAATTACTACGATTGTGATGCTATTGAACGAATATTAATAATTTTTTGTTAAAATTTTCGGCAATTAAATTGATGCAGTAAAACATATATGGACTCTTTGATTGTTTCTTGTTTTTATTTGTCTGTGTACGATGAAAAAAAATCGTGCATCGTGGTTTAAGTTTACTAATAATTAAATACCTGGAAAGCCCGAATTCAATCAATACAAGACACAAAAATACAATGCACAAATACAATTTGAAATATTCAGATCAGTTTTACAATTACAATACTTTGCGCTCACATATTTTCCTCTCGATTGTCCTGAACCACTGTTTTAGAAATACTGTCCCTAAAAAAAACTTTGCTCTACAAAAATTTTCCCAAACCTCATTTTTATTTCAAATTTTCACAGAGTTCAACTCACATCAATCCATTTAATCTGCATTTTGTTACAACGAATTATTTTTTTGCGAATACACATTTTTTGGTTGAAAAAGGAAAAAAGTTTTATAGAGGTGAGTTCACACGTCGCAAATATTTGTTCATTTTTTGTTCAAGAAATATCTGTCTAAAGGAAGCAATTTGGCAAAGCAGTTTCCTAGTGTGTTCACATGGCGGGAAATATTTACTACAAAGTTTTCTTCATGTATTCCTCGTAATTATCATGGTAACTCATATTTACCAAAATATTAATTGTTTGTGCCAAAATATAACAAAAACAAATTAATAGTTCCCTAAATATTTGTGGTTCACATTTTCAATAAAGATTTCCGTGAATATTTTCCACTTTTTTACCAAATATTCGCGACATGTGAACTCACATTTAGAATTATTATCGTCTTCGACAAATCAAACATGATGCTATTACATTTTTAATAATTAATGGAAACCAAACAAGTTTATTTCAATTGTGACGCCTTCCACATTCATCAGTCACCATACACTGTCGATCTCGAACTCGAACCTGGTACAAATGTCCTCTGACACACACACACACTTCACATAGGTGTGAAGAAAACCGGTACTAGTTTCGTGTTCGAGTTCGACAGTGTATGGTGACACTTAGGTTTTTTTTTGTTCCAAGAGAAAAACACAAATTTGTACATTTTACTAGAGGTATTCCGATATATATTTTACATACGTGTACATTTTAGCCTGTCCCGTTTACAATGTATATTATATACTCGTACATATTAATCTAGAGTAATGGAATAGAGGGAAATCATAATTAATAATTTATTGATACGATATCAATAAATATTCATTATGATTTCCATCTATTCCATAACTGTCAATATTTTTCTTAGTGAATATAGTCAGAAACTATAGTACACCGAGTATTAATTAAAAAGCAATTATTTCTGAGTTATGGGATTTCAAAATTATTTTCAATTAAAAAATAAAATGGGTGAGTCAATATCAATCGAACCGGAAGTTTTCAATAAAAGTTTGTATTAATCATTTTGTTTAGTGCCATCATGAATCTGCAAATATATTTATGCGTATATGCATAGAAAATTTAAATCACTAGTGTTTAAGATAGATGTAAACAATCCAAATAAAATTATTCAATGAAAATTTAATACATGTTTCTTTAACATTTATTTTTCCTTTTTACTAAACACTTGGGATAAAATTAAATTGAATTGTATAAGAAGATACTGATACTAATTTTGTATCTATGTTCAAGTCTTTGAGAATCGAGTTGAGTGGTGTGTGCTACTGCTAATCCAAGCCTCTCGCTATGGATGAGCCCGGTAATGGGCCTGTTAACAATACCCGATTTTTCAGTACCGGTACCAAAAAGTGAGAGTACCGGTATCCCGGTTGTTTTAGTACTGGTATTGAGTTCCGGGATATCGGGATTTGAGTACCGATATTATAAATCATGGGAGGCAAAAGACCTTTTCCATAGTCCTCCACGTGGGCCCCCTCTGGTAACGGCAGTGCGTCAAACCACTGACGGCCAAGTCTTAGCGATAAGACAGCTTGGAAGGCAGATAGCTGCAGCCTGAATGGCTGACCAACACCTAAGCGTCTCAAGTTTAGTACGATGGAATGATTTGTGTAGTTGAACCTGCAACATAGTTGTGTGAACTCCAGCACGTTTATTAAACCATCGGAAGCAGCTACCTTTCGAGGCCATCCCCTGAATGAGGTTAAGCGATGTGCTGACAACTCGTCCTTGTAAAAACCACTCCACGTCAAGAAACCTGGAACAAAAGCCTCGCATTGGACGGATCAACAACGACGACCACGCAAACGACTAAAGGATTATTCTTTCGGATCCTGGAATGTACGCTCCCTGAACAAACCGGGGGCCGAGAAGGCCCTCCTTCAACAGGTCGAAAAGTACAAACTGAGCATTACTGCAGTCCAGGAAACAAATTGGCTTGGCAGCGAGATTAATGACAAGAAATCGCAAACAATTTTTACAACTGGTAAACCATCAGGCCGCAAGGAGTTTGGAGTGGCATTTATAGTGAACAATCACCTCAAACCGCATATTACTGACTTCAAACCCATAAATGAACGGCTGTGTGCGATTCGCACTAAGACTCGATTCTTCAATCTCTGGCTCATCATTCGTCAATTTGAACACCTCCACTGAAGTTAAGGAAGACGCAGTAAAAGACGAGTTCTACGCCCGCCTTGAGACTCTCTTCGACTCACTTTCAACAAACGACGTCGAACTACTGCTGGGAGACTTTAACGCGAAAGTCTGGAATGAAAGTTGGCATCGGGGGACCACTGGAGGTCACAGTCTGCATGAAAAATGTGACGACAACGGCCAGCGACTTATCGACTTCGCCTGCAGGCAGTAGAAATTTGGTCATAAGTTCTACGTGTTTCCCGTATCGACTCATTCACAAGCAGACCTGGAACCAGACGCACATACCGTCAACCAAATTGATCACGTCCTCATTTGCAATAGATGGACGTCTAGTGTCATGGATGTCCGACTGCGACTCAGATCATCACTTGGTGAAGACGACCTACAGATGTAGAATTTCCTCAGTGAACCAATCGAAAATCAGCCCTCCCAAAATCTTTGCGGTTGATAAGCTTCTGAGCGATGCTATGGTGGTGGCGTATACTACCGCCCTTGAGGAAAGACTATCACCTATGCTACACAACATCAGCAACACAGGCGTCCGTGGGTTCTGGGAAGAACTCAAGCGCAGCATCAAAGAGGTCGCAGAGAAAGTCGTGGGATATAAAGCCCAGCGAGCGCGAAATGAATGGTTCGACGAAGAATGCAAAAATTCACTTGACGCGAAAAACCAGGCCTATAGACAATGGATTCAATGAGGAACCAGAGCCAAAATAGAAAAATATGACGAGCTACGGCGAATATCGAATAGAATATTTAGACGTAAGAAACGTAAATACATTAACGAGCAGTTGCCGAATATAAACGAAAACTTAGCTAATAGGAGCACCAGACAAGCGTACAAACCAGTAAATACAATTAAGAACGGCTAGCAACCCAGGACTAGCCTCTGTAAGGACAAGGATGGAAACATCATCAGTAACACCGATAGTATTAACAAACGATGGGCCTCTTATTTTGAAGAGGTTCTGAACCTACCATCTAACATCCCCACACAAGAAGCTCTCGACGATATTGTTGATCTAAAGCTAGGCCCACCCATACAACCCCCGACAGAAGAGGAAGTTTATCTCGCGTTGCGGTCACTAAAACGAAATAAAGTGCCGGGCTCTGACTCTCTCCTGAGAGTATGGGAGGACAAGGTGATCCCAGACGATTGGCGCAGAAGCATTATCTCTCCAATACACAAAAAGGGAGACCGACTGCGATGTGAGAATACAGAGGCATATCAATAGCCTGTATGTCCTATAAAATGTTGTCGAAAATTACGTACGCAGAATGAATCATTGGCGAATATCAGCGGTTTCAGACCTAGTCGCTCCACAACCGATCAGCAATTTACGGTCAAACTGATACGCCAGAAGTGCTGGGAATACAACGTAGACGAATACAAAATCTTTGTCGACTTCAAGCAGGCATACGACAGTATCATTCGTTCCTGCGGCAGCCGGTGCATCGTACCCGAACGACCCGTGTTTCAACGGCCAAGAGCTGCCAAGCCCCCTAGATACAAGAAGAACTGCAATATTTGAAGCATCGCTATCACAACAGCAACAGTATCGATCGTGGTGTACTGTACAGCATCATGCTGCAACTTGTGCGACTGACAAAGATGACGATGACCAACTCCGTCTCACAGGTCAGGATCCATAATAGACTTACTGATCTGATTACAGAGGAACTTCTGCATACGCTCGATACCGCTGCAAAAGAAGTTGGACTACGTATGAACGAGGGTAACTAAAATAATGTGTGCGTTCAGAAGGAACTGAGCAACTTCCGCTCAGCGAACATGTTCAGAACGAGCGGGTTCAGAAGTGACTGAGCAACTTTTGCTCGGGTGAGCATGATCAAATTTCACCGAGCAAGAAATATTTCTGCTCACTGATCAGTGCTCAGGTTCTTTTTCTTCTTTTTCAACCTCACGCTCATGTTGCGAGTTTCCGAGTTTTGACAGTTATCAAATTGGTTGTTGTGTTTTCGCCGTTTTCGGCTTCTAGTTCTTTGGTTTTCGGGTTTGTTCATAATTTTTGTAATGGACAGCGTGGGATTCATGTATTTTCCACTTTTCGGCACTTGACGTCTAAAATTATCATAGTCAGCTTTCAGCTGGTCGATTTGTCAGCTGGTGAAGTAGCGTTCCGCAGGTGCAGACTCCAAACCGAGTAGCTCCGGAGCTGCTCGCGAGCAGTTGCGGAGCTGCTCGCGAGCGGTTTCTGCTCTTTTGCCACCTTCTGAACGCACTCAATGATGCTATCGGCGACAAGGACACCTGCACAATCGACCATCAATGTGAGGGATCTCAACATCGAATTCGTGAACGACTTCATATACCTGGGTTGCAACTTGTCAAGGGACGCCAACGAAACTGACGAAATCAAGCGACGGATACAGTTAGCTAATAAGACTTTTTTCTCGGTTCTCTTCATAATGAAATCGAAGCATGTGCACAGAGACACGAAGTTCCGCGTGTACAAAACCATTATACGACCAGTGCTTTGCTATGGCTGCGAAGCATGGACCCTAACTCAAGCCTCCGGAAATATGCTAGACACATTTGAACGCAAGGTTCTGCGGCGAATTTTCGGGGCGGTTTGCGATCGAGATGGATGGCGCATCCGGTACAACCATGAGTTGTATGAACTGTACGATGAGCTGGAAGTTTCGAAAATCGTCAAACTACAACTTCAATGGGCAGGGCATGTACAACGAATGGACGATGATCGCATGCCAAAGAGAGTAATGAACGCATAACGAGTCGACGGAGCGAGACTGCGAAGACGACCGAGAGCTCGTTGGGAGAGCTCAGTATATGCGGACGCTGAGCAGCTACTGGGCTTTCAAAATTGAAGGACGCGGTCACGTGACCGAGATAATTGGAGGACAACGATACAGGCGGCCACGATGATGATGAAGTACATAATGTGAAGTAGGCAATTAAAAAAAGAAATGCCAGTAGCACCTAAATAATAAATAAAAGGTTAATAGCTCAAAAAATATTCCTTAATATTTTCTGCAAGAAACAGCATGGGGAATTACATATGTGGCAGTGTGTTTATACGCCAATTTCCGGACACCCAGTATAATATAAATAACTGGCACAACAGTTCAATTTGAACCATGGCCTCAAGATGAGTTAGCATCATTTCATTTTCTAGATCGTGACGGTCTTGTACAGAGGTGTGTGATCAGTAACATGCTCAACCGAGTTATTTACCCCATAAATGGGTTCTCATTTAACAGCTGAGTGGGCTCATAGTTCAACACGTAAATCCCCTTTTTTATCGAAAACTACCGCATTTAGTAGGAATCGAACCGGGGCCCAGTGCGTAGAAGGCGAACGTGCTTACCATTGCGCCATCCGAACTACACCCAGTATAAGGTCTAAGGAATAAGAGCACCAAGGGTTTGACCAAAAATAGCTAAATTGGATCCATAATATTTATTTTCATTTCCTAGAGGTAAATTCAAATGTACAGTCAACATCAAGGGGATTATAAATAACAAGGTTTGCATTCTAAATAAAAAAAGGTCTAGGGTATAATATCACGACAATTTCGAATAGCTGCAAAAAGAACTACAGATCGATATATTTCGTTTGACCGCCTTTCGCAATTATAGAATTGTCCTTTTTATGACGAATTTCACATTCAAGAAAAGCTAACGATTTTCCAGCTCGGACGGTTCTCGCATCCACAATAACTTCATCGCCTTTTCGAGCAGCCTTCAAATAACTATAATAATAAAAAATTAGCATTGAAAAATCAGTTTTAAAATCACATATGTATACACTCCACGACAAATGCTTAGATTCACCGATATGTCATTCCTATGGCCAAATAAAGACTATCTGCATTGTTAATAAAAATGTTCGGAAAAATAAAACGTCAGAAATTATACAGATAGTTTGCATCCGCTGAGAAAATTTTGTAAAGCTGATTTGGTTCAAACAGTCGCCAATGGGAGACACTGTTTTACATTTTTGTGTGATATTTTCGTTGAAAAATATTCTAGGCATGTATCAAAGAGATCAACAGATTTTATATTTCTTTTGATCTCTTTGATACGTGCCAACAACAATTATTTTTATGTAATTTTATGCATTTCCGCCATTTTTATTATAATATCAAATATTTTACGTGGCAGGAAATCATACAAGGAATAAATTGAAGCTTGCGGTACTTTCGCCCAAGTCACCTTGATTGCGTCAATTAATTGTTCTTTCGAGTTATATTGGCAACCACAACCATACATTTCGCGAGCAAGCCAACTCCAAATATTTTCTATTATACTATATTTATAGGCCACACTGAAAGTTGTTAGAAAAAGGAAAAAAATGTAAAAACCATCGGAATCATAAGTATCGACGTTTTTGCTCGCAATAAATTTTTTCATTCGCCCAAACCACTTTTCAAGGCATGAATGCCACTCAGCATTGTTTATCTTAGACAGCACCTGGCAATAAGCCGCGACGGCATCTCGGGGGTTGCAAAACGCTGTCCACGCAACTTCTTTTGACATTTGGAAAAAGGTAAAAATCGCAAGGTGCTCAATCCGGACTGAACCGTGGGTGGCGCATCAATTCAATGTTTGCCTCAGCCCAAAATTCGGTTATCTGCGCGGCTGTGTGAAAACTTGCGTTGTCATGGTGCAATTACTCTCTACGGCGTTTTTCAATGACTTCGGGCAAGCGAAGTTTATCAATCAACATTGACTGTTCTCTTAACCTCCAAAACCAAGGTGGCCACATGTCCTGAAATTCCAAAAAATGAAGCTATCATTTTCTTTGAAGCACTTCGTGAACAAGCTTTTGTTGGTTTCTTTTCACCTTCGAAGGCCCAAACACTGGACTGACATTTCGTTTCAGGCTCATAATAATAAATCCAAGTTTTGTCACCAGTAACAATGCTGTAGACCGCATTGGATGACCCATAATTAAATTTCCTTAAATTTTCCTGGCACCATGTGACTCGATTTTTCATCTGATCATTCGTTAACATGTGGGGAATCCAACGCGAACACAGTTTTCAAATACCTAAATGTTCGTGCCGGATCATCTGCACCTGACTCATTCCAATGCCTAGGGATAACACAATCTCTGCGTAAGTCACGTGAGGATTTGCTCCAATTAGTTGTCGCACAGCGTTGATGTTTTCGAGATGAGTTAGCATTATCTCATTTACTAGATCGGTTGTTTCGTGTAGAGGTGTGTGATCAGCAAAACGCTCAACCGATTTATTTACCCCAAATGGGTACTCCTTCAACAGCTGAGAGGGCTCATAGTCCGACACGTAAATTCCCTTTTTTATCGAAGACTACCGCATTCAGTAAGAATCGGACCGGGGTCCAGTGCATAGAAGGCGGACGTGCTAACCATTGCGCTATCCAGACTACTCCAGACCACTTTCAAAATCATAAAAAAAACTCACTGCGCGAAAATTTTCTCTAGTTATCTCCTGAGTGGACACGACGCACTGAATTGAATAGCACAACTTGACTTACCAGAGACTGATAACGAGATGAAACTGTTGGTGGTTCTTATCTGAGGTATGTATTCAATTATTTCTTCCAACCCAAACAAATATACGATTCTAAAAACTTTCAATGTGGCTATGGTATCAGGACAGTTGAGCACCCAATCCAGGTTCCTAGCTGTGTGAATAGGGGCAAAATCATGTATGCAGGGTGTCCCACGTTGGGTGGGAAATACTGAATGGGGAAAAGTACAATCTGTTGGAGAAAAAATGACATCAATGGTATTGGCCTATCTTTAACCGTTACCGATTTATCGCTCTTTCTGTGATTGTCATCAAAAATCTTGACTTTCCGAATAAAATCAAAATTTGCCACTGTCTCAATCATTTAATCAGAGATTTGACCTTAATTTCTGAAAACGCATAAAATAAAAAAAAATGTATTCCCGCTTGCAAAAATCACCGTTCAAGGATACTAGGGATGATGAGGATAACCACATCCTCATCCGCAATTGCGAATTATCGTCCTAAAAATAGACCTCCTTATCCGTTTCCACTTCCCCAACTTTTCATTATCAAATATCCTCATCCCCATAAGCATCCTCATACGAACACGAAGATTGCGTATGAGGATGAGGGTATTTAATAATGAAAAGTTAGAGATGTAGAATAGCACAATAGACCTCAAGGTCGCAGTGCGTGTGGTTCCAATATGACCCACGACCCACCTTCCTTATCTATGTATCTATCTAGGGATGTGGAAACGGATGAGGAGGTTTGTTTTTATGAGGATAATTCGCAATTGAGGATGAGGATGATTATGTGGATTTCCCTTACATCCCTAAAGGATACAAACTACAAAGAAATTTGTAACTCACTTTTTCATCGAAAATTAAAATTAATATTTTACAAAGTACTTTGATCTCGCAAATCTGAAAATTTCACAAAACTTGCTCCAATGTGTTGGCTTTCCAACGGCATATTTCATATATTACATTTAGATTTCAAAATGTTCGAATAATACGCATTAAAGGAAAAAACGTGGTCTGGAAATGAAACAAAATTTGGAAACTACACGATTTTTTTTTCCTGTTATTATATCAATATTTACAATAAAAAAAAACGAAATATTTAAGAACAAACGGAAAAAATGATTTCTAACCTCCTTTATTCTGCACTTCCGGACCCTCTATCAACGGGGGCTTTGGAGCATATAGTCAGAGAACATTAATTGTGCCTAATTTCAAAACTAAACAAACGTCAACGTAACAAAACGTTTTGTTTGAACATAATTTTCACGTTTAGACTTCGGATCACCAAGAAAACAAAAACTTAAAAAAAAAACAGCTTACCGACGTATAACTACAATTTAAAGTAAGTGAACCTATACTATTGACGCATTTGCACATGTTGTTTTTATTTCAAAAAAATCCGTTTACTATACGGGCCCCCTTGGCAGCAATGGAACATTTAACAAAATTCTCATATACTCGTATGTATCGAAAAAAAATATGTACCACTGAAATGTATAGAAATTGTAGTACTTATCAGCCAAAATAATACTGAACCTAAGCATTTGTCGCAGAGTGTATGTACATATGAGCGGTGCATTTCTATTTCACTTACATACCTTACATGTAGATCAACTGAAACCCCGGGATGCTTATCTTTTGTCATAAGAGCGTATGTTGTGACATTGTCGAGAACAGTTGCCGTAAATCCGCCATGCATTCCGCCACCTTGATTTAGATGCTCTTCGGCGACAGTGAATTCGGCTGTACAATTGCCATCGCCTGCGGCTATGACTTTAAACTGTAATAAAAAATTAAATTAACTCCAAATAATTGCTGCGTTTTATCCAACAGTAAAGATCAGAGCATCTATATCTATCTATCTAACAACATTGTTCTGAATAACTCTCGATGAGCAGCTGGTGTAGGATTTTTGTTCTGAAGGCGAATTCGTAAGGTTGAAATATTCGATTTTGCTGCGGACAATGCAGTTCTCTTATACAATGTGGGAACCACATGGAATTCATTTTCTGGCAATAAAGTGTTGATTTTGTCTAATTAGATATATGCAATAGTAAACATGCAAAATGATTTTGCTGCCTAAAGGAACTTTGTCAGATTTTATCTGTACTGCGGATTTTAGTTTTCTCTTCAAATTTGAGTTGACGTTTCGAACCAGTTGCTCTGCTCTAATCTGGACTGTTGAATAGAACACGACTAATAGTATTTTGTCATCTTTGGAAGCAGTTCTTGCTTTGCCTAAGATTTAAAATTGTTTGAATTGAAAACCAATAAATTCTATACCATAAGTTATGTGTGTTGGGTTTCCTAAGACGGGATGATTCTTTTTTTTATTATATATGCGCATTTCGAACACCAGTTGTGCTCTTCCTCAGTACAAATTCAACTAGTTATTAACATGCCATGACTTAAACTTATATACTGTTGATTTAAAAAGAGTAGTTAATATTGACGAGCAGTTGCTGAATATAAACGAAAACTTAGCTAATAGGAACACCAGACAAGCGTACAAACTAGTAAATACAATTAAGAACGGCTACCAACCCAGGACTAGCCTTTGTAAGGACAAGGATGGAAACATCATCAGCGACACCGATGGCATTAACAAACGTTGGGCCTCTTATTTTGAAGAGCTTCTGAACCTACCATCTAACATCCCCACACAAGAAGCTCTCGACGATATTGTTGATCTAAAGCTAGGCCCACCCATACAACCCTCGACAGAAGAGGAAGTTGATCTCGCGTTGCGGTCACTAAAACGAAATAAAGTGCCGGGCGCTGACGAGATTCCAGCTGAACTGCTAAAATTCGGTGGAACGAGTCTAGTTAATGCCATACATCAACTACTCCTGCGAGTATGGGAGGACGAGGAGATCCCAGACGATTGGCGCAGAAGCATCATCTGTCCAATTCACAAAAAGGGAGATAAACTGCGGTGTGAGAATTACAGGGGCATATCACTAGTTTGTACGTCCTATAAAATTTTGACGAAAATTCTGGAAAATAGAATAAAACCGTAACCAGAACAAATCATTGGCGAATATCAAAGCGGTTTCAGACCTGGTCGCTCCACAACCGATCAGCTCTTTACGGTCAAACTGATACTCCAGAGGTGCTGGGAATACAATGTAAACGTATACCAAATCTTTGTCGACTTTAAGCAGGCATACTACAGTATCGATCGTGGAGTACTGTACAACATCATGCTGCAATTTGGTATTCCGGCAAAATTAGTGCGACCGACAAAGATGACGATGACCAACTCCGTCTCACACGTCGGGATCCATAACAGACTTACTGATCTATTTGAAACACACACTGCTCTGAAACAGAGCGATGGACTGGCACCAACGCTCTTCAACCTAGCACTGGAATACGTTATTCGGGCTATGAATATGGACAACACCAACACGCTACTCATCAAGTCGACACAATTAGCAGCGTACGCCGACGACATCAACATCATGTCCCGAAGATTGGCCGACGCAGAAGAACTTCTGCATACGCTCGATAGCGCTGCAAAAGAAGTGGGACTACGTATCAAGGAGGGTAAAACTAAAATAATGATGCAATCGACGACAAGGAGACCTGCACAATCGAGCATCAATATGAGGGACCTCAACATCGAGTTCGTGAACGACTTCATATACCTGGGTTGCAACTTGTCAAGGGACGCCAACGAAACTGACGAAATCAAGCGACGGATACAATTAGCTAATAAGACTTTTTTCTCGGTTCTCCCCATAATGAAATCGAAGCATGTACACAGAAAAACGAATGGCTATGGCTGCGAAGCATGGACCCTAACTCAAGCCTCCGGAAACATGCTAGACACATTTGAACGTAAGGTTCTGCGGCGAATTTTCGGGGCTGTTTGCGATCGAGATGGATGGCGCATCCGGTACAACCATGAGTTGTATGAACTGTACGATGAGCTCGAAGTTTCGAAAATCGTTAAACTACAACGACTTCAATGGGCAGGGCATGTACAACGAATGGACGATGATCGCATGCCAAAGAGAGTATTGAATGCAGAACGAGTCGGCGGAGCGAGACTGCGAGGACGACCGAGATCTCGTTGGGAGAGCTCAGTATATGTGGACGCCGCGCAACTACTGGGCCTCCAATATTGGAGGACGCGGTCACGTGACCGAGACAATTGGAGGACAACGATCCAGGCGGCGAAGGCCCGACGTCGGGCTGTCGCGCCACGATGATGATGATGAGTTAATACTCGTATTGATTCACATTACGTTAAATGTTACGGCTTTAAACTACGTTAATTTCATTTTAATTATCATGGTAAGAAACCAAAAAGGAAAAGAAAGAAGGTATCAACATCATAAAAGCAGGTGTCTCTATGATGTATTGCCTCTCCTTTTCGAAACGCTCGTTGTTTAGTGGGACCGTGAACCACAAATAAATTACATCCCAAAAAAATTATGCTATTAGCATAGGGGCATGTAGATAGTTCATAGTTACATATCCCTCCAAACAAAAATGACAAAACACCCCAAAAAAAGATGAATTCCCAACCAAAAAAAAAGATGATATACTCCCCAAAGCTTGGGGATTATGTCATCATTTCACTTGAAATATCTCCCCAAAATAATTTGTGAAATATCCTCCAATATATATTAAAAATATTTCAAAAAAAGTTTTAAAATATTTTTTTTTTGTAAAATAATTTCTGAATTATCCTCCAAAAAAAATTAAAATTATTAAAAGACGAAACCGGAGAGTAGAGGGCTTCGCCCGCAATACGAAGGATTTGTAGTATAAAAACACCTTTGAAAACATTTCAAATTTTTGTTCCTCTATATCCTCACCGCAACCGTACCGTTCCACTCTCCACCGTACTCTCATACCGTACCCATTTTTCAATTTCTTTTAGTCCTGACCAAAAGACTGATCATGCATTTCGCAGTACTACTGTGCTATCTCCTCATCCCAGCATTCAGAAGATTCCCGTATTGCCTAGATTTTGCTTCATGACCAAGAATGTCCTCACGTCCAGATCAAAGGACTCAAAATATTTTCAACAGTACTCCACTGCATAGGTCTCATCACCCCCGATCAGTAAATACCCATACTTACTAAGTTTAGCTTCAACGGCGTGGCGATCATTACGTTACATTACACAAAATTTATTCAGGCCCCCAGCCATAAAACATATAGATGTCAAACAAATAAATTTAATGAATAATTATAGTTAGAATCACCGCACCAGCCAATATTTACTCTTTCAAAAATTAGTGAATAAAATAACTGCAATTCGCACTAACAAATCATTCGGGTAGTACTCGCACGTATATTGGTTATCGACTGCCATCAATATGCAATACCTCAGCAACGCGTTTGCTGAGGATGAGGTGTTAATTGCCTCGAAATGCATACATTGTAATTTTAACATCGAAAAGTAAAAATATCTCGACTAAATTTAACCAATTAGTTGTTTTTTTTTTTAATATTTTTTTCGGGTTAATTCTATACGAAATTTTGCAATCCATAAAGGGACAAAAACTAATAAAAAAGATATCGCCAATTTAGTCAGTAAATTTATACAGAGTTCTCAATTACACGCTTGTTTCACTAATGGGATATTTTAAAACAATTTGCTCATGGATTCTTTTCTCAACTACGGGATAACCACTTTTCATTCGTATCCGTATTTATCAAAAGAGTTTAACAATCAATTTATGTATGTACATATATCTACTAATACAAGCACGCAGTGTGCTATATGAGGTAATGGTGCAGCACAAACCGGATCCCAATGAAAAGCATTTTCATTTATTTATTTGCATAGCATTTAATTGATTATTCTGTATTGAGCATGAATGTTTGCAGTACTTTTACCATTTCAATTGGAAGCATCTGCACCTGCCGTTCAATTAAAACCCAAAATGGAAACATTCGACCGAATATAATTTGTAGTTTTTTTTGTAGCGCATACTAAGCTCATTGAAGTGATTCATATAGGCCTCTGTAACAATTGCATTTAAAAAAAAAATAAATTTCATAAAGGTTTGCAATAAAATCAATCGTCCAGGTTTCAGTTACAATTGTATAATATTTGTGTAAATGGACGGGCATTAATATCCTATACAAAATTAATTAAAAAACTAGGAGTCCGACGCGTATATACCCTAGACCTGTACAGATCTAGTGGTGATACCAAAAGTACCAATTGGTAACGACCATATGCATTAAAAATGAGTTTCCTATATGGTCAGTTTGAACTGTGTGTGTGGATCCAATGAGAGGTTTCATCATTCATCCATTCAGATGTTATATATGTATGTATTTTTGAACTAACATTTATAGGGGAGCTTGGCGTTCATTCAGTAGGATATTGACCAATCTCAAAATCAACGAACTAGATCCTGCTGCTACAAACATTTGATTAACATTTCAAGTCACCAGCTTCATTTTATCGAAAGTTATCGCTAAATGAACTAAAGCTGGAAATTATATTCCTGAGTTACGTCAGATATAGCAATCAGGTCTCTTCAATACAAAAACTACAAGAAACGGGAAAACAAATACACAGCCATTTTCGAAGTCTCAGGTGAACTATTTTCAAGGCTAGACGGTAGATACATAAATATTGAATATGCTAGCTACTATTGTGCAGAAATTATTGATGTAAAAAGATGCTTCAAGTGTCAAAAATTTGGGCATATAGTAAAATACTGCAAGTGTTCCAGTGATATACACTGCGTAGCATAACTATAGCCGCATCATATATTCCGGTAATTTGAGTACTTTATGAGATATTTTGACGAAACTAATTACAGCATATTAAAGCGAAATAATTTAACTTCTATTTTGCCAAATCGGAGCTATCTATTCTTTAAATTGGTTTAATTACGCCGTGTACCTTATTTTGTTAGTGTGTCATAACTATAGCCGCACTACATTTGCACACTGCAATATAGTCATATTTTTTGTTTTCTTTGAAGAAAATGCAAACGCATTGAACTTAATGCACAGTACCGTTATATTTACTTGTTTTGTCATTCATTCTCGAACAAAATGGTACATGGCGCGTGTCTGACCGAAGTCGATAAAGGCAAAATTTTAGCCTTTTTGGATAATTTTTGATCCGAAAAGGCTAAAATTTACCGGAAATTGGACCAAAATTGGGGCGTTCGGCCAGAGTCAACCGAAATTTCGTCAATAGCCAAAAAGAAGCGAGATAAGGAAAACTGCAGGCCCAGAATCCAAGCTATCTGAAAGAGACAAGCGCCGCATTTTCAATACCGCAAGTAACTCTATGAAAAGTCTTTCGACGATAGCTAACAAGAGTAGGGTGGAAGTATCTAAATCTATAATAAGTAGAGTTTTAAAACAGTCAAAACGCATTAAACGGCAAAAACTCCTTACGATGCCGAAATTACATCTTCGGCACAAACATGCCCTACGGCGTTGGCAAGGGAAAATTTGCAGACAAACTGGAACTAGGGTATAAAAAGTGATTTATTACTGCGGTAGTTCTGTTTTGATCTATTTTCGCAATTTTCCTTTTTCATGTGATTTTTTCAGATGAAAAAACTCAATCTTGACGGTCCAGACGGATTTAACAACTACTGAAGGGATCTGCAGAAGGAACCTCGATATTTCTCTAAAAGAAATTTCGGAGGAGGTTCTTTAATGGCGTGGGGATAATTTTGCTATGAAGGAACAGCTGATTTAGCGTTTCCTAGTACACGAATGACTTTGCAAGATTATGTAGACGTTCTGAAAGATAAATTGATTCCTTTTTTGGAAAGGACTGACGACACAACTGATTTTTCAAAAGGACAGCGCGCCTGTTCATTCCAGTCGTCATACTAAAAGTTGGTTACAATAAAATGGTATCAATTTTATGGAATTGCCCGCTTGTTCCCCTGATCAAAACCCTATAGAAAACCTTTTGGGAACATAAGTGCGTCAAGTTTACTGGGAAAATCAACAAAATCAAAGTCTGTTTCATCTGAAGGAAGCGGTTATTGATGCGGGGAGGTCGGTAGCCGAAGAATTGAGAATTAATTTTGGTGGACAATATGGCAAATAGGCTCTTTGAGCTTATTCAAAACAGGGGAGGTCCTGCACATTATTGATTTTCTTTATTTTCATAATTTGTGTCGATTTTGCCATATTTTTCTCAAGTGCGGTTATAGTTATGCAACTTTACTCTATAAAAAAAATAACTGTTTGAAATAAATAAATTATGCTTGTTAGATTATTTGTTTTCTTGACTTTTCTAAAGTATGGCATATTAGTAATAGCTTTAAATAATATTTAGTTAAGTTCCGTTTGTTTTCTACAGTTCGACAAGAATAAAATAAAAGAGTTAAGTTTCCTTTATACTGCAGATCAATTTTATTTTTATTGCATACACGTATTTCGGATACCACCTGTATCCTTCTTCAGTGCTTAGGTTACAATACAAACTGTGATAAGGTGTACGTTGGTCAAACGAAAAGACTAGCAAAAGTGAGGTTCGATGAACATATTAAGGACGCAGTGCTAGGAAATAAAAATCCAATTAGGCACGTGAAATCGGCAGTCGCGAAGCATGTGATAGAAACCAAACACGTCATAACATGGGAGAATTTAGACATTGTTCGATCGGTCAAGCAACAGCATAAATTGGATGCAGCGGAAAGCCTGGAGATTTCAAAATACCCCAGAAATATATTACTCAACACTGACGAAGGTAATTGCGCATCGAACCTTTTCCAGGTAGCCAGAGATGTAGGGAAATTACGCAGTAATTAGGTATAAGATAGGATTAAGGTATTGACGTATTAAATTTGTAATTAGGATCTGCAGTCATAAAAATATTGTTAAAAGTTACGGGAACATATGCAAGGAGGGTAATGTATAAGATTTATAAAGTTGTCTTAGTCGTATTAGTTTGTATTGTAACTAAGCACTGAAGAAGGATACAAGTGGTATCCGAAACACGTGTATGCAATAAAAATAAAATTGATCTGCAGTATAAAGGAAACTTAACTCTTTTATTTTATAATAGCTTTAAGTTTTTTTAAACTTCACATACCAGCTGTTTCATAGTGCGGTTATAGTTATGACAAGCAGTGTATGTCCCAAGTGTGCAGGCAACCATCGATCATCTGATTGCCAAGCATCAGCAAAAAATTGTGTCAACTGCACAAATAAAGGCAAGACTGATTGCAAGACATAGCGCAGATAGTAAAGACTGCCCCGAATACGCATTTGCGCTGAATGTTGCAGCTAGCAGGATCAATTATTACTCATCAACATCACAATGAGTCCACGATCCTTCAAAATCTACTACGCTAATGCTCGAAGCATCAGAAATAAATTGTCGAAGTCAAGGCAAGTGTATCTGAACAAGCCGATGTAGTCGTTATCAACGAAACTTGGCTGTTCCAAAACCAAACTGAGTTCTTCAACCTAAATGGTTATACTGCTACCTTCAACTGTCGATCAATCACAGGTGGCGGTACCGTAATATACGTGAAAAATGGCATACAATCCAAGGTAATATTAAACAACATATTATATAATATATATATTATAACAATAATTCTTGAGCTATCTACCAATTGGGTTTCTATTAGGATTGGAACATACTATAGGGCACTTTCAGATAACGCTTACGAACTGATCGAATACTTAGACAATATATACCATCAATATAACAACTTAATAATGTTGTCAGATTCTAATATAGACATCTTAGACAAAAATAGCACTGTATAGTATGCAATGAATATCTAGAAATGCTATCGATGAACCATATGACTATTATTAACGATAAAGAACCGACAAGGGTTATGGACTCTACTGCCACATTGATCGACCATGTTGTCTCCTCAATAAACACTTTAACGAATAATTTCAAATAAAAATTACTGGATGTAGCAGGCAGGATAACAAAGTCTCAATATTGACTATAAGAGAAGCTAGCTTAGACAAAAAAACCAATGGAAGTCATATAAAAGCTCTTGACAAAAATTTATAAAGCAAAAGTAATAACTAAATTAGGTAGTTTGAATGAAAGTTCAATAGGATTCAAAGAACTGATTAATATCGTCAAATCAGTAAAAGACGAATCGACGACGCTGAAGAAAATCCGTACAAGGCATCAATTTTAGATTTCCAATGAAATAATTCAAACATTAAAAAAGAAAAATATTGCCTACAAAAACATAAACTTGATCCTAGTAATGAAACCAAAGCTGCTTCTTATAAATATCTCAAAAACAAAGCTTCAAAACTCATGCATCAAGCTAAATTAAGCACAATTGATGAAGAGCAGGCTGGCTTTCGATCCGGATTCTCCTGTGTCGATCACATTAACACCTTGCGAATCATCATCGACCAATGCGCTGAATACGATTCTCCGCTTCACTTGCTTTTCATCGATTTCGAAAAGGTTTTCGATAGTGTGAACCGGGATTCTGTATGGGCGGCCTTGCGCAGGAGAGCCATCCCTGAGAAGCTTGTGGCTATTATTAAGGCAACCTATGACGGCGCGAAATGTCGCGTTCTGCATAAAGGTAAGGTGTCGGGGGACTTTGAGATTCGCAGTGGAGTTCGGCAGGGGTGCATCCTCTCACCGATCCTATTCCTCATTGTGATCGACGATGTGTTGCATTCTGTTCTATCCGGACTCGACAGAGGAATTCAATGGACTTTGACATCTTATCTACAACATCTTGACTACGCTGACGACATATGCCTACTCTCCCACAAAATCATGGATCTGTCCGCAATGGCGTTAGATCTCGAGAGGGAGGCAAGCAAGGTTGGGCTAAAGATTAATACCAACAAGACCAAGGTTCTTAGCCCGCCGTTGCGAAAAAGAAATCCGACACCTATTGCCATCAATATTAATATGCAGCCTGTGGAGAAGGTGGACAACTTCGTCTACCTGGGTAGCATTGTTGCCGAAAATGGTGGTACGGAGCAGGACATCGGTCGTCGTATCAACCAGGCTAAACGCGCATACGGCATGCTGTCCAAAATCTGGCAGGGCAGTTATCTCAGCATCAAGACCAAGCTGGGCCTGTTTCGCTCCCTGGTACTATCAGTGCTTTTGTATGGGAGCAGTACATGGAAAGTTTCCGTAGGAGTTACCAGAAAGCTGCAAGTTTTCGTCAACTCATGTCTTCGTCGAATTTTAAGAATTTTCTGGCCCGAAGCAATATCAAATGAAGAGCTAAGTCGGCGTACGGGTCAGATGCCAATCGACGAATTGATACGCAGGCGAAAATGGCAGTGGATAGGTCACACATTGCGGAAGAGTGATAACTGCATTGCTTTGCATGCCATGAAATGGAACCCCATTTCCAACCAAGGCCGACCAAGAGGGGGTCCTCGAATCACATGGCGTCGATCTGTGGCAAAGGAGTGTCAGGTACTGGGTAAGTCTTTTGGGGAGTTGCGCCCCATTGCCCAGAACAGAGTACGATGGCGCGCAGGAGTAGTTGACGCGCTATGTCCCGCTAGGGGTTAAGGCAAAGTAGTAAGCTAAATTAAACTCTCTAAATAGACAATATCTCAATTCATCTGAAAATAGCAGAAAATTATGGCAAATAATTAATAACGAATTGACAGCCAATGCAGGACGCAGGGATGAAACCGGAAGCAGCCTTTCAGCTAATGATGTTAATCTATTCTTCGCTAAAACTGAAGAAAGATTCCAACAAAGTAGCCCATCAACGAATATAAATAGCAAAGTCAATAAGGTGTTTTTAATTTCAAATTATAAAAATTCATGGACTTTGCGGTTAAATAATTTTATCGTTTGTTAACGCAAAACTCGTGAATATAAGATGCCCTAACATCACAAAAAAAATCAGGTGGCCAAGGCCCGACGTCGGGCTGTCGCGCCACGATGATGATGATGATAACATCACAAATACCAAGACTATATTCTTAGAACCAGCTAGCTCTGAGGTAGTATCCGGTATTATAAAAAACCTGCGTAATGTATCAGCTGGTTACAATCAAATAAAAATCAATGACCTACAACTGGTCAACGATGAAATCTCACCGCTTATAAGCCAAATTATCAATAAACACCTCTGTGAAGGAACACGTCCAGATGTTTTGAAAACTCCAAAAATTAAACCAGTATTTAATAAAGGAGATCCTAACGATCCATCAAAATACAGGCCTATTGCATTGATCAGTGTATTTAGCAAAATATTTGAAAAAGTTGTTAATACTAGAATTGTACGTTTTATCAATGAGACTATTGGTTTCGACAAACAACAGTACGGATTCCAAGCAGAATGCAACACAACTGCGGCACTAATTTACGCATCATCTTTATCGTGGCGCGACATAGGGCCTTGGCCGCCTGGACCGCTGTCCTCCAATTATCTCGGTCACGTTACCGCGTCCTCCAATCTTGGAAGCCCAGTTGCTGCTCAGCGTCCACATATACTGAGCTCTCCCAACAAAATCTCGGTCGTCTAGGCAGTCTCGCTCCGTCGAGTCGTTCTGCATTCATTACTCTCTTTGGCATGCGATCATCGTCCATTCGTTGTACATGCCCTGCCCATTGAAATCGTTGTAGTTTGACGATTTTCGAAACTTCCAGTTCATCGAACAGTTCATACAACTCATGGTTGTACCGGATGGGCCATCCATCTCAATCGCAAACAGCCCCGGAAATTCGCCCCAGAACATTACGTTCAAATGTATCTAGCATGTTTCCGGAGGCTTGAGTTAGGGTCCATGTTTCGCAGCCATAGCATAGCACTGGTCGTATAATAGTTTTGTACACCCGGAGCTTCGTGTTTCTGTGCACATGCTTCGATTTTGTTATGGGGAGAACCGAGAAAAAGTCTTATTAGCTGACTGTATCCGTCGCTTGATTTCGTCAGTTTCGTTGGCATCCCTTGACGTTCACAAGCTCGATGTTGAGATCCACCACATTGATGCTCAGTTGTGCAGGTGTCCTTGCAATTTATTTTAGTTTTACCCTCGTTGATACGTAGTCCAACTTCTTTTGCAGCGGTATCGAGCGTATGCAGAAGTTCTTCTGCGTCGGCCAATCTTCGGGACATGGTGTTGATGTTGTCGGCGTACGCTGCTAATTGTGTCGGCTCGATGAGTAGCGTGTTGCTGTTGTCCATATTCATAGCCCGAATAGCGCATTCCAGTGCTAGGTTGAAGAGCGTCGGTGCCAGTCCATCGCCCTGTTTCAGACCAGTGCGTGTTTCAAATAGATCAGTAAGTCTATTATGGATCCTGACTTGTGAGGCGGAGTTGGTCATCGCCATCTTTGTCAGCCGTACTAATTTGCCCGGTATACCAAATTGCAGCATGATGTTGTACAGTACTCCACGATCGATACTGTCGTATGCCTGCTTGAAGACAAAGATTTGGTATACGTTAACGTTGTATTCCCAGCACTTCTGTAGTATCATTTTGACCGTAAAGAGCTGATCGGTTGTGGAGCGACCAGATCTGAAACCGCTTTGATATTCGCCAATGATTCGTTCTGCGTACGGTTTTATTCTATTTTCCAGAATTTTCGTCAAAATTTTATAGGACGTACAAACTACTGATATGCCCCTGTAGTTCTCACACCGCAGTTTATCTCCCATTTTGTGGATTGGACAGATGATGCTTCTGCGCCAATCGTCTGGAATCTCCTCGTCCTCCCTCGCAGGAGTAATTGATGTATGGCATCAACTAGACTCGTTCCACCGAATTTTAGCAGTTCAGCTGGAATCTCGTCAGCGCCCGGCGCTTTATTTCGTTTTAGTGACCGCAACGCGAGATCAACTTCCTCTACTGTCGGGGGTTGAATGGGTGGGCCTAGATCAACAATATCGTCGAGAGCTTCCTGTGTGGGGATGTTAGATGGTCGGTTTAGAAGCTCTTCAAAATAAGAGGCCCATCGTTTGTTAATACCATCGGTGTCGCTGATGATGTTTCCATCCTTGTCCTTACAAAGGCTAGTCCTGGGTTGATAGCCGTTCTTAATTGTATTTACTAGTTTGTACGCTTGTCTGGTGTTCCTATTAGCTAAGTTTTCGTTTATATTCAGCAACTGCTCGTCAAAGTATTTTCGTTTCTTACGTCTAATTATTCTATTCGATATTCGCCGTAGCTCGTTATATTTTTCTCTTCTGGCTCTGGTTCCTCGTTGAATCCATTGTCTGTAGGCCTCGTTTTTTCGCGTCAAGTGGATTTTTGCATTCTTCGTGGAACCAACCATTTCGCGCTCGCCGGGCTTTATATCCCACGACCTTCTCTGCAACATCCCTGATGGTACCCTTGAGTTCTTCCCAGAACCCATGGACGCCTGTGTTGCTGATGTTGTGTAGCATAGGCGATAGTCTTTCCTCAAGGGCGGTAGTATACGCCGCCGCCGTAGCATCGCTCAGAAGCTTATCAACCGCAAAGATTTTGGGAGGGCTGATTCTCGATTGCCGCACTGAGGAAATTCTACATCTGTAGGTCGTCTTCACCAAGTGATGATCTGAGTCGCAGTTTGCTCCTCGATAAGAGCGGACATCCATCACAGTAGACGCCCATCTCCTGCAAATGAGGATGTGGTCAATTTGGTTGACGGTATGTGCGTCTGGAGACTTCCAGGTCTGCTTGTGAATGCGTCGATGCGGGAAACACGTAGAGCTTACGACTAGATTCCTGCTGCAGGCGAAGTCGATAAGTCGCTGGCCGTTATCGTTACATTCTTCATGGAGACTGTGGCCTCCAGTGGTCCCCCGGTGCCAACTTTAATTTCCGACTTTCGCGTTAATGTCTTCCAGCAGCAATTTGATGTCGTTTGTTGGAAGTGAGTTGAAGAGTCTCAAGGCGGGCGTAGAACTCGTCTTTTACTGCGTCTTCTTTAACTTCAGTGGTGGCATGCACATTGATGAGCCAGAGATTGAAGAATAGAGTCTTAATGCGAATCGCACATAGCCGTTCATTTATGGGTTACAAGTCAGTAATGTACGGCTTGAGGTAATTGTTTACTACTCGTATAAATGCTACTCCAAACTCCTTGTGGCCCGATGGTTTGCCACTTGTAAAAATTGTGTGCGATTTCTTGTCATTGATCTCGCTGTCAAGCCAATTTGTTTCCTGGACTGCAGTAATGCTCAGTTTGTACTTTTCGACCTGTTGAAGGAGGGCCTTCTCTGCCCCCAGTTTGTTCAGGGAGCATACATTCCAGGATCCGAAAGAATAATCCTTTAGTCGTTTGCGTGGTCGTCGTTGATGATCCGTCCAATCCGAGGCTTTTGTTCCAGGTTTCTTGACGTGGAGTGGTTTTTACAAAGACGAGTTGTCAGCACATCGCTTAACCTCATTCAGGGGATTGCCTCGGAAGATAGCTGATCCAGATGGTTTAATAAACGTGCTGGAGTTCACACAACTATGTTGCAGGTCTAACTACGCAAGTCATTCCATCCTACTAAACCTGAGACATTCAGGCTGCAGCTATCTGCCTTTTTCCAAGCTGTCTTATCGCTAAGACTTGGCCGTCACCGGTTTGAAACACTGCCGTTACCAGGGGGCGCCCACATGGAGGACTATGTAAAAGGTCTTTTGCCCCGAGAGATCCGATTAGATCTGCAATAACGATCCCCAGGAAATTTGTTCTCTAACATCTTTTTTTTATCATGAATTCATATATCTTTTTTTGCATCTTTTAATACCAGTGTTTCTACACAGCCTGGGATGCAAAACGAGTTTTAATTTATTTATAATTTCTTAAATTCTTTGTGTTTCAAAGTTTTTGTGTCAGTTACTTTGGCGTCTATACTAACTCCCATCCTAAATAACATGTGTCTCTCCTCCTTCCCTTCCCTGGGAAATAATGATAAAAGCTTTCTAATTAAGACTGATTTATATGAATGATAGCGCCGAAGAAAATCCTGGGCAACCTTTTAGTTTCCGGGGCCCCGGCTGGGGGAATCACTTTTCACTCGGATTTTTGTCACTTTTCACTCGC
The DNA here is from genome assembly GCA_964017055.1 of Chloromyia formosa. Lineage (NCBI taxonomy): Eukaryota > Metazoa > Arthropoda > Insecta > Diptera > Stratiomyidae > Chloromyia > Chloromyia formosa. The sequence continues at coordinate 42,536,682 of OZ024814.1, read as the reverse complement.
GTCACTCTAAAAGTCAAGAATTTGCAAAAAAAAAAAAAATTTAATTTTTATTTTTAATTTTTGTTTTAAGTTTTAATTTTTTTTTTAGTTTTATTTTTTTTTTTCATAATTTATACTGAGTGTTTGGAATATTGGAGGCATGGAAAATTGAAATATTCGCAAATCCCCTTGCGTGGGCTCCGCTCGCTACGCTCGCTCCGCGCTTAAGGGATCGCAACCCTCAGTATCGCACAAACATGAACGCTCGCTTCGCTCGCTCTGCGTGCAACAGCGTTTTGATCAGTTTTAAACACACCAAACACTCAGTATAAATCATTAGAACAAGAAAATAAGGAAAAAAAATTAAAAAATTAAGATTAAAAATAAAAAAAAATTTAAAAAAAAAAATAAAAATTAAAAAAATTTTTTTTTTTTTGCAAATTTGAGAGTCTTAGGGTGACGCGAGTGATAAGTGGCAAAAAATCCGAGTGAAAAACGATTTTTTCACCCCGGGCCCCGGAAACTAAAAATACCCCAAATCCTGATCCCTCATCCTTGTAAAACAAAAATAAAAACTTCAATATTCGGTGTTTGGCTCAGCGTTGACGTATAAACGAAGCATTAGGTGTGACCCCATTATCATCTTCCATTTTCCCTACGCCGCTGTACTCTTCACTGACGTTTCAAACGCATTCATCTTGCATTTGAGAATTGTCACTTCGTAACGTAAATATAACCTCGTTTGGCGCAATTATTTATCATATTTCAAAGTGAATTGGACGCCGGAAATATCGAAATGTGTGAAAGTTCAGTTCACCTTTAACCTAAACAAATTGTACACGTGAAACGTAGTGTTTGCCTGTTAAACTTGCGTTACACCGAACCGTTCTACTCACGTCCTTCATGCAGCTTCCGAAGCCTTTGGATTTCGCAGCGAACTCCATGGCGGACTTGACAAGATCGATATATTTCTTCGAGGACATTTTGTCAGTATTTAAATGCCAATCACGATAGAAAGAAACTGAACGGCAGCGGCCGATAAAAGTGGCAAACTCGCAGTGTTGTGTAATGAAAATTACTGAACTGTCATCGCGATTGCTGTGTTTCTCAAAATGTCGAGCCCGGCGTTTGTGGAAGTTTTTCAAACTGACTTGCGGATGGAGGTCACCCGGCAATTTCCGTTTTTGCATGCCGATGGATTCCGTTGGGCTTTACCCAAATCCTCTGACAACGGTGCAGTTATATTTGAGCTCTGCAAGATAAAGCTCTTAGAGGTGCCTCTAATGTTAACCATCAATGAAGTCCGTCCACCAGATCTCAAGACAATCATCGACAGAGAGCTCTCCACCGAAATCATGGATCTCTACAACAGAACAGAAGCCGCGGAGAAGCAGGGGGTATTGCTTGACCCAATATTCGCTAATGTTATATCGATTGAACGCCTTCCGCCAATCATTACAAATGTATCGCTGGCAGCAACAGATCCTCGTTGGAATCTCCGTTGTCCGTTGGTCGTTGTGACGAATTGTGGTGCATGCGAAGTTCGCGTGCGCCAGAGCAACATACGATGCTACGATCATATCCTGGTTAGTATTTCCGATCTGTGGCAAGCCTACTGGACTGCCCGCCATCCAATACCGGGACGGTTCGATGACATCAAAAGTCTGATGGACTACTTTGCCAACATGGTAATCACAACCGCTTGTTGGACTGATCGAGTCGATGAACCGAATGAGTGGACTTTGTATTGCGCCACTAGGACCGGTTATCTTTTACGAGTTGATATTAAGGATGATAGAGCCGATATAGTGTCAGTCACAGAAACTTATATCCGGTCAATACATTTTCTAAAGTACTATTCGACCGGAGGTAGCAACAGCGATGCGTTGTTATTTGTCGGTACCCTGGATGGCATTTGCAAAGTATTCCGGGAACAGGCCTCTTCGACGTTCATTGAAACGGCCACCCTGTGGGGTGTAAAAGACAAAATGTCAATACATTGCCTGGAATTGTATTTTGATAAGGACCGAGATCACATCGTCGCAGCCACGGCGAAAAGCTCCCATTTTATTGCATTTATTTTAACTGCAACAGGAGAATTGGTGCAAAAAGTGACACACTTCGTAGGCAGCATTGTGATCACAGGTAAGTTTTTGGCACGACTTCAATATCTGAGGCGCCAAACTTTATCGGCGGCTAATTCGCGCTAAATTTAAAATAGGCGTGGCCTGAAAATATAAAAAATTAAATTATAATGTATCATAGTAGATTCGTGAATACCTATAGCGGAAATTTATTCTCTATACAATTCTACCCCTGGATTTTCCCATACAAAATTTTCAACTTTAAAGGTAAATATCTCCAAAACGGTTATGAGTTCGCGGAAAAGGACTGCAGATTCGTTCATTTTAGACCAAATTTGATTGAAACCCATCATTAAAATTTGGCGCCTTAGATATTGAAGTCGCCCCAAGTTTTTTAACATCTAAGGACCCTATTACATTAAGAGTTTTCTTCAAACACTCCCAATTAGTCCACTCTAAATTTGATTGTTTCTCGGAAGACACAAACAGTTAGTCACCTTGAATCGTAAAAGAACAAACTGGAAAATTTAGCAAAAAAACTGTGTTTTTTATTTGGCGGCCTTTGTTACAGTACTGCAACTTGCACTATCCGAAATCTTCTATATGCTAATGAATAGGGCAACCAAAAATATGTTCTAAAAACATGATTTCAAGCGCCTAAAATATGCTGTTAAAATAGAAAAATATGCTCTTATAAAGTTAAAACGCTTTCATTGAACATTCGAGAAAAATATAGAAAATTTTGTTTATTGCCCAAAATTACAATTAATACATTTTGCATAAATTAAATTATTAAAACAATCCATTTTTTTATTATATTGTAGTATTTCAAAAAGAAAGCTATTTAAGAAATATTAAATAATAATAATAAATTTCAAATTATTCAAAAAATTCAAACCCGCAGGGATTTAGCTTCTCGCATTTACGTGAATTTTTTGTAATTTATTGCAATAATGCAATTTGAGCCCGTGCAGATGGCAAATTTTTTAGTTCGCAGAAAAACTAAATAGTTTAGTCAGAAAAGTAGAACACACGGTGTTTTGTGAGACCGCGCACACAGCGATTACTAAATAGTTTAGTTTTCTGTGTGCGCGGTCTCATAAACCACCGTGTGTTTAATTTTTCTGACTAAACTATTTAGTTTTTCTGCGAACTAAAAAGTTTGCCGTCTGCGCGGGCTCTAAATTACTGCAATAAATTATTTTACAAAAAATTCACGCAAATTCGAGAGGCTGAATCCCTGCCGGTTTGACCATGATATAGTTCTGTACATGTTAAATGATCGCTCCACGTCAAACCGATGTAATAGAGGCGAATTTCACGGACAATATTTCATCGACAGTATACATGTTGTCCAATACATTTTGTTGTGCATTTCCTTGCAGAGATTCCGCGATGAACCCCATCTCGATCACAAATGACCCCGAAAATTCGCCGCAGAACCTTACGTTCAAATGTGTCTAGCATGTTTCCGGAGACTTGAGTTAGGTTCCATGCTTCGCAGCCATAGCATACCACTGGTCGTATAATGGTTTTGTACACGCGGCGCTTCGTGTTTCTGTGCACATGCTTCGATTTCATTATGGGGAGAACCGAGAGAAAAGTCTTTTTAGCAAACTGTATCCGTCCCTTGATTTCGTCAGTTTCGTTGGCGTCCCTTGACAAGTTGCAACCCAGGTATATGAAGTCGTTCACGAACTCGATGTTGAGGTCTCCCACATTAATGCTGTTGTTGTTGTAGCAATGGTCAGAATTCGATGTGTTTGTATGTTACATGCCAACAGTTTCGTCTTCATCCCCGGTGTCGAGGAATAGAAAGTTAGCTGCCTCTATTGGGTTCTCCCACAGCGCTCTTGGAGTCAAGTGAGTGGGCGCAGCTGGGCATTGAAAGATATGGTTTACGTCGTGAGGGGTTCCGTTACAAGCAGGACAGATGTTTCAGACGTCCTGATCTATGCGAGATAGGTAGGAGTTCAGTCGCGAACACCAGCCTGACCGAAGTTGGGCGAGTGTTGTTCTCGTAGCTCTCGGAAGTCTTTCCTCTTCCTGAGATTTCGTTGGTGGTATGGACGAGAGCACTGGATTCGAACCTAAGCTTGCTATTGACTTGTTGACCTCTTCTCGATGTATTGCTGCGACGGCCGACCTATGTGCGTTACTATCAAATGGTTCCCTTTTGTATCTCTGGACGTCTCTTTCAAGGTCCCTCAGGTCGCGCCTGACATGTCTGGGCGGCGGCGTCTTGTCTATGAGATTGAAATTAGGGTGATCACTGCGATAGCAGCCCACAAGGTATTGCTTGGCAAGAAGCTGGTTGTGATCTCTTAAAGGCATCATCCTGGTTTCCTGATGTAGATGGTCTTGGGGTGACATCAGGAGACAGCCTGTAACAGTGCGGAGAGCGGCGTTTTGGCACGTTTGAATCTTCTTCCATTGTGTGTCACAGAGATTCTGCGACCATACAGGAGCCGTATAGTTGGCCACTGATCTTCAGACTGCTTTGTACGTGACCAGTAGAGTTTCTTTGGCTTTGCCCCAGATGCTACCGGCCAGGGCTTTGAGGATCTTATTCCTACTGCGCATCCTATCGCATACAGTTAAGGCATGGGGTGATGATGTGGCCATGCTATCTAGCGTAACTCCTAGGATTTTAGGATGGTTTAAAGTAGGAATAGGATGATTCCCGATCGAGATATCAAGCTGCATCTTGACCTCCTTCGTCCAGGTGGTGAATAGGGTTGCCGAGGATTTGGGCGCTGAGACGGTCAGGTTCTTGTTTATGAAGAACGAGTTTAGTCGTTCAAGGTAACCGTTGATGTTTCTGCACATAACCGCTATGTCATTCCCTGTTGCTAGAATGGAACAGTCGTCAGAGTAGGAGATAATATCGATCCCTTCAGGTGGTGCTGGGAGTCCTGAGAGGTATAGATTGAACAAGGTAGGAGATAGAACTCCTCCTTGAGGTACCCCTTGTTTAATCTTCCTAAGCTTTGATTTGCTGTTCCTGAATTCTGTGTAGGATTGCCTGCCAGCGAGATAATTGGCAATCCATTCCACAATTTGCGTCAGAAGCGGTGAACAGTTGATGTCAGACAGAAGCGCTGAATGGCTGACAGTGTCGGAGGCCTTCGACAGGTCAAGCGCCACCAATATTGCTCTTTCACAAGGACGAGCCTGGTTGAGACCATTATGGATGCGGGTTGTAATGGCATCCAAGGCCGTGGTCGTACTGTGAATGCTTCGGAAGCCATGTTGGTGATCAGCGAGCTGTATGTGGGCTGTAAGAACAGGGTGGATTAGTGCTTCAAGCGTCTTGGCAACTGGTGACAGTAAAGTTATTGGACGATAGGATTCGCCGAGTGTCGCTTTCTTCCCAGGTTTTAGTATTGGGATGACTCTCCCTTTTTTCCAGGATTCCGGAACGATCAACGAGGAGATGGATAGATTGTACGTAGCCGTGAGAGAGTTGATGGCTGGCAGATCGAGGTGTTTGAGCATAGTCATTGAGATGCCATCTGGTCCCAATGCTTTTGAGTTGTTTGCCCTCCTTATAGCTGCAACTACTTCGTCCGCGGTGAAAACGGGTATGGTATCTGTGGTTCGGTTGTGAATCTGTCTACGGATTTTGCGCTTAAGTCTGTCTGGTGCAGGGTGTTCAATAAATTGTTTATTGAAACGACTTGCGCAGTGGGTAGAGTCACTTGTTGAATATTCACCGAACTGTATGGCGACGTTCCCTTTCTTGTTAGGTGGATTGGAGAGGGCACGAACTGTCGACCATAACTTACTCAACCCTGTGGTAAGGTTGCAGTTATTCAGATGGGTGCTCCATTTAGACCTTCTGTGTTCGGCTACCTATCTCTGGATCTCGCAGTTCATCTCGTGAATTCTGGGGTCGTCCGGGTCTACGCTCCTTATGCCATCTTTCGTCTGCCAATCTAGCGGCGGTGGTTGGGAAGTTAGGCCGAATTTTCGGAATCCGTCCTGCAGGAATGAACTTCGCAGCCGCTTTGTTCAGGACTTTCCTTATGTTTGATTCGGCTGTGTGAACGTCGGTTGGCGTTGGCAGTGCGAGGAATTTGGCGTTGGTATAGGAGGTAAAACCGTTCCAGTCAGCCTTATTGTGGTTGACAAACGTGCGGTGTTCGGAAGATATGATGTTCGATGGTTTGTCAAGCCTTATCACGATTGGTAGGTGGTCTGAAGATAGTGTTAAGACCGGCTCCCATTGTGTTTCATTTATGAGGCCAGCACTAGCAATCGTGATGTCTGGAGAACTGGAACATGTGCCGGCGATGCGAGTAGGGATATCATCATTTAGGGTACAGAAATCTGAGGCATCAATCTGTTCGGCTATTGAGATACCTCTGGCGTCGTTGTTGAGGTTGGAGTGCCAGAGTTCATGGTGAGCATTAAAGTCACCTAGCAGGAAGCGATGTTGACCAGTGAGGAGATGGTTGATATTTACGTGATATCCAGGGGGACAGCTGGATACCGGTGGAATGTATATATTGTAGATTTCAACATTACCCGATTTTAAGGCGATGGCTTGCACTTCCATGATGTTGTCATTGTTGGTGATATCAATTTCCCGGTATTGCACAGAATGGTGAATAATGAAGGCAAGCCCTCCTCCCGCGTTGGTCAACCTATCTTTCCTGACAATAGCGAAGTTGCCATATGAGTTTAGGGACGAGTTGGAGTGCAGTTTCGTCTCCTGTATGGCTCCAACTTGGATGCGATGTCTGTCCATAAATGATGCAATTTGACGTCGTTTGTTGGAAGTGAGTCGAAGAGAATCTCAAGGCGGGCGTAGAACTCGTCTTTTTCTGCGTGTTCTTTAACTTCAGTAGGGGCGTGCACATTGATGAGTCAGAGATTGAAGAATCGAGTCTTAATGCGAATCGCACACAGCCGTTCATTTATGGGTTTGAAGTCGATAATGTGCGGCTTGAGGTGATTGTTTACTATAAATGCTACTCCAAACTGTTTGCGGCCCGATGATTTGCAACTTGTAAAAATTGTGTGCGATTTCTGGTTGTTGTTGTAGCAATGGTCAGAAGTTCGTTGTGTGAGTGTGTTACATGTTGTTGTTCTTCGTCTTTCTCGATGTTGGGTGATAGGAAGGTAGCTGCCTCTCGGGGTTCTCCCACAGCGATCTGGGAGTCAGGTGTGTGGGTGCAGCTGGGCATCTGAAAATGTGGTCTACATCGAGCGATGCGATTTCTGGTCATTGATCTCGCTGCCAAGCCAATTTGTTTCCTGGACTGCAGTAATGCTCAGTTTGTACTTTTCGACCTGTTGAAGGAGGGCCTTCTCGGCCCCCGGTCTGTTCAGAGAGCATACATTCCAGGATCCGAAAGAATAATCCTTTAGTCGTTTTCGTGGTCGTCGTTGATGCGCGTGGTGGTGGGTATGGGCACTGGGCACCCTAGGACACCTCGGCTTCCCTACAACGATTTTTGCAGGAACTGTGGAGATACGGATAAAGAGGAAACTAACTTTCATCTGCTCTGCAAATACCGGGCGCTAGCAAGCAGGAGAAGGTCAACTCTCGGTGATTACTTATTCAATCATCGGGGGAACTAGCAGAGGTGAAGGTTGGTAAATTGCTTCGTTTCGGGGCTAACTCCGGATGACAACACCCCAAACCTAACCTAGCGTTTAAATTTGACGGGCTTAACTTATCGTTCTTTGCATTAATCTCAGTTTTCAAGAACAAATTGAATAAACTCGATATGTCAAATTTAGCTCGATATCTCGAAAGCTTAATACCTCGAAATTTAATTAACTCGAAGTAAAACCTTCTTCCCTTAAAGTTTTTAGCTATCGAGTTTCGACTGTATTTTATTTTAATAGCATATTTTTTATTTATTTCAGGTGTTCAACATTTTCAGGATCACCAGTATATCGTCACAACAATTAATGCACATACAGTCTTACTAGAGCTTAACTACGATTTCAATCAGCTTAGAGTAGATTCAACTTCTATCGCTAATGATTTGGACACAAAATCATATCAAGTCCTTGGCTTGGCGGCAACGAAAAATAAAGCTGGATGGTTGTTTCTTCAATTCCCGATTCAATTATACGAGCACTCATTTCGATCTCCAACAATGTTGACAATCTGTTCTCTAAACATCAAGGATCCACTCCCCACGATGGAAGAAAGTTCAGATAAAAACATTTACGAACTTCTGGATTGTGCAGAAATTCTTCGATCAACGTATATTAAGTATGGTCTGCCGGATAGCGAACCGAATTTAAAATCGTATTTGAAATGTGAAAAATTCGACGAAAATTTCATACGTAAATTGAAAATATTTGCAATAATTTTATCTGCACGAATTACGTACTTCAAGTATGTTCACCATCCATTACCTTCTATGCCTTCCTCTAATCCTTTTTTTTTTGTTTTTGTAGGAAGAAATTACGAAATGATGATATGCTTGAAACACAAAAACAAATTGATAATGTAAGAAAAGTGATAGAAGTGTATATGGCATATAAACGACTGAGTCACTTGGCGACATTGAAAACACTGACTTCTCCACAAAAAATGTCTGGTGCTTATTATCGTAAAAAAATTTTGAAATTTAATGCGGACGATCCCATGGAATGCATGAGAGAAATTTGGCCCAGTTACGTGAACTCTATTTTGGAATTGCTGGCTCGAACGGAGAAGCTCTGTCAAGCGGAATGCGAAAAATGTGTGATTTGTGATGACTTCGTTGATATTGAGTCTGGCACTTGCAAAGACAATCATAAAGTACCGAGATGTTGCATAAGTTTTTTGCAGGTAATTGATTTGTGCTTTGAAAATCCGTTTATTAACGGAAAAGGCCATTTTCAGCGTGGCTCCTAATATTTCCTAAGAATAAATTGTTTAACACTATCAAAATAAAAAAAAAAACAGACTTTCAATTACTATATGTTTTTTTCTATATATATTTCGAGTTGTATTTAATGGTCGTAAAAACAATTAATTTTAAGAAGACTAAACTAAACTTTTTCCACATTTCCAGATACATTTGTTTGGCGCACGAGCTTGCGATACATGCCAGTATGCGGCTATCGACGATGATTTTTTACTGAAGCAAGTATTGTGCCCCGGGGAAAATATTTGCTGCCCTTTATGCGATGGACCACTGATAAGTGCAAAAAGTCTCCTATATTTAAGATAACATCACTAAACATTAAGAATACTACAAATGGTGGTCATTGTCGACATATTAATGGATTCAATAAAAATCATACAATTCACAATTACAACTAATATTATTATTTTCCCACATATACGAATCACTTTCCCAACCGCTATACCAAGTCGAGAATTGGTTAAACTGAAGATCATCACTAAACAGATTCTTCGCTAAATCGTGATCAAGTCGAAGTCGATTTTTCAATGCATTCATCGTGGCACTGCTTAAATTCTGCGTCAACAGTGTGAAAAATTTTTCGTAGGACATAGACTCGCAGTCGCCTAATACTAACCCTAAGACCCTTATGTAATTTCGGGCGATCCGCAGGGTTTCAATTTTCGACAATTTCTGAATACTATTTTCACGATTTATTAGATTTTGACGAACTGGAATACATTTCCGCAATAAGTCGAACGCCTCGTTTAGTTGGTGCATGCGATTCCTTTCGCGCGCGTTTGCCTTAGTGCGTCGCGTTCCAGCTCGGGCAATTCGATTGCGATTTCTATACTTTCGCGATGTATCCATTGATGATATTCGAATAATACTTGCACAACTACAAACTACTTTTGTAGGCGTTGCGTCCTTTTATATACTAATATCGGTGGCAAGCTTTCGTACAGAAATAATTAATCCTTATCACCTAAATGGCAACCACCGCTCTGTTATCACTTGCCTTTGATACGGATATTAATTTATCTCGTGCACTTTCACGAACTTGGATATCCGATAAGGAGAAATATTCATGCCAATTAGATATAATTCCAATTTATTGATTTGTTTGCATTTGATTAGGACAATAATAGGAAGAAAGCTATGTTAAGCTGTGTATAGATAAAGAAACTAATGAAAATGTGATAAAATAAATATTTATCATTGTAAAAGTTTTTAGATTTGTCGATAAATGAGGGTGAACGAAATTCTATTATCGAATATGCAGTAGTTTTGTTGTCATTATTTCTAGATCAAAGTGTTCTGATCAAATCTCGAAATTATTATAAACGCCCAGTCACTGCCCATTAATATAAAGCCGACAAACTTAGTACAAAATTTTGAATTTCGCAGTATATATGTATGTGTAAGACCACTGCCCATTAATATAAAGCCGACAAACTTAGTACAAAATTTTGAATTTCGCAGTATATATGTATGCGTAAGACTTGCAATTCATATATCACGTACGCATTTAGAATGAATATAGTATAAGTGTTAATTGACAGCAAAAATGTGCGAATAAAACAAAATCGATACAAATCCACAAGGACATTAGTGAGAAAAGGATGCCAACAAAACAAAATATTTCTCCACTCTCGGTAACCAATAACAACATGACCTGTAGTTAGGTAGCTAATACATACAAAAAATTAAAAATTTCTCACTTATGCAGTGACAAATGTAGCAATATGACAGCTACAGCGTTACTTTTGAGTTAGTATTAGTTCCCCATTCCTCTCTCAGCCCACTATGAGTATCCTTTTCTAACTAATGTATTTGAAAGCAAGGATTTATTGACTACTAGTTGATATATTTGCACCTAAAATTAATGTGTTCCCCTCTCAAAAATCAACGTTTTATTCGAAGTCTGTCGGCTTTTACATTATTGGGCAGTGCGCCCAGTAAACACTGATGTCGCCAAGTATCGCCAATTATCTCCCAAAATATAGAAAAAATGTATAAGTAGCACGCGCTCTAAATAAATCTTAACGATACATTTCTGTAGACAATCACCACACGTTTATTAAAATAAAAGTAAGACAACTTTGGCAATTCGCAAAAAGTAGGCAAAGTGTGCCAATAATTTTTTTTCTTTTTTTGTCTGAAAATTTCAACTAGGCACTTCACAGTCACGTTAGTAGTTTTGAACTAAAATTTTCATGAATTAGTGAAGTGATTGTTTAAAATATTTTCATATGAATCTAAATGTGTGGATGTGGATGGATCGTTGTCCTCCAATTATCTCGGTCACGTGACCGCGTCCTCAAATCTTGGAAGCCCAGTAGCTGCTCGGCGTCCACATACGAGTATACTGAGCTCTCCCAACGAGATCTCGGTTGACAGTCTATCTCCGTCGACTCGTTTTTCATTCATTGCTCTCTTTGGCATGCGATCATCGTCCATTCGTTGTACATGTCCTGCCCATTGAAGTCGTTGTAGTTTGACGATTTTCGAAACTTCCAGCTTATGGTTGTACCGGATGCGCCATCCATCTCGATCGCAAACAGCCCCGAAAATTCGTCGCAGAACCTTACGTGTACAGCATGTTTCCGTAGGCTTGAGTTAGGGTCCATGCTTCGCAGCCATAGCATAGCACTGGTCGTATAATGGTTTTGTACACACGGAGCTTCGTGTTTCTGTGCACATGCTTCGATTTCATTATGGGGAGAACAGAGAAAAAAGTCTTATTAGCTAACTGTATCCGTCGCTTGATTTGACAAGTTGCAACACAGGTATATGAAGTCGTTCACGAGCTCGATGTTGAGGTCCCCCACAATGATGCTCGATTGTGCAGGTGTCCCTGTCGTCGATTGCATCATTATTTTAATTTCACCCTCGTTGATACGTAGTCCAACTTCTTTTGCAGCGGTATCGAGCGTATGCAGAAGTTCTTCCGCGTCGGCCAATCTTCGGGATATGATGTTGATGTTGTCGGCGTACGCTGCTTATTGTGTCGACTTGATGAGTAGCGTCTTGCTGTTGTCCATATTCATGGCCGAATAACGTATTCCAGTGCTAGATTGAAGAGCGTCGGTGCCAGTCCATCGCCCTGTTTTAGACTAGTGTGTGTTTCAAATAGATCAGTCTATATGGATCCTGTCTTGTGAAATGGAGTAGGTCATCGTCATCTTTGTCAGTCACACTAATTTGGCCGGTATACCAAATTGCAGCATGATATTGTACAGTACTCCACGATCGATACTGTCGTATGCCTGCTTGAAGTCGACAAAGATTTGGTCTACGTTGTATTCCTAGCACCTTTGAAGTACCAGTTTGACCGTAAAGAGCTGGTCGGGTGTGGAGCGACCAGGTCTGAAACTGCTTCGATATTCGCCGATTCTGATTACGGTTTTATTCTATTTTCCAGAATTTTCGTCAAAATTTTATAGGACGTACAAACTAGTGATATGCACCTGTAATTCTCACACCGCAGTTTATCTTCCTTTTTGTGAATTGGACAGATGATGCTTCTGCGCCAATCGTCTGGGATCACCTCGTCCTCCCATATTCGCAGGAGTAATTGATGTATGGCATTAACTAGACCCGTTCCACCAAATTTTAGCAGTTCAGCTGGAATCTCGTCAGCGCCCGGCGCTTTATTTCGTTTTAGTGTACGCAACGCGAGATCAATTTCCTCTACTATCGGGGGCGCGCAGGAGTAGTTGACGCGCTATGCCCCGCTAGGGGTTAAGGCAAAGTAGTACTATCGGGGGTTGTATGGGTGGGCCTAGATCAACAACATCGTCGAGAGCTTCTTGTGTGGGGATGTTAGATGGAAGGTTCAGAAGCTCTTCAAAATAAGAGGCCCATCGTTTATTAATGCCATCGGTGTCGCTGATGATGTTTCCATCCTTGTCTTTACAAAGGCTAGTCCTGGGTTGATAGCCGTTCTTAATTCTTTTTACTAGGTCGTACGCTTGTCTGGTGTTCCTATTAGCTAAGTTTTCGTTTATATTCAGCAACTGCTCGTCAAAGTATTTACGTTTCTTACATCTAATTATTCTTTTCGATATTCGCCGTAGCTCGTTATATTTCTCTCTTTTGGCTCTGGTTGCTTATAGGCCTCGTTTTCGTTCGCGTCAAGTGAATTTTGCCATTCTTCGTCGAACCAGTTATTTCGCGCTCGCCGGGCTTTATATCCCACGACTTTCTCTGCGAAATCTTTGATGGTACCCTTGAGTTCTTCCCAGAACCCATGGACGCCTGTGTTGCTGATGTTGTGTAGCATACGCGATAGTCTTTCCTCAAGGGCAGTAGTATACGCCACCGCCGTAGCATTGTTCAGAAGCTTATCAACCGCAAAGATTTTGGGAGGGCTGATTCTCGATTGGTGAGGAAATTCTACATCTGTAGGAGTCGCAGTTTGCTCCTCGATAAGAGCGGACATCCATCACTCTAAACGCCCATCTTTTGCAAATGAGGACGTGATCAATTTGAATGACGGTATTTGCGTCTGAAGATGTCCAGGTGTGCTTATGCATGCGTCGATGCGGGAAACACGTAGAGCTTACGACTAGATTCCTACTGCAGGCGAAGTGGATAATTCGCTGGCCGTTGTAGTTACATTCTTCGTGGAGACAGTGGCCTCCAGTGGTCCCCCGGTGCCAACTTTCATTTCCGACTTTGCCGTCGTTTGTCGTCTTCTTTAACTTCAGGAGGGCGTGCACATTGATGAGCCAGAGATTGATGAATCGAGTCTTATTGCAAATCGTACACAGCCGTTCATTTATGGGTTTGAAGTCAGTAATATGCGGTTTGAGGTGATTATTCACAATAAATGCTACTCCAGACTGTTTGCGGCCCGATGGTTTGCCAATTATAAAAATTGCGTGCGATTGCTTGCCATTTATCTCGCTGCCAAGCCAATTTGTTTCCTGGACTGCAGTAATGCTCAGTTTGTACTTTTTGACCAGTACAACCTTGTACTCCTCGGTCCCAGGTTTGTTCAGGGAGCATACATTCCAGGATCCGAAAGAATAATCCTTTAGTCGTTTGCGTGGTCGTCGTTGTTGATCCGTCCAATGCGAGGCTTTTGTTCCAGGTTTCTTGACGTGGAGTGGTTTTTACAAGGACGAGTTGTCAGCACATCGCTTAACCTCATTCAGGGGATGGCCTGGAAAGGTAGCTGCTTCCGATGGTTTAATAAACGTGCTGGAGTTCACACAACTATGTTGCAGGTCCAACTACGCAGGCCATTCCATCCTACTAAACCTGAGACGCTTAGATGTTGGTCAGCCATTCAGGCTACAGCTATCTGCCTTTTTCAAACTGTCTTATCGCTAAGACTTGGCCGTCAGCGCTTTGATACACTGCCGTTACCAGGGGGCGCCCACGTGGAGGACTATGGAAAAGGTAATTTGCCTCCCCCCCTTGCCCTGAAACGAATTCTTAGGCATAAAGTTTTTCAAGCTACGAAGCAAAAGAAGACCTCAGAAAAACTGAAAGCGTAATTTATAAGAACTGCAAAAAGGTATATTTTATTATTCAAACTATTGCAGAAAAGAATCAGAAATATTTTCTCAACTTTCTAGATCTAGATGCTTGCTTTTGGCGACCGACAGTATGCATCGACGCAAAAAAGCAAAAACGCACAATATTTTGTTCGAAATTTTACTCGTTCCATATAAAAAAAATAGATTAGGTTCTAGGACGAGTACATAAACGACGCCATCATCTCTTGGATGTGCCATTTTTAATTAACATTAAAAAACAATAAAGGATTTAAAAAAAAAGAAGTATACTTTATGGTTCTTATTATTCTGGAAAGGCGATGTAGACGATATGTTTTTCAAGTCTTGGTGGAGATTAAGCTAATCCTTTTCCTAAAGAGGATATCATTCTAATATCATGACCGTGATTAATTGGCGATTATCTTATTATTCTACTGAAAAGATATCATTACGAAGTCCTCTAAAATAGCTTAGTTTAGTTAAGGATATCATTCGTGCAGGACATTTAATACGGAATCCTTATCTTTTGCGATAAGAATAAGATATCATTTCAGATATATGAAATCCTTTGTTTTTAAGATGTCATTCGGAATCTTAATGTTTACTGGGGTTGACTAAATATTAGGTGCGTTCTTTGGCTTTATAGCCGCCGTTGCACCGAGAGCGAGCATTTATGTTTGTGCGATTCTGAGGGTTGCGATCCCTTAACAGCAGAGCGACCGTAACAAACGAAAACCACGCAAGGTCCAAACCGCAAACCACTATTCTGGACATTGAATTCACTACTAATCGAAAATTCGCTTGAAAACGGTGAGGGATATGCCAAGAGATAGCTTATCGTGTCGTATTTAGCATATCAACTTGCTCGATCTGAGTTGACCGCAAGATCTACAATTGACAAAAAAAAAATGCCAAAATAATCTCTCGCAATTGCCCTAACCCCTTGTGGGGCATAACGCGTCAACCGTTCCATGTGCGTTCCAGTTACCGTTTCGATGGCATAAATTGGTTTCAGAAGTTGCCAGCATGCACCTCCTGCACATCCATGGCCACGAACGTCGTCGTGGACGGGATTCGAACCCGAAACGCCGGTAGTCAAACATGAGACTGATGCCTCAACACACTGCGCTACCGGTCGCCCCAAAAATTGCATTCATTATTTTTCGAAAATTTCAGACTCAATCGCGAAAATAAAAATTTAAGTTTTTCACACAATTTACTGTAAAATCTATGTGAGCAAATGCACTGTTACTTTGCAGTTACTATTCCAAGAAATGCTTTGAATTTTTTGACATATCAATCAGCCAATAGTAGAATTTAAATTTATTCCAAGCCTGCATTAAGGTGAACACACGAACGTAGCCAAAAGCCAAAATGATCCCGCTTCGATCCGAAACCGCCGGACAGAGTACATATAATAAAGACTCTGAACTCAGTACAAAATAAGCAAAGGTTGTTCATAATGTTTTAGCTGAGTATGTAGTCGATATACAGTCACTACGTTTAGACCGCGGGACTATCTTCGAGATCTAAATAAATCGATCTAACTCTCGACGATATAAACGTATCGATTTAGTTAGTTTTGGACTTGGCTTATCTCTACTTGCGATGCGGAACTGGACTAAAGAAATTGAGACTATGTCGCTGTCATCGCTAATGTTGACTCGGTGGTTGACGTTTCCTTTGTTGTCGGTTTTTTTTTGTTCGGCGTTTGCTTTGTCTGCAATTTCAGGAAAGTAGTGCGTGATCACGGGCCGGAAAAAGTCTTTTTCTGTCGTAAAATTTATATCTGTAAAATTTATCTTCGCTGTCAACGGAGAAAGAAGAAGAAGAAGTACCTCTCCGTATGGTCGGTATAAACACTCCACCAACAAGTACTAACACTAAAATGATTTAATTAAATCGCCTTTTAGTTCCACGGTCTAAACGTGGCCACTGTAATGAACCATATTACGGTCTGGTCGTGCTGCATCCACCGGCAAATCGAAGGCAGCACCTGATGAGTAGTAGTAGTAGTCCGGATAGCGCGTTCGCCTTCTACGTACTGGTCCCCGGTTCGATTCCTACTGAATGTGGTAGTTTTCGATGAAAAAGGGGATTTACGTGTCGGAAACGGACTATGAGCCCACTCAGCTGTTAAATGAGTACCCATTTATGCAGTGGCGGCGATAAGGCCCCCGCAGACCCCGCGGTGCGGGGAGCCCCGGCCCAAGGGGGGCCCCGGGCCGAGCGAAAAAAAGTACTAACGATTTGAAATTGGGAGAGCTTGTACAATAATAAATGTGCCTGTGCGTCCATCTCGGAATTTTTTTATTTCAGTAAGGTACGGCAGTACGGCAAAAGCAGGAAAAAATATCCAAACTAAAGCTTTAAGCAAAAATAAATTAATATTTTTGAAATACGCGCGAAGTTCCGGCACCCCCATGTTCCATATCACCTACGCCATTGATGAAAAAGAGTGAGATAGCCTCTTATAAGCAAAATGGTTCCAGAAATTTTCTCTATCTTCATTTCCTGTCAGTCTCTATTCCTTGGTATTCATGCTAAACATTAGTTTGTGTGTATGTTGTTATTGCTCCTTGACGAATGGCCATCGCTGGCTACCGAAAAAGCGAAAAAACTTCATTCCAATTTCAATATTGTTGTTTATGTTCCGTTATAAACAATGTCCGTAGAAATTTCGTGCACACACTTTGAATGTTCATTAAAATACGAGTGAAAAACTAATGAGTGAGCCATGTATTCGGCGCTCCCGTGAGATGAGTCAACCAATGGCCGAGAGGAGATAAGAAGTCCGGAAGACGTAAACAAACAAAGCACAATACGTTTAGACTGCAACGCTCAGTTTCACGTTTCAGTTCTCAGTAGAGTTTAGAGTGTCTCATTGCGCTCGTGACGGAATTAAGTATCGTATACGTTTTATTTTATTTTATTCGTAGTTTTGTTTTGTTTGTTGTTTAGATTTTCTAAAGAGTAACACAATTTCGGTAATCGATTATAGGACTAGTGAAATGGAAAACAAACGCGATTATTTAAGTGGTGCTCAGAAGAGGAAACTACAAAAAGAGCGAACGAAAACTGAAAAAAAAGCTCCCAAAACTCGACAAGTATTTTTAAAAAACAACAGAAACTGTAACAAGCTTAGAGGAACCTATTTCTACACGTGGCCCAAGTACAAGCACTAGCACTGTTTGTGAAAAAGAACAAAGTGTTGAACTTAACAGTGAAAAACCCGTCAGTGAAAGTGAAAAAGTTAATATTGAATGTTTACGGCAGTCTGAAGACGTGGGCCTACCTGAACAAGAAAATCAGAGCGAGCCACCAAATTCAGCTGAAGCTGTATGATGCTTACCGAGTAGGCCTACTAGTTTAGTAGAAGTAAACCCTGTCGATCTTAACTGCCCAAGCTTCCAGACAGATATTTCTTTTTATAAAAACCAAACCTTGACAGAAGAGGTGAAAAGATTTATAACATTAAGTGAACGTTGTCAACCAATGGGACCTTTCCCAAAGGACTACTTTTCTAACCGGTCTTTCAGTACTTCATATTATTCCTTTAAATCTACAGCAGGCCAATCCGTTTACAGAACTTGGCTTTGTTACTCAAGTTCTTTAGATGGCGTTTATTGTCGACCGTATTGGCTTTTCAGCGATAGTCCTGAGGCCCAAAGCTGGCGTAAAGGAACTATTAGAGACTGGAAGGGCCTTAGTAAAAAAATAAAAGTTCATGAAAGTAGTCACACACACTTACATTCTTGTTTTACATATGACATTTGGAAAAAGAGTAAAACTGTTGCCGACCAAATTTCCGATGAACAAAAAAAAATGGAAAGACATTTTTGTTCGGATTGTAGATGTCATTCGAACAATGGCTTTATGCTCTTTGCCGTTTCGAGGTCATAGAGAATCACTGAGTGAAATAAAACCTGAAAGTGGGAATTTTTTGAACATATTGTCTTTGGTTTCTCGCTATGACTCTCTTCTCAGTGCACACTTACAAAATGAGAAAACGAAATCAAAATATCTTCACCATGATATCCAAAATGAAGTTATTAACTTGCTTGGAAAATCAGTATTTTGTTCTTTACTAAAGTAGATACATTCTTCTCCTTTTTTTCAATAATTGTTGACAGCACTCAAGATATTTCCAGGGTTGATCAGATGATTATTGTAATCAGACATGCTAAAATTACGCTTACACTATCCCCAGATTACTTCATCTGCTGCTTAATCTGAGTGTGGTGAGCTTAAAATTGTATGTATTTGACAGTTCCAGATTAAATCAGCCGGCGCAGATGAAGTAATCTGAGGATAGTGTAAACGTAATATTACGTACTAGAGGTATCAGCTGGTAATTATAAAACAGTCGTTAGTGAGTAAACTACACTTTCTTAATCTTAAAATCGTATTTAGATTTTTATATAAAATTTATTAAGATTATAGGAGGCCTATGATTTATTTACATTTATACAAATATAGATTATATAGGGGCCCCCAAAAATTTTTCGCGGGGGGGCCCCCGAATCGTTAGCGCCGCCACTGCATTTATGGGGTAAATAACTCGGTTGAGCGTGTTGCTGATAACACACCTCTGCACAAGACCGTCACGATCTACAAAATGAGATAATGCTAACTCATCTCGAGGCCATGGTTCAAATTAGACTGTTTCGCCAGTTATTTATTTATTTTATTTTACCTGATGAGTAGTGATCTGTCCGTGGTACAAAACCAGAGGACGAGGGTCCCAATACACTCGGACCCCGAAATGAGCGCGTGGGCATCTGATCCGTTCGCCAACCATTCAATCCTTAACGCCCCATTCTTTTTTCTTATTCCCCATTTTTGCCTCTTATGTTTGTGTGGTCTTCCCCAGGCCTATGGATTTTTGTTAAAGGACACGGGCAACGAGCGGCAAAGACCCCGCCCACGTCTCCACGTTTCGTTGAGGGGCCTTTTTTCTTCGCCAGATGGCACGGCCCGACCTTCACGGTCATTATACTACCTTAGGCTCCATCCCCACGGGTGTCTACGGATGCCCACCAACCCGTCCATTACAGTATGCTTAGGGTGACGAACTGTACCGAAATTTCCGGTAGTGTACCGAAATTTCATCATAAAATATTTTTGTAATGGTTGAATATTTTTTAGGGACAGTTTTTATATCTAATTTCTTTTTTTGCGCTGGAAACAATTGGATCAGAAGCAAAGTACGATTTTAAAACGTAGACAATTAATACAACAACAACGTATTCCTAAGATGAGATATTTTTGTTTTTAATTGAAACACGATTTTCGGATGTAAGTTGTATCCATCTTCAGTAAAACTAACTAGAATTCGAAGTTGTGTCCGAAATGCGTTTAAAGCATCTTGTCTTAGGAAAATGATAAAACCCACTAGCACTGCGACCCAGTGGTCTATTGTGCTTACTGCTTGTAGCCCTGTCTGATTACAGGACTATAGAACTGAAGATTAAGCTTGAGCGTACTAATGAAGTTACTTAAATCATTGAGTGAGAATTAAGAAACTTCCTCTTCTTTCAGAAAAGCACACCCAAAACATTCCCAACGGAAGTAGGCGAGGGCCTCTTCCTAACAGAAATGACAGGTGGAATTAGAAAACAAACCCGTCGATACTAAATGATATCAGTTTGAGTGACGCGATTGAAGTTCGCAAATACTTTTAGACGACTCATATGTAGCTCGTTTACGCGAGTTTCCCCTGTCTCAGGCCCGGAAGGCTGTCCCAATGCGGCCTCAGTTCATTCCCATACTCTGATACACCTCTTTATGTTGCACATGGAAATCCCACAGAACTCTGGAATGGCCGAGACCAACCTGACCTCCTCATCAGCCCGTTAATTATCAGCAATGCCGACATACTGGGTGGTTGTGCTGCTTTCACTGGTAGATCGAAGGCACCACCTGATGAGTACTAATCTGTCGGTGGTACGAAACCAGAGGCCG
Organism: Chloromyia formosa; assembly: GCA_964017055.1. Lineage (NCBI taxonomy): Eukaryota > Metazoa > Arthropoda > Insecta > Diptera > Stratiomyidae > Chloromyia > Chloromyia formosa. Next base: position 42,516,291 of record OZ024814.1, on the reverse strand, counting down.
AAGATCCCATTACACCCGGACCCCGATGCCGTCGCGAGCGCGAGGGCATAGGCTCCGTCCGCCAACCATTCAATCCTTATCGCCCCATTTGTTTTATTATTCCCCATTTTTGTCTCCCATGTTTGTGTTGTCTTCCCCAGGCCTATGAATTTTTGTTAATAAGTAAATGATAAGGGCAACGAGCGGCAAAAACTCCACCCACGTCTCCAGAACTGAGCTACAGGAAGCATAGGCCGTTGCTTAGCTCGTTGAGGGGCCTTGTTTTTCCCCAGATGGCACCGCCCGATCTTCACGGTCATTATGCTACCTTAGGCTTCGTCCCCACGAGCAGCTTCAGATGCCCACCGAACCGTTCATTACAATACCCCGAGATCCAGTTTCATGTTACTATATTTGAATAGCCCAGTTCCTGCAGTGCTTGCTGGCAGCTCCACACTAGTTTTGATGTGCAAGCGTAACTAGCGAGCGTCTTGATGGATGCCTGGCTGTCAAAGATTTAGATTAGATTTATTACGGTAACCAGCACAAGCTTCTATGGCGTGTATTTTTGCTTTGAAGACCGTTGGATATCTTCACATAGGGATAGAGTTGCTGGTCGGGACCCATAATGCCCGCCCAGTGCCCACTTCTGTCTTAGAGCCACTAAAGCCGTAAACCACTTTACTCGTATGTTGTCGGAGGATAATTCTGAGTATTTATCCTGCCAATGACGGATTAGGAGCGATCGAAGAACAGTTTCGTAACCAAATGGTCCAATGGCATTCTGGCTTTAAGGCTTTCCTTAACCAATTTTCTTGTGCTGGACTGTGCTTAGGTTAGGTTAGGTACAGGGGCTGCCATGATATATCACAGCGCACTTGAGCCAGCATTAGGTCCGTGGTGGTACCACCAAAAATCGCCTCCGTTGGAACCTACGTATCAAACCAGCCTGTACTGGCGATGTAACGATTGAGTCTTGTGGCAGTCATATTCCTAAGGTCATCCAGATCGCAGAAGACCCGGGAACTCAGAAATTTCATTCACCTGCCACCCAAGGCTAGACAGTGACAGAGAAGGTGGAGAACGCTCTTCTCCTCATCTACATTTCCCCAACTCCGGTAGAAGTCATGACGCGATTTTTTTTTTTTTTTTGCTAAAGCTAGGTACTATGATCAGTTTTTCGTACAAAACTCATACAAAAACTATCAAAGTTTCGTTGGCACGAACAATTTTCGCTCTTTTAGTACTAACATATTTCATTCTCCACTTTATTATGAGCAATTTTCACGCCAAAACAATTACTTTACTAGAAAACCTGTTTTTTTAGTAAGAAGAGAAGTTCAAGTGTAGTCTACACTATCACTTTTTCTAACAGTAGCCATAGATACGCGAGAAATTAAATTCCCTGCAAAATCGCAACAGCCATGAATTCGTGTCGCGTTGGTTTGAATAACTCCATTGGACGCTGTTCAAACAAACTTGATAATTCGCAACAAATAAATCGAAGCGAAAAAATCGCATCGGTGTGTGGTAAACTTTAAACGGAAAACTATGATGTGAAATGACTTCATCAATATGACATGCGTAATATAAAAGTCTGTGCAGGATGTTTCCAAACAACTTCCATGGAAATTGTGTTTCTAGGCAACATTGTTGACGTTTGATCAATTGAAAGAAAGAGTAAACTAAAATACTCAATATATAATAATACTATTTTACATATTTTCTTAAATTTGTGCTTTTGTAGTTTTTCTAAATTCTATTCGAAGTAATTTAAACAATCAGCGTCCACCATGGCCATGGTTTACTTGACGAAACACAACGAAAATATATATAACGCCGAGAATATCCTGGAGCAGGCCCCGGCACAACACGGACGATTGAGAGGCAAAAGCGGAATACGACCGTCTAGTATGTATATTTCGAAATTCCGTCCATTGGTGAAACAAGAAGAACAGACACGAAAACAAGACCATAAGTCAATGGGCTTTGCCAACACTCCACTAGCGTCTCCGAGTGAATATCTGAAGAAAGGAGCAGGTATTCGTTGCAAGAGCTCCACAGAACATAAGTGTATAAGAAAAGATATGCCACCAATTCCACGTCATAATGAGGTTCCTAGAAAACCGCCTGCGACAAGGTACCAAAAGGAGTCGGCAGCTAACCGGCAGAATCTAAAATCAGCTCCTCTTTCTACACATCATCGACCACGTTACGCGGACACTCGCTATGGTAGTGCACATGATCTATTATCCTCCGGGTTGATGCCGCGATACGTTTTCAGCCCCAATTTCGGCAAGGTACCAGACTATATTTTAAAACAGAAAGAGAGAGCTCTAGCAAGAAAGCTTAAGGATGATGATAGTAAAAGTGAAGCAGATGTAGGAGTAGGCGACCAACCTGGTGCAAAGTATTTAGGCCAAGATGAAAGACAATCATTATTATCGGTGAGTGATTTAATATATCGATAGTATCCCAATTTTAAGTGTTCCTAATTTTCATCACCCTGAATTAGAAAATAACCGTACCGGCTAGGTTTCACTTCATACCCACGAATATTTTGTCCTTATCAAGGTAGGTAGGTAGTAAAGGGCTGCCGTATATAATACAGCACACTTAAACTAGATGTCCCTTGTGTTACCCTGGAATTGAATAATTCCTTCCGTCAACCAAAGTTGAACGATCCAGAGCTAATAGCAAGACGCAGGAGTTGACTCACATCCGCATAAGCTAAGTCTTCAATCAGCATAGGCATATTCCCCGAGAGTTGACCTTCTTTTGAAGGTCAATGCCGGGCAGGAGCAGAGCAGATGAAAGATACTTTCCTCTTCATCCACGTCTCCCCAGCTTCTGCAAAAGTCATGGTGTGGAAGCCAGAGTCTCCTCAAATGTTCCCCGATGACACAATGACCAGTAATAATTCCTACCACGAGCGGTTTAGAAGTGCGGTCTATGTTCAATGATGGCCATAATTGCTTTGCATTGTGGCTAGTGCTACCACTTAGCCATCTCGAGTTAGTCTTTTCTGTTGCTGCTGTTGTAGTTAGACTATTTTTACTGCTGAAGATGGGCATGGCAGGCATGGCGAGACTCCATCTAAATAGTTGTGTCAGTTATACCGTTCGGAGCAAGCTCGTCAGCTCTGCAGTTACCAGCTAAACTGCTGTGGCCCGGTATCCAGCATTATGTTATAGAGTTTCCCCATCTCCGTAAGGCAAGATTAACATTTCGTCACGGTTTTTGATGAGACTCGATAAGATTCGAGGGATTTTACTGTAGCCTGGATGTCAGTATAAATTGTGATATCTGTTGCTGCTATAGCCTTGCGGCTAGGCCACATCACTGCTTCTTTAATCGCGTGGACCTCCGACTGGAAAACACTACAGTAGCTTGGGAGGCGGAGTGACAGATTCAGGTTAAGCCCCTCGGAGAAGATTCCATGTCCTTACCAAAGAATGTCCATACCAAAGAATGTCCTTACCAAAGAACTCAAAATGGGTTCAACAGTACTAATAGCTTTAACCCCTCCACGGGCATGGGCGCGTTTAGAAATGCCTTCTTTACGTTTCGTTAAGATGTAAAATTCGGATGGTGCAGTTACTAGCATACATCCTCCTATCCGTCTTTTACTGATAAGCTTGGGACGTTTTCGGAGTTCTAATAGTACCCACAGGTAGTTTTATTAACTTTATTAACGCGCGGGAAAAATGAACGTCTGAAGTCCCGGCTCAAGCATCGTAGAGTGACGACAGGGACCTCGCGGCTACCGAGCTCGTCAATAGCATTGGTCATATTAGTGTCCATTTGAATTCATGCCCAAAAAAGCTCCTGTTCTCCTGACATTCACCAGCAGCACCCCCAAAAAGTCAAAGCAAAGAAGAGTGTACCAAATTTGGTTGAAATTTGACCTCGGCAAAATTTTCGGGAGGAGAGGATCAAAATTCGATAAGCTTTCTTTTAGCTAAGGGTAGCTCAATGAAAACGAAGTAGTAAACGAAACTGGTGATGCTTTGTAGCACTTCGGGGTGTTTTCCGTTTTTCGTTCTAAAGAAAGAATTGGGGCATGTCAATAACCATCTAAGTTAGATGGAATCCATGGCTTCTCCTGGTCACTTTTTTCAAATCAAATAAAAAAGAGCAAGCAATAAATTCCGAGTTAGTTAGTAGTGCCCCATGTTTTAATATTTAATTTGCAATTATTTATTATTATTATTATAAAAGCAATTTTTGAACTCATTATCAATTTCAGGGGCTGAAAGCAAACTGGGAGAAGCTACAAAAGCGATATCAAGGATTATCGGTTCTAACGGACACTGAACCAAAGAAAGCGACAAAAGCCAATTTGGAAAGACAGCTTAAACAATTGGAACAAGATATTCTGTTACTCGAAAATAATCCGCATATTTATGTTTGCGATAATTAAACGAAAAATTAATTTCTACTATCTCAAATTAGCGTATCATGGATTTATTTGTATTTTTCGTATAAAATGCATATTTTTATGAAAAGTGTTTTACAGTTCTACATATGGATATACAATTCCTCTTTCAATAAAACATTTCTCCGAACCAAATTGGCAAATTCTCTAATAAACTTAGCGGTTGTATGAATTAAATTAGCAAATTTCCAAATAAAACCAAGTTAGGGCGATTTGGATTCAAATCAACAGTTTAACAAATTGGTTTTTGGGAACATTCCTAATTGACCGGGCGACGCATAGTGGTTCGTGTCTTTGGCTAATAGTGGGTTTTAAATTGAGATTATTTCGCACTCCCCTTGCGTGGGCTTCACTCGTTACGCGTGCTCCGCTGCTTAAGTACCGACCTAAAACGCCCACTTCGCTCGCTCTCGCGACCTCTGAACTGTGTTCATATAAGAAAATAGTCAAACCGATAGATTTTGGAGCATAAAAATTAATGACGATCGAAGAAAATTAAGTGGTTCGGAACACAGAAAAAGGGCTTCGGAAAAAAATGAAAAAGAGAAAAAAGTCTGGGCAAAAACTAAAAACCTGGAAGCATTTTTTAATCAGCCAATTTTAAATTCGGATCCCGGTGGTAAACTTTATATATATTTTTTTTTAACTTTGCATGACATGATTGATTCATGTAACACATTTTAATTTTCTGTTCAATGCTCCAAAAAGGATCCCGAGTCATGAAATCATTTTGAATGAAGATGAAGAAGAAACAGTAACTACGTTTGTCGCGGGATTAACTTCGAGATATAACTAAATCGATCTAACTCACGACAATGTAAACAAGTCGGATCAGTTAATTTTGGTATAAACTTTTAGCTCCACTTGTGATGTAAGTAGATCCAGTACAACCGGACTAAAAAATTGGGACTATATGGTGTTGCTGTTTTCGCTAATTTTGTCGTTGATGATAATTTTATTTGATACTTGCTTGGGTTCGCTAGGCTCACAACATTGACACCGCCCAGTCAGACAAGAATCGAAACTTGATCGATCCTAGATCGAAGACTGTCTACTAAGGAATCGATGACTTTGTCCATGAAATGTCGGAGACATTTGTATGGGCATGGCTGCTTTTGCGATACCGAAAATGAAAATGATGACGGTAGTCGATGTAGAATCGATGACTATAGTCAGTGTAGAATCCACGCTGAGGTCGAATTAGGATCGATGACTGTAGAGATGTGTAGAATCTATTTAAGCCTGATATGAAATTCGTCCAGAAACTAAAAGTGTGACGAGACCTCGTGTAAAATTTACGCGAAACTTTTCAAGGAAAAATTCATTTTGAGCCGGTTTAAAATTTTAAACCTAAACTTTTCATTTAACAGCGGACTGCATACCAGACTTATAGAAAACATAAACAAAACATATTCCGTATTTGATGTTATGACAACACGCCTCGCCAAAGATACTTTAATGAATTCAACTTTCAGCCAAATTGATTAACAGAATTGATGTATGATCGAAGACATTTCGATTTCTTTTACCTCAGAGATAAACCGGTGTCAAAAGTCGAAGACTTTTTGACTCCACTGGGTATCGGAGACAAATGGGCGATTTCATTTTGGACATTCTTCCACGATCATTCACCCCGGGTGAGGGGACTTCGGGAGCGCCACCATTTATCCAATTTTTGCAGTCTCATTCACCTTCGGGTTTATTTCGTATCATATAGGCCCTTATGCAAATTTACTTCTCCGTTCCCACTTGATCCAAAGCGGTTCGGAGTAGACGTACCAATGCATTTTCCGCTTGTAAATGTCTTGGGAGATCAGTCACAGTCCATGGTTTACTCCAGGAATCTATTTCAAACGCTGATTCACCTGCTGTGTTCTTCGTTGCCCATAAAAAAAATATGCAAGGAATTGTATTTTTGTCGGCGAGTGGAAGAAGTGAGCCCACTTGATAGTATATCGGACCCTCTACTTTATACGTTGGCATGAATCTACCCTCGTTAACAACCCCTTTTGCTTTGAACGATGTCATTTAGTAGCAAGTTTTTAACTTCCGGGGATTTGGAGGAAATATTTTGAAAGCGCTTAATTAGAGGCAGTTGAACTTTCTGGTTTGGTGTGAAGTCCAGCACGTTTATTAAACCATCTGAAGACAGCTATCTTCCGAGGCCATCTCCTGAATGGGGTTAAGCGATGTGCTGACAACTCGTCCTTGTAAAAACTACTCCTTGTCAAGGAACCTGAAAAAAAAAGCCTCGAATTGGACGGATCAACAACGACTAAAGGATTATTCTGGGCGTTCCTTTACCAAATTTTGAAGCGTAGCAGTGTATACACACGTTTTTGATCTTATAAATAGAAACGCTTGGATAGACGCTAGTAGATAGAATAAGGGGGTTCTAAACCAACTTGGACTTTGGTCCCAAGAAATTCGTGGCGCCATAGGGAATCCAGGGCGTCATGGGGGTCAATGACCTTAACTGCTTTTGAACTCCAACTGAACAGCAACTGAAAAATCAGTTCAAAAGCAGTTCAAAAGCAGTTCAAAAGCAGTTCAAAGCAGTTTAAAGCAGTTCAAAGCAGTTGAGGTCATTGATCCCCACGACGCCCGGGATTCCCTATGACGTCGCAAATTTCTTGGGTACAAAGTCCAAGTTGGTTTAGAACCCCCTTATTCTATCTACTGACGCTGTAATCTAAATTTTTGTCAAATTGCGTTTCTCGCAGCAGCCATTCTTATTCTTGCCCCCCTAAACGTGCCATACGCACACCGATCGATCGGCCGATCCGTCGTCCGAAATTGATATCGGCCGATGGATCGGCCTGTGTATGTGGAAATCGCACCGATCGGCCGATCAATTTTGATCTGCCGATATTTTTGTGCGATTTTCGTGCGATCGATCGGTGACGATCGATTGGATAGTGTATGTGATTATCGCAAGTGAATGTCAAATTACCAAATTATTAAATTATGAAATTTCAAGGATTCTTATGATTTAAATGGCACTGCAATTGAAATATCAAATATGTGGTATACGAAAATACCACACACATCCAAATAGTTGATAAAAATTAATCTGGGTTGGATTGGGAGTGAATCATAACCTATTTTTTTGAATTGTCATTCGTTATCGCATCGCACGAAAATCGTACAGTGTGTGTGCAGTTGAGATCGGCAGATATTTTGTGGCGATCCATCGGCCGATCGATCGGACGACGGATCGGATAATGTATGGCGGCTCTTAGTTTCGAGCTTCGCGTACCTGCGGTGTTTCAACAATTCTACAGCGAACACATACATACCTTAAAAATTTTCTATGCAAATGCTAGAAGCATTAGGAATAAACTACCAGAGATTGAAATCATGGCAGTAGAGGTAGGAAAAGCTGACATAATAATAATTAAGGAAACATGGATATATGCTAACGAAGTCGAGTTTTTTAACCTAATGGGGTACAATGCCACCTTCAATTGTCGAAATACAACTGGAGGCGGTACAGCAATTTATGTCAAAAATAATATCCAGTTTAAAGTTATTCTAAACTCGCCTCAATATAACTCACTCATACTGGAACTCGCAACAACAAGTGTTCCCATTAGAATAGGTACATATTATAGGGCCCCTACTGACGACACCCAAGATTTCATTGAACATTTAGATGAGTTGTACCACCAATACAGTAATCTAACTTTTCTGGCTGACTCAAATTTAGATATCTTGGACAAAAACAATACTGTCTGCAAAGAATATATGGACATGTTATCCATGAATCATATTAAGATCGTAAATGAGTGTGAACCAACTAGAGTCACATCCACTTCAGCCACACTTATCGATCACATTGCAACCTCACTTAACACTTCAACTCACGATTTCATTTTCGAGCTACAAGATCAAGACGGCCTTGATCATAAAGTAACCCTATTGCAAATTAGAGAACTTAGAGTGGTAAAAAAGCGAATGGAAGCCATTTATATAAAAGTGCTTGATAAAGTTTCTTTCACAGAAAGACTGAGAGGTAGACTAAACAATCTAAATGAAGATTTAGTTGACTTCCCTCAACTGATTGATATTGTCAAGTTTACAAAAATCGAATCAACGACTTTAAAAAAAGTTCGCACAAGACATCAATCATGGATAACTTTCGAGATAATAGAAACAATTAAAAAGAAAAACATTGCTTACAAGAAACTTAAACAAGACCCAACAAATGATAGTAAACAAGCTGCTTATAAATTTTTTAAAAATAAAGCTTCCAAACTCGTACATCAAGCTAAGACCAACTCTCTAACCCAGCAATATGAGGATGCCTCTGGAAATAGTAGAAAATTTTGGCAAATTATTAACAACGAATTGTCTGCAAATGCTAATCGCAGAAAAGAACCTAAAAGTGAAGGCACAGCTAGTGGCATGAACGCGTTCTTTACATCAGTTGGAAATCAAAATCAAAATAATGACTTATCTGAGAATATTAGAAGATTTCTCAACATTTTTAATGAACATACCATATTCATGGAACCAACCAGTGTAGAGGAACTGACGGGAATTATAAAAACCCTTCGCAATGTATCTGCTGGCATTGATGGCATCAAAGCCACTGACCTTCAATTAGTGTGTGATACTATTTCGCCACTTCTGTGTAAAATTATCAACAATCACCTTTGCGAAGGTACATTCCCGGATGTGTTGAAAATCACCAAAATTAAGCCGGTATTTAAAAACGGCAGTCCTGACGATCCATCAAACTATAGGCCTATAGCTCTTACTAGCGTTTTTAGTAAAATATTTGAAAAGGTGGTTAATTCCAGAATTGTTAGATTCATTAATGAAACAGTTGGTTTTGACAAACATCAATACGGATTCATAGCTGAAAGCAACACAACATCGGCACTTACTGATGCACTTCACTTCATCAACACTGAGCTCGATAAATCAAAATATGTCTCGGCAATTTTCATAGACTTGAGCAAAGCTTTTGATACGGTTTACCATTCAGTCATGTCAGAAGTGTTATATGAACTTGGCATCAGAGGAGTTGCTGGTAATTTTATTAAAAACTATTTGAAAGACAGACCAGTTATCACTGAATTTCAAAATGAGACAAGTGAGGAAATGTTGCTGATTTCGGGGGTTCCACAGGGTTCTATCTTAGGCCCTACATTGTATCTCCTATACGTTAATAAATCTTAGCAATTGTGGTCTCACCAGCAAATATGTCACCTATGCAGATGATACACTTCTACTTTATTCTCACTTTGGGCAAAGAGATGCGGAACAAATGATTAATAACGATATGATTATCTATCAGCAGTGGCTTCAAAGTAATAAACTAAACATAAATATTAGTAAGACCCGATTCATGCTTTTTAAGCAAAAAAATAAAGCCAACATTGAATTAAATATAAAGTTTGATAACCAGTCCATTGAAAGAGTGAATAAGATGAAATATCTAGGTCTTACTACAGATGAGAAGCTTACATGGAATGATCATATCGATCAAATCAAATCAAAGTTATGCCCATTAATTGCCTTGCTTAGACGAAGAAAGTACCTTAATACTCAGCTTAAAAATAAGATTTTTTATGCACACATTATGTCCATTGTGAATTATGGAATATTTAGCTGGAGTCAGACTTCGGCTAGAAATATTTCAACTATCAGTAGAATGATCAACAAAGCTGTTAAAGCGATTCACAATTTACATCCAAGAACACCTACTATAGAAATTTATGAGCTATCCGGCAAACTTCCGTTAGGCGGCTATTACACTATAAAAGTTCTTTTACAAATATATTTGACGAACGATATTTCAAAAGAACTTTTATGAATGATATTAGCCGCTAAAGGGGGAAGGTGTGCAAGCATATTAGAAAAGTATTTGAAACAAGCAACGTCCATGTCGCAAATCTTTTCTTAGGCTGCTATTACACTATAAAAGTTCTTTGAAAATAGCTTTCATAAAAGATATTTGTAAAAGAACTTTTATAGTGTAATAGCCGCCTTAGAAAAAATTATAGTTCTAGAAAAAATGAAAACAATCTGGAAGATTGTGAATAACATAACTAAAACATCCATTTCACTAACGTTGAACAGAGAGGTTCATAGCTATAGCACTCGAAACGCTGCAAACTTCCGAACACCCTCAGCTAATACCAACAGTATTAAAATCAACTTCAATGTTTTAGTGTTTTTATTTTGTCTGTGTCTGTGGCGCCTACTAATTTCATTCCCAATTAATATATGTTTGGGGTTGAGGTATCTGTTAAGCAAAATCCATTCTTAGTTCCATTTGTATTGTAGTATCTGCTGACATCTATTTTCTTTTTGTTCTGTTTCGTATGTTTAATGTTTTTACCTCCCCCATTTCCATTTTCCCTCCCAGGGAAATGATGAAAACAGCTTTCGAATTCACTGAAATGATAAAGAAAGCGCCATATCACACTGATCCCTTCATCCCTGTAAAAAAAAACACTTCCAACACGCCGCTGATGTTTTCCGGTGGATTCAGACCATTTGGCTGCCCTCATCCTTCTCGCACCGATGCTACTTCGTCCCTGTGACCGGACCAATTTTTTTGTAACTTCTGTATATTTTTAGGAGTGTCACCATACGTCTTACCGACCTCGAAACTATTAAATCGACACTAATTTATGTCATTTTAGGGCAACCTTTTAGTTTCCGGGGCCCCGGCTGGGGGAATCACTTTTCACTCGGATTTTTGTCACTTTTCACTCGCGTCACTCTAAAAGTAAAGAATTTGCAGAAAAAAAAAAAAATTTTAATTTTAATTTTTAATTTTTGTTTTAAGTTTTAATTTTTTTTTATTTTTAATTTTTTTTTCATAATTTATACTGAGTGTTTGGAATATTGGAGGCATGGAAAATTGAAATATTCGCAAAACCCCTTGCGTGGGCTCCGCTCGCTACGCTCGCTCCGCGCTTAAGGGATCGCAACCCTCAATATCGCACAAACATGAACGCTCGCTTCGCTCGCTCTGCGTGCAACAGCGTTTTGATCAGTTTTAAACACACCAAACACTCAGTATAAATCATTAGAACAAGAAATTAAAGAAAAAAATTAAAAAATTAAGATTAAAAATAAAAAAAAAATAAAAAAAATATAAAAATTAAAAAAAAAAATATTTTTTTTTTTTGCAAATTTGATAGTCTTAGGGTGACGCGAGTGATAAATGACAAAAAATCCGAGTGAAAAACGATTTTTTCACCCCGGGCCCCGGAAACTAAAAATACCCCCATTTTAGACATTTTATTCCCGCTCACTCATTCCAGTAGGAGTGGAGGAGGAGCTTTCGGAATTCTATCATTCATTTCAGATACAGATTCAATAGACATAATAGGTAGTTTCCACGGATTGTCCGTACATTTCGTAAACTGGGATGACGCCGACCTCTTTAGTATGATTAGTTCGACAGTGTGTGGCCGACTGGAACTCGAAACGGTATAAGTGTCCTTCCAATGGCTCAAGACACACACACACACAATTCACTCAAATCTGAAGAAAATTGTCCACTTTTACCATGTTCATGTTCGAGTTTGGTTTCGACAGTGTGTGGCCGGGCTTAAATTAGATTTTGCTGCATGTAAAAACATTATATGCAGTCGCTAACCATCTTACTTTCATCCTCGCCTTCCCGAATATACCCGTGTCATAGAGAATAACTATGGAGGAGCAATCCGCATATACTCAACACTAAACTATTTGAAGCAATTCCAGTCGTAAAAAGTAAATAGAGAGACACACGCCCTCCACTGCGCAACACCCGCGCACCCTATATAAAAGCACAGGAAGCACATAAGATGTCATCCCCTCTCCTACTTTTCCAATTGGAACAATAACATTCGAGTCTGTCTCTCTATTTGAATATATAACTAACAAAGGAGTGGGTATATGCCTATCAAACCATACAAATTGAGTGCGTTCAGAAGGTGGCAAAAGAGCAGAAACCGCTCGCGAGCAGCTCCGCAACTGCTCGCGAGCAGCTCCGGAGCTACTCGGTTTGGAGTCTGCACCTGCTGAACGCTACTTCACCAGCTGAAAAATCGACCAGCTGAAAGCTGACGATGACAATTTTAGACGTCAAGTGCCGAAAAGTGGAACATACATGAATCCCACGCTGTCCATTACAAAAATCACGAACAACGAGAAAACAAAATCAAAAGCACCCGAAAACCAAAGAACTAGAAGCCGAAAGCGGCGAAAACACAACAACCAACTTGATAACTGTCAAAATTCGAAAGTCGCAACTTGAGCGTGAGGTTGAAAAAGAAGAAGAAGAACCTGAGCACTGAGCACTGATCAGTGAGCAGAAATATTTCTTGCTCGGTGAAATTTGATCATGCTCACCCGAGCAGAAGTTGCTCGGTCACTTCTGAACCCGCTCGTTCTGAACATGTTCGCTGAGCGGAAGCTGCTCAGTTCCTTCTGAACGCACACTGACAGCTTGAAGATGGGACGATCTTCTTCTTGAAAAAGACGAGAGCTGGGAGAGTAAAGTTAACGGTTTTAAGATTGTCATTTTCACGTGTTGTGCATATGGCTGTCAAACGCTTTGTGCAAAAAGTGGTAAAAAGTAAATACGGTTGAATTCGCGAAAGTTTGGAGCCGGTTTTTGTGTGTAAAGAGCCGCGATTATGTAGAGAAGACACTAGTGAAATTTCCGGTAGGACAAATTGGTGCGGTAGTGAGTTGTGGTAAATTGAAATGCCTCGTCGGTGACTGCAAAAATAACCAGCGTATCCCTAAGACGGGGGTGTCTGTTTATAGGTAAAACATTAAATATTTAGATGTGATGTGCGCGTTACTTGTTTTTGTGAGTTTTCTGTCAGAAAACCGATATTAAAATGTTTGTTTTCGTTTCTGACTAACCGCTGTATATATAGCTGTCAAATATCCGCGTCCTATTGGTGGTTGGCATTAATAGTCCCGTTCTTTCTCTCTCCCATGAAAAACTAAACGCGCTCTTCTCTCGTCCCATAAATTGAGCCTATAGGCCACTCCAGAAGTTCCTCTGAGGTCTCTCTGCCGCGGAACACCCGCCCGGTCCATATAGAGCAAAAGAGATGTCAAATTTCCATCCCCCTTCCTACTTCCTCACTTGTGCCGAATTGCTTCGTTTCTCTCGCTCTTTTTCATTTCCTCTGATACTCTCTCTTCAAAGACCCGTGTCAAATTTTGTTATCCGAAATGACGCCGCGCCACCCTCTTGGTTTGCTTAATCGGGGTTTTACTGTATGTTGTAACATTTTAGATTCCCGGTGGTTCGGGAATCCCCGCTCTACCGAAAGTACTTGTGCAATGTTTCGTTTTCTGAAATGTCGCCGCTCCCTTTGGTTTGGTTAATCGGGGTTTTACTGTATGCGGTATCATTTGAGAGTAGCGAACCACTCCTCTTTTTCGGAATGTCCAATCTGGGAACCCTTTAACTTAAATTAAATGTGCATTAATACAAATGGAGCCAAAAACTGAAGTAACGTACATTAACGGCGCAATTTAAAATATTCTATTTCCCCAACCGCTGCCAACTTCTTTCTTCACAAGTATCCAATTGCTGCCAACTTTACCGCTACCACCACTTTTGTTATTCGAAATCCGTCATTTGTTTGGATATGTGCAAGTACTGTTTCGGAGAAAAAGCCGGTCAGTGGTTTTGCTCGTCCCATTCCTTTATTGCAGACGATTGTGCAATTTTGTGCGAACTAAAAGTGAATGCACGAATTTTTGTGGAGTTTTGTGCGAACTAAAAGTGGGTACACGCTAAGAAGTTGTTTTTCTAAAAACAGTTAACTCGAGTCGTGGAACATTTGAGTGAAAATCTGGCGCGAAGTTTGGTTCTCGCAAGTGTCAAATAAGCCGGGTGGCTGCGCCGTAGCAGCAGGACCTGAAGGACAGCAACTGAATTCGCGTAAAGTATCGTCAAATCAAGTGGTGACCATCAATCGTAAGTATCTAGAGCTTATGTGCTTCATATTTGGCAACTGCCTTGCTTCACGGCGTCGTTTGGCGTTGTAAAGAATTGCACTTGTTAGCGAAGGTCGAAGGACTCCCGATCAATCCTGACTAATTGGGTTTATGTGTTGATTTGATTGGCTAATTGGTACACAATTGCGATTGCTGATACTAGATATCTGAATGAATGAATATATATCGAACTGTTCTGAATATAGTAAAGCAAGCACATGTAGTTTTATATTATATTAGGCCGTTCTTTTGCGTATCTATCCAGTTAGAGTAGGGCAGCAAATACGCATTACACCAACAACCGACTTGTTTGTGTAATCCGTGTTCGTTACACTATCCTATACTCGATAGATTCGCAAAAGAATGCGCCTATTATGTCGTCTTAGATTTATTGCTTTTAATGTCAGAGATGTTTGGTTTAAGCTGTTATTCAGTTCCGCTATAATAGCATAGAGGAACAATACAAAGAGCCCTACTCAGTACAAAATAATATCTAGTCCGGGATGAAGATAATCCCGTGCACACAAATAAGTTTCGCCACTCTAGAAGCAACGGCTATAATTTAAAGTAAACCCCCATTTAGAGTGATAAGGACAACAAACCATCAAATAAGCTGTGTCTGTTAATTAAAAAGCCAGGGGTCTTTATGTGCCATTGTGTGTGTGGCATGGCATACCAGTTGTATACGAGGGTAAGGTGAAAAGTTCTCGGCCTGACAATGAAACACTGCGATTTTCAGTTAAAAAAATGATTTCTCTACATAATTTCCCTTAACTTCAAAAGACTCCAGGGTTTCTGCAACACCAGTATTCCTTCCCGGAAGTGAGAGTCTGGAATGCTGTGAAAATATTCATCTACGGCCCCCTCAACTTCCGCGAAGTGCTTGCCAGAAACAAATTTCTTCAAGCTTGGGAACAGATGGAAGTCTGAGGGTGCCAAATCAGGAAAATAGGGGGGATGGTCGAGCAAATCGTACCTCAAATCCCGCAGTTTTTCCATCGCACACTTGTGTACAGGTGCGTTGTCCTGGTGAAAGATGATTTTTTTTTTATATTTATAAATAGAAGTTTGGAGTAATATTCGCCTGTTATCGTTCTGCCTTTTTCAAGGTAATCAATTTACAGAATCCCTTTCGCATCCCGAAACACGTTGGCCATAACCGTTCCGGCAGATGCGATCGACTTCGCTTTCTTTGGCGCTGAACCACCGGCTTCCACGCACTGCTTCGACTGCTGTTTCGTTTCTGGCGTGTAGTGGTGGACCCAGGTCTCATCCATGGTGACAAATCGCCGCAGAAAATCGGTCGGATCACGATTGAATCGGTTCAAAGATTGCTGCGAAAATCGTTTGCGCATTTGCTTTTGATCGGCATTCAGCAAATGCAGCATCCATCTTGCGCAGAGCTTTCGCAGCCTTTCTTCCGATATCCTCACAGCCTCAGCAATATTACTCACTTTCATTCGCCGGAACATTCCTGTTTCTCTCTATTGCATTTAGAGAGAACTCTTAAAATTCGTTAATTGCGGCATTTCTACTTTAGGTAGTCCATTTCCGCTTTAGGTGCTAAGGACCTAGAACCCACGCGTTAGGATTTGTAGGTCCTAAAGCGGACATTTCTTGAGTTTTGTTAAAAGTCTCTCTAATAGAATAGAGAGAATTCTCCTAATTTTTGCGAAATAGGAATGTTCCCATTCGCCTATCGTCTAATACGATATGATGCATTTTTTCGATGGTTTCCAGTGTGGCTGCCGTTTTTGGCCGTCCTTCACGTGGGCCATCTTCGTGGAACGTGCGATCACGTTTAAATTCAGCTGTATATTTTTTAACGGTTGACATCGAAGGAGCAGAGTCCCCGTAAACTTTTGTTAACTTGGATGAATTTCCTTAGGGGTTAATTCATCCAAAACGAAGAATTTTATGAACGCACGATATTCAAGTTTCTCCATTTTAACGAAAAACACGTAAGACGTCTACTGCAAAAATTCGTGTAAACAAACTACTTGAGAGAACAAGTTGAAACTTGTGATACGGACTAATGGCACGTGCACCCAGGCAGGAAACATCAATTTTTTGTCAGGCCGAGAACTTTTCACCTTGCCCTCGTATGTGTGAGTCCCCATTTTTGTGTTAAACACAAATGGTAGTGTGCATTTTCGCCTTATATTGGGTTCACACTGGAGCCAGATCACTTGATTTGACCCAGTTAACTTGATCTGAAACTCAAATACATAAAATTCACCACGCGCAGATTGGACTCATATCGAGTGATTTACCTGCAGTGTGAACATGAAATTAGGCCCGTTTTCATCACACGCAATTATATCTAATGTCGCCCTTATTCCACGATTATTGGAATTTCCATTTTCTTCACTCATTTAAGTAAAGCTTTAATCTAACGTTTGTGATAATCGACAGTTTTCAAAGCGTCTAAGAGTTCCTGTGTACAAATATAACCCGGAATTTTGTTATAATTTTTGAAATGCTTATTTATTTTTAAAAATTTATTTCATCGCCTTCGAAGTAATCCCCCTCGGCTGCAATGCCAGCGAATTTTCCACTCATCAAAACACTTTGAAAAGTCCTGTTTCGGTATGGCCTTCAGCACCTTTTTCGATCCGGCTTGAATCTCTTCTATGGTGTCAAAACGGTGTGGTCTTTTCATTTTGCTGAATAAATCAGGCGAATACGGCGGTTGCGGAACAATATGGGTGGAATTTTTGGTGAAATGGTCACGAATAACGAGTGCATCAATGCAACGCTGTTTTTCCAAAAAATTTTGGGTTTTTGGAACCAAACGAGATTTGACTTTTTTGAGGCACAAAACTTCCTTCAAAATGGTGTTGACTGATCCATTTGAAATGCCAACGACATCAGCAAGCTCTCTAGTTGTCAATGGACGATTTTGGAGCACCAATTCCTTAATTTTCGCGACGTGTTGTTCGTCAGTTGATGTTCTTGATCGTCTTTGACGTGGTTCATCTTCAAAGCCTTCACGACCCTCTTTGAACATTTTATGCCATTCGTATGCTTGTGTTTTAGACATAGCCTGTTCACCGAAGGTTTTTTGTAACATTCTAAGCGTTTCTGCAGCAGAAATATCATTTCTAACACAAAATGTAATCGAACTTCTTTGTTGAATATTTTCTGACATGGTAAAAATGGAAAAAGTTAATTTTGGCTGTTTACGAAAACGAGCGTCACTCTTCAACTAAGCAAGATATTAACCTAAAATTTGACACAGATGGCAGTAACAGTCCTACCAACTTGGGCACAACCCAACGAAATTATCAGGATATCAGTTTAAATTATATTTGTACACAGTAGTATTATAATTTTAAAAATGAACCACATTTGGGACAATTAGTCCAAAGCTGAAGAGCTCACTGTTGAAAGGCGTCAGTACTAGATGCTTCACCGGATCCACATGAGCAAGTGGGATGATAGAGATTTTGCATATCGATTATTATCAAAACAATCTGTGGCGTATGTTCCACAGATAAATCCTTATTTAGAGCATTCTCAAGATAGGTACAGTAGATCAAATTACCATTTGATGGCAAGTTGATTGATTTTTGTAGTTTTGTAGTTCGGGAGCCGTGGGCGGGGTTGCCTTTATTCAGGGTCATTTCGGCATTAGATTAGATTAGATTAGATGGAGGGCAGTTGGTCCAGAGGGCCAACAAGCACTGCGACCCGGAAGTCTATTGTGATACACCCTGGAGTCTATGCAGATTAGTGATCTGACTAATTCTCGAGACCAATCATCCCAACAAATCTGCTCAGCTGTTCGAGTGTTAGTGAAGCAATCGTTTCCGCTTCAAGCGAAGCATTTCAAGCGGCGGAGATGAAGTGCATCACAGTCACAGAGAATGTGCTGGGAAGTCTCATCTTCGCTCTCGCAGAAGCGACAGCTTGGGTCAGAGACAATTCCCATTCTATGCAGATGACCCCTCAAGGTAAAGTGACCCGTGAGGAGCCCACAAATAATTCTCACCCGGTTTCTGCGTAGTCTTAGCAGTTCATGGGTACGGTTGCGTGAGTGGCCAGCTATAAACAGCTTAGCCTGTCTAAGAACAGGGGTATTGTCCCAGTGCGCGATGGTTACTGAGTGTTACCATTCCCTGATGTGCCGTCTTACACTACACAAGGGAATTCCACAGTATGGTTCTGGACCGACGAGTGGGGTTGCAGAAGCTCCCCTGGCCAACTCGTCAGCTGTTTCGTTTCCTGGGATACAGGCGTGTCCGGGGACCCAGTAAATGGTAACCTTATTTATGGAGCCTAATCTTTGCAGGCTTCACGACCACTAAGCACTAATTTCGACGAGACGGAGAAGTTACTTAGTGCTTAAATGGCCGCCTGGCTGTTTGTGAAGATTGCAATACATATTCCTGCCTTGGTATCCAGCTGCTAAGCATGTGTTCGCGCAAGTCTCGATTGCGTGAACTTCCGCCTGAAATACCGTAGCGTACTTTCCCATTGGAATGGATATCTTGTGAGACGGGCCTACGACGCCCGCCCCTGTACCCTCTTCGGTTTTAGATCCATCTATATACCACGTAACAACGTTTGAGGGGAGGGTGTCGAGCTTCAGATTCCAATCCTCTCTACTCCATATTTTGGTTGATAATGGAAGTTTGAAGCAAAGCTCCCTAGCTAAATGGTCTGATGGCATACTAGATACGTGGTCCTCATTTACCCAGTTGGTTTGCTCAGAGTTTAGTTTGAGCAAATTCTGGCAAGCTTTTAGTCTTGCTACTGCTATTTTTGCCTCCGCCTTTATGTGAATGTGAAGCGGCGGGAGGTCGAGTAGCGCTTCAAGAGCGACAGTCGGGCAGCTGCGGATAGCACCCGTTGCTGTGAGACATGCTAGTCTCTGAATCTTACCCAGTTTGGTTTTGCCATCTTTGGTGGTTGATTTTTTCCAAGCAACAGCTCCATATTCAATAATTGGTCCGACAATTGCCTTATAGATCCAAAGAATTATGCGAGGGCTTGTTTCCCAAGTCTTACCCACGAACTGCCTACAAACCCATAGGGCCTTATTGGCTTTGTCCGATATTGTCTGTAGGTGTCCCGACCAGAATAATTTCCTGTCTAGAGTAACACCGAGGCATTTGGCGGAATCTGCCAGGAGCACTTGAGAGTTGTACATTGTAGGACATCTCATTTGTCTGGGATTTCTTTTCTTCGAAAAGGGGACAACAACCGCCTTAGCCGGATTGACTCGAAGGCCGTTGTTATTGCACCATTTTTGTACTGTGTTTAATGCCGATTGAAGAATTTCCGTTAGGACTTCTTCAAACTTTCCTTTAACGGTTATGACCAGGTCATCGGCATATCCCTGAGTTGAATATCCCATCTTGGTAAGCTTCCACAGTAAGCTGTCTTTCATTTCGGCATTAAAAAAATAAACATGCATTTGTGCTTTTCTCATTAAAACAAATTTCTTCATTACATTTACATTTTTTTGTAACGTTTCAAATGTTCATACAATACAAAATCATAATTACAAAATAAAGTTTAGACGGCGAATGCCAGTTTTTGCGAATCGCGTTATCATGTCGTTAACACCCAAATCAAAGTCGCGATGGACGTGCATAAGGGCAAGCCCGGTCAGCCTGTTTTCGGACATAGTGGGTCGTAGCCACGACTTCAGCCGTAAAGCTGAGAATTAGTGCTCAGCAAACGCATTACTGACCGGGAAGGTCGTAAGGCCTTCGCGCTCGGTGGCAACAACGAATCAAAACTTTTGGCCAATAATTTTGCTCTTGTGCTTATACGTCAATGAGATTGGATGGTAGAAGCAGAGGTAGCTCAAAGCAGTCAAGAACACTAGATTGGAACACCGCAAGGGGGATATTATCTCCTCTCATCTGTATCCTGACCGTCAATGAAATTCTAAAGAGGTCAACAGACAGCCGCTTTGAGGGAGTGGCGTATGCCGATGATATTATGGTGCTTGTGAGAGGTAAGTTCCCTCAAACCTTGTCGGACTTTATGCAATTGGGGCTGGACCAGATCCAAAGCTGGGCCAGAGAAGCTGGTCTTAAGGCTTATCCGACAAAAATCGAACTAATACTTTTTACAAGAAAACATAACGTCTCGGAAATTACCACACCCACCCTCAACGGAGTAAAACTTCACCTTGTGGAAAATGCTAAAAATTTGGTGGTGGTGGAAAGCCACCGAGAAAAAAAAAACAATTTCAAGAAACTAGCGAGTTTGCAGCGACTGGTCTGCATAGGTATTACGGGTGCCCTGAAAACCACTCCAACTGCTGGACTGGAAATGATCCTGGGGCTCATGCCCTTGGACCGTTTCATCTGCAGAAGCGCATGCTTAGCAGCAATACCCGCTAAAAGCTCAGGCGTGTGGCACGATTCACATCAAGAAGGCCACTCTTGTATTATGAAGACATTTCAGAGACAATATAGCCTCGATCCTATTAACACGGGTTACATGACCAAACAAACATACCTCAAAAGAACTTCGAAGTGAAGTTCCCTACAACTAGAGACTGGGCGAGCAGAGAAGTCATCATTAACGATGGCGCTCTGATTTATACATCATCATCATCGTGGTGCGACAGCCCGACGTCGGGCCTTGGCCGCCTGGATCGTTGTCCTCCCAATTATCTCGGTCACGTGACCGCGTTCTCCAATTTTGGAGGCCCAGTAGCTGCGCGTTGTCCACACCTACTGAGCTCACCCAACGAGATCTCGGTCGTCTAAGCAGTTTCGCTCCGTCGACTCGTTCTGCATTCATTACTCTCTTTGGCATGCGATCATCGTCCATTCTTTGTATTGTACATGCCCTGCCCATTGAAGTCGTTGTAGTTTGACGATTTTCGAAACTTCCAGCTCATCGTACAGTTCATACAACTCATGGTTCTACCGGATGCGCCATCCATCTCGATCGCAAACAACCCCGAAAATTCGCCGTGGAACCTTACTTTCAAATGTGTCTAGCATGTTTCCGGAGGCTTGAGTTAGGGTCCATGCTTCGCAGCCATAGCATAGCACTGGTCGTATAATGGTTTTGTACACGCGGAGCTTTGTGTTTCTGTGCACATGCTTCGATTTCATTATGGGGAGAACCGAGAAAAAGTCTTATTAGCTAACTGTATCCGTCGCTTGATTTCGTCAGTTTCGTTGGCGTCCCTTGACAAGTTCCAACCCAGGTAAATGAAGTTGTTCACGAACTCGATGTTGAGGTCCCCCACATTGATGCTCGGTTGTGTCCTTGTCGTCGATTGCATCATTATTTTAGTTTTACCCTCGTTAATACGTAATCCAACTTCTTTTGCAGCGGTATCGAGCGTATGCAGAAGTTCTTCTGCGTCGGCCAATCTTCGGGACATGATGTTGATGTCGTCGGCGTACGCTGCTAATTGTGTCGACTTGATGAGTAGCGTCTTGCTGTTGTCCATGTTCATATCCCGAATAGCTTATTCCAGTGCTAGGTTGAAGAGCGTCGGTGCCAGTCCATCGCCCTGTTTCAGACCAGTGAGTGTTTCAAATAGATCAGTAAGTCTATTATGGATCCTGACTTGTGGGACGGAGTTGGTCATCGTCATCTTTGTCAGTCGCACTAATTTGGCCGGTATACCAAATTGCAACATGATGTTGTGCAGTACTCCACGATCGATGCTGTCGTATGCCTGCTTGAAGTCGACAAAGATTTAGTATACGTCTACGTTGTATTCCTAGCACTTCTGGAGTATCAGTTTCACCGTAAAGAGCTGATCGGTTGTGGAGCGACCAGGTCTTAAACCGCTTTGATATTCGCCAATGATTCGTTCTGCGTACGGTTTTATTCTATTTTCCAGAATTTTCGTCAAAATTTTATAGGACGTACAAACTAGTGATATGCCCCTGTAATTCTCACACCGCAGTTTATCTCTCTTTTTGTGAATTGGACAGATGATGCTTCTGTGCCAATCGTTTGGGATCTCCTCGTCTTCCCATATTCGCAGGAGTAATAATTGATGTATGGCATTAACTAGACCCGTTCCACCGAATTTTAGCAGTTCAGCTGAAATCTCGTCAGCGCCCGGCGCTTTATTTCGTTTTAGTGACTGCAACTCGAGATCAACTTCCTCTACTGTGGGGGTTGTATGGGTGGGCCTGGATCAACAATATCGTCGAGAGCTTCTTGTGTGAAGATGTTAGATGGAAGGTTCAGAAGCTCTTCAAAATAAAAGGCCCATCGTTTGTTAATGCCATCGGTGTCGCTAATGATGTTTCCATCCTTGTCCTTACAAAGGCTAGTCCTGGGTTGGTAGCC
This sequence comes from Chloromyia formosa, assembly GCA_964017055.1. Lineage (NCBI taxonomy): Eukaryota > Metazoa > Arthropoda > Insecta > Diptera > Stratiomyidae > Chloromyia > Chloromyia formosa. Next base: position 42,493,610 of record OZ024814.1, on the reverse strand, counting down.
GTTCTTAATTGTATTTGCTAGTTTGTACGCTTGTCTGGTGTTCCTATTAGTTAAGTTTTCGTTTATATTCAGCAACTGCTCGTCAAAGTATTTACGTTTCTTACGTCTAATTATTCTATTCGATATTCGCCATAGCTCGTCATAATTTTCTCTTCTAGCTCTGGTTCCTCGTCGAATCCATTGTCTGTAGGCCTCGTTTTTCGCGTCAAGTGAGTTTTTGCATTCTTCGTCGAACCAGTCATTTTGCGCTCGCCGGGCTTTATATCCCACGACCTTCTCTGTGGCATCTCTGATGGTACCCTTGAGTTCTTCCCATGGACGCCTGTGTTGCTAATGTTGTGTAGCATACGCGATGGTCTTTCCTCAAGGGCGGCAGCATACGCCACCGCCGTAGCATCGCTCAGAAGCTTATCAACCGCAAAGATTTTGGGAGGGCTGATTCTCGATTGGTGCACTGAGGAAATTCTACATCTGTAAGTCGTCTTCACCAAGTGATGATCTGAATCGCAGTTTGCTCCTCGATAGGAGCGGACATCCATCATACTAGACGCCCATCTCCTGCAAATGAGGACGTGATCAATTTGGTTGACGGTGTGTGCGTCTGGAGATTTCCAGGTTTGCTTGTGAATGCGTCGATGCGGGAAACACGTAGAGCTTACGACTAGATTCCTGCTGCAGGCGAATTCGATAAGACGCTGGCCGTTGTCGTTACATTTTTCATGGAGACTGCGACCTCCCCCGGTGCTAACTTTAATTTCCGACTTTCTCGTTAAAGTCTCCCAGCAGCAATTTGACGTCGTTTGTTGGAAGTGAGTCGAAGAAAGTCTCAAGGCGGGAGTAGAACTCGTCTTTTACTGCGTCTACTTTAACTTCAGTGGGGGCATGCACATTGATGAGCCAGAGATTGAAGAATCGAGTCTTAATGCGAATTGCACATAGCCGTTCATTTATGGGTTTGAAGTCAGTAATGTGCGGCCCGATGGTTTACCACTTGTAAAAATTGTGTGCGATTTCTTGCCATTGATCTCGCTGCCAAGCCAATTTGTTTCCTGGACTGCAGTAATGTTCAGTTTGTACTTTTCGACCTGTTGAAAGAGGGCCTTCTCGGCCCCCGGTTTGTTCAGGGAGCGTACATTCCAGGATCCGAAAGAATAATCCTTCAGTCGTTTGCGTGGTCGTCGTTGTTGATCCGACCAATCCGAGGCTTTTTTCTAGGTTTCTTGACATGGAGTGGTTTTTACAAGAATGAGTTGTCAGCACATCGCTTAACCCCATTCAGGGGATGGCTTTGGAAGATATTTGCTTCAGATGGTTTAATAAACGTGCTGAAGCTCACACAACTATGTTGCAGGTCCAACTACGCAAGTCATTCCATCCTACTAAACCTGAGACGCTTAGGTGTTGGTCAGCCATTCAGGCTACAGCTATCTGCCTTTTTCCAAATGTCTTATCGCTAAGACTTTGCCGTCAGCGGTTTGAAACACTGCCGTTACCAGGGGGCGCCCACGTGGAGGACTATGGGAAAGGTATTTTGCCTCCTCTGATTTATACGGATGTTTCAAAAATTGATATTGGAGTAGGCTCAGGCGTCTACTCGGTGGATTTTTATCTGAGCCAGTGGTTCAGACTACCGAACCATGCGCCCGTATTCCAGTCGGATTACATGCTATACGCATGGCGATAGGGTCCATTCAAGGAACCTCAACGAGAATGACAACGATTTGCGTCGACAGTAGGGCAGCCATTCTGGCTCTACGAGAACTGTAAACGTATGCATACAAGCTGTCGACAGGAAGGCTAAACCTATTCCGATGAACTGGCAAGGAGAGATTCGGGAGCCGGGAACAGCCTGTCGGCACCTACTATATGCCACGGTCACTTACACGGTAAACTTACCGCATCTGACGCGAGAAGATTGGAACTGACCTCCAGCAACTTATGCAGAAAATTTTGGTCCGGAACCAGGCGGCCATGATTCTGTCGGAGCCCGGATTCCAGGATAAGAGAATGCTTTGTTAGGCTCTGGTTAAGAGGCGCCCTACACCTGACTCACGACCACTAACTGTACAATGCCTGCGTTCACATTTTGGAGCGCTTCGGTTATTCAGCAATTGAAATGCATGTAAACGGAAAAAATCACTGATTTTTCCGTTTACATGCATTTCAATTGTTGAATAACCGAAGCGCTCCAAAATGTGAACGCAGGCAATGTTACAGTACTACCCGTTGGAGAGATAAAATCTCCGCTGTTGCACCTTCTTATCTCACTAGCTCCTCTTCCTCCTCCAGTTTAAATTGTACCGCTTAAATTCACACTCTAATTGAAGAAATCGGGTCACGTTCTGATTCATTGTCCAGGAGAGGACATTCCAGAAACCGATCTTTGTCATTGCACGATAACCAAAAGTCGTAGCCTGTGAGTCAGTTCTTATACGATAAAAAGCATAGACAATAGCCGCTTTCGATTCGCCGTATCTCGGACCATTTTTATACATAGCGGCAGAACGGTTTTTATCCAGGTCTCGTATGGGATCTCACCGATTCAAAATTTTAAGTAAATCGGTTGAACGCCGACTTATTTCGCCACCATCTAAATGTATATTGAGTCCGCAATCCGATCCCACGATGGCGAAGTATCTGCATGATGGCTGGTTAAGTTCGCAGAGCCGTGACGTTCTTTTCGATCTGATACCGAAATGCAGTGAAACGAAAGCGGTTAATATAACTTAAACGATTTGTTTTATTTAATTAAAAAATCAATTATATATAAAAATTTAACCCAATCTGTCTTGTACTTCTTCATTTTTTTAAATTGATTAAGAAATCTATTATTATGAAATTTTCGTCTGTTGGTTTTTCCCATAGACATCGAACCTGGTTACAAATTATCCAAAGGGAAGACCTTCTAGGCAGCGGCACATCCAAGATAAGGTTGTGTGGGAAACATTTCCGGCCGGAAATGTCCAGCTCATCGGGGCTTACTCGGACAGCCACTCCCTTAGATACGGAAGCGGAAGTGGCGGAAGTCGGTAATACACCTACTATAGAATCTAATAAATTTGATTTTCAGGAACCCTGTTGCTCGAAAGAAAGCGAAGATCCAATTTTTCAAACGAATACGTCGACTCAGACTGAAAAATGCCTGAATACGGTCGACAAAGAAAAACAGAAAAAGACAAGAATGAGCAAAAAAACAGAAATGAAGGCAGCTCTTGAAAGTTTAAAGGAATATTTTTCTCCAGAGTATTATGCCTTACTAGAATCCATCGTGGATAACTTCGGAAAGAAAAAAGCACAATTTCGATATTCGGCAATTCTCAAAGAATTTAGCCTAAAAATATATATTTTATCCCCGAAGGCGTACAGAATTATGCATTACAGATTACAATTTCCAGATGAGTCAACTGTACAGAGGTGGATCGGAAGACCATGTGGTCCAGGAGTTTTAGGCATTTATTTGGAAAGCTTGAAGCTTAAAACGGCCAAACTTCGAGAAATAGACAAGCTATGCATTATATGCATACATGAAATGTCTATACAGCCTAATTTGGAGTACGATCGGGAAAAAGATAACATATGTGGTTTTGAGGACGATGGTGAAACCCGTTCGACAGTCCTGGCCACTAGTGTTTTCGTGTTAATGGCCAGGGGAATTACAAGCAATTGGAAACATTATCTGGGGTATTTTTTTGTGGCCAGAAGTTGCCCAGCTAAAACTGTGAAGAAAATGATATTTGAATGCATAGAAAAATTGCGCGCCAATGGAATGAATCCAAAAGGCCTAGTCTGCGAACAAAGTGCAATTTTTCTGAAACTGTCGCGGTTATTGGGAATTTCGCCGTATCATAGTTCATTTAAAACACACGAAGATGAAAGGGATTTATTCTTTTTGTTCGATCCGCCACACTTAATTAAATCGTTAAGGAATACGTTACTAAAATATCCAATAAAATTCGCCGAAGGAAAAACCGCAAAGTGGCAAGATATTGTTGAGTTTTATAAAAAAGACAAGGTAAGACAAAAATTCAGAATTGTACCAGAATTGACGAAAAATCACATTTATCCGAAGTTATCTAAGAAAATGAAGGTGGAATTGGTCACACAAATTTTCAGCTACAAAGTCGCATCGGGGATATTCGCGCTGACACAGAATGATCCATTGTCAACTGCTGTACATACGTCAGAATTCTTAGCAGATGTAGAAAAATTATTTGACATTTTCAATTTAATTATCTTCTCAAATCCGAAAAGGCTCCGACGACCATTCAAAGCCACGCAACAACAAATTGATCACTTGAACAAAATGTTGGAAATGTTTGAAATGATTGAGGTCACAAATGGAGACAAGAATGTCAGAGTAAACTTTATTAATGGTTTGAGAATATCCATCAACAGCCTGCTCGGAATCTACGATACAATTAAACTTCAAGGCGTAGATTCCATATTAACGAAAAAATTAAAACCGGACAGTCTAGAGAATAGTGTTGGATTCCTAAGGAACCAAGGTGGTAATAATTGGAATCCAACACCATTCCAATTTGCTTCTGCTTTCCGGAAAACATTTTGCGCGAAATTCGTGGAATTCATTGAAACCGGAAATTGCGGACATCATATGGAAGTCGTCTTGTCATTAATAAATGTCATCGACCCGGCTAACGATCATTCAACGCCGCTTCTTTTTATTGGAAGTCGAGGTTGCGCGATGGATCCTGGAGAAACAAATGGCTTTTATTATGTAGTCGGATATATACTTAACCGCTATCGGAAACATCATAACTGCCAGCACCTAATAGATGAGCAGGAAAGCGACGAAACATTGTTCATACAATATAAAGAATACGAAGGAGCTGATCTGCATCGACCATCAAAGTCCTTTGTGGACTATATAAAAAAACTGGAAGAACAGTTTTGTCCACAATTTGACCAGGCATTTGTGGCAACAGGTCTTATGAAGACAATTTGTGAAGCACTGAAAAATGTGGCATATGATGCATGTCCATGCGAAAACGCAAAGCCAGAGTATATTATAAACCTATACACTTCCATACGTATTAAACATATTCTGAAGAATTTTAATAATAGTAGCAGAAAAGACATCTCGCTACTAATGCAATCAAAAACAACAAGCCGAAGTTAAACATCTCTGGCGACCTTCCTTCGACTGAAATATACAGTGAGTCACCGTCAAAAAGAACCACCTTATGTTAGCGAAAGAATTACTTAAAAAATGGCTGAAAAACAATTCAGATTAAAATTGTTTTTAATGGATGCATTATCATAACATATAAGTCTCTTATTTCAGTATGTTTTATAACCATTTTCTCTTCTTGGTACACAATAAATTATATAAACTCCAAAAATTCAAAAATACGCCTCACAGTCGAAATGAACCACTTAAATAAAAGTAAAAAGCATATACAGGGTACCCCGCTTCAGATGGTTAATATTTTAATCGTAGATAGTACCGTTAATTTGTGGAAAATTGCCAGACAAGTGGACACTTAACCGTTATAGAGTTATAGCATTTTTCGTAAATTCTGTGACTTTCCCCAACAAAATCAAAATTTGCCATTCTCCCAACCATTTAATTCAAGATTTGACCTCACTTTCGGGAACTACATACAATTTTATATAAAACATAAAATTTTCCGGTTCCGGAATTCACCGTTACTCCAAAGGAACAACTATTATAATCGATTTTTCACAGGAAATTCGAACGATATTTTTACAACGGTACTTTGAAAATCTGCTAATTTGACTAAAAGTTACCTCAATGTGTTGGCTTTCCAACGGTATATTTCTTTGGTACGGGTTGAAATATTTTGTCCATGTTTATTCTTGCAGGTTTTTAATCAAGTAAAAAATTAGGGTGTTCCTTATACTGTAAGTTTTTATTTTTGTATAGCATACAATTGTTTCGAAGACCACGTGCCTCCTTCTTCAGTGCTGGAACCTAATTAAGATCTACTACATCGATCTACAACTGTTTATATGGTTATTCTTAATCTTCTAATTACAATTTAATTACTTTTTATTTATTTTTTACCTGTTTGCAGACCTTTTTTTATCAAACTAGATGCACAATTACCTTTGTCGTGATTCAACGTTACCTGGTTTCCTGCTTTTATGATACACATGCATTCAGCTGCATCCAACAGATGTGTTTTTCGAACTCGCTTTATGACGTCGACATTTTCGATTGTTATTGTATGCCCCTTTTCGACCATATGCCTTGCTACCATGGATTTTATGTTCCGCGGATCGTCGCTTTTTCGCTTTATGTATTCTCTCATGTGTTCCTCGAACCTCGTAGTTACCAATCTTTTAGTTTGGCCAATATATACTTTTTCACATTCCGGACAGCTGACATTATAGATTCTCATTCCACTCATTTCTTCCTTCTTTAGTTGGTCTTTTGTGGAACCCAGCTTAGTCCTCAATTGCTGAATCGTGCTTGTACTTACGACTTCGATGTTTTGCTTTGATAAAATATTTCGTATTTTGTCCGTTGACTTTGAGTAAGTTATGCTCGCTCTTATAGGTTTGTTCTCCTTTTGTTGTTGTGCAAAGAGTGTGGTAAGTTGATCCCTTTTCATTCGGTTTTGTTTCTTCTGCAATATCCTGTCTATTTCGCTATTTTTATATCCATTCTTTCCCGCTGTGTCTTTTATGTATTTTAGTTCCTCGTTGAACCGTTTCTCTGATGGTGTTGTGATCAGTCTATGTAGCATGCTATGGTAAGCCGCCATTTTTTGTGCGTATGTGTGATTTGATGTCCTCGGTATTGTCCGCTGTGTGTTGGTGTTCTTTCTGAATATGTCGAATTCCAACTGATTGTTGTTTCTTATTATTGTTAACTCTAGGAACGCTATCCGTTGGTTATCTTCCTTTTCCATCGTGAAAATTATATTTTTGTGTATTTTATTGATTGCCTCTAGTGTTTTCTCGATGTCGCCCCTAGGGATTATAACCAACACGTCGTCTACATAGCGGGCCCAGAACTTTCGCATTATACCTCTTTTTTCGATTTCCTCTTCTATTCTTGACATGAATACTTCACTTATCAGCGGCGATAATGGATTCCCCATCGCAGTTCCCGAGATGGTCTTATAGAACTCTTTTCTGCATGTGAAATAATTTTCATTCATGCAGAGTGCCGCTAATTTCGCGTAGCATTTCGCCTTCTTCTTTTCATTTGGTGTCTCGCTTGCGTTTATTAGCCACTCCTCAAGTTTCCAAATGGCTTCTTTGATTGGTATGCTAGGGTATAGTGCTTTCACGTCAAATGATACCAGGTAGTCATCCTCCTCTAAGTTGTACGCGGTTAGCTTTTCTACTAGCTCTTTGGTGTTCTTTATTGAATATTTGCTATTGTAATTTCCGAACGCACTAATTTCCTTTGTCAACCACTTTGCAATTTTATATGTTGGGAAATTTGTGTCCGCTATAATTTCTCGTGTCTCGTCCCCTGGCTTATGAATCGTTGGCTGGATCCTTATTCTCGGCAATGATGGGTTCGGCATCATAAGGTTCGCAATATCACCCAATATTTTCTTACTTTCATTTAGTTAGCGCCTTCTCTACTCTTTTTATTGAATCAGGGAGCGGGTCGGATCGTAGCTTGAAGAAGTTCCAATTGTTCAATTTTTTCTCAAGTGCTTCGTTGTCCTTTTCCTTATCCATTACCACAACCGCATTACCTTTATCGGCTTTAGTATAAAAAACATCCTTTTCCCGCAGTTTCTTCACTATTTTCTCTTGCTTGTAAGTGTTCCTATTTTTTGCCGTGCATATTCTCTTCAAAATGTCGCCCACTTCCTTTCGAACGATGTCTTTTGCTTCCGAGTTTAGACTACGAATAGCTCCTTCTACGTCGATTACTATGTCGTTTATTTGTGGTTTGGTGTCAATTGCGAAATTTAAGCCGTTGTTGAGAAGTTCCAACTCACTCTTAGTGAAAGTTTCCGATGATTTATTAATGACAAAGTTCTCTATTTGTTGTATCTTTGGTACGGTGTCTATTATTACCGGCGCTGATTTCATTTTTAACGGTTTATTTCTTTGGTACGTTTTGATTTGAACATTTTCGAATAATACGGAATTAAAGAAAAAAACATGGTCTAGAGAAACCGACTCGAAATATTCAAGAAAAACTGTAAAAAGGACTTTCGACCCCCTTTCCCCTAGACTTCTGGACCCCCTAGCAACAGACTTTGGAGCATATACTCAGAGGACTCTCCATATTAATTGTGCCAAATTTCAAAAGTATACGATATTTTTTTTTGCTATTTTTCATTGGTAGCATGGACTATCTGTTTAGTCAAAGTTGAAGTAAATTTGTTTCATCTCCACGTCACGTTTTTTTTTACTTGAATGCGTATTCGAAAATTTTCAAATCTAAACGTATCAAAGAAATAAACCGTTGGAAAGCCAACACATTGGGGAAACTTTTGCCAAATTTGCAGTTTTGTCAGTTCAAAGTACCGTTGTTAAATTATCATTTGAATTTTCGATGAAAAATCGATTTTGATAGTTGGAACAGTTGTATCTTTGAAGTAACGGTGAATTTCGAAAAAAGGAAATTTTATATGTTTGAAATGAAATTTTATGTAGTTTCCGAAATTGAGGTCAAATGACGGATTAAATGATCGTTAGAGTGACCAATTTTGATTTTGTTCGGAAAGTCAAGCTTTTTGACACAATTTACAAAAAATGCTTTAACTCTGTAACGGTTAAAAATAGAGTTTCAACTTTGTTTCAATTTTCCACAAATGAACGGTACTATCTACCATTAAAGTGTTAACTATTTAAAGCGGGACACCTTGTCTATGCTTTTTACTTGTATTTAAATAATTCATTTCATTTTGACTGTAAGGTGTATTTTTGGACTTTTGAAGCTTATATTATTTTTTGAATGGGTTTTTCAGACATTTTTTTTTAATTAATTCTTTCTCTGACATAAGGTGGTTAATTTTGACTGTGACTCACTGTACATACCTCGTTTCATTAACAACGATCATCCAGTCCAGAAAAAAATGAAATAATCCTTCAGTGTCTATTTTAGAACCAAGTAAACTTTTTTGTTGATGTTATATTTTTTTAATGAAATGAACAGTATTACAAAACCAATAAACAAACCTCAGAATCTAAAAATATATTAGCTGGGTTTTTTCGATAGTCCAGATCAGAACAGAACACCAATTGCACCGCGTTACACTGACAAAATTGTTGCGGATAGAGCTGGTTGTTGGTGTAATGCGTGCGATTGTTGTTCTGCACTTGATCTGGACTGTCAAAAACACGTAGCTATTGTTGAACGAACTAACCACGTGTTTGTTTGGTAAAAAATATATGCTCTTTTAATTCGGACGTTTGTTAATTTGAATCGTGAAATTGTTCAAATTCATTTGGTTCGGAAATATGTTTAACATATTTTCAGAGATTTGATTCCTAAAGCCGGCCATATGCAGAGAGAGTTAGTATACATCTTCTGTTAAGTTCTTTATTATTTAATTCTTAAAATATTTGTGAAAACCGAATGAAGTATCTGAAAAATGCAGTCAAAAGTTGGCATACAATCAATATACAGCCTGCCTTTTATGATACCTTGGGCCAGAATTTATATGATTTAATATTTTGCTGGTCCTCCTTTTTACTGCTTTTAATCTATTCTTCATGGAATTTACTAGGTTTTGGGTAACATCGGCTGAAATATTTGCCCATTTCTCGGTCAAGGCCATTGGAAGATAATTTTCTTTTTAATTTTATGACTCGATTCCTTATTTTTCGGTCCAAAACCTCGACCGGGGCGACCGGTAGCGCAGTGTGTTGAGGCATCAGTCTCATGTTTGACTACCGGCGTTCTGGTTCGAATCCCGTTCACGACAACGTTCGTGGCCATGAATATGCAGGAGGTGCACGCTGGCAACTGCATTCTCCGATACCAGTTTATGCCAACGAAACGTCGACTGGGCCACATGGAACAGTTGACGCTCTATGCCCCACAAGGGGTTAGGGCAATTGAGTATAGGGTTCAAGTGTCGGTGCACTTTTAAAATATTCTTCGCGAATTAATTCTATATTCATTTCATAACGAACCGATTTATTATTAACTTCCGAAAGCGAATGATTTTTATAATTATTTAATATTGATACGTGACTGGACTGTATTATATCTCTTTCCATATTTTAGGGTACTACTAGCAGAATCCTATTGTTTTCACGTTTAAAGACAAGGTTGACTTGCCTATAATCTACACAAAGGCGCGTTTTACTATGTATTACGTTTCCTAACTAAAACTATTCGCGAACATACTGGTGAGTTAGAGGGCCGTATTATATCATTCTCTAATAGTTCGTTTATCAAAGTATTCGTTACGTCACGATCAGCGGATGACTGTCGTGTCAGTGCACTTTTAAAATATTCCTCGCGAATTAATTCTATATTCATTTCATAACGAACCGATTTATTATTAACTTCCGAAAGCGAATGATTTTTATAATTATTTAATATATTCAAAACCACATTTTTAGTACATACTGGTGTATTGATCTCCTCGACGTCGAATTCAATTTCGTCTGAGCCGATTTCAATATCCATAATTTCTCTTATTTGTCGTGACGTTTCCCGTTCGTCCGTCTTAGAAAATATTAATTTATTGTTGTTGTAAATAAGTCGTAAGTCTGACGATCTCAGGAACGATCTCCCAAGCAACACGTCGTGGTTCATTGCTGTGTCTGGAAGGACGTAGAGTTGCAGGCTAGAATGAAATACATCAGAGCTCACACTAGCGTTTACGTTAATATTTACAGAAACAACCTAATACAGTCAACGGCGTACCGTTCATACCAACAAATTTAAAAGTACCCTCGTACGGGCTTACGTCACACATTACTTTTGAAACTCGAATAAAATTTTCAGGCTAACCGGTATCTACTAGCGCGTTAGTATGAACGATTCGGCACTGACCAAAATCAATTTGAACTTTACAAATGAACTCGTTGTCTTTATCTATAGCGTGAGTTGCTCGGGTATTCTCAGAGCAGTTCTCCGTTCGGTGTGTCGTTTTGTTACATCGTGCGCACCTCTCCTTTTTCTGTGGTTGACCACAGTGTATAGAGATGTGTTCCGTCTCGCCACAGTTGTAGCACAAAGGCTTCTTTGTGTTCGTAACCGCAGTTGTATTTGGTTTCGTTGTTTTCACTTTCGCAATATGGCCTCGTTGCGCGGTGGATTGTTTCCACCGAGCTGCGTTCGCTAAAAACCTTCTAGCGAAAAGTAGAAATGCTGTTGTCGTGTCGAAATTTATTCCTGCCGTGGCATTTTGCAGCATCGGATGTCGCAACCCTTTCCTTAAATATTTAATGGTGGCTTTCTCGGATACACCACTGTGCCTCGCCAAAGCACAAATTCGGTGGAAATAAGCCTCCACGTCCTCGTTCGATTTCCGCTCGGTTTTTATAAGCTGCATGTGTGCCTCGCCTTCGTCGATCTCCGATGGAAAGTCTCGGATTAAATCGTTGGCAAATGACAACCATGTCATGTGGATGTCAAGTTGGCTGTCGAACCAGATTTGCCAGAGTCTTCAATTTACCTGGCACGGCATATAGGATGACATCATCCTCCCATCCGTACACTCGTTTAAGTAAATTGATGCGTTGCACGAATTGTCGTGCCGTGAGCGATGTGTTTGATGTCGGATCGAAAATTGGTAGCAGTTCGCAGACATCACGGACACTATGTACATATTGCTTTGACAGATGCACCAGCGTTAGCCCGATCAAAAGCAGAGTACGTTCGCGGAGGGCCTTCAACCTCCGGTGGCAAAACGTTAAGATATGAAGGAGCTCGTTGTGTTCCGTCACTCAGAACAGCCGGTATCTGTCCACATGAACAGACTCCCTCAAGACGTTGGTCCGGGCCATCGCCGCCCGTATCTCGTAGCAACAGTCGTATCTCGTTGGACGTCAGTGGGATTGACTTCGTCAACCCTGCACGTGGATGAACAGTAAAGTGTTGTTGGGTTGCCGAGACGTTGGCATCGTTTCCCAAACCGTATGGCACTTGGCGATGTGCCTCGCTGCGTATTGATTCCGTCGTTGGAAGTTCGGCGTGTCGACCAGCATATTTGTGATGGTTGTTCACGTTTGTGTTGGTATCGTCGCTAAATGACACCTGGCGCGGTGTCCCGCCTCGTTGTGGTGCTGATTCGTGTGTTGGCTTACTATGCGAACCATCGTGTTCGTCGTTATTGTTATCGTCGGTTATGTCGGCCCACCTAAATGTTGTGTGTCGACTCGTTCATTGTTGGCCACCCTAGCGTTGGTGTCGTTGCCCCGGCTAAATGACAGTTGACGTTGTCCGTCGACTTGTTGCAGTGATGCTCAGTGATGAATGCCTTTGCAGATATCCTACGAAATCTGAAGGGTTTATGGTGTGGAGATTTTTTCCGGTCATGAAGGTTGTGGAATTGCTTTCCCAGCTCAAAAGTAGCAGCAGCAGTTTACTTGTAAATTCTGGAAAACGAGTTGGAGCCTTAGGCGATAGGCATTCACAGCCATCAGCCTTTCTCGACGTTCCGCCACACACAAAATCTTCCGCCGCCAACAAGTTGCTTAAATGGCAATTACCCCGAATTTATTGCAGCGTTCTCCATCTTTCAAATCTATGTGATATGCTCCTGAGCTGATTTCAAACGTTTCGGTCTAATGTTTTAACGGGAAGTCTGGCTTACCGACTGGCTTCCATGTATTGTATTTAAGTCAGCTTTCGCCATCCTTTTTCTCATCAAATTTGTTTAGATTGCATACCCGTTGCTAAAACTTGATCGTTTGTAAGGTCAGATGTTTTGAATCAGTTCGGATGGCTTTTTAATAGTAAGAAGCGATATATAAATGGTGTCGTTTTTTCCTATTGTTCAATGACTTTCTTCCGCTCAGTGGGGTCCATTTCCCGAAACTTCCTCGAGTGCCACTGCACAGCATACTGAGGAACATCCATTCTTTCACTTATTTTGCCAATATTTCGATTTTCTCGCGCCAAAATCAAAATATTGGTTTTGTTTTTCGCACTAACATTTTCCTACTTTTTCACCCAAACTGCACTTTTCTGCTTATTACGCTATTTTCACCAACTGAGTGAACTTCTTTCAAAACTTTCCTCTATTTTTAGACAGGATACACATACTTTGTTATAACGTGAGCCAATAAAACACCATCATTCTAACTAAACTACTTCGAAGAATTTTTTGCAAAAAAGGGAATAAAATAGTTTAAGCAACTTTTTTTCCAGCACTGTATAATCATAGATAAACAGACTATAGTAGTAGTATAGTACAATATGTAGTTTGTTTATCTATGGTATAATACAACCAACGAATCTCTTATTTTTATACTAAGCGGCAGAGGCGTGCACTTCATACAAGCGAGTCGAGCGCCACTCGGTTTAACAATTGTAAAAATGTATCTCAACATTTCATTTAAACTATACATTCATTTATACATTTACACAGTACTCTTTTCATACAAGTCATAACATACATTCAATACAATACAATGCAAATACAAAACGCATTGCTCTTCTTCAGTAGTCTTTCGATGTAAATACTGATCCTCTGTCTGATATTACACTGAGAAAAAAACCAATGCAATATGATAGAAAACATTGATGAATTTATATATTTTACCTATAAAACGGCGCCATTCGCGTTTTTTGTAAAATTTACATTGAAAATAGTAAGTGGTTGATGCAATGCAAAATCTGCAATTTTCATGAAGAAATCATATAAATTAACCTACATAGTTATACCCTTCGAAATTATAAATTAGTATGTAAAAATGCAAATTTTGCAATATTTCCTAGTAGATTCCACCACTTCAAGCTATGAAAAGATATATAGGTAAATAAATTGTAAATGTATAACCTTTTCACTATCGATTTATGTAGCTAAAATGGAAAGATTACCATGTTCATTTATCAATTTGCACTGGTTTGATACAAATTTATAGTAAATTCTGTATGAATTAATATGCGATTCATATATACGTAATGCAAATGTATCTATATGGATTTGTAGCGAAGATATATATTTTCCAGGTTATCCAACCTAGTCCTTCAGTTTTTCTTTTAAATTGAAAAATAAAAGGCATTTGTTATAATTTTAATATAAATTTTATTCAATCAGTAAACTTAAGGCATATGTAGTTCATATGTTTAATGTTTTTATTTATTAAATTACGATTATAAAATATATTATAATTAATTGCTTATAATTTAATGTGTGTACATAACCGCATATAGTATAGAAAGATATGATATATGAAATATTTACTACGAGAGAGAGAGAGAGAATTTCACATAACTTTATTTCTGATATATTTTTTCCCATTATTCATTGAATAATCGTGTAGAGGAGGACTTGTAAAATCTTCAAGTTTTTTTATTTGTAAGGACTCAAGAGTACAGCCGATTGCAAATGATTATCAAACTTTTTTACTTCGATTTGATTACAAAGTACAAAAACATCATCGTTATGAATAAATATATTATTGATTTTGAAGGCTTCCATATTATTATTTCGTAGAATAGTTAAAGACATATTTAATTTGTATACATTGCCTTTATAGGTAATGGCAGTTACACGTTTTACTAATAGAAAAATTGATGTGTCTCCTAAAACAATTTTGTCTGCGGTAAGTGTTGAAAAGTCAACTACATCACAGTTTTCATAACTAAATTCTTTTTCGAATCCATCGGAATATTTTTGTAAAAAATTCTTTAAGGCACAAAGAATATGGAATGTTCAACCTTGAGGAAATGCTAAAATATGACAATAAATTTTTGATTCCCTGTGTTTTGCTTCAAACCTCATTGACCAAATATATTTTATTGGACCGCATTTTCTAATTGCGTTGGGGTAATGCGTCAGAAAATGATGCTTCGGTTTCAAAGTAGGGCCGAATAATAAAACATAAAGCTTATGGTGAGATTTGATTAATTTTGTTAGTTGCTCCAAATCATCTGAAGTAAAGGAAGGCATCAAAATAAGGTCAATAATTTGAATTAAGTATTGTAGCATAAAAGTTTCCATGGACGATTATTCGCAGGAACTAAATCTCCTACCATTAACGGCAAAAAGTGTATAAATGACCAAACTTCTCTTGCAGTCATTTTGAGATTTGAAGATTTCAATCGTTGTAGATTAATATCTGGCGACATATTGCCTACTTCTGTCTCCCCGTACTGAAACAATCTTTTTCTGCTGTTAATTATTTCAAGCGACAAAATCTTATCTTCAATAAGTGAAAGTAATATATTGCAGATGCCATAGACACAAACACCTTCAAATATATCATGCATCATATCGAAGGCAAAGTTGTCAGTCACATGAAAACTTGCCAAATCATGAAGAAAACAATTTTCCATTATCCCAGTTTCTTTGTAATCATTTTTAATCAGATCCTGTTTGTAGTTTTCGATGGTAATTAATTGTTGCAGGACGTTACGTCTTTAAAAAATTCATTAACACCGAAACAGAAGGAATATTGATATCGAAGGGCGTGTCAATTTCATAGAAATATTTTTGAATAAATATCCAAGGCCCTAAACAGGTTCGTGGATATTCCAGCGATAATGTGTGGAAGCACTTAAAACATATATCTAAACATTCTACAAATGAGTTTAGTTTGTAAAGAATTTTATCAAGATATATATAGAAGTTCTTAAGCTGATACGAATCTGGCTCCACTACAATTATAAATGGCTGAATTGTCAGCCCTTCGCTAAAATATTTGGACTCGTGCTCACCTACTTTGTGCTCATAATCGTTGATTGTGGTCAAGTGTAAAGCGAAAGCTTGCTGCGCATCTACGATAGTGGCTTTACGTCGTCCAGAGGGCTTAGAATCGTCCTTGAACCGGGCTGAAGGGTGTATTACACCATTTAATAAAGTGGCATATATGTAATCGATGGAATCTGTAAGTAATGAATAATATTACTATCTTCTCCATTGAAATAGAGAGTTAGTATAGTTTACCAATATTTTTAATTATTTTTGTAGCGGAAAGAAGCTCTTTGTTGCTTCTATCGTGAATATTCGTTTCGTAATATTGCGCAACTTTCCCCTTAAGCACCTCCCACTTGCCTAATAAGTAATGCTCTTTTCCCGGGTGAAGTCTTCCGAAGTCGATGTTGATCTGGAAAATCAATGTGTACTTTAATATTTAAGTAACCTTTTGAAACAAAAGAAGAAATACTACATTATATCTGTTGTATGTTGTAATAGACTTCAACACTTACCAAATCAGGAGCCCTTGCGTCCTTGTATTTTTGCCAAGCGGCGAGAAACTCAATGTTGCACTTGGCACGCTTTAGGTCGTTCTGTCGTAGAGTGAACGTTTTCTCCCATTTTTCCTTCACCTCATTCCAGTCGGAAACATCGCGGCTTAAAGATGCTTTTAAGGAATTAAGAGCAATGTCCTCAACTGCTGGCTCTGATGGATGTAAAATTGGAGGTTCTTCGAGTGTCTTAGATATACTGGACTCACATAGCTTTCTTTTTCTTCTAGCATATATGTATGTACCTATCATACAACTTTCCCCCCGGATTTCGTTTCCCCTGCCGTGGAATGAAATAATAGTCCTAAATGTTTTAAATGAAAATGATGCTTTAATAAATAACACAAAGTTCCCACCTGACATTCGGTTGGAAAAATTGCCAAAATTTGATCTGTAAAACTTTTAAAATTAGCTGACGTCAGATTATCCCTACGGTAATTTATATCCTCCAAAATTATCGAAATCAGGTCCTGCCTGTGATTTGATAACAAGTACGAGTTCTTTTCGTAAAAAGAGAGTATCGCGGCTCCTTTATTTGAACTCTTCAAGCTGGAAGATAAATCCTGAAAATACTAAAATTTTAATATGGGAAAACGGCCATATTATACTGACTTTCTAAAAATATTTTAAATAATACTCCTGGCACATCTTAATTTTAACCGACAATAATTTGGTTCATATGGAAACATATGAACTAAGCTTTTTTATTTCAATCCCCAAGTTTACCTAGGATATCAATAAACTAAATAAATGCACGAAAATACATACCGTTGAAATAGACGGAATATCGATAATATTCGTTGTCGTCGATTCCCCAGACCCTTTGTTTGACAATGACTCAGAAATTGATTTAAGCCACGAAATGACCTTTGAATTAGCACTAAGTGTCTCATCCTCAATACCGTACTGAAAGTTTTATAATGCAATTAGAAAAATACATATACCGGAGGCGTCTCACTTTTTTTTTGAGAGAGTGTAGAATAAGCTTTTCTAACCTTTTCTTTCCTCCATACAAACAGCTTTTCTCGGAATTGAGCCCTTAACCCGATGCTTTTTATAGCGTCTTTGATATCATCAACAGACAAAAATTATAGACGTTCATACGTGATGTCATTTTCTAAATAACCAAATAACGATTCAGAAATACAGTTACGGTTTATAGATAGAAATTATACCAATCGATAGCTTGTGTCTTCCTAATTAACAAATCAATTTGTTTAATTTGAACACTGACTACACCATCTACAATTATTTACCAAAAATAGAAAATTTCCCACAAAATCGTAAAAATAAAAACGGAATCCATCTGAGAAAATCCACGGTTAATTTGCAATTGGAGTTTCCTTAAAAAAGTTATATTAATTCACTCAGCTGATCTCAGAGTTCAACTTAAACAAATTGATATGTAAATTTCGATACCATAATGTACCGACCGGTATCATTCCAGTTGGCTGCTAAGGAATTTCTTAATGCGTAACAGCATATTACGATTAAATGTGCCCATCATGTTAATCAATTCGAACCGAGTTGTTTTCAAAAGGATGAAAATGTCACTCAAAAAAAATTCTCCATTTTAATGATCATCAAGTATACAATACGAAATTTATAATTAAGCAAATACTCGATGATTTTTGAAATTGAGAAATTCATTTTCGAAATACACGCTTCTACTTTCATCCTTTCGAAAGCAATTCGATTTGAATCGAGGATTACTGTACCAACTAGTAATTTTTAAATTACATATTAAAAAAACTTCAAAACTCACCATGTAATAAGGAATACAACGATTCCAGTTCCCATTCCACTAATAAATTGTACAAATCGATGTCCAAATTGATAATGTCTCCTACATTTCCGATTTCAGCAGCGTCTTGGAGTCCTCCGATATTTATTTCAAAATCCTTACTCATTTTGACTGTCACATATTCTCACTTCCAAAACACAGAAAACAGAAAAACGTTCGAAAATGTTGTTTGCGTCACCGCACTTTGGACACGGACAAAGGAAAAATTCACGAACGAATGTGAATGGATTACGCGCACTGAATACACCGAACTAATAAACAAAAAATCCCAAACCAGGAGTTTTCACTTTGAATTGATAGACGCAATTTTTAAATGCGTATACATTCAATGCAAAGTTTACTATTTTCTACCTACAAAACTATATCGAATTGATATTAATTGATATACGAAAACATGAAATCTCCAGTGCGTTGCAAATTTGTATGAACTAGATATAGACTTATACCTTCTGCATTCATTTTTTTAAATTTTTCCCGTTGATGTAAAATTCGCAACTTCCATCGTAAATATTGCATTGATACAACGACCATTTAAATGTGTATAGATTCAATGCAAAGTTTACTATGTTTTGAAGTATGATCAATATTCACCGATAAAATGATATCGGATTTGTATGAATTTATATATGAAAATACAAACCTGCCGTACGTTGCAAATTCGTATGAAAAAAATGTAAATTTATGCTTTCTACCTTTAATTTTATAATTCTGGGTTGTTAATTTAGCACTTGTGTATATGGATCTGTATTGTAAAATGTAAATTTGAGACAAGAATGCTTTTTTTCCATGAATGTAAAATTTGCAATTTTCATGGTAAATATTGCATTGCCATTTTTCTCTGAGTGTATGCGAATTGGCAGGCCGAAGAAAGCCGTTACATCTTGCAGCATTACAATGAGATGTTTGGTACTGGTGTCCCGAACAGCTCGAAGTATTGAAAATTTCGTAAAGGGATCAACTAGAGCGATCAAATGGGCATTTCCTCGCCGATTTCGTAGAAATGGGCCTAGATGGTGTACGACTCTAAATGGCACAGGAATGTCTTCATAAAGCATTCTACCTTCGCGCTTCCCAGCCGGAACTTTGTTGAAGCAGCACTCAATACACGCAGTAATGTATGATTTCTCGTACCGGTGTATTCGAGGAAACCAGAAAAGTTTTTGTATGCGATTGATTGTGCTTTCGCAACCTGTGTGACCCTTCTCGTTATGGCAGCTTCTCACAATTCGCCATCGTATAGCACTTGGAACGACGAATTTTAATTCGCTCCCAACAAGTCGACGGCCTTCTTTCAAGACATATTCTTTTTTCAGCTGCTTCTTGACCATGACTATCGGTGAAGAGTAGGCAGATTCGCTTGGGCGTATGATGTCATGTGCCAGCAATTCTTCGATTATTCCTTCGTCAGCCGCACGTTGGTTAGGAACCCTGTACAATAGCCACTCTTTGACAATCTTTGCTGTATGTTTTGGATTATTGTCTTGTTGAAATACTCATGGTGTTTCAAGACCCAATTTTTCAGCACTAGTGCATAAATTGTCTCTTAATATCTGCAAATAATCTCGGCTATTCATTGTAAATTCAATAAAAATTAGATTTCCAGTACCCGCAGCCGATATGCAGCCCCAAACCATCAATATTACTCAATTGCCGTAACGCCTTGTGGGGCACAGCGCGTCAACTGTTCCATGTGGCCCAGTTGACGTTTCGTTGGCATAAATTGGTTTCAGAGAATGCAGTTGCCAGCATGCACCTCCTGCACATCCATGGCCACGAACGTCGTCGTGGACGGGATTCGAACCTGAAACGCCAGTAGTCAAACATGAGACTGATGCCTCAACACGCTGCGCTACCGGTCTACACGGTCGAAATGAGATTTTGAGGGAGTAGTTGGCTATTCTTGGCTCTCCAGATGTTTCCATCCCTCTTTGCTCCAAATATTTCAAATTTGCTTTCATCACTAAACAGAATGCTATTCCAGAAGGTTGGAGGGCTATTTAAGTGACATTTTGCAAAATCAACGCACTTAGTATGATTTATAGCAGAAATGCACGGTTTTTTTCATAGGCACGCTGCCGTGCGACTCATTGTTATTCAGCGCTCTACGTACAATTGAAGCGCTGACTAGCTTACAGCGTTCTTGAGAAAGATGTTGAGCTATTTGGACTACGCTAGATTTCGGGTTTTTTCTCACTTGTGTTACAACTTTTCGTACTTCGGCTGCTGTCATAGCACGTGGGCGATCTGAACGTTTTAAAGTTTTTACATTTCCTCGAATTTTGCTCCGTTCTATAATTTTCTGAACAGTTGCACGGCTTTTGTTAACAATGCCGGCTATTTCACTTGTGGTTTTCCCATTTTTGATGGGTCACTATCAACTCGCGAACTTTTGCTGCAATTTCTTTACCACGTGCCGTTTTATGTTAACGACATACAGTGGCCGACAAAAGTCTACATACGGCCCCTATTTTCGCTGCTTGACGAGTCCAACAGCTCTAATTGAAAAAGTAATGATGTAGTCTTGCTTATAATATATTTTTATTTATTTGTAACAAAAAAATACTTTTTCCAATACAAACTTAACAATTTATTCATAAAAAACTAAAAAATAGCATTGACAAAAGTCTACGTACGATCATGAGATCCACCAAAAACTTAATTAAGGAATTCACATTTCATTTCAAAACTTAATATTAATATTTTGTTGGCCCACCATGGGCATCTATAACTGCCTGCAAGCGTCTTGGCATCGATGCGACCAAATTCTCAAACTCGTTAGGCGTTATTTGGCCCCATTCCTCAATGAGCTTCTCTTTTAGCATTGTAGCACTTCTAATGTCGTGTTTTCTTATTTTTCGATCGAGAAGCTCCCAAACGTGCTCGATGACATTCAAGTCCGGACTTTGTGGGGGTGTATTGAGCTGTCTTGGAGCATAATATAGTAGCCAGTCCTTCACGATTTGAGCGGTGTGCTTGGGATCATTGTCTTGCTGGAATATCCAGCTTCCACCAAGGCCCAACTTATCGACAGATTCCCTTAAATTGTGTTGCAAGATGGTTTTGTAGAGATGGCGATCCATGACACCATCAATGAACACCAAATTTCCTACACCCGACGCCGCGACAGCACCCCAAACCATCACATTGCCACCGCCATGTTTAACTGTAGGAATTAGGTGTTTTAGGTCCATTCCCGTGTTTGCCTTTCTCCAAACTTTAGCTCTACCGTCACTTCCAAATATGTTATACTTCGATTCGTCGGTGAATAAAACCTTCCAAAAATCAAGTCCCTTGTCCAGATGCTTTTTGGCGAATTCTAAGCGAAGTTTGCGATTTTTTTCGCTTATAAGGAGTTTTTTGCGTGGTGTTCTGCTGTGATAATCATTATTATTTAATGTTCTTTGAACTGTTCTTGGATTCACCGTGGTTCCTGTTCGTTTTGCTATGTCCTCCGCCAATTTTGTGGCATGCACCTTTGGGTTTTGGTTCACTTCTTTCAAAATAAAGGAGACCTCTCTGCGAACCAGCTTCTTTGGTCGACCACTGCGCGGCTTGTTTTCAACAGAGAACCTGCTTTTGTAGTTGTTGAATATGGTTTGCACTGTCGATTTACTTAAATTCAACAATTTGGCTATTTCTCCGAAAGATTTTCTTTCGTTTCGATGTTTTACCACCAAGTTCCGTACTTCTGATGAGATTTCCTTCCGAGAAGCCATCGTCACAGCTGCGGCCTTATCGAAACTGCCCAAACTGAAGCCTAACGCGAAACGCAAATGCCGAAACTTGATAAACGGTACTTCCCGTTATAAAACAGAACCGCACAGTAGCAGGAAGAATGATTTACCTAGCCGTATGTAGACTTTTGTCAATGCATTTTTCTAGTTATGTATGAATAACTTGTAAAGTTTATATTGGAGAAAAGATTTTTTTTTGTTAGGTATCAATTAAAATAGACTTAGAACAAAACTGCATCATTACTTTTTTAATTAGTACCATGGGGCTCGTCAAGTAGCGAAAATAGGGGTCGTATGTAGACTTTTGTCGGCCACAGTAAGTAATTAACACAAGAACCTAATTCATTTACGCCTAACTTCAACTGCGAACTTAGTTTTGCTTGGAAAACACACTCACAATGCTCCAACATAGCGGAGTTTATAACGGCACTTGTAACAAATTGAAATTCAAAGCATTGTATACTAACTTTTGACTGCATTTTTAAGACTTATTTTTATTGTGTAACTAAAGTGAATATTACTCCTTTTTCCGACGACATCTTATGTTAGAAAACATAAGACTATAAAGCTTAATTTTAGTGAAACTAATCTGTGTGTCTTAGTGTCACCATACACTGTCGAACTCGAACACGAACCTAGTACAAGTGGACCGGTTTTCTTCACACCTATGTGAAGTATGTGTGTGTCAGAGGACATTTATACCAGGTTCGAGTTCGAGATCGATAGTGTATGGTGACACTTACGTATCATGAAAAATATATAGCTTCAAAGATTCAAGTATGATCTGTATATAAACTTTTGACTCTGACTGTACGTTTAGTTACACCTTAAGGTATGCCTGTGCAGGTATACCTTGAGGTATACTTGCACAGATCTACCGTAACGTGTTTTGCCTTGCTGTACAAGGTATACCTGAGCGTATATGGCGGACCCAAAATTTAGGGGTTAGCTGCAGTTAGGAGGTAGCTCCATTTTTGTAAATTTTTTCACAAATCGCTAGAAACGTTTGGAAATACGCAGCCCAATATATTTTTGAGTAAAAATACGATCATAATACACAGAACAAGTGAGAAAATTTATAAAAATTTAGAGCCCTATCATGTGATTCGACTCGAATCGAATTGCTTTCGAGACTACCGAATGGTACCGTGTAACTCGAAAACGAGTTTCCCAATTTCAAAATTCAACGAGTATTCGAATCGAATAAACTTTTTCGTATCAAATACTCCAGGATTATTAAGAGCTTGCGCACACGGCAAACTTTTTAGTTCGCAGAAAAACTAAATAGTTTAGTCAGAAAAATAGAACACATGGCGGTTTATGAGACCTCGCACACAGCAAACTAAACTATTTAGTAATCGCGGTGTGCGTGGTCTCATAAAACACCGTGTGTTCTATTTTTCTGACTAAACTATTTAGTTTATCTGCGAACTAAAAAGTTTGCCGTGTGCACGAGCTCTAAAGTGAAGAAATTAGTTTTCGAGGTACTTGGTACGATTTTCACTCTTTCAAAGGGAATTCAATTTGAATCTAATTACATGGTAGGTCTCTAATATTTTTGCGTAATTTTCAATTTCGGTTTTCGAGAGAGTTTTTGAAAATTTGTCAAAAAATTTATTGAAATCGAGACACCTCCTTTTTGCAGAGAAGTCCTGGGCCCTACTATGTAATTCGCTTTGAATCAAATTGTTTTCGAAAGGATGAAAATGGTACCTTGTAACTCGAAAATAAATTTCTTTATTTCAATATTCTTCGAGTATTCGATACGAAATTGTTCATTCTAACCCAGTACTCGATCATTTTTGAAATTGATTAATTCGTTTTTGAGTTACATGGTACCATTTTCATCCTTTCGAAAGCAATCCGATTTGAATCGAATTACATGATAGGGCCCCTAAACTGTCAAGTATATACGAAAAATGGTCGTCCACTGAATTCATAGTCATTAAAGCTGGACATCTTAATTAAACGACGCGATGATAACTACTATCGCTGCTTGGTTACGTTATAAGTACCAAGGCTAGAACTTTCACAATCGTTTCTCTGTAATGCAGGAATACGAAAATGAGAAGTCTGGCAAGTCTTCGAGGGTGGGTTTGGCGGCCGTAGAGGGTTGACATTCGCACAAAACGTTAAAATTACGTTATTTTATTAAGTTTGCCGTTTTGTATTGTGAAAGATATAAGGTAGGTGCAAATGAAATGTCGGATTCAGTAGTAAATTTCGGAACAGCTGTAACTTTTTAAGATAATTTTATTAGCCGAAATAGGTACCAGCGGATGCGAAACATCTTTCCCAACGAGATACAAGCGCATTTATTCCTGTTTCGTAGAAGTCCGAGTTTCTAGTTCGAAGAAACTCCTCGAAGGCATTTTTGACAGCTGCTTCATTGTTAAACTGTTTTCCTGTCAAAAAGTGATCCAAATGTTTAGAGAAATGGTAATCTGTTGGCGAGAGGTATGCTGAATATGGCGGGTGAGGAAGAGTCTCATAGCGCAACTCGTTCAATTTTTGGATCGTTGTTCTCGATACATGAGGTCGTGCGTTTTCATGAAGCAGTCTTAACTGCATCCCTGTTGACTAGCCTATGTCGTTTAACTGTCAATTTCTGATGCAGTTGGTCCAGTTGAGCGTAGTATTTTTCAGCATTGATGGTGTCGCCAGGTTGCAAGAACGGATAGTGGATAAATCCAGCTACAGACCACCATTATTTTCTTTGGAAGAAGGCTCGGTTTCGGTATGTGTCTTGTCCAGATGCCCTGTTGATATTCCTCGTTGCTTCCGTTGCGTTGTGCCCTAGATTAAAGAAAAAGTAGCCGTTTTTGACTCGCTTCCATGTTCCATGTTTTTTTTTTTCACCGATCACCATGAAGTGCGAAATCGAAATGACTTCATAAGCCAAGGTAGCAGTATTTATATAATACTTTAATATGTTATATCACTAGCGCCGCCTGGTGGCAGTTTGATACATAAAAATCGCACCAACCTAATACGAATTCGCCGGGATATTTTTTATTTTCTGTTTTTGTAGTGGGATTTAGAAAAGATTCTGTCGAAAGTGCTCGTAAATGCGAATTGGACTTTCAGTAGAATCTTGGGAAAACTATAAAAAAAGACATTCGTTTTTTTAGAATACATATTTTGAAAACGGTTAACCGCAGTGCAAAACATTCTAGGACAAAATGAAAGACCACCAGGAAACTCTTTAAAGTCTGATATTAATATTTCTTGTGTCTAAAATAGTTTTCGAGATAGATATGTAGATAGATAGATATAAAGATTCGAGCTACTTTCCCAGCAGGAAGGCACTGCGACCATAAAGATCTATTGTGCCGTAGCTCATTAATCCAAAAGACCGTCCACCCTTCTAATAAAGGGCAGTAAGTCTTTAGCAGGAATCAACCTGAATTCTGCAGTGCTGATAGTAGCCTGCCCGAGGAGTGACATCCTAAAACGCGCGATGGCGGGACATTCGCACAAAATGTGCTTGGTCGTTTCCACGTCCTCCAGACAAAGACGTCATTCAGTCTCGCTTGACAGACCCATCTTGTTCAGGTGATATCTGACCAAGTGATGGCCAAATAAGTACCCCACTAGGAGTCTTAGGTGGGTTCTACTCATTTGAGTAGTACCCTTGTGACTGAAGGGCATTATCAGCTCCTTTGATTGACGAAGCCCTGGAAGGTTATTCTAGTACTGTTGACGCAATCGTGCAAACCAATCTGTGATCCGCAGTTTGGCCGAGGCCAGTCCAAAGCCACAGTAAGGCTCAGGTCCATGAAAACGACTGGATGATCCTTGTCTAGCAAGTTCATCCGCAGCCTCGTTCCCCTCAATGCCCTGGTGGCCAGGCACCCAACACAAGAAGACTCGGTTATTGGTTGCCAACAGTTGAAGGAGATTGTAACACTCCTTCACCAGTTTTGAAGAGACCTTATATGAGGAGAGCGCTTTTATAGCTGCTTGGCTGTCTGAGTAGATAGCAATGTGAGCGCCGCGAAGTCCAGTTTCCAAGATTACCCCGGCGCAGACCTCAATGGCGTGGATCTCAGCTTGAAAAACGCTGGGCGAGACTCCCATTGCGATCGAAATCCTGGTGTTGGGTCCAAAGACACCTGCACCAACACCCTGTTCTGTTTTAGACCCATCGGTGAACCACTTGATACATCTAGGGTCTGGACAGGGTGTGCCATTTACCCATTCAGAGCGGTTAGGGATGAGGACTGAATATTTTCTGCCGAAGCAAACCTCCGTGATCATGTAATCTGATCTCAAGCAGATCTGCACGTCAGGAATTTGATTCAGAATGCTCATGTGACCGCTTTCTTCACTACGCACGTCGGAAGTTAGGCGAATTCTAAGAGCATTAAGAGCTGCTGATTCTTGAATGAATATATGCAACGGAGTAAGTCCAATAATCGCCTCCAGGGCTGGCGTAGGACAAGTGCGCATAGCTCCAGTGATGCCAAGGCAGGCAAGGCGTTGAAGCTTATTGCACTTCAGTAAGACAGAAGATTGCTGAGTTTTCGGCCACCACACAAGCGCTGCGTAGGTCACCATAGGCCGCACCAGCATGGTGTATAACCACTCAATTATCTTTGGGGTGAGCCCCCATGTCCGTCCAAAGAAACTTCTGCAAGCCCACATTGTGCGTGTGGCTTTTCCAAGTACATTATCTATGTGAGTATTCCAGGTGAGTTTCGAGTCTAGAGTTACCCCGAGGCATTTAACTTCAGTGGAATAATTTAAGGTCGTGCCGCCTAACGAAATTGGATCCAAAGTTATATTTCGTTTTCGTGTGAACGGCACAACGACAGTTTTCTGTGGGTTTACATGTAAGCCCACAGCCACACACCAGCGTAGAACTATGTCAAGGGCCGACCTCATCACCTCAGTGATGGTAGATTCGAATTTGCCCCTGACTATGATAGTTAAATAGATAGATAACCGCGCTCATTAAGCATGGAAATCAGTTCGTCTACGACAAGGGACCACAAAACAGGTGACAGAACGCCACCTTGTGGACAACCCTTTACGGCATTCACGCAAATGGATGTACTGCCTAGAGTTGAGTAAATATCCCGTCCACGGAGCATGGCGTCTATCCATGCAATGGTAGCGGGCGGGATGTCCCTGAGTTCCAGTGCTCTGGAAATGCACTCGTAGCCAGTATTATCGAAAGCCCCCTCAATGTCAAGAAACGCGCACAACGCGATTTCCTTTTCACTGAGGGACTTTTCGATTGTACTGACAAGGCTATGCAAGGCGGTTACTGTTGACTTACCCTTCGTGTACGCGAATTGCATACGATGTAGGGGGATTGACAGTTCCATCTGGTGCCTGATTTGCAAATCAAGCAACTTTTCCATGGTGTTAAGGAAGTACGGCTAATCGGTCTATAGGATTTGGGCATATGTTCCGGCTTATTGCCCGCTTTGGGTATGAAGACCACATTAACTTTCCTCCAAGGTTGTGGTATGTACCCTAGGGTGTAACTTGCCCTAAAAAGTTCGATTAGCGGAGTTATTATGATCTCCAAGCTGTTTTGTAACAGAGCGGGGAAGATGCCGTCTACACCGGGAGCTTTAAATGGCTCAAAGGATTCTATCGCCCATTTTACTTTGTCCATGTCAAAGATGACCCGCGATAAACTGCGAGCCCGGCTTACGGGAACCCGTTGGGGCCTCGCAGTTGGGCAGGGGTCACCATCAGACAGTACGGACCCTGGGAAATGGGTCTGAAGAAGCAACTTTAATGTTTCTTCTGGACCTTCAGTATACGAACCGTCTGGTCTCAATAGAAGGCCGACCCCGTTAGCTGAGTCTTTGGAAAGGGCTTTGTGAAGGCGCGCCGCTTCCGGTAGCGACTGAATGCTTTCACAATGTCTTTTCCAGCATTCTCGTTTGGAATGCCTAATGAGTTTGTTGTACTCGGTGAGAGCAGTTCTGTACTCATCCCACCTATTAAAGCGCTTGGCTTTGTTGAACATCCTCCTAACTTTAGTTCGCTTGCGGGCCAATTCCTCGTTCCACCAATGCACTTTACGCCCCGACTCCACCGTACGTGAAACTGTACTATCTCTGTGGGAGGAAGTTAAAATTTCATTGAGCTCCTCAGCTGCAATCTCAATTTCCCCTGTAGTGCTTATGGGGCTGACCAGTAGTTCCGCTTTGGAGCTAACTAGTTCACGGAATTTAATCCAGTTAGTTTTCCTTGGACAAAAAGTATCCGAGCGAATGTCGGATTGTCCTAGGATGTCAAATCTGATGTGTCTTTGATCTGAAAGAGACACTTCGTCCGACACGTGCCAGTTCACAATGAACCTGGAGAAGAAACCGCTAGCAAGGGTGATGTCGAGAACCTCTGCCCTTGCCGCAGTGACAAAGGTAGGTTTTGCACCCCCTGTTTAGGACATTCACATGTTTACACATAAGATAGTCAAGAAGGCGCTTACCTCTGTCGTTGATGTCGCTGCTACCCCACACCGTGTGGTGTGCGTTTGCATCGCAACCGATCACATAATGCCGGTTTGTGCGTCGACAGAAGTCAACGAGCTGCTGGACCTCGAGTGGTGGAATCTCAACATTGTCAGATGGGAAGTAGGCAGACGCAACTACCACTTTCTGACGACCGTTGAGCGTGGATACCTCCACCAATGCTGCAGCTAGATCTCTAGAAATAAAATTGGTTAGTGGCAAGTAGTTGACGCATTTGTCGATCAGAAGTGCCGCACGCGGACAACCCGCTAACCTGTCATATATCAACTTACCAGTTGTTGTGTTTAGACCGCAAATTCGGCCACGGGCCACCCATGGCTCTTGAATAAGCGCAATGGTGGCCTGTTTATCGGCGAATAACCTGCACACAGTGGCCGATGCTCCTATTGCGTGGTGCAGGTTCGCTTGAAGCACCTTAATGGCGCTCATGGTCCTGCGAGGATAGCGAGCGTTGGACAAGGCACTTTTGCTTGCCCTGTCGGGAACTGTTGCCTCCGTCCCCCTTTCGTTGGCGCTCCTTTCGGTGAGAGCCGCTGAGGTTCCTCGGGCTAAAGAAGTCCAAGGACGACTCAGAGGGACTGTATCGCTTAACGGCCAGTCCATCGACAGTCTCAACAACGGGCCTGGAGACTCCGTCGAGCAGTGAGCTAGTAGGCAGCTCAGAGGAAACTGTGTTTGATGCATTTGGAGTTGCATCACACTCTGGTTTGTTTTGTTTTTCTTTTTTTATTATTCATAGAATCTCATGAATATCCGGGAAAAACAGTCACCGATGACATCACCCGGTCTGCCGTCATAAGTCTGGTTTAAAACTTGAGGTCGACAGGTATCCAGAGTTCGCATACTAGCGGCCAAGCAACCTCTTGACCATGCATCCCTCGGCGTATGCTGTTCCACCTTCGATTTAGGGTATGTTTATAAGGGAGATACCGCTCCCCGCCTGACAAAGTTTAGTCAGCGCTGATGGCAAAGATAAGATTTTGCCAACAGCCTGCTTCCACCCGTCACCACGCGGAGGTAAAGGTCGCACTTCCTAGGGCATGACAGTTACGGCAAATGTACCATGGTGGTCCAAATGTTAGTCCCCCTGTCACACCTTCGGCTGACGGGCCAAAAAAAAGACATTAGTTTTTTAGAATACATATTTTGAAAACGGTTAACCGCAGCGCTAAACATTCTAGGACAAAATGAAAGACCACCAGGAAACTCTTTAAAGTCTGATATTAATATTTCTTGTGTCTAAAATAGTTTTCGAGATAATCACTGGAAAACACGAAACAAAAAAACTTTTTCGGTTTAAAAAAAAAATCGAAAGCGGTTAAACACAGCGAAATAGTTTCTGAGGCCAATTTTTTTCACATCTGAAAAAGTTTTCCAGATAACCTTCCGCTAAAACTCAGAAAATAACAAAAAATGACTGTTTTTGTTTATTTTTGGACAAAATTTCGAAAACCGTTTGCCGTATCGAAATCGTTCTCAGACAAAATTACAGATCATAAGAAAATTCATAAAAAATGTTATAACCACTTTTTTCGTATCTGAAATAGTTTTCGAGATAACATCATTTAAAGAGTGGTATATTTGTCAGAAATTCCAGTCAAAAATGTTTACAGTCAACGGCCATAAAATGTATCCCACTGCGCTATGCTCTGAAATTTCTGCCAAAAATACTACACTTTAAATGAAGTTATCCCGGAAACTCTTTCAGATACGAAAAAAGTTGTTATAAGCTTTTTGATGGTATTTCTTTGCGATGTTCAATTGTGTTAGTGTCACCATACACTGTCGAACTCGAATATGGTACAAGTGGACCGGTTTCCTTCACGTTTATGTGAAGTGTGTGTGTGTGTGTGTCTTGAGCTATTCAGAGGACATTTGTACCAGGCTCGTGCTCGAGTTCGAATTCTACAGTGGATGGTGACACTTAGGATTCGATCCGGTTAATTGTTTTCGAAATATTGTCCAAAAACAAGCAAAACAGTTATTTTTGTTTTCTGAGTTTCTGCGGAATATTATCTCGGAAACTATTTCAGATACGATAAAAATTGTAATGACATTTTTTATGGATTGTATTATGGTTTGATAAACTTTTTCACTATGATTAACCGTTTTCGAAATATTTTCAACAAATCAATTTTTTTTTTGTTTCGCGTTTTCTAGTGATAATCACTAGAAAACGCGAAACAAAAAACTATTTGAGACACGAAAAAGATTAATATCTCATTTTTAAGAGTTTCCTTGTGATCTTTCATTTTGTCTAAGTGTCACCATACACATTTGTACCAGGCTCGTACACGTACACACTTAGAATATTTACCGCTGCGGTTGACCGTTTTCAAATTATTTATAAAAATGGTTTTTTTTTTCTAGTTTTCCCGAGATTCTACAGAAAGTTCACTTCATTTTTACGAGCACTTTCGGTAGAATCTTCTCTGAACCCCACTACAAAAATATAAAATAAAAAATATCCTGGATACTTAGTATCTTTCACAATATTTCACAATAGAAAGCGGCAAACTTGATAAAATGACGTAATTTTATAATTTTTTTTCTGCAAATTTTAACCCTCTACGGCCGCCAAACCCACCCTCGGAGGCTTGCTAGACTTCTCATTTTCGTATTCATAGATTACAAAGAAACGATCGATTCGAGCTTTATTTGGCAAGTACCATCATCGACTAAGAACGTAGTGAACGTTCTATCAACAACGATCATTCGCTGCATATAATCAATATATTTTCAAACTAACTCATCACTTTCTTCAATGTTATATTTTAATATTTTTTTATTTTAAATTAGATAAACAATAGAACCAAAGAGGATTGATAATTCTACAAGAGTTATCACTCCATATAACTTTCCCCTCTGCCAGGAGATTTGTATGTATTGACAAATTGTATAGACTTCACAAGAAAACTGACTCCGCCTCCGGCGGTAGATTTGTATGTATTGATTCTCTTGTGTATCTATACTGTGTAGTTTATACTATGTTTATACAATTTGTCAATACATACAAATCTCCTGGCAGCGGCAAAACTTCTATGGAGTGATAACTCTTGTGGAATCTATACTATTTGATAGAACTAATTAGCAAAGATCCCAGCCAAAGATCATATTTTTGGACCAAGCATACATAGGTGTGTTTGGTTGGACAAAAACATGTCCTTTTTATTCGGAGGTTTCTTAATTTGATTCGTGATATTGTTCATTTCATTTGAAGACAAATATTGTCATTAAGGAAAAAATTCGTTTGGTTCAAAAATATGTTCAACATATTTTCAGAGACTTAATTCCTAAAATTTAGGAATTTGATGCAAGAGGGACGTTGATAAAATTTTGTAATCTTTTTCACAAATCGCTAAAAAGGTTTGGAAAATCGCTGCACAATATATTTTTCAGTAAAAATACGATCATTATTTACAGAACAAGTGATAAATTTTATAAAAATTTAGGTCCTTATCATGTATATAATTCGGATCGAATCCAATTGCTTTCGAAAAGACCAAATGGTATCGTGTAACTCGAAAACGAGTTACCCAATTTCAAAAATCATCGAATATTCGAATCTAATAAACTATCTCGAATAAGTCTAAGATCCCACTGCAAATTTTTACCTACAGTGAGTCACAGTCAAAATGAACCACCTTATGTTAGAGAAAGAATTACTTAAAAAATGACTGAAAAACAATTCAGATTAAAATTATTTTGATGTAAATTTATTGTCTCAACATGTAAGTCTCTGATTTCAGTGTGTTTTATAATTATTTTTTCTTCTTAGTACACAAAAAGTGGTATAAACTTCAAAAGCTCAAAAATACACCTCACAGTCAAAATGAACCACTTAAATAAAAGTAAAAAGCATATATCGGGTGCCCCGCTTCAGTTGGTAAATACTTTAATGGTAGATAGTACCGTCCATTTGTGGGAAATTGACAGCAAAGTGGACACTCTGTTTTTAACCGTTACAGAGTTATAGCATTATTTGTAAATTGTGTTAAAAAGCTTGACTTTCTGAACAAAATACAAATTTTCCACTCTCCCAATCATTTAATCCAAGATTTGACATCACTTTCTGAAACTACATAAAATTCCATAAAAAACGTATAAAATTTCCTGGTTTCGAAATTTACCGTTACTTCAAAGATACAACTGTTCAAACTATTAAAATCAATTTTTCATTGAAAATTCAACTGATATTTTTACAACGGTACTTTGAACTGACAAATCTGCAAATTTGACAAAAGTAGCTCCAATGTGTTGGCTTTCCAACGGTATATTTTTTTTTATACCTTTGGATTTGAAAATTTGCGAATAATACACATTAAAAAAAACATGACCTGGAGATGAAACAAATTTATTTCAACCTTGACTTAACAGGTAGTCCACGCTACCAACGAAAAATAGGAAAAAAAAAAGATCATATACTTTTGAAATTTGGCGTAATTAATGTGAAGAGTCTTCTGAATATATGCTCCAAAGTCTATGCTGCTAGGGTGTCCGGAAGTCTAGGAGAACGGGGACCAAAAGTCCTTTTTCACAGTCGTAGTCTTTTTTCACTTATAGTGGAGAAATTCGTAAAAAAACTCAAAGAAGTGCATTAATGTGCGCCACAGTCAAAATGAATCGCCTAATTTTGTTTTTGTTAAAATAGCGGTAAATTTTTCGGGAATGTTTTTTTTGCATGCGACTAATCAATTATGCTTGAGTTGCTTTTTAAAAATCATTAAGTGAAGATGTGTCGCCAAACAAGTGTCGAAATTAGGCAGCTGGTGATAGATTTAAACCATCAGGGAAAATCCCAAAGTAGGCCAGTAAAATTAAATATTATTTATAATAATTAGGGAAAGATCTGGAAATAGTTTTAATCCCTTCTATAGATACTGAATACATGAAAACTGAGTTTGCACGGTCGTAGAAGGTGAGCTTAACTTTTGGAAGGCGAAAATCCGAAAAATTTGAGCCATTTTTTTAATATGATCATTATAACTATTAAACGGTGCCTCGGGTCGAAAAAACTTGCAGGAGTAAATTAAAGACTGTTGAATTCTGCGTTCAAAGTTGAAATTCGGTTCAGTAGCGTAGTCAAAATCGATAGTCGAAAAATGACAATTTTCGAGGCTCCGGAGAAAAATCACACTTTATCACTTTTCAAGCTCACAGATCTTTGCAACGGAAGCTCCGAATGGAAAAGCTTTTCCATAAAAGTTGGAGATAATTTGATTGCAAGCCTAACGTGGCCAATAGTTTTCAATTCGGGCCATTTTTAGAGTAGTTATGAGCAAGTATTAAAAAATAAATGCTCATCGATTTAAGCCTTAAAAAGCTATATCTCGGTAAGTATAACAGATAGAAGTTTTGTTTTAGTCTCAAATTGTAGATAAATTACCCTAGTCAAATAAAGTTTTACAAGATTTCTTGTGAGACCAATTTACTAAAAAGAAACAGGACAAGCCAAACAATTAGGCAAATTTTCAACATGGTGGTGGTGGGGTCCGTGGTATTAGGGGGGAAATAAAAAAACTCGAATTTTTAAACAATGTACTCATCAACTTAAACAATATATCAAAAATCGAAACTATCCTAATTAAAGCAACCAGTGTTATAACATTTTGACTGACCAAAGTATTTTAACCTTTGCAGAATCACCGACTTTTTTTTTAATAAAAACGCAATTACTCAAAAACTATACCCGCTAGCATATTCTAGTAAAGAGTGAATCGCAGGCAATATCTTACCCTAAAAACAGAAAGTAGCCTGTAGAAATCAGATAAACTGCTGGTTTAAATCTATCACCAGCTGCCTAATTTCGACACTTGTTTGGCGACACATCTTCACTTAATGATTTTTAAAAAGCAACTAAAGCATAATTGATTAGTCGCATGCAAAAAAAACATTCCCGAAAAATTTACCGCTATTTTAACAAAAACAAAATTAGGCGATTCATTTTGACTGTGGCGCGCATTAATGCACTTCTTTGAGTTTTTTTACGAATTTCTCCACTATAAGTGAAAAAAGACTACGACAGTTTTACGAAATTCGTAAATAATATGCTCATCTTGAATTTGAATTTGTCAGGAAGTTATTCAAAATAATACTAAAAAAAACAGTGTTTAATAAGAGGTGGTTCACTTTCTTGTAACTCACTGTAAACGATTGGTAACAGATCCGGAAGAATATGGGTAAGGGGTCGAAGGCCATTTTTTCAGTCTTCCTTGGCTTATGTTCTAGGAAGTAATATAACATTTTATGGTCGAATGTATGATATATCACTTTGTAGGGAATTTTATGTGATTTAATTCGCCTTTAGAACTTATTTTTGAAGAATATTCAATTAAAACTGTGAAAAAGGACTTTTGGTCCCCGTTCTCCTAGACTTCCGGACACCCTAGCAGCATAGACTTTGGAGCATATATTCAGAAGACTCTTCACATTAATTACGCCAAATTTCAAAAGTATATGATCTTTTTTTTTCCTATTTTTCGTTGGTAGCGTGGACTACCTGTTAAGTCAAGGTTGAAGTAAATTTGTTTCATCTCCAGGTCATGTTTTTTTTAATGTGTATTATTCGCAAATTTTCAAATCCAAAGGTATAAAAAAAAAATATACCGTTGGAAAGCCAACACATTGGAGCTACTTTTGTCAAATTTGCAGATTTGTCAGTTCAAAGTACCGTTGTAAAAATATCAGTTGAATTTTCAATGAAAAATTGATTTTAATAGTTTGAACAGTTGTATCTTTGAAGTAACGGTAAATTTCGAAACCAGGAAATTTTATACGTTTTTTATGGAATTTTATGTAGTTTCAGAAAGTGATGTCAAATCTTGGATTAAATGATTGGGAGAGTGGAAAATTTGTATTTTGTTCAGAAAGTCAAGCTTTTTAACACAATTTACAAATAATGCTATAACTCTGTAACGGTTAAAAACAGAGTGTCCACTTTGCTGTCAATTTCCCACAAATGGACGGTACTATCTACCATTAAAGTATTTACCAACTGAAGCGGGGCACCCGATATATGCTTTTTACTTTTATTTAAGTGGTTCATTTTGACTGTGAGGTGTATTTTTGAGCTTTTGAAGTTTATACCACTTTTTGTGTACTAAGAAGAAAAAATAATTATAAAACACACTGAAATCAGAGACTTACATGTTGAGACAATAAATTTACATCAAAATAATTTTAATCTGAATTGTTTTTCAGTCATTTTTTAAGTAATTCTTTCTCTAACATAAGGTGGTTCATTTTGACTGTGACTCACTGTATCTGTCTTTTGAGATTCAACAGAATTTATTCTAAAAATACGATTAACTTGTGTACTACTTAACTCATTAGATTGAGTTACTTTATTTAAATTACCGTAATCCTCCCATTTGGTTGAATGGCATTTGCCTTCCGTGTTGTTGTCCTTCTTAACGTTTTGTTGTTACCCATCTTTACCCTGTTTTCTTTGTTTACACCATTGGCTAAAATGCCCAACTCGACTACAGGATCTGCAAGTCACACCACTTGCTTTAGTGCACTTCCACACGAAGAGCCGCACGGCTCTGCTCGCGAGTGAGAGCTTTTTCCGCTTCCACCTTCCATGCATTCACACGAAGAGCCGTACGGCTCTCGCTCGTGAATGGGAGCGAGGCGCGTAAGACTGAAATGCAAAGAATACACTTCAGCTTTCACACGGGGAGCACGAGCCTTTACGTCGCGCCAGTGAGAGCCGTGCATCTCGAGCCGTCGCGTCGCGCCTTTTGGTCTAAATGCACAGCGAGAAGTGTCGGTATTCACACGGGAAGAGCGACAACGGCTCTCGCTCCACAGT
Source organism: Chloromyia formosa (assembly GCA_964017055.1). NCBI lineage: Eukaryota > Metazoa > Arthropoda > Insecta > Diptera > Stratiomyidae > Chloromyia > Chloromyia formosa. Next base: position 42,457,426 of record OZ024814.1, on the reverse strand, counting down.
CCCTCGCTACCCGCTAGGATGGACACAATACGCTTTGGAACGTTGGCGTTTTTGTCGTCGAAGACGGTAAAGAAGATACATAGTCACAACACGTCTGCAACGCGTATTTTGCGACTGAACAGAGCGCGAGAGCCTTTGTCGCTCTTCCCATGTGAATGCCGGCACTCCTCGCTTTACATTTATATCAAGAGCCGCGACGCACGGCTCGAGATGCAAGAGCCGTACCGGCTCTCATTCGCGCGACGTCGAGGCTCGCGCTCTCCATGTGAAAGCTGCAGTGTAGTCTTTGCATGTCAGTCTTACGCGCCTCGCTCTCGCGAGCGAGAGCCGTGCGGCTCTTCGTGTGAAAGTTCACTTACATTTTCGAAGATGCATCGGTGTAAAATAGAAATTCCACCACAATTATAGCACTTGTTACGTCCAACTGCATCTACCGTAGCCGATGTGTCATTTGAAGCATTTTCAATACTGTGCACAGTCGATGTGGCTGCACTTTTGTCCAGATACATCTTGTTGACGTTGGCTTCAAATGTTTTACACTTTTCAATGACAGTTGCCAGCGTCTCAATGGGTGCGTTTTTAAAACGAAACAGTGTCGACACTGTTGCGCAACTCTCTCACTCACTCACGTATGCACAGCATTTTTCATTTCTGTCACACATGCAACAATGTCGACACTGTTTCGTTTTGAAAACGCACCCATTGTGAGCATCCAATAACTTGAGCTGCAACTTTTTTTCATGTACACCAATGATGATGCGGTCATGCAACAAACGGTCCTCATACGATACACCACAGTTGCAACTGAATTCACAATATTGGATTTGTTTCCTCAGTTCCGTTTCGAATTCAGCGAACAGTTGCTTTTCCTTTTGTGTGATCGTATTGAACTTGAACGATTCCATTGTTATCTTTCGTTTGGGAATGCAGTGTTGATCAAAAGCATTTATGACATCGTTCAATGTACGTTCTTGTGCCCCGCAACGTTTTCATTCAAATTTTGCAATTCATTTGCTGCATCGACTGCCGCTTCGGCTGCTGCTGCATCGGCTATTTCATTTGCTGCTGGTTGTTTTGTTGTGCTGTATCAGTAGCTGCAGCGTTTTGCACAATTCCGAGAATATCGTCTTTTGTTCCATCGTTCGGAAACAACGTGCTATATATTTCCATTGCTTGTTGTCCAATCCACCAAAGAAATGTTGCTATTTTCTTTGGTTCGGTTTGTTCATCAATTTGTTTCGCCATCATGTACATTAAAAATGTGCGTTTCCAAACCGGCCACTTTCTTGGTAAATCTGTAATATTAAGCGACTCCGGCAATCTATCGTTTGGGGCCATATTTTCCGCAAAAAAACCCAAATTTTGAAATTTTTTGTTGGCTTAGCTTTTGTAATGGACGGTTTGGTGGCCATCCAAAGATGCCCGTGGGGACGGAGCCTAAGGTAGCATAGTTGACCGTGAAGGTCGGGCTGTGCCATCTGGCGAAAGAAAAGGCTCCTCAACGAGCTAAGTAGCGGCCTATGCTTGCTGTAGCTCAGTTCGGGAGACGTGGGCGGGATTTTCGCCGCACGTGGCCCCTGTCCTTTAGGGTTGGACTGGTGCCGGCTTGCTACGGAGCGGGGCCGTGGGGCGCCACGCGCTTAGAATTTGCCAGCGACAACCACAGAGCCAATAGGTGCCACGATAAGCGCGAACTCGTGGCGTACGACTCTTTACCCGGAAAATTCTCACGTCCGGAGCACTCTTCACACAGTATGCAATACCAAACTCACTTTTTTCGCTATTTCACTAATGTCTATATTCACTCTTGTTACTTAACGACTAACCTCTAGTCTACACTTCGTGATCACGAAAATCCAAAACAAAAGCTTACACTAAAAAACTTATCACTAACCTTAACAATAAGCTAACCTTGACGGGTGGCGCTACTCCCTATTGCAACCCTAAAATTATCCACGGTCGAAATCCCCTGCTGCTCTCGTCATTGCGTCGTCGCCGCGATCTTCTGCTGCTACCCGGGCCTTCTACCAATCGACCAAATTGAATTCCTTCGCCGTGACTTAATGGTCGTGGTTCGTCTCCTCGCTGTCTCGCTCAACGTCTCCAACACACTCTGGAAATTTCCTTTGGTTTGTTCCCTCACTCTCGCTAAGACACTCACTAGAAATTTCCTTTGGTTTGTTTCCTCGCTCTTTCTTCGCGACGGGCCACAACCTTGTCATTTCGAATCAAACAATCGAGACAAAAGAGGAAATATTACCACAATGTCTTCGAAGAAATTCCCAATCGGCAATTTCAAATCCACAATTTATGCGAACTACCCACCTTGTCGTTTCGAATCAAATAGACAAAAGAGGGTGTGCCGTTAATTTCATCGGCCTTTTATCCTTTCGGTGGACCGGTGAAATGCCGCTTAATTAATTTGCGGTCCATCCATGTCGTCACGGACAAGTTCGATAACCTGTCCTTGAACTTGAGCCCGTGTTAACTCGTCATTGTGAATGTTGTTAGATCATTCATTGTAAACACACGAAAACAGCTGTGAGATTGACATGTTGATATTTGTCAGTCGTGTTTTGTTTACATTGTGAAATCACGGAAAGATCGCGATCGGTTGGTCTCTTATTTGGCATCCCTTTGTTCACGGGACGTCCCTTCGGACTCAACATCGCTTTGAACTATGGCAACTCGAACGGCGCCCACTTCTCCGAGGCCGTGTTCAATGAGACCGTGCAAATTAACAAATTCGTGTCGTAAGGAATGTATTCCACCCGAATACGGCGAAGCTGAATTAGATACAGGTGAGTTCATTTGTATACATCGATGTGTTGCAAATTTGGCCGGCTATATATATACATATGTAACGCCCTATTTTGATGCCACCCCTCCTATCCTAATGCCACCCATCCTATCCTAAGGGTTCTCCGGACGGAGGCAATACCGCGCCGTGACATCTCCTCCCCCACTTTAAGTAGGTTTTCCAACCTTAGGAAAAACCACTAACCTCCGATACAATTCTAAAATGCTGCACGCATTCACTTTTACTCTCTCTCCAATCTGCTTACTACGCAAACCATCACCGGTGATATTATTTATATGTAATCACATATAAACGACACGATAAACATTTAGATGGACAACATATTGTAATTCATTTTACATATGGCTTCAAATCGTCTGAATGCCAAGTTCCTGCGTTCTTCCCTTTGTCATCTGCCAACCGATATGTCCATTTAGACACTTGTTCCTCTATAACAAATGGACCAACATATTCCGGGGCTAACTTAGCACTGAAATATATGGCCGCATCTGAAAGGGCGTAGTTCTTCCGCCATACTAAATCTCCCACTTGAATCGGAATACTACGTCTGCGCAAATCGTACCGACATTTACTTTGTTGCGCCGCTTTGACCAGCCTCTCCGCGATTTCACGTCTCATTTGTGCAATCTTTGTCGCTCTAGCCGTTGGATCTTTGTCTGCGTTGTTATTCCCCGGGCCGGATACCGACTCCCAGTGCGTAACCATCTCCCTTCCGAAATTTATAAAGTAAGGACTTACTCCTGCCACCTCGTGAGAATAGGTTCGGAGGGTACATCCAATTTTGGCTAAGTCCTTGTCCCATAAGCGATGGTTATCGGTGACATATGACCGCAACATGCGTTTAATATTTTGATTAACGCGTTCAGCAGGATTGGCTTGAGGATGGTACAATGCGGTAAATTTTGCCTGACAACCATATTGCTCTAGCAGCGTTTTATATGGTTTGCTACGAAATTGTACGCCATTATCACTGACTATCCATCTCGGTACTCCATATATTAGGAAAACATGCTCTTCTAACACACGCGTGATCTCAGATCCCGTAGCCGATCGCAAAAGGTACACTAAAGGGTACTTTGTAAAGTAGTCCAATACCGTCAATTTATGCCCCCGAGTTGTCCGTGGAAGTGGCCCAATTAGGTCTATGCAAGGCATCTCTCATGGCTGAGTCGCTTCCCCTGCTCTAGATACCATTTTTCCGGTGGGAAGTTGACGATCCACTTTTATAGTTTGACAGACTTTGCAGCTTCGCACGTACCACATATATCAGCCGCCATTTTTGGCCAATAAAAACTTTGTGTCACTCTGTCTTGAGTTCGCTTAGCCCCCATGTGTCCCGCCAACGCATCGTCATGGCAACGTTGAAGAATGGCACTCCTCTCTTTTTTATTTACCACTCGTTTCCATTCCGAAGAGGTTGATAGTTCGGGATATTTGGAAGCAACATGCTTTGACAACGCACCATCGTTTATCATCCAGTCTCCGAATTTATCTGGATCCTTTTCAACTTTTCGCATTATCCCTCTATACCATTGTTTCTCAACCTCTGGGGGTCGCTTCAGATAGGATATTTTTGAAACTATCTGGCATTTTTTTGGTAGCGAGCGAATGTCTGTGAAGGAAGCAATGCGTCCATTCCATTTGCGGCATAATGCCTTTTAACTTAACTATCAAACCACTGTTTTTGCCAGTTATCGCTTTGGCACCGTCAGTACATGCCGCAATGCATTTAGTCCAGTCCAGGTTTTCTTGTTGTATTGCATCCATAAAAACTTTAAAAAGTCCTTCGCCGGTGGCCTGTCCAGGGATCGGTTTGCAAAATAGCATATTTTCTTCAATTGTTCCCTTGCATTCGTATCGGACGAAACATAAAAATTGAGCCAAGTTCGATACATCTGTTGATTCGTCAAACTGAATGGCAAAAAATTCACTTGATTTGACCTTATCAATTATTTGACGGTAGACATCAATGGCCATCTCATTTATGCGTCTGGATATTGTATCATTTGACAGAGGAACCATTTTTAATTTGTTTGCTTCTTCGGGGCCTATCATCAAATTTACCATATCAATGGCAGCTGGTAAAATTAGATTTTCCGCAATCGTGTGAGGCTTAGACTCCCTGGCCACTCTTAATGATACCAAGTAAGAGGCATGAAGTGCTGCTTTCTCCCTATGACCTGATTTATTAATGTCAATTTGCTAATTTTTTAAAACCTGTGCTTGACGCTCGAAGTATTCTAACGGCTTTCTTTGTAAGGACGGATGTTTGGTTTCAAGATGGCGGGCTAATTGTTTCATGCTTTCTGCGGATAGTACTTGATAACACACAACACATTGCGGCTTGTTATCGAGTGCTATAAATCCATATTTTAAGTAAGTATCGTTGTATAACCTGGTCTTCTTCTTCATAGATTCACCGGATGTAGACGGTCTATCTCGTTTTGTTACGAATTTATCCATTCTGTTGCCTTTTTTTTTAATAGTTTTGTATATCGCTACTGATTAATTGAAAAAAAAAAACGTTCCGTTTGTTTTCGTAATTTAAAGTAAAAGACAAAATGTATTGGGCATCATGCGACGAAAATCAATCGAAGCATATGTAGGCAAAACAGACGCAAGGTAGCGGAAGTGACACCATAACAATTTTCTAACGACAACCACATTGCTACAATGTACGCAGCTGCCTTGCATTTGCCTGCAATTCGACTTTCTCTAAATTTTCATGTTATTATTTTTTTAATTTTGCCACATATACACTCCCCGACAATAGGATATCGCACTTAAAAATCCGACATAATTTTGTCTATCCTTTTGTCGCACATTTAATAGTTGCAATATGCTAAACTTGAATTTACCGTTTTTATTTGCCACATTTTCGGTTCATTGTTGCTAGCTAACATGCAGCATCACAAAATATTATTAAGTATCAAATTTTATCAAAATACACCCAACATACGAAAAATTGTGTTGCATTTTTAAGTGCGACTATCCTGTTGTCGGGGAGTGTATGTCACTACCCATAAACACTGTTTATTGATTTATTTACCACTATTTTCACTAATTTATTAACGTTATTATCCATGAAACACTTCTTCTCGGTCTGTTTTTATAAAATAAAGGGCAAAAGAACTTGCACAAAAACGCTTTCTTTTCCTAAACACACTTTTTTCAAATCGAATGTGCTCGATTGTGCCAATTCGCTACAACTTCGGACTTACTACAGAAAAAACAAATCCCGTCTCTTCCTGGAAATGAAATACTAGAGGCGATTTCATAATTCGAGTTCAGTCTCGTGTAAAAATTTTGTTTGAATATATACGTTAAATATGCGGAACTGTATTTTTGTGCAAGTATATCAGAACTTGCACAAAAATACAGTCTTTGCAATGTTAGTAATTAGTAATGCAAGAGTTTGATAGTAGTTAATATATTAAATGGGGGAGGGGGGTCGCGACGGTTTCACTTGATTGATTTTGTTGTTTAGGGGGGTCGCGACACTAAAAAGGTTGAGAAACAATGCTCTATACCATTCATCTGTCTCAGGATCCACTACTGCCGACTCTACCATGGGTACCGATCTTGAAAGAGCATCGGGTACGAGATGGTCTTTTCCTTTTCGATGGACTATTTCAAAATCGAACTGTTGAAGTTTCACAGCCCATCAGCCAACCTCCCATTCGGGTCCTTCAGATTGTGGAGCCAAACCAGGGAGTGGTGGTCGGTAACAACGCTAAAGTGTGTCCCTTCAACGTAAGGCCTTAGTTTCTCAACTGCCCACAAAACAGAAAAACACTCTTTCTCGGTCGTTGAATACTTCTGTTCGGCTTTATTCAACGATCTACTCAGGTAGCAAACTACCTTTTCGCCCTCGGGATACGTCTGACTTAATACCGCCCCCAAACCTACATTCGAGGCATCCGTCTGAATGAAGAACGGGCGATCGTAATCCGGTCACGTCAAGATCGGAGCTGAGGACAACTTAACTTTAGCTTGTGTAAAGGCCGACTCACACTCCTCCGACCAATGGAACTTACGATTTGAGGAGGGTCGTCAGCGGTGCCACTAAAGTGGAAAAATCCGGTACAAAACGCAGATACCATGACACCATCCCCAAGAATTGTCGCACCCCCTTCACATTGGTCGGTCTCGGAATGTCTACCATACAGGCAACCTTTTCCGGATCCGCGTTCAACCCATCCTCATTCACCACATACCCCAAATATTTCAGTTCGGGTCGGCAAAACTCGCACTTCTCCCTCGAGACCCTCAAACCAGCTTCGAGTAATCGGCGAAACACCTCCTTTAAGATTTCGATATGTTTCGGGAAATCTTGGGTGACAATTATTATATCGTCGAGGTAGACGAAAACGTAGGACTGCAAATCTGCTCCCAGGACCTGATCTATTAGCCGCTGCCACGTAGCGGGTGCGTTTTGTAGACCAAAAGGCATCCTTTTGAATTGGTACAACCCTCTTCCCGGCACTGTAAAAGCTGTATATTTTTTTGAATCCTCCGCCATGGGTACTTGCCAATACGCGGACTTAATGTCCAAGGACGACAGATACCTGGCATAACTCAGCTTGTCGAGTGTAGCGGACACGTATGGAAGAGGATATGCATCTTTCTTCGACACACTGTTGACTTTCCTGAAGTCGACGCAAAACCGATATTTCCCGTCTTTCTTTTTCACCAGCAAAATAGGAGAAGACCAGGGACTAGATGAGAGTTCGATGATCTCTAGACGTAACATCTCTGCCAACTCCTCGTCGATATTTCTCTGTAGAATTCCGGTAATGGAAAGTCGGGAGACATAACTTTAGGATGTTTCCGTCTGCCGTTCATTTCTTCCCACTTCTTTTATTGCATACAGAATGTTTCGCCGATTCATCTCAACGCGACATCTTCTACGGCAGAGAGCCTTCAACTCCGCATGGGTAAAATCTCTGGCGAGCAGCACTTTGATATCCTCCTCGCTAAATTCAAAAGATCCGCTTTCCAGGGGTAATGGTTCATGGGCCATTTCAATAATAGAAGGTGCCAATCAGAATTCGAACGAAATATAAATCATTAAAATCAGATAAATCATCCGTTCTCGACGGCTCAACTTTACCAAACACGCTGGCTAACGGAAGACTGAAACCACGCACCACGGCACATAATACACAAACGCTAATGCCACCCATCCTATCCTAAGGGTTCTCCGGACGGAGGCAATACCGCGCCGTGATAAATTTGTTGTCCGACGGTCACCGATGGCTTTGATTTTTGTCGATGAACTTGTTTCCCTGTCTTTTTTCTTTGCTAACACGTTGTTGACACAATGCTGTACAACAGATTTCCAATTTAGACTGTTTTGTTTGGCTTTTTCGTTTCCCAATTTTCTTTTTAACTTTCGCAAATTAATTGGTTCAGCCCTTCTGACACCATGTAATATTTATGGTAAATATTATAAATTAAACGAAATGTTCTGTTTTGTTTTGTCGGCAAGTATATTTGTGACGAAGTATACTTACTGACTACTGACGCTCAATTGACTTACATAGCTGTCAACATCAACGTGTAGAGCTGTCAGTGGCACAGGGCTGTTATATTACCATCTGTTTTTTATGAGATGTATCTCAAATGAAATATAATTAAGAACGTAATAAAGTAAAATTGGGTTGCCCAGCGAAATTCTGCCGCAATCACTCTTAATTACCGTAATTGTAACTAAATTTTTATACCAGTTGATTTAATTTAACTTTTCAATTATTTGGTAAATACGAGTATGTTTTTTTTAACTAAATGAAACATAATTGGAAAGAGAATAAGGTAAAGAATGATAAAAAAATAGTGGCCAGCTTTGTGCCTGCCGCAACCCTGGTTTAACAAAGGTTCTGTTGAGTTTACGCACTTCGGAAAAATTAAACTAAATTCTAATTTGAACTAAGGTATAATTATTTTGAATCTAGTAATCAGCTTGTCTGTCTAAAATTTCTGTAATATGGGTTGCCAGCATTTAAATAATTTAAGGATATTCAAATTTCTTTATTGTGTTACTATTAGATGAGGACGTTTTCATTTTAAATTCTTTTATTAATGTGAATAAACAAATATATTTTAAAAAAGAATATTTTTATTTTTTATTCTGAGCAAGGAAACTTAAATATCATTGAATTATTTGAATGCTGGCATGTCGAATGTCGACAACCCAATTTTACTTTATTACATTCTTAATTATCTTTCATTTGAGATACATCTCATCAAAAAACTAATAGGTGCAGATTTTTGCAGTGGGATTTTGTACTATATCAAATACTTCATCATCATCGTGGCGCGACAGCCCGACGTCGGGCCTTGGCCGCCTGGATCATTGTCCTCCAATTATCTCGGTCACGTGACCGCGTCCTCCAATTTTGGGAGCCCAGCACCTCTGGAGTATCAGTTTGACTGAGAAGAGCTGATCGGTTGTGGAGCGACCAGGTCTGAAACCGCTTTGATATTCGCCAATGACTCGTTCTGCGTACGGTTTTATTCTATTTTCCAGAATTTTCGTCAAAATTTTATAGGACGTACAAACTAGTGAGATGCCCCTGTAATTTTCACACCGCAATTTATCTCCCTTTTTATGAATTGGACAGATGATGCTTCTGCGCCAATCGTCTGGGATCTCCTCGTTCTCCCATACTCGCAGGAGTAATTGATGTATGGCATCAACTAGACTCGTTCCACCGAATCTTAGCAGTTCAGCTGGGATCTCGTCAGCGCCCGGCGCTTTATTTCGTTTTAGTGACCGCAACGCGAGATCAACTTCCTCTACTGTCGGGGGTTGAATGGGTGGGCCTAGATCAACAATATCGTCGAGAGCTTCCTGTGTGGGGATGTTAGATGGTCGGTTTAGAAGCTCTTCAAAATAAGAGGCCCATCGTTTGTTAATACCATCGGTGTCGCTGATGATGTTTCCATCCTTGTCCTTACAAAGGCTAGTCCTGGGTTGGTAGCCGTTCTTGATTGTATTTACTAGTTTGTACGCTTGTCTGGTGTTCCTATTAGCTAAGTTTTCGTTTATGTTCAGCAACTGCTCGTCAAAGTATTTACGTTTCTTACGTCTAATTATTCTATTCGATATTCGCCGTAGCTCGTCATATTTTTCTCTTCTGGCTCTGGTTCCTCGTTGAATCCATTGTCTGTAGGCCCCGTTTTTCGCGTCAAGTGAATTTTTGCATTCTTCGTCGAACCAGTCATATACAGTCAGTCAATACTTCACATGATGGTTATTAAAATGGAGAAATGTGTTTTTGAGTTACATGGTAGCATTTTCATCTTTTCAAAGGCAATTCGATTCGAATCGAATTACATGATGGGGACCTTTTTTTTAGCATATTTTTCAATTGTCGTTTTCGAGATTTTTTTGTCAAAAAATAATTTTTTTTAATAGAGAAGAGAAGAATTGAATTGTCAAGTATGTATATACGAAAAATACTCATCCATCGAATTCATAATCATTAAAGCTGGACATCTTAATTGAGCGACGATAACTATTATATTAGATTGACTGATATCAGACGTGGCTAAATTCTCTTCGATGCAGATTACGATTTCTTCGAAACAACTTCGAGCTTCAGTCAACAAGTAGGTACCTGTTGCTAGCTGTCGAAAAGGATGTATTTACTAACGATACTGGTCATCTCCTTTGAATTTAAAGTCATTATAGCTGAGCGACATTACTGTTACAATAGATTAACCGACATCTGGCGTGGCTAAATTCCTTTGAAAAGAAATCATAAGTGTAGTGGTGGGTGGGTGGCGGCACCATAAAGGGGTAATCATGTGAAGTCTATAACCTCTGATACCCAATCTCCTTTCTTCGCCTTCCCGTGGTGGTGCTGTTTCGCTGAAGATGAAAGGTGAGCCATTCCGTCCATATTTCATATTGTTATATGTACGGTGTACGTGCGACTTACGACACAGACTGTACTAAGCTCTATCATAGTCTCAAACCATCGATGAGAAGTACCAACACAACTTTTATGTTAAAACTATTCTGACTGTCAGTGATCAACTGACTATTTTATTCAGTATAGAACGCAATGGCGATATGTACAATGATCTTTACGAGTGTGGGTGAGTAAGCAATACACAACAATATATTAGAAATAGTGAAGAATTCGGGAATTCAACTCATATACATAGAACAAAAGAATATTTCTCAAAATGAAATGAAAAATTAAAAGATACAAATATTTTTTTTTATGAACTCTATCGGTACGCCAATCGATCAGGTTGCCTTCTTTCTCGGTTAGGTTGTCATCGTGAACATATTTCTTCTTGAACATCTTTATGTCGAATAGGCGTTGGCTGCTCAGTTGGGAGTGCGTCCGGGTTACAATAGGCGCGTTTTTTTTTCAAGATCCATATAGAGCAGAGCAGGTTAAGACCACACAATTACACTAACAATTTGATCTAAGCTACTCTCGATAGAACGTTAGTGCAGCATTTCTACTCTGTTAAATAGTTCAACATTTGAAATGCAGGCGGCGCAGGCGTCGAAATTTTAGAACAGTTTACAGTTTGGGAAGCACATAAAGCTCATTTTCTCTCAATAAAATGTCCGTGTTGTGTAATTATTTGGAATAGTAAACATACAAAATAATTTGGCTGCCTATAGGAAATTTGTCCGATTGTATATGTACTAAGGATTTAAGTTTTCTCTTGAAATTCGAGTTGACATTTGAATTCTAACTAAACCAAGACACACTCCCTTGGCAAAGACAAAAAATTACTCCCTTAAATTGCTCTGGATCGTTTTTTTCGTCGCTTAACCTGCTCTTCTCTTCTCTGTACGAAAAAAACGCGCCTAATGTGTGTCTATTCCGTTTGTTACCACTAATGGTTGTGATACTGGTTCACTTGGGTTGTCCGGGAAAGTTGACCAAGACCACTCTCTATCATCGATGTGTGGAGGCTTCGCCAATGCTATATACTTCCTCATTTGATCAATATGAGCTGATCTGTAGATACCGTAAATTTTAACCAAATACACTCGGACTGATTTCTTGTTTCTTGATAATGCTCTCACGACGGTACCTGGCTGTCATCTCTCGTTCTTATTTAATCGCACCCATATCTCTTCTCCATTTTTCAATTGTTTGCCATATGTAATTCCCTTTCATTCGTTTCAGTTTCTTCCCATTCAGCATTTGTAATAAATCCCTTGACTTTGTATTCAGCATCATTTCAGCTGGTGACTTTCCTGTTACAGTACATGGCGTGTCCCGATACTTGAATAGAAACTGGTCTATTAATTTTTGCAATTGAAACGAACACACTCCTGGCTGAATTTGTGCTTTTTCAAGCATTGCCTTAGCTGCCTGAACTGCTCGCTCTGCCTGGCCATTACTTTGGGGATGATATGGGGGACTTTTGATCGGGCGAACGCCATTAACTTTTAGAAATTCCATTAATTCTGCCGAATTGTAAGGTGGTCCATTATTCGTGACGAATTCTACTGGTAGGCCCCACACTGAATATATCTTTCTCAGTTCTTCGATTACTGCTGCAGCCGATGTTCGATGCATATGTATTATTTCCATCCATTTGGTATGACTATCAAACAAAAAACTTCGTCCTCGGCAATGAAAAAAGTCTGCATATATACGATACCAATTCCGGTTCGATTTCGGCCAAGCTGACGTTTTTGAAGGTTCCATTTTACTTAGTTGTTGACATGTTAAACACTTTCTGCAGAATTCTTCGATATCTGAATCGAGTCCAGGCCACCAACAAATACTCCTTGCGAGCATTTTCATTCGTACCATTCCGATATGTTGCTCATGCAACTGTTTCAAAATCTCGTATTGCAAAACCCTAGGGATTATTGTGCGCATGCCCCATAACATACTTTTGCGTTCAACGGACAGTTCGTTCCTTCGTAGAAAATATGGACGTAGTGCCTCCTCTGCGCATTTTCTGGCCAACCGTTCTCTGTCATTTGCCGCACTTTTATAAAGACAACATCTTCATCCGTCGCCTTCGATATTTGATTGGTATGAACCCCGCGTCATAAAACTCATCGACTTTCGAGTTGTCGGCTCCTTCAATCTGACACATTACAATCCTTCTCCAAATTTAGACTCATTGGCAGTCTCGAGAGTGCAGCCACAGCTAATAATGGACCTTTTTTGCGCACCAAATTGTACCGGTATGCAGATCGAATTAGTGCCCAACTTTGTATGCGATTCGCTGCTAATGTTGGAATAGCCTTATTTGATGCCAAAATCATTTGAATTGGCCGGTTATCAGCGACCAGTGTAAACATACGCCCATAAAGGTATTTATAAAATCTTCGTACTGAAAATACTATCGCCAGCGCTTCTTTTTCTAAGTGACTGTATTTGCGTTGTGTCTCTGACAACATGCTTAATGCGAATAGCACAGGTATATCGGTTCCGTCTAAACGTTGCATTAAAACCCCGCCAACTCCATATGGACTCGCATCCGCCATCACAATAACTTCTTTGGACGGGTCGTAAGGTACTATTACTTGATTATCAGATAACATTTGTTCGCCTTTCTGAAAAGCCTTACTGCATTCGCTGGACAATTCGAATTCATTGCCCTTGCGTAGTTGATCATATAGTGGCTTCAATTCCGTTGACAACATTGGTAAGAATCGATTATAAAAATTCGGTAATCCCAAAAATGAACGCAGTTGCTGCACATTTTCTGGAGCAGGTGCCTCCATGATTGCCTGTATTTTTTCGTTCGTTGGATGTATTCCGTTTTCATCTATTCGATGTCCCAAATACTCAACACTCTTTTCCAGGAAAACACATTTATCGGGATCCACTTTCACGTTGAACTTTGCCAATCTTTCGAAAACAGCATTCACGATATCACGGCAGTGTTGTTCATCTCGTCCAGCCAACAATATGTCGTCAAAGTAGCAAGCGATGTGTTCCAATCCTTTTACTATACTGTCCATTATTTTCTGGAAGAGCGCTGGTGCAGCTGATATTTCGAATGTCAAAACGTTGTAACGGAAAAGTCCAATATGGGTGTTTATTGTAAAATATGGCAATGATTTCTGACCAATTTTTAATTGCTGGAATGCTCCTTTTAAATCGATGCCTGCGAAGACCTTCCCACCAGCTAATGTTGCGAAAATATCTTCTGCGGTTGGCAACGGATACGCGTTAACTTCAATAACTTTGTTTAGTGTTTGCTTAAAATCGGTGCACACACGAATTCCACCTTCCTTCTTTGGTACGACTACTATTGGGTTCGCCCAATCACTACGGTCTATAGGTTCCAGTATGCCCTTTCGTTGCATATCTCTTAATTCCTTTTCGACAGTCTCGCGCAATGCATATGGTACTGAATATGCCCTCTTATATACTGGCATTGTATTAGATTTCAATTCTATGTTCACTACATAATTAGTTATTAATGCACTTTCCGTCGTCTGTAAAAATATTTTCTCCACTAACGGATTCCAAGACCGTGGTGCACCGCGTAAGACTCATTTCTCCGAAATATTTTACGTGCGCGTCTTTACTCAACATCGATACACATGCGCCACTATCGATGATAGCGTCAATAGCGGTATCGTTTATATACACGCAAACTTTCAAAGTATTTGTTTGGCCGATTGCCAATAACCTATTAATTGCTTCCGATTTACCACTATTTTGTTCTTCGATGACGGCGTCTATTTTCTTCCGATTTTGTGTGCAAATTTTTGCAAGGTGACCTCTCTCACCACACTTATAACATGTATATAATCTCACTTTACATTTTTGCCACCACAATGTTTGCATGAACCATACATTTTGCTGCGAGTTGACATCAATAATGCATCCACAGATGTATTTGGCGGATGCATCAACTCGGACTGACTGGATGCGGTGTCCATTGACAATGCTCTTTTTGTTGCTGAGTCCCACGTTAAATCCTCCTCCCGACAATAGACGCTTATCATCATCATCGTGGCGCGAAAGCCCGACGTCGGGCCTTGGCCGCCTGGATCATTGTCCTCCAATTATCTCGGTCACGTGACCGCGTCGTCCAATTTTAGAAGCCCAGTAGCTGCGCGGCGTCCACACCTACTGAGCTCTCCCAACGAGATCTCGGTCGTCTAGGCAGTCTCGCTCCGTAGACTCGTTCTGCAATCATTACTCTCTTTGGCATGCGATCATCGTCCATTCTTTGTACATGCCCTGCCCATTGAAGTCGTTGTAGTTTGACGATTTTCGAGACTTTCAGCTGTGCCGGGCACGACCTTCTCTGCGACATCTCTGATGGTACCCTTGAGTTCTTCCCAGAACCCATGGACGCCTGTGTTGCTAATGTTTTGAAGCATACGCGATAGTCTTTCCTCAAGGGCGGCAGCATACGCCACCGCCGTAGCATCGCTCAGAAGCTTTTCAACCGCAAAGATTTTGGGAGGGCTGATTCTCGATTGGTATACTGAGAAAATTCTACATCTGAAGGTCGTATTCACCAAGTGATGATCTGAGTCGCAGTTTGCTCCTCGATAGGAGCGGACATCCATCACACTAGATGCCCATTTCCTGCAAATGAGGACGTGATCAATTTGGTTGACGGTGTGTGCGTCTGGAGATTTCCAGGTCTGAGCTTACGACTAGATTCCTGCTGCAGGCGAAGTCGATAAGACACTGGCCGTTGTCATTACATTCTTCATGGAGACTGTAGCCCCCAGTGGTCCTCCGATGCCAATTTCCGACTTTCGCGTTAAAGTCTCCCAGCAGCAATTTGAAGTCGTTTGTTGGAAGTGAGTCGAAGAGAGTCTCAAGGCGGGCGTAGAACTCGTCCTTTACTGCGTCTTCTTTAACTTCAGTGGGGGCATGCACATTGATGAGCCAGAGATTGAAGAATCGAGTCTTAATGCGAATCGCACATAGCCGTTCATTTATGGGTTTGAAGTCAGTAATGTGCGGCTTGAGGTGATTGTTTAGTATAAATGCTACTCCAAACTGCTTGCGGCCCGATGGTTTGACACTTGGAAAAATTTTGTACGATTTCTTGTCATTGATCTCGCTGCCAAGGCAATTTGTTTCCTGGACTGCAGTAATGCTCAGTTTGTACTTTCGCCCTGTTGCAGGAGGGCCTTCTCGGCCCCCGGTTTATTCAGGATCCGAAAGAATAATCCTTGAGTCGTTTGCGTGGTCGTCGTTAATGATCCGTCCAATCCGAGGCTTTTGTTCCAGGTTTCTTGACATGGAGTGGGTTTTACAAGGACGAGTTGTCAGCACATCGCTTAATCCCATTCAGGGGATGGCCTCGGAAGATAGCTGTTTCAGATGGTTTAATAAACGTGCTGGAGTTCATACAACTATGTAGCAGGTCCAACTACGCAAGTCATTCCATCCTACTAAACCTGAGATGCTTATGTGTTGGTCAGCCATTCAGGCTACAGCTATCTGCCTTTTTCCGAATGTCTTATCGCTAAGACTTGGTCGTCAGCGGTTTGATATACTGCCGTTACCAGGGGGCGCCCACGAGGAGGACTATGGAAAAGGTTTTTTGCCCCCCAATAGACGCTGGTGTATGTTTTTGTTCAGTACTCCACAAACTAGCCTGTCTCGTAACGCCTCCGACAAAAATGAGTTGAATTCGCATTTCGCTGGTAACCTTTTTAACTTCAGCGAATAATCACGTAAATTTTCTCCCGGTTTTTGATTTCGTTCGTAGAAATGAAATCTCAGCGATTATAGAAGGCTTTTTTCATAATGTTCGAATTATTTCAGCTTTATCTGGTTTTTGTTGTTGTAGTAGCAACGCCTACTGACGACCCTTGGCCGTTATTGTTGAACGGGTCGCTCCGGTTCATAGAACCGGCTGCCGTGGGAGAGAGCTTTATCTGGTCGTATGTCTTGGTGTTCACATAGTCTGGCGCAAATAAATTTTTCAACACTCCGTACGCAACCGGCCCAATATATGTGACTATCATCGATAGTGGAAAGTACAGAGCGACGCCTGAAAAGGAATTCAACGTTGAATGAGGAATACACCCAGTGTTTAGAAGAATATATTAGTCTGGGTCAAATGGAATTAATTCCAGACAATGAGATATCGTGCTTTCCGTGTTACTACCTTCCACATCACGCAGTTGTCAAGGCTTCCAGTACTACTACAAAGGTTCGAGTCGTCTTCAACGCTTCATGCATAACTAATCGTGATGTCTCATTGAATGATCTTCTCTACACTGGACCGAGTCTTCATCAAGATTTAGTAGCGGTTCTTATTCGCTTTCGATTTCATCGCATCGCAGTGACAGCTGATATGAAACAAATGTTCCGGCAAATCCATGTAAAGGATGCTGACTGCAATTTTCAAAGAGTTCTTTGGCGTAGAGACCCGACACAATCAGTGAATCATTACCGCCTAAAAACTTACATTCGGAGTCAGTTCTGCCCCATTTCTAGCCATGTGCAGTGTCCAGCAACTAGTAACCGATGATGGAGGAAGTTATCCCCTTGCTTCCAGAATGTTGACAGACGAACTATACGTGGATAATATTCTTAGTGGAGGCGACAATCAGCAAGAAGTTCAAACGGGTCGAACCGAACTTATTCATTTATTGGAAAAAGCCGGAATAGAACTACGGCAATGGGCTTCTAACGACCGCGAAATATTATCATCGATTTCGGAACTTGACCGCTTACCGTCATCTACCCTGGACATTACGGAAAAGACATCAGTCGTGAATATGCTCGGTATTTCCTGGGACACGAAGGAAGACACTTTATTTCTCAAGGTCTCCAATAACGACATATCCACAGCAGTCAGTAAGAGGCTAATCCTGTCCGACATCGCCAAACTTTTTGACCCACTGGGATTGTATGCCCCGGTGATTGTTATAGCGAAAATAATCTTACAAAGACTTTGGCTTCTAAAAGTTGGTTGGGATGAGATTCTTCCTCGTAAGGAACAAAATAAATGGATTAAATTAAAAGCGTCACTTCATCATCTACAACAAATCAGTATATCTCGATGGATCCAGACCAACCATGAATCGTCTCTTCAATTGCATGGATTTTGCGATGCATCGGAGCGGGCTTATGCTGCAGTGGTTTATTTGAGGGTAGACAATAACTTTCAAACCGTATCCACTTCCCTCATCATGGCAAAAACCAAAGTGGCACCCATCAAAACCGTTACACTTCCGCGCCTAGAATTGTGCAGCT
This sequence comes from Chloromyia formosa, assembly GCA_964017055.1. Taxonomy (NCBI): domain Eukaryota; kingdom Metazoa; phylum Arthropoda; class Insecta; order Diptera; family Stratiomyidae; genus Chloromyia; species Chloromyia formosa. The sequence goes on along the minus strand of OZ024814.1, from coordinate 42,439,414 downwards.
TTACTGACGAAATTAATGGAAAAGGTCATTTCGATTTTCGGTACGCGAACTCCTTTAATTGAAATATATTGTTGGACCGACTCGACCATAACTTTAGCGTGGCTTTCCAAAGATCGTTGTCATTGGAAAACATTCATTGCCAACCGAGTTACCAACATCTACACAAATATCCCAACCGCAAAATGGCATCACGTTTCGTCTTGGGAAAATCCTACCGACATCACGTCCCGCGGTGTAGATCCTGAAAGATTAGCTTCCTCGAAACTCTGGTGGAATGGACCAAATTGGCTGACTGAGGAACCACGTGTGTGGCCAAAGACAACAACCTACGAGACCGACGAAGAAGAACGGAAAATAATCGCTTTGGCTGTCCGGACCGACTCCGACTATGTATTGGACATCACAAAATATTCGTCTTACATTAAGTTACTACGAGTTACAGCATACATCCAGAGATTTGTATCCAACTGTAAATCGAATCTTACCAAACGCGTCAATGGATATTTAACGGAATTTGAATTAAAGCAGTCCGCTGACTACTGGATTCGTAACATCCAATCAGAATTTTTCTCTACGGAAATCGATTTATTAAAAAACAGGCGTGAACAACAACAACAGGAACAAACAAATTCCTTCGAAAAACCCAACAAATATCCATTCAAAGCACTTACACCATTTGTGGATGGTATCGGAATTCTTCGTGTTGGAGGCAGACTTAAGCATGCCGACATTCCCTACAATGAGAAGCATCCCATCCTTTTGCCTTATGCTTGTCACCTTTCTAAGCTGATTGTACAAGATGCCCATCTTAATACGTTACATGGAGGAACTACGGCAACGATCGCCTACATTCGTAGAAAATTTTGAATTTTAAAAATAAAACCACTCGTTAAGTATCATATTCATCGGTGTATACGATGTTTTCGACAATTAAGAACAACTTCCGAACAATTGATGGGAGACCTACTGAAGCCGCGGATCACTCCCGCTCGACCGTTTCTAGCCACAGGAATTGATTATGCTGGACCTATTTCCCTCCGTGCTTCCAATTTAAGAAATGCAAGGGTACTGAAAGGATATTTGTCTGTCTGTGCACCAAGGCTATCCACTTAGAAACAGTCTCGGACTTGACCACTGATTCGTTCTTGGCAGCATTACGTCGGTTAATGGCAAGACGAGGCTTGTGTAAAGAGATATATTCCGATTGTGGGACAAATTTCGTTGGAGCAGACGCCTCACTTCGGAAATCATACCAAAGGGCTATCAAAACAGCCAATAAAGATGTTGCCGAAATCATCGCCAATGAATTGGCATTTTGTCCCACCAGCATCTCCCCATTTCGGAGGTCTGTGGGAGGCAGGAGTTCGATCCGTGAAACGAGTTCTGGGTAACACCATTTGTACGTTCGAAGAAATGGCAACCCTTTTGTCCCAGATCGAAGCCTGCCTTAACTCGCGCCCTCTTTGTCCTCTACCTGACGATGCAAATGAGCTTGGGAGTCTGACTCTGGGCCACTTCCTCATTGGAGCTCCCTTAACTGCTCCTCCGGAAGACGACTACAGCCGCACAAAGTGTTCTTCCTTGAAACGATGGGCTCGTGTCCAAAAGTTGCAACAAGATTTCTGGACTCGCTGGAGAAATGAATATTTATCGCGCCTACAACAACGACTTAAGTGGCTTAATGTTAATCAAAATCCACAAATCGGTCAACTGGTCGTAGTGAAGGATGAACGCCTCCCTCCAATGAGATGGTTGATTGCCCGAATAACCGATATCTTTCCCGGCTCGGATGGTCTGGTTAGAGTCGTAGAGCCGAAGACGCAGTCATCTAGTATACGTCGTCCCATACAGAAAATTTGTCTTACCTATGGACGATATATGGAACGTGAATGCTCAACCCACTGATCATACTAAACTCTTACCAGTCGCTATTGAGAACTCCGATGCCGTCCCAACCTTGAACCACTCTTCGATATCTGTGCCAACCATAGACCAAAAGTAAGCCAAGCTGTCTCAAAATCCTATCCTTTGTTACCTTCCTTCAAACTATCTTTCCACCGTTCGAGATCGGCGAGTCGGGGCGCCGTAAAACCCCTAGTTCCGGGATATCGCTTATACTCGTACGCATGGGGGAAATCCCGCGTATATATCGCGATGTCAATCCTTAGATGCTACTTCACACTTCAACATTAATTCATCTTGAAACAACTCAATGTTTCAACGCCGGGGAGAATGTTCGCTGCTCATCGATAACCTGAAATGGCAATTTATCATTAATAATGAATTTCTAAAAATCCACATCCAAATACTTACCTGCTTATATACTCCACAGAACATTAGGATCTGACGTTTCTTTCCCGAATTGACAAATACTCATCGAGCGTCTCCAGATTAATTTCTCGGGATCTCTGGTTTGTATTGTAGTTTTGCTATAATAAAACAATTGGATAGCTTGTGTTCCAACTACAAATATATTTAATTTAGTGTAGATACTAGTATTTCGGGAGCAACTTGCTCCCTTCTTCAGTACAAAGCTATTAAAGTCTATGGCTTATGATATTACTACAATATTTATACCTATTCTATTTCTAACTTTTAAGACTAATATACCTGGTTATATTGTAAATAATTGTCCATATCGCTTAATTTTACATATACCTGTTACCTAATCCATTTCTTCTTGTTATTTCTATATACTGGTCTTATATTTAATTTGCCAACCTACCTGTGTTATCCTTTATGACACACTTAATCAATCTCGTCGAGCAATTACCCTCGTCCGTGTTCAGGGTTGAGTTTTTGTCGCCTCGCAGAATTTCTAGGCTTTCCCATGGGTCGAGCGTTGAAATTTTCCTATGTTGTCGTATTATTTCAACATTATCGAAATCTATGTGGTGTCCTTCTTCCAAAATATGGGAAGCCACTGATGATCGAATCGATGTTCCTCGTGTCGGGCGCCCCGCTTCCTTTACGTGCTCATTAAATCTTGTTTTGACTAACCGTTTTGTTTGGCCTACGTACCATTTGTCACAATTTGGGCACGTAATCCTATAGATACCACTCATCTCATCCTTGGCAAGGCGGTCTTTTTCGCTGCCTAGTTTGTGTTTCAGCGTCGAATCGCGGCTAGATCCGACAGCTTGACAATTGTATTTATGAAGGAAGTTTTTGATTTCGTAGAACTGCTGCGAGATTGGGATGCTTATACGCGTTTTTGGTTCGTTTGTGAGGTCATTTTGTTCGATCAGTGTTGTAAGTTGATTTTTCCTATGTTGTCGTTGTTTCCGGTGGATGAGTTTATCGATGTCTTCACTAGTATAGCCATTTTTTAGTGCTGTGTCTAGTATGTATTGTTTTTCTGTCGCAAATCCTTCCTCTGTTAGTGGGTACGTAACCAGCCGGTGAACCATTGTATTATTATTAGGTATGCTGCCATTTTCTGTGACCTAGTGTGGTGGGAATATGCTGGAATTGTCCTTTGTGTAGTGGTCTTTTTTCTATATATTTCGAAGCTTAGTTTGCCATCCATTCTTAGAATTCGCATATCCAAGAATGGTAGGGATCCTTCTACTTCGGTTTCGATGGTAAAGTTGATTTTTTGGTGTAGACTGTTTATCGCTGCCAGTGTTTCGTCGATCCTATTTTTGTCGATGATAGCAATCACATCGTCTACATATCGTAGCCATAATCTCGGCATCAGTCCTAGTTCTTCCATACGTGTTTCTAGTCCGTGCATAAACATTTCTGTCACCAGTGGAGAGAGAGGGTTGCCCATTGCTACCCCTGCTGTTGTCTTATAAAATTTGTTTCTGAACGTGAAATAGTTCTCGCTCATGCACAGCGTGGTCAGGTTGATGTATGCCCTTACTTTTCTTTTCCACTCAATGGTCGAGTCCCACTTGTTGAGCCATGATTCTAGTTCAGTAATTCCCTGTTTAACTGGTGTGTTTGGGAACAAAGCAGCTACGTCAAATGATACGAGGATTTCTGATTCCTTGATTTCCACATTCTGCAACTTTTCGGTTAGCTCTAAGCTGTTTCGTATTGAGTGCGGGCTATACGGGTTTCCCAACAATTGGCATTCTTGAACGATCCATTTTGCAATAAAGTAAGTTGGCGAGTTTAAGTCAGCTATTATTTCTCTTAATTCGTTGCCGGGTTTGTGAACTTTGGGTTAACATCTCAGACGGGGGAGCCATGGGTTTGGCATACGTAGTTTTGTTATGTTCGGGAATGTTTTCCTTGCCTCTTTGAGGGCCTTGTCTACTCGCTTGATGGAATCTGGGAGGGGGTCATTTCTCAGTTGAAGGAAGTTCCCGTTCGCCAGTTTATTACTCACTTCTACATTGTAGTCTTCTTTGTCCATGATTACCACGTTATTACCCTTATCTGCCTTTAGATAATATACAGGCTTATCCTTCAATGACCTTAGCGTCACTTTGTCGTTTTGTGATCGTTCCCGAGCGTAATAGGTTTGGTAAGTATCTTCGCGACCCCCGCCCTGATTTCATCCTTGTCATCGAAATCGAATCTTTTTATCGCGGCTTCAATATTCACTGCTGTCTCTTCCTTTGGCTTTATTGGCGGAAATGCGAACGTTAGTCCGTTGTTAAGTAGCCGCATTTCGCTCTCATTGAAGTCGTACGTTGATTTATTTATAACGAAATTCGGTAGGATCGCTACTTGGGATCGTGGTTTATGTTGGGTTTCTCGGCCAGTATTCAGGTTTCTCCATTTTTTCAGTATTCTTCGTCGTTTTCGCAATCTTTCACATTCAGCTCCTCGGATAATTTTGTGTATGATTACTTCGATTTTTCCTCCACTTTCGGTTACTGACTTTGCTAATTTCAAGTGCGTGTTGTACGCAAGTATAGTCATGTTGTCCAACCGCCCATATTCATGGTTGATCGCATGGACAATTCGCCGTTTTTCTAGATCTTTTTTGTACTTTATTGTATTGTAATTTCCAGCCTTAATGTATACTCGGAGTGATTTCGGGGTTATTTCGTGTCTTTTACATTTTTGCAAGAACCTGATGTTTTCGCTGATTGTGACCATAGACTTCCTAAGCTTCAACAATTTGTTGTAATCGGATTGATATTGGTTGGATGCCATAATTAAATGTTTACTTTATTTCCGATGGTTTGTAGTTTTGCTATAATAAAACAATTGGATAGCTTGTGTTCCAACTACAAATATATTTAATTTAATGTAGATACGCTCGACCATGGGAAAGCCTAGAAATTCTGAGAGGCGACAAAAACTCAACCCTGAACACGGACGAGGGTAATTGCTCGACGAGATTGATTAAGTGTGTCATAAAGGATAACACAGGTAGGTTGGCAAATTAAATATATGACCAGTATATAGAAATAACAAGAAGAAATGGATTAGGTAACAGGTATATGTAAAATTAAGCGATATGGACAATTATTTATAACCAGATATATTAGTCTTAAAAGTTAGAAATAGAATAGGTACCTATAGTAATATCATAAGCCATAGACTTTAATAGCTTTGTACTGAAGAAGGGAGCAAGTTGCTCCCGAAATACTAGTATCTACACTAAATTAAATATATTTGTAGTTGGAACACAAGCTATCCAATTGTTTTGTTATCGTATTCATACAATTTTCACTCGAGAAAAGTAGTCAAACAAGTCATTCACTACCGCCGTGACCCGCTCCGCAATAAATGTACATAGACAGCTCGGCGACTACCTTTTCTGACCTTATATTCTAGTTGTTGTTTGGATTGGCTATGAGTTGGCGTCGAGATCGTTGTTCAAAACAACGAACCCGACTACGACTCATAGCCAACCCAACAACAACTACAATATAGAGTCCGATTACGGTGTGTGTCAAAATACAACAACTTATTGACGAAGTTTTCAATGCAGAATTTATTTTAGAATTTATGGTAAGAACCTAGAGCACAACCCACGCAGGAAAAAGTGTAGGTCCTAAAGCGAAAATTTTTTGAGTTTTGTCAAAATCCTCTCACTAAAATGGCTACATTTCTAAATTCAGAATACATACGCTGATATTCTTTATTATTACGGGTTCTGTGATGGCAACGCCGCCGAGGCCCAAAGAGAAAATCAACGTCGTTTTCTCGATTGCCGACTGTCCCATGTAAGCGTTTTTGGTCGTACCTATCGTCATATATCTGAAACGGGAAACGTGCAAACAAGGCAACATGACGGCGGTATACCAGGTATATATACGGCCTATTAGAAAGATCAGGTATTGTAGACTTTTATTGCGGATCCCAATAAATCCACCAATGCCCTAGGTTGTCAGTTTGGGGTGTCTCAGTGGAAGGCGTGGTCTGTTGTCCACCGATCAGGGCAATACTTTTACCATTATCAACCTGTGCGCACACTCGAAGAGGGAGTCCCAACAATGCAGTTGCAATTTTTCCACTTCGTGTTGGACGGCCATGCCAGTGAAGCTGATTTTAAAAAAATAATTTGTGAACTGATGGTGGTACGGAGCAGGACATCGCTCGTCGTATCAACCAGGCTAAACGCGCATACGGCATGCTGTCCAAAATCTGGCAGAGCAGTTGTCTCAGCATCAAGACCAAGCTGGGCCTGTTTCGCTCTCTGGTATTATCAGTGCTTTTGTATAGAAGCAGTACATGGAAAGTTTCCGTAGGAGTTACCAGAAAGCTGCAAGTTTTCGTTAACTCATGTCTTCGTCGAATTTTAAGAATTTTCTGGCCCGAAACAATATCAAATGAAGAGCTAAGTCGGCGTACGGGTCAGATGCCAATCGACGAATTGATACGCAGGCGAAAATGGCAGTGGATAGGTCACCCATGGCAGAAGAGTGATAACTGCATTGCTTTGTATGCCATGAAGTGGAACCCCATTTCCAACCAAGGCCGACCAAGAGGGGGTCCTCGAATCACATGGCGTCGATCTGTGGCAAAGGAGTGTCAGGCACTGGGTAAGTCTTTTGGGGAGTTGCGTCCCATTGCCCAGAAGAGAGTACGATGGCGCGCAGGAGTAGTTGACGCGCTATGCCCCGCTAGGGGTTAAGGCAAAGTAGTAGTAGCAGTATTATTGGTCTCGAAAAGTTAACGGAAACTCAAAAAGAGTTAGAGAAAGTTCATCTCAGCACAGATTTTCTCTGAATGTATGGATGAGTGTCACTGACGACAGAATAGTTGGACCACATTTTCCGCCGGATACTCTAAATAGAGAAGGCTATAAAGATTTTCGTAGGCCCCAGTTTTCCGGAATTACTTCACAATATTCCCGATGAAACAAGAAATAACATAATTTTTCAGCACGATGGATGTCCAGCACACTATCGAATAAGCGTAAGACAGTGGCTAGATGAAAACTATCCCAACCGGTGGAATGGGAGGGGTGGACCAATCCCGTTGCCTGCACGAAGAAATGCTGAGAAAAAATAATCAGTGCAGCAGCGAAAATGAGAGAGGAGTTCACCTCAAGTATTACCTGGACGAATGTGTGGAAGCGAATTCGAACTTGCATTAGAAACCGAGGGAGTCATACCGAGCAAAATATTTGATAATAAATAAATTTGTATGAACTTATACATTTGTTTTATTTTTTCTCAAGTCGAATAATGGTTCCCCGAACAAGTTACAGCCAGCTCCTTCAATTATTTGAAGGATTTGTATTGACATTTATACCTTTTTGGAAAGCTGACAAGACGGACATGTTTCTCTATTTTGAGTAATACTACACTTGCGAGCAAAAATATTGAATCAAACCGGAAGCACGTGTATTTGTATGCCTATTTTGAAAAGTACATTATGTATCCCTACAAATCGTATATCATTTGAAAACTTGAAATCTTAGCTTTACATTAATACCATTTTTAACAATATTTGAATGTAAAATTTAAAAGAGGGGCTTGAAATCAAAAAGTAGGAAAAATGGGGATTTTAGAAAATGGAGTGTGGTCAGGTTTTTGTTAAATAAACCAAAAATTTAGAAAAAATAACAAAATTATTTATTTATTAATATCTGGTATTACCACCTCTTGCTCTAGTCACAGCTTGCACTCGATTTTTAATTGAAATTATTAATTTTTTAATGGTATCTTGAGGAATTTCGCTCCATTCCTCTATTAAGGCCTCCTTCAATTCGTCGATAGTCGAAGGCGCGGGATCTCTGTGTCGGACTCTTCTTTTGAGCTGGTCCAACAAGTGCTCAATGCGATTTAAGTCTGGACTGCGTGCAGGCCAGTCAATTTTCGCAATATTAGCTTTGTTCAGGAACTGCTGTGCTTGACGCGATGTGTGACATCGTGCATTGTCGTGCATTAAAGTAAAGTTGTCGCCAATAGATGCTGCGTAGGGAACAATATGGCCACGTAGAATACCGGTAATATACCGTTCGGCTGTCAGTCCTCCTCCTCGGCCTCCAGAGGGCACGAATACAATTTCCGTTTTTGAATCCACAGAGATACCGGCCCACACCATACACGAACCGCCCCCGTATGCTACCGTTTCTGTAATACAGCATTGCGCAAATCGCTCACCTGGACGCCTGTATACCCGACCTCTTCTGTCACTGCCATGTCGACACACTCTGGTCTCGTCGGTGAACAATATGGACCGCCATTGCTCGAGGGTCCAATTTAAGTGATTCCTGGCAAACGTGAGTCGCGCTTGTCGGTGATGTGGGGGCAATTTTGGGCCTGTGGCGGGCCATCTTGGAGTCAAATTCGTTTCCTTTAGTCGTCTCCTCACTGTCCACTCGCTTACAGCTACTCCGCGAACGTCCCTCAGATTCTGCTGCACGTCAACTCCCGTGAGGTGCCGATTTCGTAGCATACTTGTCACAATAAAACGATCGTCTCTATCGGAAGTGCACCTAGAACGGCCGGGTCGGGGTCTCTGATTGTAGCTACCTTCCTCTCGAAATCTGTTATACACTCTTGACGCAGTAGCTTGACTCATTCCGAGCTGACGAGCGACTGTTCTCTGCGTAAGCCCTTCCGATAATAGGGCGACAACTTGAGCCGCTTGCTGAGGCGTGGTATTCATGAATGACAAAATTGTGACTTTTATTATTTATTATTAAACTTATTCAATCCAATCCTTCCAGATTCAACTGACCATTGAAAACCCTTTGCAGATGCCATTATATGGTTAGTTTGCCTTGTAATAGCCCATTCATAAATGTTCAATTTTCCGACTTTTTAGCTCCAGGTAGCGTTCATTCATGAAACACTGATTAAATGGTGATAAAAAAGGTATCATTGTAAAGCTAAGATCTCAAACTTTCAAATGACATACGACTTGTAGGGATACATAACGTACTTTTAAAAATATACATACAAATACACGTGCTTTCGGTTTGATTCAGTATTTTTGCTCGCAAGTGTACATATGATATCAAGTAAATAAAAAAAAAATATTTTTAATTTTTTTTTTAAATTAAAAATTTCGAGATATAAAGAAATTTGGAATGATTGGGAAATATCTGCTATGGTGTTGGCTAAGGGAAAAAAACTAAGTTTCAACCCATTATCAAAGTAGTTTTTTTATACCCTAGACTTATAGTATAGGGTATATTGTTTTTGTCACGACGGAAATATGAAACACCTTAAAGGAGGCTCCGGAGGTATAGCAATGTATATATATATAAATGATCAGGGTCACCTCCTGATTCGATTTAGCCATGTCTGTCTGTCTGTCCGTTCGCACGATAACTTTCGATAAAATGAAGCTAGAGCCTTGAAATTTGGGCATGATCAGGCCAAGAGAACGCCTACCTCCCCTACATATGTAAAATACATAAATGTATCTATAACTCCCGATTAAAGAAACATGCAAAGCTCTAGCTTTGGTAGATTACTCATGAGGGTGATCTCATACTCTCCTGGGAAAATAAAACTGATAAGTTGAAAACTAACGGTAATTTTCTTATAAAGAAGCCCGTACTACCCTACTTTTTTGTCTATAACTCCTGAACCAATTGACGTAGACACCTGATTTTTGGCGTGTAGCCTTGAAGTGAGAAGCTGCTTAAGTTCTAGTAAGTTGGGCATAATCGGATAAAAGGAACGCCTACCTCCCCTACAAATTTCAAAAAATTAAATATTCCTTTAATTACGATAACTTTCGAAAAAATGATACTAGCAAGTTGAAAATTTGAAAGGATGTTACTAATAAGACCTACTTCGTGGGTATTGAAAATGGGCAAGATCCGACTCAAGGAACCCCTACCTCCCCTACAAGTGAAACTTCAAATAAGCGTTAATTTTCGATAGAATGAAGCTAGCGACTTGAAAAATTGTACAAATATTTGTTGTATGGGTAAGTTAACTGATTTTGAGAATGGTCAAGATCCCACTGAATGAGTGCCAACCTCCCCTATGAACTGGCCATGCTTCGGCCTGGTTAATTCTTATTTTAAATGGCTAAATCCGTGGTTTTTAAAAAAATAAACCGTAAAAATTCAAATACAGTAGAATCTCACAAAATGCAACCAAAATGTATATGGGGTAGTTGCGTTTTCTGAAAAGTTGCGTTTGTAGGGAGCGATAGGAATTAAGACAAAAAAGCGTGAATGTGTATTTTATTCTCTTTATAAGTTTTATTGAAACTTAGTGACGTCACTTTAATATGTACATACATAGATTTCATTTACATTGCTTGGAAAAAGTTATCAAGAGTCGTTTGCTTTTTCTCTTGTGTGGAGTAGTTTTTGACTATTTTTTCACGCAAATTTATTAAATTGAACATTTGACAAGCATCGCCACTATTCTCGCACCATTTGATTAAAGTGTTTACACTATGGATTGCTTCTGAATACTTGACTCTGTCAACTGTCTCGACCACTTCATCCTCGGAATCATCTTCGTCGGTTTCTATTATTTCTTCGTCTTCGATCAGGTCCTCATTCCAATGCTCGATTTCCTCCAAAGGTAAACTAGCGTTCAAACCAATTGTCGAAAGGAGCGATTGTAATATACACGTATACAAGGGAATATCATCTTCAGCCTCGTATTCGCTGTCATCCCAATTCTTAATCTTTCTTCAAAACTATTTGTGGCAACTCATCCCAAGCCGACTTCAGTATTAAAATAGCATCACGAATATAATGCGCTTTTAGTAAAACTTCAACTGGTGTTTCGTTTCGTGCTAAAATACTGTACAAAAGTTTGTTTCGATATGTCAACTTAACCATTTTTATTGGATTTTGATCCATTGGTTGCAAGACTGCGGTGATATTGGGAGATAGAAGCATTGCGAAAATATTTCCATCATCACTTTTAAGCAATTAGGTAAATTGGCTTATGTGCGGTGCAATTATCAATCAAAAGTATTGCTTTTGGCAGCAAATTGTGTTCTGTGGAGAAACGACGAACCTGTTTGAAAGATTATCAATATATTAAATTTAAATAATGAACATCATCACGATTTGTGTTTTGCAGAATAAAATATTTACCTCTTTTACAAAAGAGTTATGAAACCAATCCAAAAAAAGCACCGATGTCATCCATGCAGATCTTGAACTTTTATAAGTCAATGGACTTTTGAATCCATTGAACCAGCGTGGTTTCTTTGATTTGCCTATTACCATCGGAGTTATTTTATTTGAGCCATCAGAATTAGAGCATACTAAAAATGTGCCTCTTTCCTTGGAACATTTTCTGCCAGGTGCATTTTTCTCTGTAGCAGCAACAAAAGTTTTATGTGATGATAGTCTATAATATAGTCCAGATTCATCGGCGTTATATAATTGTGCATCTGTGAGCCGCATAGCACCAATTTTGCTGCGTAAAGTGTGAATGAAGGGTGTTATTTCACTAGTATCACTCGACAGAATTTCTCCACACACTTTTAAAAAGCGGATTCCGTGCCGTCTTTTGAATTTCGATAGCCAGCCATCACTCGCGTTGAAGGCACTGGGTTCTTTTTCGGGATATAATTTCCCAAATTCGACCTTTGCTCGCATTTTTATCAAAGGTCCAGTTACTGCGCAGTCTCGTTCACGCTGCTTTAGAAACCATTCAAACACTTTATTATCAAGATCAGTAAATTCGGCCTTATGAAGTGTTTTTCTTTTGCCTCCTTCAAGAGTGTTCGATGCTGCTTCTAGTATGTTTTTGCGATTTTTTTGGATTCTTGTTATTGTTGATTTGTGCACACCATATTCACTGGCCAAACGATTTCGTGTCACACCACTATCAATTTTTTTCAAAACTTCCACTTTTTTCTTTAAGTCTAGTCTACTTTGTTTCGGTTCAGATGACATTTTTAAAAAGTACGACAAATTGCAAATGCGATTTAGCACTTCTGACTTCACAGAAATATGTAGCTCTAATACAGAAGAGAACACAAACTATAAAATACCACAATTTGAGCGAAATGAAGTACCGTAATCAACTTTTAGTTGCGTTTTTAGAGCCTTATGCCCGGTTCACATTATTCCAGTCCAGTGCTGGACTGGATCATATCGTCTACATGATTCCAGTCCAGTAGTCCGGCGAGTGTGTTGTTGATTCGGTAACTATAGTGACAATGATTTCTGGGCGAGCTGGAATGAAAAAGTAGACCGACAATCCAGTCACTGGACTGGATTGCTGGATTGGATTGCTGTCCAGTGCCGGTTCACATTATTCCAGTAGCAATCCAGCGCTGGACTGGATTGGTTACTGGAATAATGTGAACCGGGCATTAGACTATAGCGAAACAGGGGTTGCGGTTTCTGGACGGTTGCGCTACTCAGGAGTTGCATTTTCTGAGATCTCAGTAACCACTGAAAATCGGTAAAACATTTGTGGCTTTATTTTGTTGCATTTTGACTCTATTATAAACGCGTTGCAAGGAATACAAGTTACCAGTAACCCTGTATAATACAAAATATGAAAATTCCAATGTGCGTCACTTTTTTATGGAGTGTATGTGATTGATGACATATTGATGGTACAGTATACTATTCAGACCTATGAATTTGCCAATTTCCCAAACTGAAAAACGAATGAAACAAAAAACACAAAAATGCGCAAGTCTTATGTGTCGTACACACGTAGACGTTATCTGTTACTTTACCCGTTCGAGAATGGAAACGAAATACAATAGTAACAAACCGCGAACGCGAGGACGAACGCGGATGGGTAGGACTTCCATGTGTGTTCTTTCATCATTTGTTCGGTTCGATGACATTTTGGAGTTCCAAATTAGCACTTGACGTGTTTAAAACTCAATTTTTAAATTAAACACCTGCCGATTGGAACACTGAGAAAATTTCAATGAAGGAATTTCATAATTTATTAAATAAAAAATAATCATCTGCTTTGCTTGATGTAAAAAAAAAATAATTCAGAATCGTCAGAGAATTTTGTTATAAAAACTGAAATTGCATATGTGTTAAAAAGCAGTTATTAAAATATTAAATATTAAGTTGTCCGTTATGAAAACTTCTATGAATTTTGAATTCATTAATTAAAGTTATTATAATAAAAGAATTGTTCCCGAAAGAATAAAAAATAAATTTATTTAAATCACAATTCGTATTAATATAGAACAACAAAAATACCCACAACACGATTAATAGAATTCAACACATACTCAGCTCATTTCCTCGTATTATAAAAATCTTTGGTGAATTTTTATGAAGGATTCTTATAGAATTTGCTCTGTGCCCATCAAATAATAATTTTATTTACATACATCCGTTTTATTTTCAGATATCCATTGACCAATTACATTTCTGGTACCAAAAAACCGCTATTTGAAAAAGATCCCTCCGTACCTGCACGTTTTCAACGAATGCGCGATGAATTCGATAAAATCGGTATGTGACGATCGGTCGAAGGTGTTTTACTACTCAATTGCCGCGTGAGGGGCATAGCGCGTGTGACCCAGTTGATGTTTCATTGGCATAAGCGAGTTTTCGGAGAATGCAGTTTTCAGCATGCACCTGCTGCTCCCCATTTAGCCGCATACCTGCGACAAGTCAGGAGATGATGTGGCTTATTATTACGCCCCGTACCACAGGGGGAAGACAGCACTAAAATCCATGGACACGAACGTCGTCGTGGACGAAGGAAGGTCTTTTACTTGTGCGCGAACATGGACTACCACATGTCTTACTCCTTCAATTGGGAACTACGTTCTTTAAGTTGCCTGGAGGAGAGCTGAATACCAACGAAGTGGAGGGATTGAAAAAGCTTCTGTCGGAGGTATGTAACGATATTTCGATTTTCAAAGTGCCGTCATATGCCAGAAAGAAATTCAGGGGTTTGCTATAAAAAAGGCATCATCAGCTTCATTTCTGTGAATTTTTCTGGCAAATTAAAAAAAAAAATGACTTGAAAATCGAAATTTAAGTTTATGCATAAACGCTAATTTCTACAAATTTGCTAATTATCCCGTATATTATGATCATATTTTCTGCAGTAATTTTTCAAACGTTTTTTTTTGCGTATTGCAATTAAAAAAAATGGTGCTACCTCATTTTTGCAGCACACCCCTGATTGATTTCGTTGGCTTAGTTAATGTAATGCTTTATATACAAATAACTTTAATTTCTCTTTTCAGACCTTGCGCCGACAAGATGGCATCAAACAAGAATGGATTGTTGGAGACACTATTGGAAATTGGTGGTATTCCACCACATATCACGAAACCGAAGGAACATAAACGACTGTTTCTCGTTCAGCTGCACCAAAAGGGTATGGAGATTAAACATTATTGTAGATATTTTCACATTTGTTAAATTTTAAGCAATTTCAAGTTAGGGAAGATAAAATCAAGTATGTAATAGAATTCAACGAGCATATTATTTGATAGGAGAAAAAATCAGAAGTATTACAAATTCATAAAGAATTTTAGTGCAATTTTAATAACATTATATCAAAGGAAAATAACAGTGATCGAAGTGATGTGATGATTACTAAAATACACATCTGAAAATATTGTGTTGGATAAGAATGACAAGTAATAATTACGCGAATAATCCGCATCTTTGGACCAGTATAACTATTTAAAAATGCATGTTTTCTGTGATTGATCACGTTCGCTGTTTTTTGTCGTCAATAGCCAGTTTGTTTATTTGTTTTAAAAAAACTTGTTGTGAAACTTTTGTACATTCATTTATGGATATTTTGAACAAGAACAAGAATTTTTCCACTTTCGTAATTATAATTTCTCCCAATCATAATCGTGTCTGCAACGAGACCAATACGCGTTTCTGTTTTCCTAACTCACTCATTATCAACCGCAACCTAACCGGCCAAAGGCAAGAACGAAACTTTCCTTATTTTCGTCAAGTAACGAAATGCCTTTCTAAGAATTTCGTTTTTGAACAAACAAGTGCAATTGGCGAAGGAGAAAGGAACATAGGAGCTGCAATATTGATTCGTAGAAAAATAGACTTGGAAGTATGAGGAGAATGCATCATCCCGCATTTCTTTTTGTAAGAGCTTTTTAGGAAAAGCCGCGTTAGCATTATGTATACGATAACAGGAAGAAAAAGTAGGCCGGTTAATCCGAGGACCGGTTTATCCGAGGCCGGTTAAGAGGGGTTCTACTGTAGGCGGGTTTGAGCCTCTCTGTTGATACATTGAGCAACTGATCTTTGACTTTGATGGTGAAATGACGATCAGTACTTCTGTTTACTACTTCATGTGGCCCCGTATACTGTGGTTCCAATGGCTTGCGATCTGAGTCTTTCCTGAGGAATACGTGGGAGCACGTTGTAAGGTCATAATGGAAAAACATTTTGTCCTTATTATGATTTTTTTTTCTTCAAAAAACGGCTGGTTCGACTGAATTGTCTTCATCTGCAAAAAATTCACGCGGAAGGCGAACTGTGGTACCATAGAGCAATTCCGATGGGGTTCGCTCCAATATCTGGTTTGATGCCATTTCGCAAACCCAACAGAACCGTTGGAAGAAGATTAGTTCATGGTACTGATTGATTGCAGAGGTGGCTGATAAGCGACGTTTTGAATGATCGATGCCAACGTTCGATCATTCCATTTGATGTCAGGTAGTATGGCGTCGTACGGATTCTTTTAGCTCCAATTAGATTAGCTAAAGCACGGAATAACGCCGATTCGAATTGAGTACCCCGATCGGTTGATATTATTTTTGTGCTCCAAACCGGGATACCCAATGGTTATAAAATGCTGTTGCTACTGTTTCAGCCGTCATATTTTGCAAGGGGTATGCTTCTGGCCAACGAGTATATCTATCAATAATTGTTAGACAGTAACGATAATTGTTTGTCGCTGGTATGATCACCAGATGTACGTGTTCGAAGCGACCATTTGGGACGTCAATATGGGCGGGTGCATTTCGAATATGTCTATGAATTTTGGCACGTTGGCAACTAATGCAGCTGCGAGCACTCGGTGACGTCTTTTTTTATCGGTGGCCAGATAAATTTCGTTTTAAGCAGTTGGACTATCGCTTTAACTCCTGGGTGTGATAGACCGTGTACTACTGCAAATGTACGTTGACTGTTGAAACCCTTCGACATCCTCTAAGGCATATCTATCGTTTTTTAATACTTTTCCTATCCGATATGGTCCTTCAAATTTAGGAATTAATTTTCTAGAAACGCCCCCAGTTGAGTCAAAGTTTCTTATCATAACATAGTCTCCGACTTTATATTTCCGTGCATCTCTACGTTTGCTATCAACATATTGCTTGTTATACGCTTGAGCTTTCTCCTGTTTGTTTTGCGCTTCTTCTCTAGTCTGTTCTAAATTTCTATCAAGTGCGTTTTCTTGTAGTAGTATCAATAAATTTTTCTTTAGACTATCTATAACATTTCCTTTTTGAGAGACTCCGAACAACATTTTACTAGGGTATTCTTGAATACCCCGATGTTGTTAAGAGCATATTCTACGGTTTCTATAACTGTATCCCAATGCAAACCTCTATCTGGTTCTACTAACTTAGCAGTCATAGGACCAAGACTCCTATTCATTCGTTCGACCTGTCCATTTGCCTGAGGCGAAGCTGTTGCTATTGTTATATGTGTAATTTCTTTTTCTTTCAGAAACTCTTTCAATTCGCCTAAAGTGAAAGCACTACCTCTGTCAGAAATTATTTTTCTTGGTCGACTATAAGCCCTAAAATAGTCTTTTAACGCATTTTTTAACTTCTTTGGTGTTCGTTGTTTTGGTGGCGTAAAGTCTTAACAAATTTTGTAAACGCATCGACTACTACTAATATGTGCTTTTTGGCTCTACTATTATCTACCGGACCATAGTGATCTATATGTACAATATGACTTCAAAAGGTTTATCTCCTTTTGGTATGTTGTGTAATAATCCTTCTTCCCTACCATGCTTATCTGAATATGCGATACATTTTAAACAATTCCTATGCTGACCTGCCTTTGCTCTAACATTTGGAAACCAGTAACTCTTCGAAATGACATCTGCCATTTTATCGATCCCTATATGTCCCATCTCGTTATGGTATTTGTACAGGATATGATCTTCCATATCTTTTGGTACGGAAAAAATTAGAGATTTGTCGTTCTTTTTCCTGTAGACAACTCCATTTCGCATTTCGAAAGCAAAATTTATCTCATTCTATTTAACTTCTCGTCTTAGCCTTGACATATTACATATTAAATTTTCTTCAAATGTATTTGTGTTAATCGTAAGTATATTTGTACACTTGCTCAAAGCGTCTGCGTGTTTCATGCGACTACCTGCTCGATGTTCTAACATATAGTCGTAATTCTGCAGTTCTAACGCCCACCTAGCAATTCGGGGATTCATGTCTTTCTTATTCAAGGTCATAGTAAGTGAGTTACAGTCTGTTACTATTTTAAATTCTATACCAATCAGGTATATACGGAATCTTTGTAGGGCATAAATTATTGCCGACGTCTCCAACTCAAAACTATGATACCTTGACTCAGTATCTGTCGTACGCTTAGAATAGTAATAAACAGGGTGTAATTTGCCATCTTTTTTTTTTTGCATTAAAATTGCCCCAAAGCCTAAAGAATTTGCATCACAGTGCAGCTCGGTTGGGTCTATTTGACTATACAACGCGAGTACTGGATCTGACAAAAGTTTACTTTTAAGGGTTTCGAAGCTTTTCAATTATTCTTCCCCAAACTCGAATTTTCTATCTCTTTTTGCCAGATCTTGTAAGGGTTTAACTATTGTTGAAAAATTTTGTACGAACCTTCGAAAATAGTCCCGAAAAGCTTTCAACTTCGTGTACTTTCTGTGGTATTGGAAAATCTCGAACGCCTTGTAACCCTTTCTTATCCGCTCTTATACCTTCACCACTTATGATATATCCCAGATATGTCACAGCTGACCTGAAAAATTCACACTTATCTACCCTTAACTCAAGTTTATTTTTGACTAATCTTTGAAAAACTTCTATTAGAATTTGAAAATGTTCCTCAGTGTCTTCAGTAGCTATCATTATGTCGTCTAGATATATGACTACTCTACCATCTTTAACCCTATCTGCAAAAATGTTGTTAACGAACCATTGGAAAACCGAAGGCGCGTTTTTTAATCCAAACGGAATTCTTAGGAACTCATATTGCCCTAGCGGTGTTATAAATGAGGTGTACTTTACCGAATCCTCGTCCATGAACATATGAAAAAAAAATCCGTTTTTTAGATCCAATTTAGTGAAAATTTATTTGTTTGCTAGTTTATCAATCAAGTCTATCAGTGGTATAGGATAGTTATTTTTGAGTGTTACCTTGTTTAATGTTCTAAAGTCTACGCACATTCGAATATCCCCTATCTTTTTCTTTACTAACACTATTGGCGAAGCGTACTCTGACTCACTTGGTCTTATAAACCCCTTCTCTAAATACTCATCTATTAATTATTGTAACTTCGTCTTCTCTGTATATGTGTAACGAAATTTAATTTCATGGATTGTATTTAACAAGAAGACTTCTAGGCTTAACCGTGTAGGTCGGCGGTGACATCATTATGCCAAGGTCTTCACATCAAGTACCCCAACGACGCATGCTGGCTGGGCTAGCTCTTAGCCGGGAGATGTGGGGTGGGCCAAACGGGCACTTGACGATCCATTTCGTTAACATTAGTTACGAGTACTCATGCGTCTTGCCATGCCACTTCAATGAGTCACTAAAAAATGTTCCCACAACACAAGCTATAATTACAAAAGTTGCCGGTATACAACACTATAAATCTCAAGATGCCATGCATCACTCCCGAAAATACGAAACAATATCAGAAATAGAACAACACACGAAACCGATAATCCCAAAGAAACGCAAAAACAACCATCTTTCAGGGATCAACCACACCACTTCAGAGCAGGAACCCAATCACAAATAGTTACGCGATACCAACGGTGTCATTATGGTTAACGCGATAGTGCTGTCAGGAATCGGATGTTTTGATTCCTCGACCACAGGAAAAGGTGTTAATCTTCCCGTGGTTCCCACCCAACCAATGGATCCACATTAAAAATTATTGGGATCCCCTTATAAACTATAAACGCTGTCCACCAACTCCTTTGCTTACATGGCCCACTGAAAAGGGATGGGGTCGCCAACTAAATACGCTTTAGTTAAGCATTATGTCAACATATACGTTTATTTTACGAAATATCTTTTTCATGAACACCAAAATTTCGTTTGCACCCCTATAAGCAAAACTATCAGAATACCCTAAACTTTAAAATATATAATAAATCACTATACATTTGTTGATTACAAACAAAATCTCTATAGAATTGTTTATTGAACCAATCAACAACTCATAATCGAGTGCGGTTCCAAAAGACAGACCATAGATCGTACATAGATTTTCGTGATGTTGGTTCAAATATCTTATTACGTTACAAAATACGAAAATCATCAGTGAGATATTAATCAATTTTTAGCATTCAATCCCAGTAATGTCATACTTGTTTAAAATAGGAAAAAAATCCCTATGGGTACCTTTACAGTAATCTAAATATTATAATAAAAAATTTAATACATACAGTTGGAGGCGAACATAAACTTGCCAATTCTTCTTCGAGGCATTACTTTAATTTGATTTCATAGGCAGACGGGAACTAATCCAATGTGTGAACGAAACAGCAGTTAGACCATAGGGACACTTTAGGGATTTCCACTTATCCCTTCGCATTCTCTAAAGAGAGTACTAATCGTCGTCCATTAACTCAAAATTCATTTTCGATGACTTTGTTCAATGAGCACGTGATTCGCAGTACGAGCGCTCACTATCATGTGCGATAAAGTAGCGCGATACAGGACACCAATTCAACAATAATTAACCCTGTAATCCTCCGGTACTTAATTAATCCGCAATGAAAGATAATTCTGTGGGTGTCTAACAACCCGACGAGCCATTCGGCCACGATCTCTTCACGCGACACAAATCTCCCGGATACCTCAATCTTTTTTCTTCCTCCCTAATCAAAAGTTTAAAAACAACTCTCAATTAAATTCCAACACAAACACAGAGATGATAACACAAAAATGATATAAATTACATCCTTCGAGTCCTCTTCTTCTTGCGAATTCCGTACACTTTTGATTTATATCAACTCTACAGTATGCGAGGATTTCCAGCGCGACGGAGCGGTTTCGTTACGTGCGTGTATTTCCCACCCACGACGCCTCGAATTCTCCTTGGAATTCGGGGGGGGGGGGGCCTCCGAACTGATTAACTCGATTCCTTCTCCGGGGACGACAACCACACAGTCAGACCTCCACATGCTTCGAAATCCCGACGCCAACTCCCATTCGATCACCAGCATTTTGGCTTCATCCGTCCTCCCATGTTGACATCATCAACCACATCATCTCAACATAAGAGATGTGTGTCACTGGTCACGTAGACCTTGGTTCCCACAAATTCTGTACCACATAGTACATAAACTACCACGAAGCTTTAAGAATTTAGTCACTTATTCATTACTATAAACATCCTGTGTTTATGTTTGAAGAGAAGAGGAAGTAGGATATATATATATATATATTTTTTAAAATTTAATTTCAATGTTTGCCGATTTGTTTAGGCCATTACATATGCTAAACGTCTTGGGGGCAGTGGAATGGTTTGGTTTCACTTAAGTTCAACTTCATTTCACACTTTACTATTGGTATTGCAGGCCTTTTGGGTTTCACATAATAGTTTTCAAATAAATTTTCGATTCGTTTGACAATTTCAAAATCTAAATGTTCACCAACTATAAAGTTATGCTCATTGTCTGTACTAGCCAAATCAATTTTAAAAATATCATTCTCATCATCTACAGACATTGATTTGTCAATCGAAACGTTATTTTGTTTTAGTTCAATTTTCCCTGCACATAAAAAATCTCTGCCTAAAATTACGTTATAGCTCATTGTATCGTCGGCCAAGACCAGCAATCTAAAATGAACCTCTGCCCTACTTCTGTTAGTGTCAACATATGATACATTTCTCATATCTTACATCGGTTGGCAAACAGGAACGCTTCAAAAAGCTGATCGGGCTTCCGGTATCGATTAAGCATTCTGAGAAAAATGATCTATATGTGAATGATTTTTTACAAATTTTTTAAAATATCTTGCATATGCTTCGCACACCCTTGTTAGTGATTTCCTTCCTATCGGGGCAGTCGGCAATACGATGGAGCATACTGCCACAACCATAGCACGCACCATACGCTTGTTTTACTTTCCTGCAATCAGTGGCCATATGTCTGCGCGAGTTGCAGAAGCATCTGGTATTCAAATCGGCAGCGCGGGCTGTGGTGGTCCCATTTTGATGGTCCCTCCTCCTTCTCAATTATCCCTTGCTGGAGTAATTCATCTATTTTCTCATTTACCATCTTCTCCAGTGCGACTGGTATTCGGCGACATGGTTGGATGACTGGTTTCGCATCAACTCTAATAGGTATATCGATAACGACGCCTTTAATTTTTCTGACTGGCTCTGCTTTATGGGTAATGTCTACATTATTGACAGTAGTGGAAATTTTCAGAATTCCCATCATCTTTGCAGTGTCACGACCAATTAAAGTTTTTCCATCACCATCAATGACATGAAAATCAACAACGCCTCTTTGGCCATTCACTTCTAGTTCTGTACTGAAGAAACCCAGTTGTGGTAGTTTGTAGTCCCCATATGCTCCGTAACGCGAAGTCCTGGTTCGGGGAGGAGAAACCAACCAGTTGTCCTGAAGGTTGGCAAAGAACTCATTAATGGTTCGGAGCTCCACTGTCATACGGGAAGCGACACCTGCTGGAGGGCAACTCAGTTCGGTAAAAGATAGGAGTGGGTTATACATTCCCTGACAGCCCCGTAGTCCGTTACGCTGAAGTATTCAGGTGTCTGTAATGCCGCATTAAGGCTAACAAAAATCGCGAGTGAGAAAAAGAAAATATACTAGAAACCAACCTACATATGTACTCGCATTTTCATACAAAGTCGGAATTGGTCCCTTTCCGGGGAGGCGACGCACAGCTCTACCCCTAGCTACATGGTGGACTCAACCTTAACAACCAGCTAATCGGTGGTCCGGGGAAAACGTCCTACGCGAGAAGACGACACAAACTCGTGCGGGAAAGGGATGCCAAAGAAGCATGGTGGGGGAATGATTTATAACACGAAGTCACCCTTACTAATTTGAAGTTATCACATAGTGGATTGTATTTCTACGTATGCAAAAAAAAAAATTTAACTCCCGGTTATACATAAACAAGTCGCGCGAAAGGCAAAATGTAACAAATCACGGACTATTTTAGCCTTAAAATATCAAACGCGGCGAAATCGATTCATTAAAGGAAGTTACGTGACATTCAACTGATACCAACACATATTTCTTTTGTTTCTCTACTCACGGTTGAGATGCTTTCCGTTGCAGTACAGGATTCCGGTGGCGGCCGCTACTGGCATCTCTGGATCACGAAGCTTTATTATTATTATCGCCTGGCTGGCGTAATCTCGGCCCCTTTGGCCGGTATGTATACCCACAACGGATGCAACGCATCAAGTTGACGGATATGGATGCCTTGGGCAGGTGTTATGCCGGCATCCTGAAACTAATATAGGTATAATTTAGTGGAGGTCGCCGAGCACTTTGCGCACTATTGCACACGTATGCAAAATTACGTACTTTTGCATAACGTCAATGAGATTGTGCGGCAGGTTTAATTGGGTGAGGGAAGTCAGAAGGTCTTTGGGTATTATACCGGTAGCCGACAATATTACAGGCACTATTCGTACACTGCCAAGATGCCAAAGTTGTTTGATTTCTTGGGCCAGTGCACTATAGTTTGCCCTTTTCTCCGCATGCTTTCTCTCGATGTTGCTATTATGGGGGATAGCAACATCGATTATGTATGCAGAGCGACTCGTCTTGTCGACTAGGAGTACATCGGGTTTGTTGTGGGCGACCGGGTGATCAGTGTTTACCTGGCGATCCCAGTACATCGTGAAGCGAGTGCTGTCAAGCACTGCTTGTGGAGTGTACTGGTAGATCGGTACGGTTTCACTGACCAGCCCGTGCTTGTATGCAAGGTGTTGGTGGATTACATTGCATACAGCATTGTGTCTGTCCGTGTACTCTACCGGCGCCATTACAGAACAACCAGAAATGAGATGGTCAAGTGTTTCCAAAACCGAACCACACATTCTGCACCGGTCGTCATCCACCCTTTGTTTGCAGATATGCTTAAGATAAGCACGGGTGGGGACCACGCCGTCCTGAATGGCAACCATCGAACCTTCTGTTTCGGCAAAGAGGTACCCTGCTCGAAGCCACCTGTTAGACAGGTGAAGATCGACAAATGGCTGCCAAAGGCAACTCGCATGTTTACCATGCATCGCCTTTGACTTCCATTTGTCGATCTTCTCTTGGTCTGACTTCACCAGACTCAAAGGAGCAAATGATTGATCCTTTAAGTTCAGTGGAGTCAAACCATCATCTGCCTTGCAGACAGCATCATGCAGAGCACTCGATGTT
Source organism: Chloromyia formosa (assembly GCA_964017055.1). Lineage (NCBI taxonomy): Eukaryota > Metazoa > Arthropoda > Insecta > Diptera > Stratiomyidae > Chloromyia > Chloromyia formosa. The sequence continues at coordinate 42,415,480 of OZ024814.1, read as the reverse complement.
GCTTTGCCTCGGAAATAAGTGCGAAGTGAGTTGACTTGCTGATGATGTAAGTTGGCAATGTCAACTAAACCTCTACCTCCGATGTCACGAGGTAGGCACATTCGCTCCACTGACGATTTTGGATGTAACATTCGGAATTTGGACATCAAAACGCGTACCCCCCGTTCAATGTCCGCCAAAGATGTGACAGACCACGGGACTATTCCGAATGAGTAGGTCAGTGAAGGAATGGCATACAAGTTTATCGCACTTATTTTATTTCTTCCCGATAAGTTGGATTTTAACACCAATTTCAACCTGCGCCAGAACTCAACCAGCAGTCCTTCTCTCAAGTCATCAATGCTGGGATGTTCACCTTGCAGAATTCCTAGGTATTTATAAAAGTCTGCCTCCGACATTGCACCTATATGGATATCATCCAAGGTGAAGCCGGGGTGCGGTGCGTGAACGCCTTTGCGGATGGCACGGATTCGACATTTGTCTAATCCGAAGTCCATCCGAATGTCACGGCTGAAATTTTCTGTGATCCGCAGCAGACTTTGAAGATGTGCATCGCTTCCCGAGTATAGTTTGATGTCATCTAAGTACATCAGGTGAGTCAGTTCGAATTTGGAAAACATTCCAAGAAGACCATGCTTGATCGTGTAGCCGCACTGTCTAGCCGAATTCAAAAGTGATGAAAGGGGGTTCAGCGCCACCCCTTGGAATATGCCTCTTCGCATATGTACCGGTTGAGAGAGCATATTGCCTTCGGTTGATGGCACTGATAGTGTTGTGCGCCATCCTTCCATCACTTTTGTCAAAAAGTTGATTAGGGCAGGATCTACGCGGTACATGTGGGGGACCTCGATTAGCCAGCTATGGGGGGTGCTGTCAAATGCTTTGGCGTAATCAATATAGCAGCAATACAGATTCCTGTGATTGCGCGTAGCTTGTCCTACCACAACCGAGTCGATCGTTAGTTGTTCCTTGCAACCCCTAGATCCGACTCGGCAGCCCTTTTGCTCCTCGGCAAGGATATTGTTCTGCTCAAGGTGCGTATAGATCCTGCCACTAATAATGGCTGTAATGTATTTGTACAGTGTCGGCAAGCATGTTATAGGCCTCGTTTCAGCAGGCGTCTCCACTGTTTTCCGTTTGGGTAACAAGTAGGTTACACCTGCTGTGAGGAAAGGTGGAAATTCCTCAGGCCTATTAATCAACAGATTTATCTGTTGTGCGAGCTGACTACATATACTCGGGAATCGCTTATACCAGAAATTCTGCAATTTGTCAGGACCAGGCCCCTTCCAATTTTTGCACCGCTTAATAACTTCACGGACATCGGATTCAGTGACCTCGGCGAAAATCATATCATTATTATTATTATTACAAGCTTTATTTACCCAATTCAGTTAAATTTCGTACATAATAAAATACATTTTTTATTTTTTTCTTAATATGTAATAAAAAAAAATCCATTTGTTTCTTAAATTAAATTAAATAGTGGTAGTTGAATTCATTATATTCTTTGGGCATAAGCCTCCCCCATGCCTTTCCATGTTAGCTTACATTTCGCAATTCTTTGCCAATTTGGACAGAAATTGTCAATATCATCGCGCCATCGTTTCCGTTGTCTGCCCACTCTGCGGTTTTTGTCATATGGAATCCAGTGTGTGCAGCGGCTGGTCCATCTGTTGTCGGTGAGCCTTGCTAGATGACCTGCCCAATTCCATTTTAGTTGCCTAGCTCGTTCGATAACGTCAGTAAAAAGTGTTCTCGCTCGAAGTGAGTCATTTCTCATTCGTTGCCTCCTAGATATTCGATACGTTGCCCGTTCCATTGCTCTTTGCGTGACTCGTAGTTGTTGTACGTTCCTTTCCGTGAGAGCCCATGTCTGAGCGCCATATGTGAGTACTGGCAGGACTGCTCCATCAAACACATATTTCTTTGTCTCTTGCTGGCTGTTTGCATCAAAGATATTCTTTACTGCCCAAAACTGTTTCCAACCGTTACTTATCCTACGTTCCACTTCTTTATCAACACGTCTTTCGAATGACAGTAGTTGGCCTAGATATATAAAGTCGTCTACAACCTCGATGTTGATACCGTTTAGTGTCACTGTGTCTTTGATGCCATTTGTCATTACTTTGGTTTTTTCGATGTTGATACTCAGACCAGCTGCTTTTCCCATATTATCCAGATCTTTCAACATGGCCTCCAGTAATCTTGCATTCGAGGAAAATAGCGCTATGTCGTCTACAAATCGTAAGTTGTGTAGATTTTCTCCATCGATGTTGATACCATATTCGTCCCAGTTTAATCTTTGAAGCGGAACTTATTCTAACTTAATTGCTAATAACAATAAATATTGAGTATAAGAATTCGACCAAAACGCGAAACTCTATCCGAATGATAGAGAATGGTTTCCGAAAGAACAATAATGGAACGTATAAATACAAATTACACTTAGTACGCGCGTATAATAACGGAAACACTTGAGACGTATCTTAAAAATTATAATTGGCACTAGAATTGCGAGGGCAGAGCTTATCGCGAAGCCCCTGTATTTGATGACCAGCTCGTGTTTCGTAGGTGGCAGGATCTAGAAGGGACGAGGAGCGCATTACTCACACCGAATCGGAAGTGAGATATAATATGGGTCCAAGTTACCTGGAGGTTTCTCCCGTCCAACTTGAAACACGTTTGAGGTTAGCTCCACAGTATTTTGTCAGAGGACTGAATCTGGGTGTTTCTCCTGTCACTTGCGACAATCAAACAATCACATAATAATTTCCGGTAAGGGTATTCGCCACGTGGTTCGTAGATGGCAGGATCTAGAGGGGAGCAAAGGGGCGCCTTAACCCACACCAAATCGAATATTAGATATGAGATGTTACCTGGAGGTTTCTCCCGTCCGACGTGAAACACTTACGGAGATAATGCCTTCCGCACGTTATTTCCACCGTATTTTCTAGGAGGGCAGGATCTAAAGGTTTTTTTTTTCGTCACTTGAGACACTTGCCACGAGTCAATAGCACTTTTTTTGATACATTTGTTGTCCCCGTGTTTCGTAGGTGGCAGGATCTAGAAGGGACGAGGAGCGCATTACCCACACCGAATCGGAAGTGATATATATGGGTCCAAGTTACCTGGAGGTGTCTCCCGTCCAACTTGAAACACTTTTGAGGTTAGCTCCACAGTATTTTGTCAGAGGACTGGATCCGGGTGTTTCTCCTGTCACTTGCGACAATCAAACAATTTCCGGTCCTTTTATTAACCCCGTGGTTAGTTGATGGCAGGATCTCGAGGGGAACAAAGGGACGCCTTAACCCACACCAAATCGACTATCCAATACGCGTGGTCACGAGTTACCTGGAGGTTTCTCCCGTCCAACGTGAAACACCACAAACCAATATCTCCGCGGTGTCCTGAGGATGGTAGGAGCTAAACAAACAAAGCACGATAAGGAAGGAATCCCATATTTCAAAAAAATAGAAAATACCTGGATGAGTTACTCCAATAATCCCCGCGAAAGAGCTCCACCCTCGTGCAAGGCTAACGACCAATTGAACGTGCACTGACGTGCAAATTGGCGCGGAAACATACTAGGTGAAGTTGGTGACTTTTCTCGTATTTACCCATCGGCATGCTTGCATAACTCGTTAATAGTTGCTTTCTGTACCCAACACTATCACAAGCTCTGTTTTCCCCCAAAGGAATGCAGCGAACTTCAGTTCGGTTTCCGTAATCTATTCTTTGAATCTATTTGGCCCAAAGGAGGAAGAAGAAGAAGAATGTTTTTATTTGTTTTGACCCTTGTCGAAGCAAAGTGTAGAAAAGTGATTTCAAAACCCTAGGACTGTGCGATAAGTCTTCAGATCGATCTGCCGATGGGTCGTTACCAACTATCGAACGCGCAGTGTTATTGGCCGGAAACATAGCAGCCGAAGATAGTTTTCGTGGTGTGGTATATGGGCCGATCGAACCATCGACAGATCGCTCCGAACTGTGCGAACAACATATGGGCCACAATGTCCTCGGATGGGTCAAGCAAATTGACCATCACAACATCAACCGCTTCTCTCCGATGCGGGCGCGTCAGGGGTATGTTGTCTCGATGCAAAGGTAAGTAAACAAAATTTAAATTCGCTGCGTCGCCGGCGTCGCCTTAATTCCGCCGAAGACGGTCTCAAGCCCGGTTATAAAGACGCTTCCCGCTGTTCGGTATTCACGAGTTCCGATGGGGAAACAGAATTTATATATTGTTCCTGCTCAGTGCGTGGCAAAAAGGACGGATGGTTCCCGGTAATCGTAACTCGTCGGGCACCGAACAGCTGTAGCGGCTTGAAAGAAGAGGGAGGTGTGCGGCTAGCACTTATGACAACCATTATGGCAAATTCCCTTCATGTGAGCAGGGACGATTTCATGAATTCGTTACAGCTCGGAAAATTTTCTCGCTTCCTTTTTGTTGACTTATTATGTTGACGCTTTTATCTTTTAACTTTCTCCATGTTGATCCGCTTAACAAGCTATATTTGGAACCAGAGTCGATCACAGCACGTCCTTTTATACCGCCAGTCTTACAATCCAATTCACAATCTTCGTCAGCCGTCGTTACATTAAATACATATTCACAATCGTCGTCTACCGTGACATTCTGTATTATACTTGGCCTCGGCATCTCGACTCCAGTTTTTTTTAATAGTGTTTCAAATTTCCAGCTTCGCGTCCTACACGTTGGTCCTTGCGCTTCCTGCACTTCTTGGCAAAATGATTCCTGTTTCCGCATTTAAGGCATACCTTGCCTATGGCTGGACACTTATCTTCGCTTGCTTTGTGATCCTTATGTCCACAACGACCGCATTCCAGCTGCCTGAATTTTGACGAACTCCGTTGCTTTACTTCCGTCTCAATCTTGTGTACTATATCGTTAGTAACCGATTTTGAAACAGATGTGTCCTCGAATGATTTTTCCTGCTGTGCAACCGTTTCGAAAATTTTGGCAACTCCTAGAATCTCTTCTAATCCGGTATCGCCCCTTTTTAATAGATCCCGACGTAATGCAGCTAACTGACAATTTTCGATTATTTGATCACGAATATTTTCCTCTATGTTTTCTCCAAATTCGCACCTTTCCGCTTGCATTCTTAGTCGTATGGTAAATGCATCAACGCTTTCTCCAAATTTTTGTTTCATTTGCCGTAGTAAATGTCTCTCATAGGTCACGTTTTGCTTTGGTAGGAAAAATTTATCCATTTTAGCCACAGCCTCCTCGTATCGTGTCATATTCGGTGTATACTTGTCGACGTTTAACAGCGGCCCTCTTTTCTCGGGATCTGGCAAATCCGGTAACGTTTCGTATAATTGTTGTATGCCCGGACCAGCAAAATGTAGAAACAAATCAGGCTTCCAGTCATCATCCTCGATACGACTGGCTCTAATCAACGCTTCAAATGCCCGGTGCCATTTCCTTCATTCAACAGATACATACATCGTTTGGATAAGATGCATAATCAAAAGGTTGCAAATTCAATCTCAAAGATTGGATTGCACCTGGAATACAAAATTAAACATTCGAATTACGATGTGGAGAATAGTCAGTTATCTAATTCTTTCTATGTTTAATTCACTTTACTTGAGAAGATGAACTCTAATTAAAACGATTACTAAACCTAAACAAGGATTTCGCACTCAAACCATTAAAATTCGTTAGAAAATACGAATGCAATTTATCATAAGTTTCTTCATTTAGCAAACAGCCAAGGTTAGATACCGAATTCAGATTTATGCGACTAAATCCCAAACAGAAAATTTACCACGCGTTTTTCTTCCAGTTTTCCAGAGACAACTCGATTCAGACTTCAAATTCGCATTTAAGCAACTGAATCCTGTACGAACAATTTACCACGCGCTTTCCTGTCAAACTTACTAATCTCCATTTCAGTAACTATTCATTAAACACGCATTTAAGCGACTGAATTCTCGGAAATTCCACAATATTTCCCTCCCGTTCAGGTCTCCTAATCTGCATTTAAGCAACTGTTCAATTCAGACATTAAATTCGCATTTAAGCAATTGAATTCTTGATAGACCATTTCCATAACATTTTCTTTTTCTTTCAAGCACTCTGATCTACATTTAAGCAACAGCCGAAACCAGACATATTCTTTTTCGCATTTAAGCGACTGGACCTCAGACAGACATTCCTAACTGTTATAATTTTTTTCCACGAAAACTAAACGTGAACGCCTCGCACGAATTTCATGAATCGCACTCTTTTCTATCTTCTGATTCTTTCCAAACATCACATCAATTCACTTCACAATTCCAATTACCTATCTCAATTCTTACCCAATGAATTTTCCATTTTTGTTTTCCTCGTCGCCAATATAATAACTCAAGACAAATGAAAGCCACGTCTCTTCGCTCTAACGTCAGACTCACGAATGCTTTATTCTCGTTCCAGTACTATCGTACTAGATCACATTTAGTGTTGCCTTATATATTATGATACTACAGAAGGTACTCCCTTATCCACCGTTCCCAGAAGCTGTTAGTGAATTGCTGAGATTTAAGCCAGGTCTGCTTAAGGATGAGTTTATTGTCGATCATGATTCCGTCCGGCTTTTCCCCATTAGAAGATCCTAATAGGAAATGATTTGGCGTCATTGCTTCACCAGTGTTATCGTCCAGTGGTAAATAGGTTAGCGGGCGTGTGTTGATTACTCTTTCAGCTTCCAACAGCATACTATGCAGCAACTCATCTGAAGGATGTCGGCTCGGAAGAGTTTGATTGAGCGTTCTCTTAACTAACTGCACCAGTCTTTCCCAACTTCCACCCGTGTGAGGTGCTGCAGGCGGATTAAAGACCCACTTCGTTAGTGAGCTGGAGAATTCCTCGGCTAATCGCATAAAATTTTTTTTAATTTCTTGTCGCATCTCTCGTTCAGCACCGTGAAAGTTCGTACCAATCGGGATTCCACGTCTGGCAATAAATCTTTTTATGGCAAGACTGCAGGAGTCTGATGATAAGGAATGAGCAACCTCGATGTGAATTGCCCGTGTTGTTAGGGAAGTTATTAGAACTCCCCATCGTTTTTCGGAACGTCTGCTGAATGCTACCATCATTGGCCCAAAATAATGGATTCCTACATAGGAAAATGGACGAGTAAATGTTGACAGTCTCGCTTCGGGTAATCCTGCCATTTCTGCGGCGTTAGGTATGACACGTGAATTTTTACATCTCTGGCAGTTCTTCTTTTCGATTTTGACTAAGATTCTCAAACGTTGTATTAGGAATCTTTGACGAATTTCATTGACCACTGTCTCATTGTTTTGATGATGAAATCGATGATGATACGAGCGAACCACTAAACGGGTAACGTAGTGATCCTTCGGTAACAATACGGGCCGTTTTGTGCAGCTAGGTACTGCTCTTGCGGCGTCGATTCGTCCTCGGCAGCGAATGGTCCCGTTGTTATCCAAGTATGGTGACAATTTGTATAGTTGGCTGGATTTCTCTAAGTGCTTTTTCCCTCATCTGGTAAATTTTAGTTATGCTCCAGAATCGCCATTTCCTCTTTAAAGGACTCCATCTGTGCCAATCTATAAAGATAGTTTTCGGCTTCAATTTATTCTTCTTTACTTATATATTCCGCTCTCCTAACTTCGCCTTGTTTGCGTGCCGATAAATTCCATATAAAACGGAATACAAACACAACTGTACGAACTAATCTTCTCCAGCTGGAGAATCTTTCTACTTGTACTATATTTGACTTTTTTACAGATGCGTGTAAAATATAAATTCTGAGTTTTTCAGTTGTGGCAGTTGAGTCAATAATATCTTTAGGCCATAATTCTTTAGGTTGCCTAAGAAACGCTGGTCCTCCAAACCATCTGCTGTCTGCAGAACAATCAGGCAAATAAACCCATTTCGTCGCGTCGTCCGCAACGTTCAATTTAGTGGGTACATAACGCCATTGTTTAATAATAAATGTTTCTAGGATTTCACTTACCCTGAATGCAACAAATTGTCGGTGTCTACGATGATCAGACTTTATCCAACTCAGAACAATCTTTGAGTCGGACCAGAAATATTGTTCGTCGAAATTTATCGAATGCCCTTCCATAATAAATAGTTTTCGCTAAGCGCACTCCTAATTTTGCTGCCTCCAATTCCAAACGTGGTATTGACATCATTTTCAGCGGAGCTACTCTGGCCTTTGAAGCGATTATACTGCATTCGACTTCCTTGCCCTTTGATGCTCTCAGGTACGCCACAGCAGAGAAAGCGCCTCGGTATTTTCACGTTGATTACGTTTCTCATTTGGCTGATCCATAATTGCCACTCTTCATACTGTTGGTCTGTGATAAGATCATCCCACTCTAATCCAGATCTTCTGCATCAAAATCTTCACGTAAATTGTAAAATTAGCAATCAGTCCGAGTGGATCGAACGTCGACATCATAATACATAGAACTTGTCTTTTAGTTGGACGAATACTGCCATTTAACAGCTCTTGAAGTGATGGCTTTGTTGATAAAACGTAAGTGAAACTATCGGATGATGTACACCACCACATTCCCAATACTCGTTTAGCCAACTGGATCTCGGATATGACGTTGAGATTTTTATCTTTCGACTGCCTAGTGCTTCAATCACCTTAGTGGAATTGGAGTTCCAATTTCGGATGTCAAATCCTGCATTTGCATGTATCCTTTTGACGTCCTGGGCCAACTTGATGGTGTCGTTCTGACAAATTGTGCATAGCTGGGGGAACATGTTGCGCCGAATGTTAAAACTTGCATAACATAGACTCATAGACTCACAGCTGTCGCTCCATAAAAAGCGTTGAACATGTTGATCGTTGCTTCGTACCAGTATTTGGTGGGACATTTCGCGAATATTTCCGCATATCGCTATAAGTCTTTCTCCAAATCGGAACATGACGTGAAGAAGCGGATTTAGTTGGTCCGGTCCCTTCAATAACATTGAGTTCAGTGAAACTCCGTCTACTTGGGCAGCTGCATCCCAAACTACTCGTATTTTGTTTGGCTTGTTTGAATTGGTGACGGTTAAGATTGGTAGATACCAAATGCGCTCCACACTCATTATATCCTTCACGGATGTGATAGGGTATATTAACTTTGTCATGAAGTTTGCAACGCACGTCATATAGCTGTCATAGGAACGACTGGCCTAAAAGTCGGTCTTTGTGAGAAAAACTTTTTTATTTCTAAAGATATCTTTCTGAAATTTTGCACAAAGCCTTTTCTTTATTGCACACTGTAAATATGTCGGAACCATTGGAATCGGACTACTACGTCTTATAGCTGCCATAGGAACGACTGGTCCAAAAGTTTATCTTTGTGAGAAGAATAGATGAATCCTTCTAAGATCTCAAATTATTCAATAATATCCTTCGTCAAATCACCTTGCCGAATCTGGTTGAAATTGGACCACTTCATCATATGGTTGCCATAGGAACGACCGTTCTAAAATTAAGTTTTTGTTAGAAAAACTTTTTTATTTCTGGAGATATCTATACCAAATTTCACACTATACAATAATATTTACCGGCAAACAACATTCCAAAATTTGGTTGAAATTGGCCCACTATTTCATATACCTCTCATAGGATAAGCTCTACGTGTTTCCCGCATCGACGCATTCACAAGCAGACCTGGAAATCTCCAGACACACACACCGTCAACCAAATTGATCACGTCCTCATTTGCAGGTAATGGGCATCTAGTGTGATGGATGTCCGCTCCTATCGAGGAGCAAACTGCGACCCAGATCATCACTTGGTGAAGACGACCTTCAGATGTAGAATTTTCTCAGTACACCAATCGAGAATCAGCCCTCCCAAAATCCTTGCGGTTGAAAAGCTTCTGAGCGATGCTACGGCGGTGGCGTATGCTGCCGCCCTTGAGGAAAGACTATCGCGTATGCTTCACAACATTAGCAACACAGGCGTCCATGGGTTCTGGGAAGAACTCAAGGGTACCATCAGAGATGTCGCAGAGAAGGTCGTGCCCGGCACAGCTGAAAGTCTCGAAAATCGTCAAACTACAACGACTTCAATGGGCAGGGCATGTACAAAGAATGGACGATGATCGCATGCCAAAGAGAGTAATGAATGCAGAACGAGTCGACGGAGCGAGACTGCCTAGACGACCGAGATCTCGTTGGGAGAGCTCAGTAGGTGTGGACGCCGCGCAGCTACTGGGCTTCTAAAATTGGATGACGCGGTCACGCGACCGAGATAATTGGAGGACAATGATCCAGGCGGCCAAGGCCCGACGTCGGGCTGTCGCGCCACGATGATGATGATAAGTGTCTATTGTCGGGAGGAGGATTTAACGTGGGACTCAGCAACAAAAAGAGCATTGTCAATGGACACCGCATCCAGTCAGTCCGAGTTGATGCATCCGCCAAATACATCTTTGGATGCATTATTGATGTCAAATCGCAGCAAAAAGTATGGTTCATGCAAACATTGTGGTGGCAAAAATGTAAAGTGAGATTATATACATGTTATAAGTGTGGTGAGAGAGGTCACCTTGCAAAAATTTGCACACAAAATCGGAAGAAAATAGACGCCGTCATCGAAGAACAAAATAGTGGTAAATCGGAAGCAATTAATTAGGTTATTGGCAATCGGCCAAACAGATACTTTGAAAGTTTGCGTGTATATAAACGATACCGCTATTGACGCTATCATCGATAGTAGCGCATGTGTATCGGTGTTGAGTAAAGACGCGCACATAAAATATTTCGGAGAAATTAGTCTTACGCGGTGCACCACAGTCTTGGAATCCGTTAGTGGAGAAAATATTTTTACAGACGACGGAAAGTTCATTAATAATTAATTATGTAGTGAACATAGAATTGAAATTTAATACAATGCCAGTATATAAGAGGGCATATTCAGTACCATATGCATTGCGCGAGACTGTCGAAAAGGAATTAAGAGATATGCAACGAAAGGGCATACTGGAGCCTATAGACCGTAGTGATTGGGCGAGCCCAATAGTAGTCGTACCAAAGAAGGAAGGTGGAATTCGTGTGTGCACCGATTTTAAGCAAACACTAAATAAAGTTATTGAAGTTAACGCGTATCCGTTGCCAACCGCAGAAGATATTTTCGCAACATTAGCTGGTGGGAAGGTCTTCGCAGGCATCGATTTAAAAGGAGCATTCCAGCAATTTAAAATTGGTCAGAAATCATTGCCATATTTTACAATAAACATCCATATTGGACTTTTCCGTTACAACGTTTTGACATTCGAAATATCAGCTGCACCAGCGCTCTTCCAGAAAACAATGGACAGTATAGTAAAAGGATTGGAACACATCGCTTGCTAGTTTGACGACATATTGGTGGCTAGACGAGATGAACAACACTGCCATGATATTGTGAATGCTGTTTTCGAAAGATTGGCAAAGTTCAACGTGAAAGTGGATCCCGATAAATGTGTTTTCCTGGAAAAGAGTGTTGAATATTTGGGACATCGAATAGATGAAAACGGAATACATCCAACGAACGAAAAAATACAGGCAATCATGGAGGCACCTGCTCCAGAAAATGTGCAGCAACTGCGTTCATTTTTGGGATTACCGAATTTTTATAATCGGAACGGAACGGAATTGAAGCCACTATACGATCAACTACGCAAGGGCAATGAATTCGAATTGTCCAGCGAATGCAGTAAGGCTTTTCAGAAAGGCGAACAAATGTTGTCTGATAATCAAGCAATAGTACCTTACGACCCGTCCAAAGAAGTTATTGTGATGGCGGATGCGAGTCCATATGGAGTTGACGGAGTTTTAATGCAACGTTTAGACGGAACCGATATACCTGTGCTATTCGCATTAAGCATGTTGTCAGAGACACAACGCAAATACAGTCACTTAGGAAAAGAAGCGCTGGCGATAGTATTTGCAGTACGAAGATTTCATAAATACCTTTATGGGCGTATGTTTACACTGGTCGCTGATAACCGGCCAATTCAAATGATTTTGGCGTCAAATAAGGCTATCCCAACATTAGCAGCGAATCGCATACAAAGTTGGGCACTAATTCTATCTGCATACCGGTACAATTTGGTGCACAAAAAAGGTCAATTATTAGCTGTGGCTGCACTCTCGAGACTGCCAATGAGTCTAAATTTGGAGAAGGATTGTAATGTGTCAGCGATTGAAGGAGCCGACAACTCGGAAGTCGTTGAGTTTTATGACGCGGGGTTCATACCAATCTAATATCGAAGGTGACGGATGAAGATGTTGTCTTTATAAAAGTGCGGCAAATGACAGAGAACGGTTGGTCAGAAAATGCGCAGAGGAGGCACTACGTCCATATTTTCTACGAAGGAACGAACTGTCCGTTGAACGCAAAAGTGTGTTATGGGGCATGCGCACAATAATCCCTAGGGTTTTGCAATACGAGATTTGGAAACTGTTGCATGAGCAACATATCGGAATGGTACGAATGAAAATGCTCGCAAGGAGTATTTGTTGGTGGCCTGGACTCGATTCAGATATCGAAAAATTCTGCAGAAAGTGTTTAACATGTCAACAACTAAGTAAAATGGAACCTTCAAAAACGTCAACTTGGCCGAAATCGAACCGGAATTGGTATCGTATACATGCAGACTTTTTTCATTGCCGAGGACGAAGTTTTTTGTTGCTAATTGATAGTCATACCAAATGGATGGAATTAATACATATGCATCGAACATCGGCTGCAGCAGTAATCGAAGAACTGAGAAAGATATATTCAGTGTGGGGCCTACCAGTAGAATTCGTCACGGATAATGGACCACCTTACAATTCGGCAGAATTAATGGAATTTCTAAAAGTTAATGGCGTTCGCCCGATCAAAAGTCCCCCATATCATCCCCAAAGTAATGGTCAGGCAGAGCGAGCAGTGCAGACAGCTAAGACAATGCTTGAAAAAGCACAAATTCACCCAGGAGTGTGTTCGTTTCAATTGCAAAAATTAATAGACCAGTTTCTATTCAAGTATCGGGACACGCCTTGTACTGTAACAGGAAAGTCACCAGCTGAAATGATGCTGAATACAAAGCCAAGGGATTTATTACAAATGCTGAATGGGAAGAAACTGAAACGAATGAAAGGGAATTACCTATGGCAAAACAATTGAGAAATGGGTGCGATTAAATAAGAACGAGAGATGGCAGCCAGGCACCGTCGTGAGAGCATTATTGTTGAAGTTATTTGTTTTATTTCAGATTCCCAATCCGTGAAATCATAAATGCAGTTAATAATTAGATTATTATTTAAAATGTTTATTGAACGAGAGAAAATAGGAGACTAAACTTGACATTTGTATTTTTCATTTTTTATAATAAATCCAAGGTTACTACGTTAAAACAAAAAACATTTGAACCAATGTATTTCAATACTCCCACCTTTTGTTAACGTTATTAATTATGATTTATTAACTGTTATTCCAATCGAGTCTCGCAAAAATTCAAATCTTGCTTTAAGTAATGCTTTCGTTAAACCATCCGCTAGTTGATCATGACTTGTAATTGATTCGACCTCGAGCAAACCTTGTTCATGTTTCTCCCGAATAAAATGGTAAGCCACGTCTATATGTTTTGTACGTCGGTGAAGCACTGGATTTTTCACCAACTTTAATGCACTTTCATTGTCAAGGTACAAAATTGATTTGTTGAGCTGATTTGGAACGAGTTCCTCCAACAATCGACTCAACCAAATCAATTCTGATGTTGCTTCTGAAGCAGCAATATACTCTGCTTCCGTCGTCGATTTGGCAACACTTGCTTGTCGTCGAGAACACCATGTAATCACACTTTCGTTTATTGTAAACACAAAACCAGTCGTTGATCTACGTGTGTCGATGTCACCAGCATAATCTGCATCGCTGTATCCCTTAAAATTGATTTTGCTCGTATTGCTGTATAAAATTCCGTGTGTTAGAGTTCCTGAAAAATACTTGAGTATTCGCTTTGCCGCATTAACGTGAGTGACTGATGGTTTTTCCAAATAGCGACTTACTACTCCAATTGCGTAACTGATATCTGGCCTGGTTCCTGTGGCCAAATACATGATGCTTCCAATCAACTGCCGATAAGGAAAATTCGAAAGTTCACTGTCATCACATTGAGTCAATTTTTGATTTATGTCACTTGGCACTCCCACCGAAACCCAATTATCCATGTTGAATTTCTTTAAGATTTTTCTTGCATATGCCGTTTGATGTATGAAAATCGATCCATCCTTCGAACGATCAATTTCAATGCCAAGAAAACATCCAATCTTGATGACTTTTATCTCGAATTGTTTTTTTAAGTGATATATTACCGAGTCGATACTTTCGTCACTGTTTCCAAAAATCATTCCATCGTCGACGTAAATACATAAAATGAGTGTTTCTGTATTCGTATTTTTCACAAAAACACATGGGTCAGCCATTGATACTTTGAAACCGAACATCCTAATAAAATCTTTGAATTTTTCATTCCAACACCGAGAACTTTGTTTAAGGCCATACAAACTTTTGTTTAATTTGCATACTCTTCCCGAGCCATCGTTGAATCCGATAGGTTGTTGCATGTAAACTTCTTCCTTTAGATCACCATATAAAAATGCAGTTTTCACGTCGAATTGCTTTATCTTTAAATTTTTGGCCGCTGCAATAGCCAAAATCGTAGGAACTGAATCGAAGCGAACAACTGGGCTAAATGTTTCATCAAAATCAATTCCCTTTTGCTGATTAAATCCGCGTGCAACCAATCTTGCTTTGTATCGTTCAATTGCATCATTCGAATTGGTTTTTACTTTATATACCCATTTGTTGGCAATTAGTTTTTGATCGGATGGCAATTCCACCAAATCCCAGGTATGATTTTGAATTTGTGAATCATACTCTTCTTTCATCGCTTGCATCCATTCCTCACAGTTCGATGAGTCTGTTGCCTCTTGATAACTTTGTGGTTCACTTTCGATAGCAATTAATGCCATTGCCATTAGTGCACTGTTACTCTTTTCTATTGTGTTCCGAAGTCGACTATTAATAATATTCGTTTCATCAATGCCATCCAAATTCATGTGTCGTCGCTTAGGCACCTTTGTTGCCAGATTCTGTTGATTAAACGCATTGTCATCTAGTGAGTCGTCGTTGTTGTTAGTTTGAACCGATTTGTCCGCCGCAATTTGTTGACCGTCATCTAAATGAGTTATTATTTTTACTGTTGCGAACTCATTTGACAGGAACTTTACATCTCGTGCTAATTCGATGCGTTGTGTCTCTGGATACAAAATGCGATATCCTTTAACATTTTCTTCATAACCGACAAAGATACATTTTTTTGATTTTGCTTCCATCTTATGTCGCTTTTCCTTTGGAATGTGAACATATACCTCAGCACGAAAAGTTCGAAGATGGTCGATTGTTGCCTCTTTATCATACCACAATTCATACGGAGTTTTTCCTTTAATCGTACTAGTGCCCGTCCGATTAATGACATAAACGGCTGCATTAATTGCTTCAGCCCATAGATTTGGATTGAGACCTTTTGCGTGAATCATGGCACGAGTTGCTTCAGTTATCGTTCTGACTTCGCGCTGCGCCGATCCATTTTGCTGCGGTGTGTAAGTAACAGTTCGCCTATGCTGTATACCATTTTCAGCCATATACTTCCGCATTTCCTCGTTGATGTACGGATACTCTGTACCATTGACTGATTGCACAGCTTTAATTTTATGGCCAAATTGTTTTTCGCATTTTTTAACAAGCTCCTTGAATTTCTCAGTCACATCTGATTTGTTCTTCAAACAAAATACGAATTTCATGTTCGAGAAATCATCTTTGAATATGATGTAAAATAATATTTTGATCCGCCGAGCGATTTATCGAGCGGCCCGCATACATCCGTGTGTATAATTTCGCCACATTCTTTTGACTTCTCCTGTCGTGATTCGAAGCTGAGCCGATGCTGTTTGCCGTACGCACATCCATCGCAATCAAAATTCATATCAATAAATTCAATGTTTCGATTGCGTAGAAAATTTCGCACGTATGTGACATTTTGATGTCCAAAACGTTCATGCCACATTTGAAGAGTGAGTGTTTTCATCGCTACATTTGCCATCAATTCAACGTTTTCAATTACCTTTATTGCCATTTGGAATAGACCGCCTCGTCTATATGCAATGGCAACTGTTTCCCCTTCGTCAAGAAACTTGAATAGATTGGCATCTGCCTCCAAAGTATGACCATTATCCAATGCTTTGCTTGATGAAAATAGGTTAACACATCCGTTTGGTACGAGAAGAACTTTGGTTAGTGTTTTTGGAATCCATTTTTCTCCTGTATATGCTAAAACCTTCACATCACCACGCCCGATGCCTAACATTTTCGATCCATTGCCAATTGTCACTTGAACTGGCTCCTCAAGTTCATGGTAATTTTGAAGCCATTCGATGCGATTACACATATGATCAGTTGCACCTGTGTCAGCAATCCACACATTTCTTTGAGTCGATTGCAGAATCGTTTCATTTATGTCACTGAGAAATGCTTTTGTTTCGTCATCCTTTTTTGATTCATCGTTTCTAGTTGAATTTACTTTCTTCGTTGAATTTTTTAATTCCGGACAATCCCGTTTGTAATGCTGATCGCTGTTGCATTTGAAACATCGTCCTTTTTGATATGTTCCGTTCGATTTTGAATTTTTGTTCTTCCTTTTTTCATTTGATAAAACCTTATTTTTCTTCGAAAAATAAGCTTCGCTTCTCGCAGTCAATTCGCCTTTTTCAGCTTTTCGCGCGTTGATGCGATATTCTTCAACCATCAATCTGTTCGTCAAATTTTCAATTGTCCTTTCTGCCGTTGGTGTGGAGTCCCATGCACTACTGAAATGACTGAATTCATCTGGTAAAGTCATTAACAATTTTGTCATTACCATTTCCCTGCTCATTTCAATGTTAATGTCCTTTAATTGTTGAACAATACAATTCAATTTTGAAATATGCGTTGCAATGTCATCAGATGCATTTCTTCTGAATGTAAAAAATTGCTCTTGCAATAGTTGTTTGCCTGCGGCATGTTTTTGCTCGTAAACTTCGTGCAACTTTGTCCACATTTCTGCCGATGTTACACAACGAAGGATATGTTGAGTTGGTTTCGGCCCGATTGTTGTAACAATTAATCGCTGTGCCTTTGCGTCCTTATGTGACCATTCCAGAATTTTTTCCTCCTCCTCTGGTTTCTTCTTTTTACCAGTTGCTATTTCCAAGAGTCCGCTTGCACTCAAACATACTCTCGGTTGAAATCGCCATGTCGTCCATTGACTCACATCTTGGAGTTTGTCAATTTTGTAAATTTCGGTCTCCATTTCAGCTTAAAAACTTAATAAAACGATTCTCCGCAAAAAAGGTGAAACCCGTGCACAATTCGCTAAGCTACGTTTTGTTCAACAATATGCAATTGTTCTCCGAACACTTGAACTGCTTCTCGAATGTTCCTGCACCAACGCGATGTATCACCAAATTTTTGCAATCGCTTTTCGTTCAATATTTCACGTAGCCTGGGCCCATAACCTGTTGAAGTTATTTGTTTTATTTCAGATTCCCAATCCGTGAAATCGTAAATGCAGTTAATAATTAGATTATTTAATATGTTTATTGAACGAGAGAAAATAGGAGACTAAACTTGACATTTGTATTTTTCATTTTTTATAATAAATCCAAGTTTACTACGTTAAAGGTTACTACGTTAAAACAAAAAACATTTGAACCAATGTATTTCAATAATTATCAAGAAACAAGAAATCAGTCCGAGTGTATTTGGTTAAAATTTACGGTATCTGCAGATCAGCTCATATTGATCAAATGAGGAAGTATGTTATATACCATTGGCGAAGCCTCCACACATCGATGATAGAGAGTGGTCTTGGTCAACGTTCCCGGACAAGCCAAGTGAACCAGTATCACAACGATTAGTGGTAACAAACGGAATCGACACACATTAGGCGCGTTTTTTCGTACAGAGAAGAGCAGGTTAAGCGACGAAAAAAACGATCCAGAGCAATTTAAGGGAGTAATTTTTTGTCTTTGCCAAGGTAGTGTGTCTTGGTTTAGTTAGAATTCAAATGTCAACTCGAATTTCAACGGAAAACTTAAATCCTTAGTACATATATAATCGGACAAATTTCCTTTAGGCAGCAAAATTATTTTGTATGTTTACTATTCCAAATAATTACACAACACGGACATTTTATTAAGAGGAAATGAGCTTTATGTGCTTCCCAAACTGTAAACTGTTCTAAAATTTCGACGCCTGCGCCGCCTGCATTTCAAATATGGAACTATTTAACAGAGTGGAAATGCTACACTAACGTTCTATCGAGAGTAGCTTAGATCAAATTGTTAGTGTAATTGTGTGGTCTTAACCTGCTCTGCTCTATATGGATCTTGAAAAAAAAAACGCGCCTATTGTAACCCGGACGCACTCCCAACTGAGCAGCCAACGCTTATTCGACATAAAGATGTCCAAGAAGAAATATGTTCACGATGACAACCTAACCGAGAAAGAAGGCAACCTGATCGATTGGCGTACCGATAGAGTTCATAAAAAAAAATATTTGTATCTTTTAATTTTTCATTTCATTTTGAGAAATATTCTTTTGTTCTATGTATATGAGTTGAATTCCCGAATTCTTCACTAGTTCTAATATATTATTAATTAAAGTCGCGAAGGGTGTTGTGTATTGCTTACTCACCCACACTCGTAAAGATCATTGTACATATCGCCATTGCGTTCTATACTGAATAAAATAGTCAGTTGATCACTGACAGTCAGAATAGTTTAAACATAAAAGTTGTGTTGGTACTTCTCATCGATGGTTTGAGACTATGATATAGCTTAGTACAGTCTGTGTCGTAAGTCGCACGTACACCGTACATATAACAATAGGCGTGTTTTTTTGTACTGCGGTGGGGATTAATTGGGGGCTATCCGGGTTAACTTACACACATTACACAAACAACTACGGTATGTTGTTTGTGTAATGTGTGTAAGTTAACCCGGATAGTCCCCAATTAACCTGCACCGCAGTACAAAAAAACACGCCTAATATGAAATATGGACGGAAGGACTCACCTTTCACCTTCAGCGAAACAGCACCACCACGGGAAGGCGAAGAAAGGAGATTGGGTATCAGAGGTTATAGACTTCACTTGATTACCCCTTTATGGTGCCGCCACCCACCCATCACTACACTTATGATTTCTTTTCAAAGGAATTTAGCCACGCCAGATGTCGGTTGATCTATTGTAATAGTAATGTCGCTCAGCTATAATGACTTTAAATTCAAAGGAAATGACCAGTATCGTTACTATATATTTCCTTTTCGACAGCTAGTAACACTTACCTACTTGTTGACTGAAGCTCGAAGTTGTTTCGAAGAAATCGTAATTTGTGTCGAAGGGTATTTAGCCACGTCTGATATCAGTCAATTTAATATAATAGTTATCGTCGCTCAATGAAGATGTCCAGCTTTAATGACTATGAATTCGATGGATGAGTATTTTTCGTATATACTTGACAATTCAAGTCTTCTCTGCGAAAACGAGGTTGCTCCATTTCTATAAAAAAAAAATTTTGACAAATTTCCAAAAGCATCTCGAAAACGACAATTGAAATTTATGCAAAAATATTAGGTCCCCATCATGTAATTCGATTCGAATCGAATTGCCTTTGAAAAGATGAAAATGGTACCATGTAACTCAAAAACACATTTCTCCATTTCAATAACCATCAAGCCAAGTATTTGATTTAGTACAAAATCCCACTGCAAAAATCTGCACCTATTCGTTTTTGATGAGAGGTATCTCAAATGAAAGATAATTAAGAACGTAATAACGTAAAATTGGGTTGCCTAGCGACATCCTGCCGAAACCATCCTTAATTATAGTAATTGTAACAAAATTTTTATACCAATTGATTTAACTTTTTAATTATTTGATTGATATATTTTTAACTGGATGAAATATAGATTTGAAAGAGAGTCGAGTTTGTGCACTTGAAAAAAGTATACCAAATTCAAATTTTAACTAAGATATAATTATTTTGTATCCAGTTATCTATGCCAAAACAAATTGCTAATAGTAGTTGCCAGCATTCAAATAATTCAATGATATTTAAGTTTCCTTGCTCAGAATAAAAAATAAAAATATTCTTATTTAAAATGTATTTGTTTATTCACATTAATAAAAGAATATAAAATGAAAACGTCCTCATCTAATAGCAACACAATAAAGAAATTTGATTATCCTAAAATTATTTAAATGCTGGCAACCCAAATTTTAGACAGACAAGCACAGATTACTAGATTCAAAATAATTATACCTTAGTTCAAATTAGAATTTGGTTTAATTTTTCCGAAGTGCGTAAACTCAACAGAACCTTTGTTAAACCAGGGTTGCGGCAGGCACAAAGCTGGCCACTATTTTTTTATCATTCTTTACCTTATTCTCTTTCCAATTATGTTTCATTTAGTTAAAAGAAAAACATATTTACCAAATAATTGAAAAGTTAAATTAAATCAACTGGTATAAAAATTTAGGTACAATTACGGTTATTAAGAGTGATTGCGGCAGAATTTCGCTAGGCAACCCAATTTTACTTTATTACGTTCTTAATTATTGTATATTTCATTTGAGATACATCAGCCCTGTGCCACTGACAGCTCTACACGTTGATGTTGACAGCTATGTAAGTCAATTGAGCGTCAGTAGTCAGTAAGTATTCTTCGTCACAAATATACTTGCCGACAAAACAAAACAGAACATTTCGTTTAATTTATAATATTTACCATAAATATTACATGGTGTCAGAAGGGCTGAACTAATTAATTTGCGAAAGTTAAAAAGAAAATTGGGAAACGAAAAAGCCAAACAAAACAGTCTAAATTGGAAATCTGCCGTACAGCATTGTGTCAACAACGTGTTAGCAAAGAAAAAAGACAGGGAAACAAGTTCATTGACAAAAATCAAAGCCATCGGTGACCGTCGGACAACAAATTTATCACGGCGCGGTATTGCCTCCGTCCGGAGAACCCTTAGGATAAGATGGGATAGGATGGGTGGCATTAGCGTTTGTGTATTATGTGCCGTGGTTTCAGTCTTCCGTTAGCCAGTGGTTTCAGTCTTCCGTTAGCCAGCGTGTTTGATGAAGTTGAGCCGTCGAGAACGGATGATTTATCTCATTTTAATGATTGTTACACCAGTTTGCCGATAGTGCGTACGGCCGTCCGACCAGCCACAGTGAAAAGGGGTCGTGGGCGCCACGTACTTTAAATTTCTTTGGCAGTCGTGAAAGGCTGTCGCCCCTGACAAGCACGAACTCAGGGGGTATATCTCACGGACACCGTCGGCAAAAAACAACGAGTTAAAAACGTTATAACTATATTCAAACTTTTCTTCTACACTATTTCGGTTACTTAATGAAAAACACTCGCGACCGGTCGAAATCTACGTTACTTATAACTAACTTATTTTAACTTAAAATTAACTTGCTAAACCTACTTACTGTTGGCGGATTCTACTCCTTGCACTATCACTCTCGCTCGAACGTCCACCGCTGATCGTTAACCTCCTTGTTGTCGTCCTTCACAAATCTTCTCCAATTTCGATCTCGCCACAAATGTCCTCCAATTTCAATTTCGCAATCCTCCTCCTTACTCGCTGTCGATAAACGCCTTCCAAAAATCACAAAGAGCCAATTAGCACCGTATCCGGCAAAATCACCCATTTTTCGGGAAAAAGGAACCCACCTTCCAATTGTATGCAAAAAATCACAAAGAGGGTTCCCGTTCTTTTCCCCGGGTTTTTATAATTTTGTCGGTAACGGCATCCCCGTTCTCGGAGCCGTTGCCGACACGGATATCACCACCGTCAGATAAATGACGTCATTCATAAGCCGTTGTCGACACATAAATTCACCATGAATTTTGTTGGGCAAGGTCATCATCAACTGTCACATTTGTTTATTTTTATTCCGAAAGACGTGTTTTGGTGTTGAATGTTGTGCGCGCGATTCTGAGCTTCTTTTCGAGCCGAATTAACTTTTGTTTGTCTTCCGAAAGGCTTGAATGTTTCGCGGATCGCTTCCAACGTGAAGAGTGTGTGCATTCCGCGAATTGCAACCCGAAACAGGTGTCGGTGTGATTTATCTTTATTAATTCAAATTTCGTGACAGTGACAAGTTGTGTTACGGAAATACGACAATATCAGATAAGTGTTCTAGTCGATTTATTCCTTGTGATGTGGTATTTTATGGTTCCTTTTCTTTTTATTCCAGATACCAGTCAACCAGGTCGTAGTTGCCGCCGCTCTCATCAATAAATTCGCGGTCGTCACAAGGTAAGCTAAACCTACAATTCCACCGCCAATCCTGCTCGACCTCCGCCTCCGACAACTCTGAATCAAACACAACAGTAGCGTAATCCTTTTGCGCAGCTTCTAGCTCCTCCATTTTATGCTCCAACGTTTGGAACGCCCACGTTTTTTCCTCCAAGGAGCACGAACTGTCAAGTTTCACGATCACCGTATTTAAAGGCCGACCTCGCCACCTGCCGACGTTTCTTGGCCGCCTCCATCTTGTTGACTTGTCACCTCACCGAAAATATTTCTGCTTATATTACGATCCTGGTTTTCACGGATCCTGCCGTCCTGTCACGGTCGCCAGATTATGTTTTAAACACTTAAAGGACGTATCCGTTTACAAAGAAAAATAAAACAGGAAGGTATACGATAAATAAAGCAAACTTTATTCGACAAAATGCGCGTCCATACAGTAAGCGGTTCTTGGTACAAGTAACGAAATTCTATTTCTTTTTTCATCATTCACAATAATTTAATCCCAAGTTTTCGCACTTTTGTACAGTTCACAATGATTAGTTCGGGGGTGTTTACACTGTATCTACAACAGTCACCGTGTAATTGCCCCAGAACAGCACCAACCGTGACACTGGACGCGTCCGTTACCAGGGCTAGCGGCTTGTCAGGCTCGAAGTAGACGAACAAGGTGGCGCTGGTTGAACTTTCGGGGCAGCTTCAAACGCCTGATTGTCGCAGAACTTCAGTTGATTACAGCGTTCTCGGACTTCGACTGCTGACAGAGTAACTCGTTGAGAGGGGCTTGCAAATTGGCTGCGTTCGCGATGAAACGGCAATAATAGTTCAGTGCTCCGAGGAATCGACGTAACTCCTTGTAGGTGGACGGCCGTTTGTAAGTCCTTATTGCTTCCGCGCGTGCGGCAGATGGTGAAATCCCCTTTTCGTTGACAGTGTGACCGACAAATTCGACCTCGGTAACACCGAAAATACATTTCGCCACGTTGATTACAACGCCGAACTCGCTCAGTCGCTGGAAAAGCAGGCGTAAATGTTCATTCATAATTAATTTATTGCATAAACTATAGTTCGTGTAAATCACATTAATAATATAATGGGTGGTATCCATAAAGTTAGTGAAGTAGAGTGAAGTTGAGTTCACTGCGGTCCACTCTATTTGGTATGCAAAAGCCATATGCAAAAAAATCCACTTCACTCACCAGCAGCCGCCATCTTGAGTGAACTCAATCTGACATTCCGAAAGAACATCGCATGTGAGTGTTCACTCAGATTCGTATGAATAAAATAAGAGTGAAGTGTAAAAATCTTTAGGGTGCTAAGTAGCACCCTCAGCACACTTCAACTGAGTTTTTTCTGAAGTTTTCGTGTGATACTACTGTCAGAATGAATACAGCAGTAATTTTTTTATTTGACTCCGATTCCGACGAACAAATCGAGAGAAAATCCAAAATATATCGGGTAAGAAAATGTGTCGACGAGCAAAATTATCGCAGGCTGTATCGATTTACACATGAAAATGTGGAATATTTGGCAAATTATTTTTTGGATCCGTACGACGAAAGACGTGGTGGTGCATTAAAGAACGTATCAAAAATGCAAACTTTTCTGCGGTATATGAGTGATCCTGGATTTCAGGTAAACAAACCCCGCTATAGACTGTGCAATCCGTTGTCAAATGATTTGTGTTTCAGATTGGTGTAGGCTGTGATGAGGGTATCGCTCAAAGCACTGTATCGCGAACCATATGGAGCGTATGTCAAAACATTATAGTCAAAACAGAAGATTGGATTCATTTCCCGAGATCCGAACAAGATTTCGAGGAGGCGAAAAGGCTTTGGCGGAATCGATTCAGCTTCCCATGTGCTATCGGTGCAATTGATTGCACTTTAATACCAATAAAAAAACCTTCGCGTCGTGGCGACGAATATGTGTGCCGAAAGAATTTCCCAGCCATCAATGTACAGGCGACTTGTAATGCCAACGACATATTTACTAGCGTTGATTGCTCATGGGCTGGCTCTGTCCATGATGCTCGCATTTGAAGAAATTCTCGCATTCAAACTTTACTGAACGAGAATCCAGCTGGTGCCATTCTGCTAGGCGATAAAGGATACCCTTTAACGCCATGGCTGATGACTGTGTATCGCGATCCGAATACACCAGCGAAAAGAGCGTACAACAAATTACACACAAGAGAAAGAACAACCATTGAACGAATGTTCGGTCAATTAAAACAACGTTTCCCGGTTCTCTACAACAAGATTCGTGTTAAAACTGATCGAATACCATCGATTATAATGGCTTGTTTTGTTTTGTTCAATGTTGCAAAATTTTTGAACGATCCCGATTTTGAATGCCCGAACGAAAACATCGATGATTTATTTTATAATGAAATTGACGAAAGTAACGCTATGGTCGTACGTGGTGCACGTAGGCGTGACCACATAGCAACAACTATTGAAGACCAATAAATAATCTGTTACTTTGTTTATACTTGGAAAAATAAATAATGGATATTCATGAGCAACCTGTTAACTTCATTTAAAACAAGTGAAATATTTCCATTTTTTGGAATAAATTTTCTTTTCATGTTCTCGATTTTCTTTCTGATTTGGTTTTCGGTTAAATTTAGTGGTGGTGTAAAAAAGCTATGCATTTAAGCCCCATTTTCCAAGCTGCCGAATCCTGCTCTGTCTTGCGGGATAGACTACATTCAGCCTTGTTTTCCAGGCTGCAGGATATCGCTGTGTCTTGCGGGATAGACTGCTTCGAAAGCAGTCTGTTCCATAATACGCAGCGGTATATTGCAGCTTCGAAACTAGAAAAACGTCTGTTCCGCAGCACGCAGCGGGGCTCTACAGCTTGGAAAATGGGGCTTAACGCCTTGGCTGATGACTGTTTATCGAAATGCAGATACAGAAGAAGCATCGTGAAAACACGGGTGGGCGTAGTCTCCCTGATAGAATATGTCATCCGGATGATGAATACTGACACCAGCGAAACTCTATAAGTCGACGCAACTAATAGATGTAGATGAGATCAACACCATGTCGCGAAATCTGCCCGCCTGAAGAATTAGTTCTCCACCTTGACACTGGCTACGTTTATATCGAGGAACTAAAAGGCGATTTAACTAAATCGTTTTAGGGTTAGTACTTGTTCGTTGTGTGTTTATACCGACCATACGGAGAGGTACTAATTATGAAAGATGCCAGTTGTTGGTTTGGAAAATGTAAATGATGAAGTGAATGTAGAATTTCAGATAGAGATGAGGTATTTATATAACATATAAAATGGAATTATCACCAACAACATCATTAGCGAAGACAGCAACACCATCTAGTCCCAATTTGTTAGGCCAGTTCCGCATCGCAAGTGGAGCTGAAATTTAGTACCTAAACTCTAAACCGATACGTTTACATCGTCGTGAGTTAAATCGATTTAGTTAAATCTTGAAGATAGTCCCGCGATATTAACGTAGTGACTGCTGCGAAAGAAGTTGGACTAGCAATTAACGAGGATATGCTATAAACAAGATCTAATTCTCCAGCCCAACTGAACGCCACAATATTTACTTCGTAAGCTTGTCAACAGATTTCAGCGAAACGGGCAAAATCACATATTGGATACAACTTGCTAATAAGACATTCCTCTCGATTGTTCTGATAATTAGATCAAGACAAGTACGTAGAAAAACGAAGCTCTCTATCTACGAAATTAATAGAACACCAGTACTTTACTATTGCTACGAAACGTGGGCCTAGCCCTAGCCACCGAAAAGACCTCAATAAAACGCACACATGGTAACTTATGAAAATTAATTATTCATTCTTCAAAAATTAACATATTCATTTTTTTATATTTACATGATCCGATATTTACATTAAATTAACATATTCATTTTCTTTGATAATTACATGATCGGATATTTACATTAAATTAACATATTAATTTTCTTTGATAATTACATGATCCGATATTTACATTAAATTAACATATTCATTTTTTTATATTTACATGATCCGATAATTACATTAAATTAATATATTCATCTTCTTTGATAATTACATGATTCGATATTTACATTGAATTAACATATTAATTTTTTTGATATTTACATAACTAAAACATTTCTTTTTCATCTTCTTTTGCGAGCTTTTTTTCATAATATTTCAGTTGAACGATTAACAATTGTTTATGCAATTCGAAAATTTCCATTTGTTTTTCATACATTCTTTTCTGCATTTCGATTTTGGATTCGTCTTCGTTAGAATTTGGCGAACTTTGTTTGGGAGAGGCTTTCGATGACGATGGAGATGGAGAGTGGCTACATGAGGACTTCGCCACTCCTTCCAATCTTTGCGACCCTCTATTCACCGGGTTGCCGACACCGCCTAATACACCACCTGTTTGAATATGATAAAAATGTAATTTTTCGTTAAAAATTCTATAATTGCAAAAGCGAAAGGCTTACAGCTTAGACGTGAGATCGATGGATTTTCGTTTCCCTCTAAAAGGTCCATCAGCTTCTTATCGGCCGGCTTCATGTTAATTGGGATGTTTCCCGTTTTCTTAGAATCGATTTTTTTTTCAACCGGGCCTTCATATTTTCGATTTTTTTTTTACCTGGGCTCCGTTGTATATCATCCCTTGCTCACACAAGCGGTTGACAACACACTCTAAAGCCAGTTTCTTTTGTTGTTTGGCTGCTGGAGTTTGTGACTTCTCCAACAAAATTCGTCCATGTTTTCTTAGAATATGTATAAACGAAATTTCGTCTTTGGTGTCCTCACGCATCTCATAGTCCTCTTCAGCCGTTTCGTTCAAATATTCCGTATCAACGAATTCGACTATAATTACAAATACGTTATAAAAACACTAGAACGAATGAGGAAAGGTGTTAAAACACAAGAAACATTTACCTGCTTCATAAGATTCTTCCATTTGGTTGGGTTTAGCGAAGATGACGACGAAGATGGCAATTGCAGCGATGACGATTGTTTCTACACAGCCTTGGGGAGGTGCTACTCGTTCTTTTTTTGCTACTCCTTTGAATACGTCCCGCGTTGTTCCTGCTATACCTCTGTAAAAAAAACAGAACCGCACAGGTGAGCAGATGTCGTATTCGGGGTTGGCTAATCGATAAGTAATCTCATAACAGCCAACTACTTAAAGTATACATACTAAAAATGTCTTGCATGAAATAAAGAATGGATTTTGAAACATTGTGTATTATATTCATGCTAGAAATTCAGCTGTTAATTTCCGCAATGTCTTCAGAAACTTATTTATGAATAGGCGAATAAATATCAATTCAATTTATGGTCCTTCTTGAAGGACACCAATAGAAACATTCCGGATCAAACATGTCCGTGAATGTTGGGGACATTCACAAATGTTTCTATTAGTCCTGGCTGCTTGGCCACGGACCAATTTAACAAACTGACAAATGTCGAGCCCAAAATAAACACGATCCTATATTGCTCTATTATATAAATATGTATAAAGAGGATAAACATAGTCTTTTGTTTCGGAAAGTCAAGGATATCCCAAGACGCTTTTGCATTAGCTTTCAGGCAACGAATCGGTTCCAAGACAGGTTCTTTGAATTATGGAAGTAAATTTCTACAAAGAAGCGCTGAAGTAGATTCACATGTCAGCATTGAACATGTTATCAATGGGCATCAAATTTCAAAAAGGAATCTCTATCATCTGCATACCCGGACAATTTTCCACACGGTTGCTTCAATACTCACATTATAAGATGGAATGGAAGTTCATAGAAGAGATATTACAAAGTGAATTGGGGTACGGTTCAGAAGGGTAGAAAAATTGGCAATTAGAATAAGCTTGGAAGAGGGCTTAATATTACGTTTACACTGTCCGCAGATTACTTCATCTGCGCCAGTTGAGATAATCTGCGACTGTCAAATACATACAATTTTGAACTCACCACACCCAGATTACGATGCAGATGAAGTAATCTGCGGACAGTGTAAACGTAATATAAACCCACTCTTCTCGCTTGATACAATAAAACTCTGTATAGTATATCGACCGGCTACGGTCGCACACAGAAGCCCAACAACACATTAGATAGATTGTAAGATGGGCGTTGATACCCGTGGGGCTCAGAACATAGAGGCCGAATGGCCCATTGTGCTATAGTCCTGAGTCTGTTAGCAGGCCTAAGCCTAGAGTTTAATCGAGCTAATAAATTTGCTCAGGAAATTTGACGAAGCAAGCGATGTTATCAGCCTCAATATAGGTGGCTCCGAACCGGTCTCTACGTTGCCGAGCGAAGGCGTTGCAATCGCATAAAATATCGGTAGACTTCCCGTCGTCCTTTCCACAGAAACGACAGCTTGAGTCCGACCAAGACCAAGAGTCGACAGCAGAAGACCACAGATTCTTTTCACCTCTTTTCTGTTTAACTTAAGCAGCTCAGCCGATCAGCTTTGCGTGTAGCGTGAGATGAAACGGGATTGAGACATGCTAATCTCTTAATCTTGTCGCGCCCGGTGGCCGTGGTCGTTCGGTCGAAAGGGGTCGGAGTATAATTTGCCCTATACACAAGAAATGGGATCAGATGGTAGACGTTTTTATATTCCAAACTCAGTTCGTAAATTGAAGCTATTATCCAATGCTGCCCATTCTAAAAAGTAGCATGTATACTTACTCCAAATCTACAAAATGATATTAGACCCTTGTTTCTTGTTATGCTACAAATGCACATGTCAATTTAAGTACGTGAATAACTTTAGGACTGAACCGCACGAACGAACGAATAATAATGACAGGATGATGCGCAACAGGTGGTTGTCAAACGTTGGTGTTGCCACAAGTGAATTCAATTGAACACTCAATTCGATGATTTCTATCACTGCGAGTAAAGGGTAGCTTTATGCATACCAATTCTGCACTATACTTACAAAACATCGCATACTTAGGAGCGCCCTAAACGCACTACACTATCAGTGAACACTAATTTTTATGGATACGACCCAATGACTTTGCAGCCCTCCTCCAAAGTAGAACTTGTGTGGGGAGGGAGTTATATTACAAAATTCCGTTAGTGGTAGTAGTCACAAATTTAGGATTTCAATAATTAAAGTATTTTAATATTTAAAGAAAAATGAAACAAGCTTGCCTTCGGCTAGCTTGCAGAAGGTATGATACCTTTCACGCTTCGCGTGAAGGCTATCATACCTTCGTTATGATTTATGATGCATTTGCAACTTTGGAATTAGTAGTAAAACTTGTTCCGATTTCACTGTTCCTATGAGAGGTATATGAAATAGTGGGCCGATTTCAACCAGATTTAGCAACGTAATTTGACAGTCAATATGTTGGAATAATGTGAAATTTGGTAAAAATATTTCGTTTGGTTTTGTTTAAAATGTCGATATACTCGCGTAAATTATCGTTTACGTAATTACGTTGTTCTATCCCGAATAGAACTAAACTAGCAGTAGAATCGATGGACCTATGATATGCATTATTCATAACATATTCACACTCACAATGGTAGTCCCATTTATTTTCGTTTAGTTTTGAGAGAATATTTCTCATCGTACCTTCCATGCGCTCACACTGTCCATTTGATCGTGGGGACGTGGTCGCATTTTGCATGTGCTTCACCGAATTTGAAGCAAGGAATTTAGAAAAAGCCATTGAGGTAAAGCCGGCACCTTATCGGATATCAAACGTACATGCGTACTGTAATTTGTAAAATACGAGCGTATTTTAAAAGTGTAATACTTCATTCGTGTTTGTGGTTTTCGTAGGATATAACTTAGTAATTTACTAAAGGCGTCAACTACTAAGGGCCGGTTGCTCAATGTCCGGTTATAATTTATGCTTTGTGATAAACTGTCTGTTAGAATTATTTCATTTTCATTTCATTTTCCAATTTCATCTGATCCAAAACGCTAACCAGAGCCAATCGGTCGGTTAAAAGTTTATGGAACAGATAAATCTTTAAAATTTAAATCTGGCAACGCCATTTGTGTCAACTGATGACAATTGCCTGTGACAAGACAAATGTCACTGTGACTTGAAAAATTATTTTGCGAGCAGCAGTCATCGGCATAGAAGGTAATTTTGGTCTGAAAGTATAGTATATTTAAATAAAAACATTTTAGTTATCAGCAATATTAAAAGGAAGTCCTCTTACCTCTTCTATATAACTGGTGCACTCGTTTTCTTTGGATGGTGCGAATTTCAGTTGGGACTGGATGATAGTTTCTATAGGTACGGAAATAATTGGATATTATCTACTGATCCTTTTCTCACAGCTTGACTGTGTCTCAACGGTTTGCATAAACTATCATTTGCTTTGATCCGTCCAGTAGATAAAAGGATATATCCAAAAATGTGAAAATTTATAGTTTGTCTCTTAAGTCTTTTCAATGATTTTAAATAAAAAATAGGATTTCTCACTGTTGTTTTCTTGCGCAGATGTTTAACGAAACAAACGGATTTAACATAAACTTAACTTTATTCAAAACGTATGTTGAAAAGGAATTACAAAAAGGTGACAAGTGACATTTGATATTAAAAACGAAGTTAGTCGGAAGTGGTGACCGATGTGGGTATAGTGGCTTCCAACACCCCAACTTGATCCACCGATAACTATTGTATTATGGTGGAGCACATATCCCCATTCCACAAGCGCACAGCCGCAGCATCGTCGACGGTACTGCTTTAGTTAGTGTATCCGCTACGTTCTCCTCCGTGGGGACGTACACCAGTTCTATGGCCCCGCTCTGGACCCGTTCTCGAACAATGTGGTACTGGATTCCGATGTGCTTCGTTCCCTGACTGAATGCATCTCCGCGTGCGATCTTCAGAGCACCTTGGTTATCTCCGTGTAACGGTACTCTTCCACTAATTCCGAGCTGCTCCATGAATTTTATCAGCCAATCAACTTCTCGTGCGGCCGACCACATCGCCATGTATTCAGCCTCCGTGGATGAGAGAGCCACCGTCTTCTGGCGTTTTGAAAGCCACGAAATCGCACCCTTACCGAGACGGAAAACTCATCCCGTGTGCGAACGTCTGTCGTCAACGCTCGTCGTCCAGTCGACGTCGACAAATCCTTCCAGCGATCCGCCGTTGATTATATATTTTATGCAATAATTTGTTGTACCGGCTAAGTATCGAAGGATCCGTTTAACCATCGTCGACGTTCATCGTCCACCGCCCCATGGCGAGAATTGTATCAACTGACATTGCTGACGGCAAAGGTTAAATCCGGCCGACTTCCTTGGACTAAGTACAGTAGGCTTCCAAGCGCCTCCTGATACGGCTCGTCTGTTACCAAATCCGCATCTAATACTACCGCCGAAGGCCTCAGTGACAAGTCCATTGGGGTGACAGCTGGCTTACACTCGGCCATCCCGGAGCGCGCCAGCATTTCTTTGGCGTACATCTCTTGGCCGATCGAAATTCCGTCATCGTCGTAGCAAATAGTGAGGCCCACAACATTCTTGGCTCGCCCCATGTCTTTCATGTGAAAACGCTTGCTAAGATTAGCCTTTAACTTGTCGCGCTCCTCGACGTTCTTCCATAAGACCAAAAAATCGTCTACATATATTAGATAGCAACGATCAGCGTCAATTTCTTTGTGTAGTACACACAAGGATCCAGCTTCGATTTGATCAGCCCGAAAGACCTCAGAGCCGCGTCAAGACACTTGTTCCACGGTCTACCGCTCCGTTTAAGACCGTACAGGACCTTCTTCAGTTTGCAGACTCGGCCACTGCCATCGTCAAAGCCGTCCGTCTGTCGGGTGTAAATGTCCTCCTCAATGTCTCCCTGAAGATACGCGGTGACCGCATCCATTTGGTCTATGTTCAGGTTCCTTTGCGCTGCCAGCGCAATCAACAGCCGTATTGACGTGTAACGGACGACCGCACAGTGTCGCGAATGTGTGAAAAAGTGGACAAAAATCAATATCTTGAGAACGGATGTTCAGATTTTAATGAAATTTGGTAGACATATTAAGTGTTTGGTTATCTTTGTTAGGGATAAATTTCAATTTGATTCAATAAACGGTTTCGGAGATATAGGCAATAGTGTGAGTGTGTGGGTGTTAGACGTGAAAGTTAAATTAATATCTTTAGAACGTGTGGATCGATTTTAATGAAATTTGATGTACATAATACGCAGTTCATTGTCTTAGCCATTTGGTAATTTCAACTTGATCAGAAGGTGCACTTAGCAGATTCAGGCAATAAAGGAGCAAATATTTGGAGAAAGTGGACATAATTGAATACATTGGGTCGAGTAAGATAAACATATCGTCATGTTAATGTATCCAGGAGAAACGCATATTGTCCTTAGGCAGAAGGTCGCTATTTATTGAATAAAAACAATGTAAAAATATATGAATCCATTTTATTAAAATGTTAACAAATATTAGCTAACTAGAAAAATAGGCACTAGACAACTGTTACGTAGTTAGCTTGAATCGTCGTCATCGCTGTTCCCTAAATGAAGGACATTGACATCAAAACCTGGAACTGAATATGTTGAAGATTGCTGTCTATTTTGCAAATAGAACTGTACGTGATTGTCGATGGTGACTTTTTTGTTGGACGATGTTCTCCTTTCTGACGCAAGGAAAGGATCTGAAGATAGGAGGAGTGTCTTCATTAGATCGCTGTTGCCACCGATTCTGGAAGACTTACGGGTATGAGATAACCGATTCTTCCTAATTTGTTTATGGGTTGCTTCTAATGCTTCTTCGGAAAGACTACCTATCGGTAAATAGAAGGAATCGATTATCTCACACCCGTGTGTCAGCACTTTATGAACACTGTTGGGCATATAGTACCAAGGATACAGTTTCAAATATAGTGCCCTTGTATTTGCCAACAGTGTTTTGAATTTGTCGACCTCTATGTTTTCACCGCTAGCAAGCACTCGCAATATAATTGAGAACTTGGTTATCAATTCCTTGCTAACTCCTGTAATTCTGGAACTGACTTCTGGATGAGCGAAAAAGCGTCTTGCCGTGTTTCCATCGTTAGTAGAGCCAAAACCGGGCTTTGGATAATCGACCAAAAGTCCCATTTCCGCTCTGAATTCTGCTTGTATTCTCTTCTTGTTAACCTCTACCACGGCCTTATTATCGCCTCGAACTTGCCACGTCTTTACTGGTAGCCGGTATGCTATGTGCAACAAACATTCAAAAAAACGGATCCAACAGTGTAGCGTTGACAGTCCAAAACGATAATGCTCCGCGTTAGCTGGTCGAGTTACTACATCCTGCGAATTCATTTGTTTTGGAGTTGCTCCACAAATTATACAATTGGATGTAGCGTTTGTGTCGGAGAGTATGTTTGCGGTACTGCCGTCTATCATCGTAAACAGCATTTCCGATTTTACGACGAACTGTTGGTCACTCCATGACGTTACATCAAAGGATTCTACACTGCTTATTTTATTTCTCATCGCATTTTCTTCCCTCCGAACAAGTATCGCGTTTTCTTTTTGGTATAAAAACTTTATTGGCCGACAATAAAGAGTTGACCCTGGTCGTGGATTCGTCCAAACTTCTGCTCCTGTGCTGGTGACAACCAATTTTAATGGAACCATAGCCATTAAAAACATGTATTCATCGGTGCTTCCAGAATCTTCGAATATTTGCTTGTACTGACTATGACCGCCACTGCCATCAAAGCCCCATTTGCAAGTAAGTTGGAGCTGACTTGAGTTGACTAACTCCAAGTTAGCTAGTCTTAAAATACTCCGCGTTGTAGCGCGAAGGAGCTGCAAAATGTCCACTTCTGCCGAAGACTCTGAAGCATTTATTTGCATTTCTAAAAATGCATTTTTCGCCAAATTGACTGCATATTCGGTGGGGAAAAAGTCCTTGTGAATAGCATTGACAACCGAGCGTAGCAGTCTGTACTTCCTTACAGACAGATCGATATCAAGCCATAGTGCTATCGTCTTAGTGGTGCTAAGAGAATGTTGTGAAATGATTTGCGCTGCGTGCTGTAGTTCATCCATAGTCCTCGTTGCGCACAGCTCCTTTACTCGTCGCTTTTTCGTTTTGGAGGAAGCTTCTTCAAACGATATTCTCGGTCGTCCCCGTAGTCGACTAGTTCCTTGTTGGTTAAAAGTGACCTCCGGTGTTGGTTGTTTTGGTGACTTGTTTGCCGGAATTAAATTCTTCTCTAGCCACTGGGCATTACGGGTCAGGAATGACGGGCGATAGCGTCTAGCATCACTCCACTTTTGCTCAAAAGTCCTGCAAAATGTCCTACTTAACTCCATAATTTGCTCCTTGCATTTTGTTTTGGATACATTCACATCCCACATTTGGCAAATTGTTTCGAAAACGCTATTTTTTCGATCTTCCTTTTTCTTGCTGATGCACATCATAGCAAGGTCGTAATTTTTTATTGATGCTGGACAAAAACAAAAAAAAAAACCCAAATTATCACTTTGACCAAAATATACCTCGTTAGTATAAAAATACCTTACCTTGATTTGTAAAATCCATGTTTCACTTCTAAAAAACTATTGCTTCTAAGGTTTTAATTGATGTCAAAAATAAGTAAATGAATGAATGAACGGTATGAATGAATGCAGCTTATAAGGATAAGAACTTACATTATTCAATTTTAAAAAAAAGTTAAATCATAAAACCACCTTTACATCATTATATAATTCGAAAGATATGGATGGAAATTCGTCATTATTAAGTAATTAAGGAAAACTCATAAAAGTGTAACTTCGCCCAAGAAGGCATTCTAAGGCAGGTAGATATTTCTATAAGTGTTTACCATCAATATAATATCAACTACCCGCAACACTTTGCATTGTTTTTTATGGCTGGCCGTAGTTCTTAGAGTGATTTCTTTTCAGACAAAAAATCTAATTATGCTTGAAACTCCAGCTGAATGAACGCAGGCAGTATTTAAAATGAAATTGTTTATTTGTATCATAAAAAGCAGCTAACCACCCAAATGGATTTACATACCTTATTTTTTTTTAACCTTCCTTAGAGTTCTTTTGAAATTATTCTTATTTCTAGAGTTTATGAATATATTATTATTATTATTTTTTACTTTTTTTTGTTGCACTATAAAGTTACTATTTAATCTATCAAAATATTATTAGATTTGTTATAATTTTGCTATAATTGTCACTTTTTGGAGGTCTGAAAATATAATAACCATCGCATTTATTGCGACTTTATCCTGAACAAGCTAGCCTTCGCGTGAAGGGTATCATACCTTTGTAGTAAAACTTGTTCCGATTTTATTGTTCCTATGTGAGGTATATGAAATAGTGGGCCGATTTCGACCGAATTTAAGTGTGTGATTTAATAGTCAATATAATTGAATAATATGAAATTTGGTAAAGATATCTTCAAAAATAAAAAAGTTTTTCTAACAAAAACTTGGTTTTGGAACGGTCGTTCCTATGACAGCTATATGATAGAGTAGTCCAATTTCAACCAAATTCGGGGATGTGATTTGGCTAATTATAATATTGATTACTATGAAATTTGAAAAAGATATCTTTAGAAATAAAAAAGTTTTTCTCACTAAAACGAATTTTTGGACCGGTCGTTCCTATGGCAGCTATATGACATAGTGGTCCGATTCCATTCGTTCCGACATATTTACAGCGTGCAATAGAAAGAAGGCTCTGTACAAAATTTCAGTTCGATAGCTTTAAAACTGAGGGACTAGTTTGCATACAGCCAGACAGACAGGCAGACAGACGGACAAAGCTTAACCGACTCGTCTCATCATACTGACTAAGAATATATATAGTTTATATGGTCGGAGATGCTTCCTTCTGTGCGTTGCAAACTTCATGACAATGTTAATATACCCTTTCACATATATGTGAAGGGTATAAAAAGGTGAATTA
This sequence comes from Chloromyia formosa, assembly GCA_964017055.1. Lineage (NCBI taxonomy): Eukaryota > Metazoa > Arthropoda > Insecta > Diptera > Stratiomyidae > Chloromyia > Chloromyia formosa. The sequence continues at coordinate 42,379,185 of OZ024814.1, read as the reverse complement.
CGTCCAAAAAGGCAGCTAAAGGCAAGCAAACTCTAGATCACTTGAAAGTATATATATGTAGCTTACCAAAAATTCTTATCCTGGAAATACCTTTTTGGGCGCATTTTTCTAATCCTTGCTTAAAGTTTATTTTTTGAATTAGATTAATTATGTTATTTATTTAATACTATTAACATTTTTTTTATAATTTTTTTGTCTTAAACTAAAAGTCTACAGTCCAATCTAACCGACAAATAAAAATATGATTAACCAGCACTTGTATTATGACCAACAGGCGAACCGCAACTTATACATCACATTTCCAAAGTTTCCCATTGGTCAACTTTGGCCCATAATATTATTAACAAAACAAACAAACACCAACTTAGGAATACATTTTTCGGAAGCTCTAATATGTTCTTTAAGGGATAGGATACTTTCAAACTCAATTAAAACAAAAAAAAAGTCTTGTGATTTTTCGATTTTTGTCCATTTCGGCACACTATGGACCGGTGAGAAGGTCTCCGTGTAGTCAAAACCGTACTTCTGGGCGCAACCTTTTGCGACCAGCCTAGCCTTATGCCGTACGACTGAACCATCATCGTTTCGTCTTGAAGACCCATTTGGTGTGGATCACTCTCCTGTCGGCAGGCAGTTCCACGAGGTCCCACGTTTCGTTCTCCTTGAGCGATGACAGCTCCTCTTCCATTGCCCGTTTCCACTTTTCCGAATTGTGACTGTCCATCGCCTCATTTAAAGTGGTCGGGTCGTTTGGTTCACGATCACACGCCAAGTATGATGTAAAGTCAAGTCGATTTACCGGCTTCCGCTGTCGTTTCGATCTTCTGGGTTCTACTCCCGAATCCTCCTGCGAAGTTATTTTAGGTGGCTCGTAGTCCGAGTCTGAGGAAGCATCTTCAAAATCGTCGGGCGAAGAATTCGGGTCGCTTATTGGAGTCTCTGTAACCGACTGGCTTTCCGCCTCCACTTCCCCGATCGAGACTTCCTCAGCCTCAGCCCCAACTGAGTCCTGTTGTTCATCGCCGCCGTCTTCGTCGTCATACAAATCGACTGTGATTCGAGAGTCCATTCGTGCTGTTTTAGATGGCAGGAACCTGACGTCCCTGCTAATGTGGATCTTTCCAGTGTTTGAATCGTAGCACCGAAAACCCAGCTCAGCTTGCGCGTAGCCGACGAAGATCATCTCCGCAGCCTTCTTGTCCCATTTGGTTCGCTTTTCCTTCGAGACGTGAACTGTTACAGCGTTTCCAAAGGTTCTGAAATTAGTGAGATTCGGTCGCTTTCCGGACGAAACCTTCTCGGGGGTCCTGCCGACTGTCCGATTCACTGATCGATTTACCAAGTAGCTCGCGTGGTGAATTGCTTCTGCCCAGAATTCATTTCCGAGCCCCGCATCGTCCAGCAAGCAGCGGGCCCGCTCAACTAGAGTCCGATTCATGCGTTCGGCCACTCCGTTGAGCTGCGGCGTATACGGTGGTGTCTTTTGATGTATGATTCCAGCGTCTGTGTAAATCTTCAGCATCGCATTGTCCACGAACTCGGTTCCATTGTCGGAACGAATGCGCTTTATCTTGCGGCCAGTCTGCGTTTCTGCCATATGTTTGAATGACCAGAAAACCTCGGGAACTGCTGACTTTTCCGCTAAGAAAGAGATGAAAACTTTTCTAGAGTAATCATCAATCATACTTACGGAATATCGCGCTCTGCCAAGCGATTTCGACATCGGACCGCACACATTCATGTGCACCAGGTCCAAAATGGCATTCGGATCGATGACAGCATTTTCTTTAGCAAACGCGTTCCGTGTTTGTTTACCCTTTGCGCAAGGTAAACAGCCATTCAGCAACTCTTTCGATCCGTTGAAAGTAATGTTGTTATCTGTCGCCTTCAGTCTGCACATTCCATTGTAACTGAGATGGCCCAAACGCCGGTGCCAGTCTACGATGCCGCCATCGTCCCTCGCCAGCACGCATCGAATCCGTTTCGCCTCGATTTTGTTGACGCCATCTTCTTTGCTGGCTTCGACTAGCAACTCGTTCCTTTTGTTGAATACGCAACAACCATTT